>VCMR01000018.1:0-600000 GCA_007113925.1 Teratosphaeria gauchensis | reverse complement strand
TTGACGCATGACGAACCTTATACTGATCAGATGTCAATCAAGCCCGCCCGCTCCGAAGGCAATCGCAAACTCGACAGCTATAACTCTCGTGCCTACGACAACAACGCACCGTACGCCGCAGGCGCTGTTGCACCATACCGCCGCTCACAGCAAGACCTTGGTACCGAGCTATCCCGCCGCAGTCGATCTCGCGGACGACGTGACCGTTACGATCGCGACTACGACGACGATCGGGACCGCTCTTATTCGCGTTCCCGCTCGGACAGCCGCGAGCGTGAGCGTGGAGGTGAAGGCTGGCGCGGCAAGCTGGACAACACCTTCGACACTTCCATGCAGGGCTTGGGAGTTGGCCTTGCAGGGGCGGTGGTTGGTGGACTTGCTGGTAGGGAGTTTGGGAACAAGCATAAGAATAGGGACGTGCTTATCGGAGCTGTCATTGGTGGTCTAGGAGCGAATCTGGCGGAGAACAAGTACAAGGATTGGAAAGATAAGAAGGAGGCCAGGCTCGAGGACAGAGAAGAGAGGTGGGAGCAGAAGTGGGATGGTCGATCGCGCTCCAACGTGCGGTAGGCACTGAACAAAGCAATGAGTCCTTCGCCAGCGTGGTGCGCCCTCTACAGAGCCAGGGTAGGCCCATAAAGGGACCATGGATGATCTTGCGAGGCGTTGGGATCTGGCAGGAACGACATGACTTTGACGACTTGAAATGAACAAAGGGCGACCAGCTAGGAGACGAGGACGAGCGCCCAACGTGGGCCTGATGTATGCCTGTTGGCAGAATAAGACGATTGTCACGAAAACGAATAATACTTGCAGCCCGGTTTTGTGAATGTATATAAGGCAAGAAGAGTCTATGCTGTTGAGAACTTGCTCGTGAGAACTTGAAGCATGTGTGTAGAAGGTCGCTCGTTATGTGTTTGTTAGGAGGCGGTTTCCTTTTCTTTCGACAAAGCGCCCAGGCCGCCTCTTGCTAGGCTGGCCCGTGCGGCTGATGGCAGATGACATGTGATTGATGTGAGACCTCCACTTGTTCACGTTTACATGTACTGTGTAACCTACATCTCGCACCTGAGGACTCTCTGCGTGCCTACTGCCCTCCTTTCCGAATTGATAGTATTCACGCACCGACCTCGACTCTGACTTGTGACCGACAAACACCGACACCAATCAGCGACAGCGCAAGTATAAGCATTACCATTCACCGCGCTCCTGGTGCAGACACATAGTGACCGCTGTGATGAGCGGAAGAGAGGCGCCGCTACTGGCACAACCGCCTCGGCCGGCATCCGAACAGAGTGACGAGGACCGCACGGCAGAAGAGGATGCGCTGCTGACCGGCCAGAACACGGGCAAGCGTGGCAGCGTCAGTCAACACACAGCGCAATTCGTCACTAGGAAATGGCAGGAATGGGCGCTGTTCGTCTGGGCCTTCGTCGCTACTGCCGTGGTGGTTGTGCTAGCGGTGCTATGGCAGCATGGTCCCAGCGGATCTGGTGATGGAGAAGGTGGAAAGGGAGGTGCGATACCGAGTGGGAAGAGGAACTTGATCTTCATGGTCAGCGACGGTATGGGACCAACTAGCCTGGCTTTGACGAGGAGCTGGAGACAGTATACTGAAGCGTTGCCCTGGGACGAGACGCTCATCCTTGACCAGCACTTGATCGGGCAGAGCAGGACGAGGAGTTCGAGCTCGCTCGTCACAGATTCGGCCGCGGGTGCTACGGCTTTCTCGTGTGGTCAAAAGAGCTACAATGGTGCCATTTCTGTGTTGCCTGACTTCAGTCCTTGCGGGAGCGTGATGGAGGCTGCGAAGCGGCTGGGATACGCTACTGGGCTGGTCGTCACTACCAGAATCACGGATGCTACACCGGCAGTCTTTGCAAGCCATGTCAGGCGGAGGGAGATGGAGGATGAGATTGCGATGCAGATGGTTGGTTCGACACATCCGTTAGGACGCGTGGTAGATTTGATGTTTGGCGGAGGACGTGGACACTTTCTGCCAAACACGACGGAGGGGAGCAGTAGACAGGATGATGTGGATGTCAGAGAGGTGGCGAAGGATCTGGGCTGGAATTATATCAATAGCAGGAAGGAGTTTGACAATCTGGGCACAAGTGTGGAACTGCCCATGCTGGGATTGTTTGCGGACGGCGATTTTCCATATGAAATTGATCGAGTTTACGAGGAGAAAACGTATCCGAGCCTGGCAGAGATGAGCCGGACTGCATTGGAAGCTCTGAGTGCGGCAACAGAAGATCAGGACCAAGGATTCTTCATCATGATTGAGGGCTCGAGGATCGACCACGCCGGCCATGCAAATGATCCCGCAGCGCAAACCAGAGAGGTTCTGGCATACGACAAAGCTATGGCAACCGTGCTTGATTTCATCAAGGACTCGAGGACTCCAACTTTGATGGTGTCCACTTCAGACCACGAAACCGGTGGACTGGCTGTGGCAAGGCAGTTACACGACGACTACCCGGACTACCTCTGGTACCCTGGCGTTCTCGCCAACGCCTCGCACTCCGCCTCGTACAGCTCTATGAAATTCCACAAGTACCTCGGATCCAACGATGAGGCGCCCGGCAGCGAAGACGAGGAGCGCGCCTTCCTCACCAAACTGCTGGACGAGACTCTTGGCATTGTCGACGCCACGGACGATGAGATGGACCTCCTGATCAACCACAAGGAGAAGCACAAGCATGTCGCCTATCTCTTCGCGGACATGGTCTCTCGTCGCGCACAGACGGGCTGGTCCACCCACGGCCATTCCGGCGCAGATGTCAATATCTACTCTTCTGACCCGGATATGGCGGCCGATCTTGTAGGCAACCACGAGAATACTGACGTCGGTGCTTTCCTGAGGAAGTTTCTGAGTGCCGAGGACGAGGTCGAGGCTGTTACGAAGAAGCTCAAGGAGCATTTGAAGATTGCTAGTGAGAGCTGGCTGGGCACTGTGCCGGAGGGGAAGGAGAGGTTGGATGGACAGGATCATTTGGAGCATTATACCGGTGATCATAAGAAGAGGAGTGAGCATTTGGAGGAGCATTTCGGGCATGGGAAGTGTGAGCTTTGTGCGGGGCATTAGTATGAGCCAGTCGGAGAAGGGCTCAGATGGGTGGTGGAGGGAATCAGTGTGATGTTGGCGGGTGGGCTGGCGGAAGATGCTGTGCATGATGGCTGAGATTGAGGACGAGGGGATCATAATCGGGTCGGGAGTGCATCGGGTGTGGGGTTTGGGATGTATCGTTAGGTGGTCATGGTGCGTTCTGAGCGGCGGTCGAGCATGGAGAGGAGTTGTTTGTGATACCCTATATTCATATATTTCCGTAAACGCAAATCAATGTGTGAATGCTGCGTCTCGCGAGTAGCCAAGACAGTGATGAGGGCTGTGCAGCTAGACTGGACAGGAGTGGCACATTGTGCAGACATGACGGGGCGTGCTCATGCGAGGAGCATGGCGATCCTTGACCCGGAGCAAATGATGCGGGTCAGGTACACGCAGTGCGTACTGGTCACGATGTCATCGCTATTATAAGCTGACGGTGCAGAGGATACCAATGAGTGGCAAGAAATCCAAGCTTAGACGATGCAGTTGGGCAAATCGTTGGGTATTTCATGGGAGGCTCAAACCGCTCTCGTCGTTGCAGTAGCCAGGGCTACAGAACCAGCAATAGTCCTCGCGTTTCGCAGCCAACCTCAGCCTTGGATGGGCTGCTACTCGGCACTCCATGCCAGCACACAGTAAAATGCATCATCGGACGAACTCCATCGTGTCCTTTTGCCTCCCAGCTGCCATTGCCATTGCCAATCGCTCAGAAGAAATCACAGAAACAGAGTCGTAACGTCGTCTATTTCCTCTTCTTCTCGGCCTCGCGCATGACCTTCTTGACAATCTTCTGCTCCTCGATCAGGAAGGCGCGGACGACACGGTCCTTGACGCAGTTGGCGCAGCGCGAGCCACCGTAGGCACGCTGGACGGTCTTCTTGGGGCGGGAGATAGTGGCGTACTCGCGCGGGCGAAGGGCCGGGATCTATGCGTCTTGTCAGCACCTGCCCGGTTTCTCACCATCATGCTGCGCAGCCGGATGTGCGAGTTTGAGGCGTGCGAGGAAGGAGCGGAACGTACGCCTGCCAACTTGCTGCCGCAGTCACCGCACTTTGGTGCTGTGCCCTTCTTCTTGAGGTGAAGGTATCTGTGCTCGCCGCCGGGAGTCCTTATGACGCGGACCTTGTTGCTGACCGTGTTGTATGGTTGCCGTCTCCGCTGCACACATCCATCTGTTAGCCATCTTTGCCTTCCTTCCCAGTGTCCATTCCCTGGCCACCACCGTTTTCCGCCTTATTCCATCTCGGGATAATCAGGGAATCGCATACGTATGTGAGTCTGGTGGAAGGCATCGTGACGGTTTTTTGAGCGATGCTGCTGTGGTCAGTCGTGCGTGAAGGTTGTCGCTGTCGTCGCTGACCAGTGATTGAGAATTCAGAGAAGTTCGGTGGTTCGGTGCTCCATGTTCTTGGCGAGCAGATTCGCTCGAACGGCGCGCCGTCCGGCACGAGTCATGAGACATGATCCGTGCGTACTACTCTTTCGCCGCGCTGGAAGATCTCGAATCTGAAGTGGACGCGATCAATTCTCGACCATCACATCTGCGCAGGCCACGGCGCATCTCGACAAGCTTAGTAGTCGTGGCTTTCGCTGGGTTCAATCAGAGAGTGGCTTGAAATACCGCGCGACAGGCCGGCAGCTCGCCGTAGCCGCAGGAACAAATCTGAGAAACGCCCGCAACTCCAGCAAAAATGTCGGGCATCCCACCACCGCCGCCACCAGGATGGCAGCCGTCTGCAGCGCCAGGCGCGCCTCCAGGCCTGTCATCAGCCCCGCCACCTCCTCCGCCCGGATACAAGCCGCCGAAGAAGGACAGCGAAAACCAGAAGTTGCAGGAAAAGAAGCAGAAATGGCTGCGTACACAGAGACAGCGCTTCGCGGAGAAGAGGAGAGGTGGCTTCGTCGAGACACAGAAGGCAGATATGCCACCTGAGCATTTGCGCAAGATCGTCAAGGACATTGGTGATGTGTCGCAGAAGAAATTCAGTAGCGACAAGAGGAGTTACTTGGGGGCACTCAAGTTCATGCCACATGCAGTCCTGAAACTGCTGGAGAACATGCCCATGCCGTGGGAGAGCGCTCGAGAAGTCAAGGTCTTGTACCATGTCAATGGCTGCCTAACCCTGGTCAACGAGATACCGCGCGTCATCGAGCCGGTCTTCCACGCGCAATGGGCAACCATGTGGGTGGTCATGAGGCGGGAGAAGAGCGACAGACGGCATTTCAAGCGTATGCGATTCCCACCGTTTGACGACGAGGAGCCTCCGCTTTCCTGGTCTGAAAACATCGAGGATGTGGAGCCTCTGGAGCCGATTCAGATGGAGTTGGACGAGGAGGAAGATGCGCCGGTATACGATTGGTTCTACGACCACAGACCTCTCAGCGACACCAGCCATGTGAATGGTCCGAGCTACAAGGAATGGAATCTCACATTACCGCAGATGGCGACATTGCACAGATTAAGCAACCCTCTGCTGTCGGATACCGTGGACAAGAACTACTTCCACCTCTTCGATCTTCCAGCTTTCGCCACCGCAAAGGCTTTGAATGTGGCAATCCCAGGTGGTCCACGCTTCGAGCCTCTTTACAAAGACATCGACCCGAACGACGAGGACTTTGGCGAGTTCAACGCGATCGACCGCATCATCTTCCGTGCACCCATCCGCACGGAATACCGAGTTGCTTTCCCGTACCTCTACAACAGCTTACCTCGCAGTGTGCGATTGGGGACCTACTCCTACCCTCAAACAGTCTACGTCAAGACTGAGGATCCGTCATTACCTGCATTCTATTTTGACCCGGTAATCAACCCGATCTCCTCCCGATCTGTCGCGCCGAAGAACTTGACCATCTCCCATGAGGACGAGATCTTTGGCAAGGGCAACAATGAAGAGCCGGATGAAGAAGATGAGGACGGATTTGAGGGTGGCTTCAAGCTTCCAGACGAGGTTGAGCCATTCATGGCGGATGATGAGCTATACAATGAGGATACTGCATCAGCTATCGCACTGTGGTGGGCACCTTATCCCTTCGACAGGCGCAGTGGCAAGATGGTGCGTGCTCAGGACGTCCCGCTTGTCAAGCAGTGGTACCTGGAGCACGTTCCGCAGGGCCAGCCAGTCAAGGTCCGGGTCTCGTATCAGAAACTCCTCAAGAACTACGTATTGAACGAGCTGCACAAGAGACCGGCGAAGGCACAAAACAAGCAGAATCTGTGTCGGAGCTTGAAGAGCACCAAGTTCTTCCAACAGACGACTATAGATTGGGTCGAGGCTGGTCTGCAGGTCTGCAGGCAAGGTTTCAACATGCTAAACCTGCTCATCCACCGCAAGAACCTGACGTACTTGCATCTGGACTACAACTTCAACTTGAAGCCCATCAAGACTCTCACCACCAAAGAGCGTAAGAAGTCACGCTTCGGTAATGCCTTCCATTTGATGCGTGAGATTTTGCGCCTTACAAAGCTCATTGTCGATGCCCAAGTTCAGTATCGTCTGGGCAACATCGACGCATTTCAACTGGCGGATGGCATCCTCTACGCTTTCAACCACGTTGGTCAGCTCACGGGTATGTACCGTTACAAGTACAAGCTCATGCACCAGATCCGTTCTTGCAAGGATCTAAAGCATCTGATCTACTATCGCTTCAACTCTGGTCCGGTCGGAAAGGGTCCTGGATGCGGCTTCTGGGCTCCAGCATGGCGTGTGTGGCTCTTCTTCCTACGTGGTATCATTCCACTACTCGAGCGTTGGCTCGGCAATCTGCTCAGCAGACAGTTTGAGGGCCGTCATTCAAAGGGCGTGGCGAAGACTGTCACCAAGCAGCGGGTCGAGTCGCACTTCGATCTGGAGCTCCGCGCTTCAGTCATGGCTGATCTGATGGACATGATGCCTGAAGGTATCAAGCAGAGCAAGGTCAACACGGTCTTGCAGCATCTGAGTGAGGCTTGGCGATGCTGGAAGTCAAACATCCCATGGAAGGTGCCGGGCCTGCCGAAGCCTATCGAAGACATCATTCTACGCTACGTCAAGTCAAAAGCTGACTGGTGGGTCAGTGTTGCGCACTACAACCGCGAGCGTATCCGGCGTGGTGCTACAGTTGACAAGACGGTCGCCAAGAAGAACTTAGGTCGTCTTACACGTCTATGGCTCAAGGCTGAGCAGGAGAGGCAGCACAACTACCTCAAGGATGGACCTTACGTCAGCACGGAAGAGGGCGTGGCCATCTTTACGACCGCTGTCCACTGGCTAGAGAGCAGGAAGTTCCAGCCAATCCCGTTCCCATCTGTCAGCTATAAGCACGACACCAAGATTCTCATCTTGGCGCTTGAGCGTTTGAGGGAGGCGTACAGTGTCAAGGGCCGCCTGAATCAATCTCAACGTGAGGAGTTGGCGCTGATCGAACAGGCTTACGACTCGCCGGGCACGACGCTCGCACGCATCAAACGATTCTTGCTCACGCAACGTGCTTTCAAGGAAGTCGGCATCGACATGAACGACAACTACAGCTCCATCAACCCGGTGTACGATATTGAGCCGATCGAGAAGATCACTGACGCCTATCTTGACCAATACCTCTGGTACCAAGCGGATCAGAGGAGACTGTTCCCAGCCTGGATCAAGCCCTCTGACTCCGAGGTACCGCCACTTCTGACCTACAAATGGGCACAGGGCATCAATAATCTGTCAAATGTCTGGTCCATCGACGAAGGCGAATGCAACGTGATGCTCGAGACTCGTTTAGACAAGGTCTACGAGAAGATCGACATCACTCTGCTCAACCGCTTGCTACGTTTGATCATGGATCACAATCTGGCTGACTATATCTCGTCAAAGAACAATGTGCAGCTCAATTACAAGGACATGAACCACACCAATGCTTACGGCATGATTCGTGGTCTGCAATTCTCTGGCTTCGTCTTTCAGTACTATGGTCTCATCATTGATTTGCTCCTGCTTGGCCTGCAGCGTGCGACCGACATGGCGGGACCTCCAAACGCGCCAAATGACTTCTTGCAGTTCCGCAACCGCGAGACAGAGTCGAGGCATCCGATCAGACTGTACACTCGCTACGTTGACAAGATCTGGATTTTCCTTCGCTTCACTGCTGAGGAGAGCCGCGATTTGATTCAACGCTTCCTGACTGAGCAGCCAGACCCGAACTTTGAGAACGTCATCGGCTACAAGAACAAGAAGTGCTGGCCTCGTGACAGCAGAATGAGGCTCATGCGCCACGATGTCAACCTTGGCCGCGCAGTCTTCTGGGACATGAAGAACCGTCTGCCAAGATCTCTTACTACTATTGAATGGGACGATACCTTCGCGTCTGTCTACTCTCGCGACAACCCGAACTTGCTCTTCAGCATGAACGGCTTCGAAGTTCGCATACTTCCCAAGATTCGTAACCTGAACGACGAGTTCCCAACCAAGGACTCGGTCTGGGCGCTTGTCGATAACGCTACGAAAGAGCGTACCGCGCACGCTTTCTTGCAGGTGACTGAAGAGGACATCGCCAAATTCAACAACCGCATCCGCCAGATCCTCATGTCTAGTGGTAGCACGACCTTTACCAAGATTGCCAACAAATGGAACACAACGCTCATTGCCCTCTTTACCTACTATCGAGAAGCTGCCGTCGCTACTGTCAACTTGCTGGACACGATTGTGAAGTGCGAGACCAAGATCCAGACGCGCGTCAAGATTGGCCTCAACTCCAAGATGCCTTCACGTTTCCCGCCAGCAGTGTTCTATACGCCGAAGGAATTGGGTGGTCTGGGTATGATCTCTGGGTCGCACATTCTCATCCCTACTTCCGACAAGCGATGGTCAAAGCAGACGGACACTGGCGTCACGCATTACCGCGCAGGTATGGGTACGCATGGTGGCGAGGAGGAGACACTCATCCCCAATATTTTCAGATATATCATTCCGTGGGAAGCCGAATTCATCGACTCGCAGCGTGTTTGGACGGAATACTCACAAAAACGATTGGAGGCGAACCAGCAAAATCGCCGTCTGACACTTGAGGACCTCGAAGACTCTTGGGATCGTGGTCTTCCACGTATCAATACCTTGTTCCAGAAAGACAGGAGTACGCTGTCCTTCGACAAGGGCTTCCGGGCTAGGATGGAGTTCAAGATTTATCAGCATATGAAGAGTAATCCTTTCTGGTGGACGTCACAGCGACACGACGGTAAGCTCTGGAACTTGAATGCCTACCGAACGGATGTGATTCAGGCACTTGGTGGTGTCGAGACAATATTGGAGCACACTCTGTTCAAGGCTACGGCGTTTCCGTCATGGGAAGGTAAGTCAATCCCCTCTCACACTTCCATCTCGACGCAATATGCTAACATCAACGGGTTAGGCTTATTCTGGGAGAAAGCCAGTGGCTTCGAAGAGAGCATGAAATTCAAGAAGCTCACTAATGCGCAGCGTTCTGGTTTGAACCAGATTCCTAACCGTCGCTTTACGCTTTGGTGGTCGCCAACTATCAACAGAGCGAACGTGTACGTGGGTTTCCAGGTCCAACTCGACTTGACAGGTATCTTCTTGCACGGCAAGATCCCGACACTCAAGATCTCGTTGATCCAGATCTTCCGTGCTCACTTGTGGCAAAAGATCCATGAGTCAGTCGTGATGGACTTGTGTCAGGTCTTTGACCAGGAGCTGGAGGCTCTGGGCATCGAGACTGTGCAGAAGGAGACAATCCATCCAAGAAAGAGTTACAAGATGAACTCGTCATGTGCAGATATTCTGCTCTTTGCTTCACACAAGTGGAACGTCAGCAACCCCAGCTTGCTGTACGATACTAAGGACAACATGGGCGCCACCACAACCAACAAATTCTGGATTGACGTGCAATTGCGCTATGGAGACTACGACTCGCACGATATTGAGCGCTACGTCAGGGCGAAGTACCTGGATTACACCACCGACTCTATGTCTATTTATCCATCTGCCACTGGGTTGATGGTGGGTGTTGATCTGGCGTACAACCTCTACTCTGCATATGGCCAGTACTTCCCTGGCCTGAAGCAGTTAGTACAGCAGGCGATGGCAAAGATCATGAAGGCGAACCCTGCTCTGTACGTCTTGCGTGAGCGCATTCGCAAGGGTCTGCAGCTCTACGCCTCTGAGAGCAACCAGGAGTTCCTGAACTCGCAGAACTACTCTGAGCTGTTCAGCAACCAGGTTCAGCTCTTCATCGACGACACCAATGTGTACCGTGTCACGATTCACAAGACGTTCGAAGGCAATTTGACGACCAAGCCGATCAACGGTGCCATTTTCATCTTCAACCCCAGAACTGGCCAGCTGTTCTTGAAGATCATTCACACCAGTGTCTGGGCTGGTCAGAAGCGTCTCGGTCAATTGGCAAAATGGAAGACAGCCGAAGAAGTGGCTGCTCTGATCAGATCGCTACCTGTGGAGGAGCAGCCAAAGCAGCTCATTGTCACCAGGAAGGGTCTGCTCGATCCACTTGAGGTGCACTTGCTCGATTTCCCGAACATCAGTATTCGGGCCTCCGAGCTTCAGCTGCCCTTCCAGGCGGCAATGAAGGTGGAGAAACTGGGTGACATGATCTTGCGTGCGACTGAGCCGCAGATGGTGTTGTTCAATCTTTATGACGAGTGGCTGAAGAGCATCTCTTCTTACACCGCATTCTCAAGGTTGATCTTGATTCTGAGAGCGCTCCACGTCAACCAGGACAAGACCAAGCTGCTTCTCAGACCTGACAAGACTGTCATTACTCAGGAGCACCACATCTGGCCCACGCTTTCCGACGAGGACTGGGTTAAGGTCGAAGTACAGCTTCGTGATCTGATCTTGAATGACTATGGCAAGAAGAACAATGTCAACACTTCCTCGCTGACCAACAGTGAGATCAGAGATATCATTCTTGGTATGGAGATCTCTGCGCCGTCCATGCAGAGACAGCAGGCTGCCGAGATCGAGAAGCAGCAGCAAGAACAGGCACAGCTGACGGCAGTCACGACAAAGACGCAGAATGTGCACGGCGAGGACATGATTGTCACGACCACTTCGGCGTATGAGCAGCAAAGCTTCGCTTCGAAGACAGAGTGGCGGACACGCGCCATCGCCACCAGCAATCTGCGAACGAGAGCGAACAACATTTACATCAGCTCCGAAGACATCAGGGACGACGAAGACCACTTCACTTACGTCATGCCAAAGAATGTACTGAAGCGCTTCATCGCTATCGCCGATCTACGTGTGCAGGTCGCCGGCTACCTGTATGGCGAGAGTCCGAAGGACAACAAGCAAGTGAAGGAGATAAAGTGTATCGTCATGGTGCCACAGGTCGGGAGTACGCGCGACGTGCAGCTCCCGCGCAACTTGCCTGAACACGAAATGTTGAAGGTTCTAGAACCACTGGGTGTCATCCACACCACTGCGGGCAACGAGACGAGATACATGACAGCCGCAGACGTCACGCAGCACGCCCGCCTCATGGCTGCACACGCCAGCTGGGACCGCAAGACCGTCACCATGACCGTCAACTTCACCCCGGGCTCTGTATCCCTGTCCGCATGGTCGCTGACGCCGCAGGGCTACCAGTGGGGCGCGGAGAACAAGGATCTGTCATCCGATCAGCCGGCCGGCTTCTCGCCGAACGCTGGATTTGGCGAGAAGAGCCAGCTGTTGCTGTCGGATAAGATTAGGGGTTTCTTCTTGGTGCCGGAGGATGAGAGGTGGAATTGGAGTTTCTTGGGCTCTGGGTTTGGAGATAGGGAGAAGGGGAGGGTGTATGTGGGTGTTGGGGTGCCGAGGAGGTTCTACGATGATGTGCATCGGCCGATTCACTTCCAGAATTTTGCGGAGTTGGAGGATGTGTGGGTGGACAGGAGTGATAACCTTGCTTAGGCTGGTCTAAGCGTGAGGACATGGGGCGGATGGATGGGTTTTGCATAGCGTTGGCGTTCCTTCGGGTGATCAAGAAATGCGATGGATGTCATGAGTACGGCTTGTTGTAGACATTACCTAGCGCTCATAACGCTACTGAAGATCGACATTGTTGACATTGATTTCATTGGCGTCAATCTCATTGACACTGATCTCGTTGACATTGATCCCGCTGACATGAACATGATCCCATTGATAGTGATGACTTTGATATTGATATGGCAGTTGATGTTGATCTCGTTGACATTGGCCTGATCGGCATTGACGCTTTGAGCTTGGCCTCAAGATATCGATGCTATTGATGTTGGCCTCATCGGTAGTGACGCTGCGACTTTGACCTGACTGATATTGACCTCCTTGATATTGACCTCATCGAGGTCGATCTCATTAACGTTGATCTTCTTGCCATCATCCTTGTCTGACATTGATACCCAGCATTCGCCGCAACAGTCATGTGCCTTGTGTCATTGAGGTTTACGGCCATACACCAATCGCCTGCATTCATTAGCAATCCGCACACATAGATGACATGACCACTGCACTTACACCTCATGATAGACACGCACCTTGCAGTCCCTCAGGCTCGCTCTGACCTCCTCAAGCATGTCCTTGACTTGCGCGTACGAGTAACCCAGCACCTTGATGTGTGTTTCAACCATCCACTCCGCAAGCCCTTCCTCCATTCTCGAGAGGTTCCATCTGCCAATCTCCTGCAGTCTAGCGTCGCTGCTCCAAGACCCCACAGGCCACTTGAACCTTTTCTCAATCACATTCTCAAACCCGGCTTCTCGCATCAAGCCAGCCATGTTCTCAGCAATCTCAAACGTCTTGCCTGTCAGCATGCCAAATCTGACTGCATTCTCGGACCATTGACGAAGAGTCCTGTTGGTGGTCAATGTCCCGTCTGCGGAGCGCAGGTGAACAGACCACTCGAGCTGTTCGATCCAGGCCCCCGGTCTGAGATGGCGATTGGCTTGGCGATATAGGCCGGGCCTGGAATTTGGTTGTCAGGCTTAGTGGAGGTCAAGGAATGTGTTCTTACCAATCTTCTATTGAACCGCAGAGACCGCGGATGTGAATGAAGTCGAGATTGTCTTCTCGGAACGTCCATGCGGAGCAGCAATTCCCGACTACGAATGTGACATTTGACGGCTCTATGGTTCTCTGTACAGGCGCCGATAGATCGATACCGATGACTGCGGTATTGGGGAATCTTTCCGCCATTGCTGTTGCCCATGTACCTGCATAACAATCATCAGAATCTATCATGGGTGCAGCAGCGTCGCATGGCGATCTGACTGACCATTCCCGGTTCCGACATCGAGTATGCGCTGGGGGTATGGACCGATAGGAGCAAGGTGGAGGCAATCTTGAAGCGTCACGAGGCACAGACGATGCCTGGATTTTCATGGTCAGTCATAATCCAGCGGACCAATGTTTAGGGTTCCTGTGTGCATACAAAATCGTTTCGTGACTGTTCTGCTTTGCGTCGTTGGGCCGCTGATGCCCTTGATCTCCATCGGCCTGACCTGGTCTCTCGTGCTCGCTTCCGGAGACCTGCACGAGATTGATCAGTTGAGATACCCTGGAGATATGTATCAAGGCTTGTTCTCATTGCTTACCATCCTTCTGGTAGCTGCCGCCTGTCCGCTGCGCCGGCTCTTGTCAAACAGCAGTGGCATGCTTAGGGTGAGATTGCAAAGTGGATGCTGGAAAAGGTTACGAGCTTGATGTTGAGCATCTCCCTGCACATATGTATACACGCCATTATTCTCATGGCTCTAGGCTATGCCGCCTTGCAGTCTTTTTGCAAACTCGTAGATCGAAGTGGCAGACAGCGGAGAAAGGTCGCCTGTGGGGCTTCATGCAGGACCACAAGCCATATTGCATGGGCTTCCCACATCAAGTAATGGCGTGCTCATATGCTGTTGTGGTGGGCGCTGATTGGAACGTGGCTACTGTACCGACGACCGATTCACTGTGAGCTTTAGTCTAAGCCAAATTGGAGCTCTTTGAAACATGTGGCAGTGACGGTTCATTTGGCCGAAGGAGAAGAGTTCTGTGCGTAAAGCGAAACGGTTTGATCGCGAGACATTAATCTGCAATGGTGGCCGACAGCATGCTAGACCAATTGCTGGAGATCTGGTACTCAATCCTGACTAGCAACATTGGAACTCACTCGCCATTGGACGCGTTGGTGCATGGCTTTGGGTTGATAGACTCCGCATTCTGCATGCACCAATATCGTTATTCAGTTGGCCAGCAGAAACCTTGCCTGCATATGCAGCTGCAGCTTTAGCTTGGCCGTCAGCTCCAGCACCCTGGTCTCGGAACCCATAGCATTCCTTCCGAATCCCTCGACCTGTCATGGCGTACGGGCAAATCGAGGACGGTGGCAAGTTTCCGGCGCATTGGGTATGACAGCCCGGCTGCTGGCGCCGTTACGACGGGCAGGGTTACTCGGTCGACTTCACCTCATCATCCAGTGTCCGAATGACTACGTGCCTGGAAGTATTCTCGAACGCGCTCTGTACGTAACGTACCGACGGTGACTCAGCCCTCCTCATTTCTAATCGTCCATGGCAAAAGCTATGTACAGCGAGACCCACATCCAGTCAGAGGGCCTGCAGGGTGGAGGCAGCTGCACGATTACGGGGTGAACCAGTGGTTCAGTCGTGAGTGAATTGCACAAGACTGGCTTCCTGACGCTTGTTCATCACCTGCATCTCCGTCGCTAACTTCGGTCAAGATTATTCGTGCATGCGAAACCATTGAATCGTTGGACCTCATCTAGGGTAGAAGTCTTGATCCTTCCGAGTCTGTACCGTGGCTTCATGCATTCGCTTGCTCCCCGCTGGCTACCCAAGCTAACGTCTAGCCTATCATCGCTCTGCAGCGCCGCAGAAACCGAGACATGTCCAAAGACACGACCGTGAAGCCTCAGCTTCCGTGGCTGCCAATGCTCACTCCCAAACTCCTGCTGTCTGTGCCGTGAACAGCTGACAACGTTCACCGCTCCTTTTCAAACGCCGGCTGATGCATAAGCACCAATTTACAATACAACGCCGCAGCGCGGCTGAAACCGCCTTCCAGCCACCAAGACGAGCAGCATGCGACATCTATGAATGCTTTATTTTGCACGGCCAACGTCCTGTTCGACCGAAGACCTGATAGTGATCAACGAAGTGATACCTGCTCCTGACTCTAACACCTGGGATCGTTTTTCAATGAGCCAAAGCCGTATCAGGGATGCCCTGATGGCTTTCTTGGTTCAAGCTCCTCCTGCACAGGGCTCGGCGATCGTACTGTGCCACTTCTCAGTCCCTCTTTCTGGGGCTGCATGTCCGTTCCACTGTCCAGCGCTAGCACAGACGATATCTGAGCCTGTGGTACTGCTGCCCTTGGAGACAAGGACAACGCCTGCTGCAAGTCCGTCTGGTCCTTCGATTGCGGCTGCTTGCCTTTGTTATGTTCTTCCTCGTCGCTGCTGGGCGGACTGTCCTCTGTGGTCAGTCGTCGCTCGCGAGCAGCACTGCTATCCATGCTTTCACGCCGAAGTCTATCTGCCTTGTCCTTCAACACTTTCGCTTCCTCGGCAGCACGCTGGGCCCTGACTTGCTTTCTCCACATGCCGGCGTACCGTCCTTTCAAGGCCAATAGATCATTGTGGCTGCCTCGCTCGGCTACGCGACCTTCGTGCAATACGAGGATCTGATCACACATTGTGATCGTGCTCAATCTGTGGGCAATCACCAGCATCGTCCTGCCCTTCGCGAGCGTCTTCAGCGCTTCTTGGATGTGTTCCTCCGTTTCGGTATCTAGAGCTGCGGTAGCCTCGTCCAACAAAATGATTCTTGGATCTTTGATGATAGTGCGAGCAATGGCCACTCTTTGCTTTTCGCCACCAGATAGGCGTAGTCCTCGCTCACCAACCTTCGTATCATACCCATCTGGAAACCCGAGAATCTTGTCGTGGATGCTAGCTGCCTTACATGCTGCATAGACTTCCTCATCTGTCGCATCCTGCCTTGCATACTTAAGGTTGTACATCAAGCTTTCATTGAACAGGACAGTATCCTGTGGAACGACGCCGATATGCCGTCTCAAGCTGTCGATCGTGATATCTTGCACGTCATGGGCGTCAATCTGAAGCGTGCCAGCCTCGGCGTTGTAGAAGCGGAAGAGAAGCCGGAAGACTGTACTCTTGCCACCTCCAGACTCACCGACTAGCGCCGTAGTAGTACCTGGCTTGCATCTGAAACTAAGACCCTGTAGTGCTGGTTTTCGCGCATCGTAGGAGAACTTGACGTCGTCGTAACGAATGTCGCCTTCGCATGACGGTAGCTCAGCTGCGCCTGGACGGTCAACGACGGTTGGTTTCTCCTTGAATAGCTCCAGCATGCGCTCGGCATTGATCATGTTGTTCTGAATCATGCGGTAGAACGTCCCGAAGAAGTTCAGCGGGCCCTGCAACTGCGTCATGTAGGAGATGAGAACCACAAATTTGCCGACCTTGAGCAGGCCAGTTGTGACCTGATAGGCTGCAATGAAGCATGCCACAATCAAGCCCAGCATGAAGACCAGGTTTTGGATCGTGTTCATAAGCGCAAGAGAGAACGTCACGAGATACTCCGCTCGCTGATACTTCTTGACTGCTTCTCTGTACCGATTGAATTCGTACGTCTCGGCGTTGAAATACTTCACCGTCTCATAGGACATCATCGAGTCGTTCTTCACGGCGTCTTCTTCGCGACTCGCGTTTGTGGCTTGTCGGCGAATATCAGCTCTCCATGATGCCATCCTGATGGTAATGTAGATGTACCAGAAGGTCACCACTGCGATCACTAGGGCGTAGTATGCGTCGAAATTGATAAGGAAGTATCCTACGGCAACGACCAAATCGATGAGCATCGGGAGAACATTGAACGTGACAGATTCCAGGAACGTGTTGAGTGATGAGCCCTTGCTAAGGGCAGACAACACCTCGCCAGTCTTCTTGCCAAGATGGAACTCCAGGCTGAGCTGATGGACATGCTCGAACGCGGCCACAGAGAGCTCGCGGTACGAATACTGTTCGATTGGGATCCACAATATCTGCCGTGCAGCTCCCAGCAAGCCATTAGAGCCTTGGAGGATGCGATAGAACACATAGAGACCAATGGCGCCCCAAGGCATGTAAATGGGACCATCCTCGCCGGCCAGGATGTTGGTAATGTGGCCAGTCTGCACTGGTACGAGAATCTGGACGCCCCGCTGCAGTATAACGATGGCGATGCAGAGTACAAAGTTCACCTGTAGCTTACGGTCCTTGAATGGCCAGATGTAGGGCAGGAACAACTTGTAGGCGCGGATGTATTCCCACCAGCTGCGAGTCGGCGTCTCCTTTGGCTTCTCCCACCCGGCAGGAACTTCGTGATGCCCATGAGGTCCATGTGCTTTGCCATTCGCGGCACCATAGCCATTGCCGTTTGCTTGACCATATGCCGGTCCAATGCCACCGTTCTCTTGAGTCAACAAAGCCGTGCGCTCCCCGGGGTCTCCTGCCAGCTTTGGCTTCTTGTACCCCTGCAAGTAGACAAAGAGGGCATAGAAGCTGATGAGCGCCAAGAGCAGAATGATGCGCACCAGATCGATGGTGACTTCGGTGATCTCCCATTTTGTCATCTCGCGCTGGATCTCGCCGCCACGAGGCTCACCGACCTTGGGCTCCCGGTGATCCTGAGTGTATACTCCAAAAGACGCCCCAAGCAATATTATTTCCATCAATACTGCCACCACCCATGTTATCTCGTGTGCAAGCGTAGGTGAGGGTCGAGAGTCGAGTAATGCGATGAGCAGGAGTGCGTACACCATGAACGAGCCGACGAGATATATCTGTACACTGTCAGCCCAAACTCACCACTCTAGGGGCAGCATGTGAACTTACTGTCGGCGCCTGTCCACACCACCATCTTTCTTCTCGCTCTGCCAGGGCATGCACGATGACCAGGGCAATATTGCCGACCAACGAGGCCAGCACTCCAACTTGCAGCCATTCGAAGAGCAGCTTCCTAGGCCTGCTGAAATCTAGCGATTGTGGTACCACCGGCTCTTTTGCAGCCGTCTTCTTTGGCAAAGGCTTGCCGCCCGGGCCCAGTTGCTCGGGCTGCTGTTGTGCGTTTGTATCATTATCATTACGAGCGTGTACTATGCTCTGGACTGTAAAGACGGCGATGTAGAGGACGGTGAGTATTATTGGGTACGCAACCTGGGTGTATGTAAGAATGCCCTGCGCCAAAGGATTCGAGACCCATGGGAGGGTGCCATTCATCATCGTCTGATGGCGTAAGTCCTGATCTGTGACGATGCCGCCGCCGTGATTCATGATGCGATGTCCAGCCAAAACCGATGCCGCCCGCCCTAAGCACACCCCTAGAACTCCGGCGGGTGGAATGTGAAAGGTACCAAGGTAGCGACTGAAGGGGAAGCAAGACCAGATGAAGGAAGAAAGAAAACGACAGAGAGCACTGTGCTTGCTGCTCCTAGCCGAGTGTGACGTGAGGAAGCATGGCAGTAGTGACGGTGAGCATCTCGACTGTCTGCTGTGCAAACGCGCAAAGCAGGACTAGTTCTAGAGACTCGTGTGAGAGTGGCGGCGGGTGTGCTCGCATAGCGTCTACGGCCACTCGATGGAGGGACAGCAGTATGGCCAATGCACCGCCCGTCTTCTGCCGGCAGTAGCTTCCCTGATCCTCATCCATGCCGCAAGAGGCTAGAATCCCTCGCCTTGGCCTCCGATTGCGAATATGCGGGCCAGAGTTTTCGGCTGTGCAAGTCACGAACCACACGACAGGAACCACTGTGCGCGGCACGCTTTGCTAGTCGTCAAGGTCACACGCGCATGCGACAAATATCAGGCGCCTGCTGATGGTCACAGACCTGCATCTGCGATCTCTCAGCTAACTTAGAACGCTGGTGGCAATGGCGATAAGCCGATAACTCGGGACGCCAACACTGCAACTATTCGCTCGTCTATCCGCTCGCCACGGCCGCTGTGCAACAACTGCACCACATGGCCCGACTCTCTACCGGGTCGACCGATCCCATGCCGCGTGCGTGTCGACCACTTGAATCCGGAGATCGAAGTCATGGCCTGGGATGATACCTTCAAAGCTGTCGGATGATTACGAATGCAGCATCACGAAGTATGGTGCCTACAGCAATCTCACTAATAGAGCACTAAACTCTGATCACGTTCATGTGCTCCTAGGTGTCCATCACTACTGGGAAGGCGAGTCTTAGTCTTGTTCAGGACCCTCTAACAGTGAAGCTCTCTCCATCGAGCGATGGAGGGTATGAACCTACTAACAAAGCAGGAGGGGTGTACGAGAGTGTTACGGCGCGGACCGTCTGGTGGGCGCTTTCGACAGAATGTGGCCGGTCATGCGAACATCTTGGTTTGGGTTGTGCAACTACTGGAGTTGAAGCAGAGAAGACTCGGCTGACCATAGTCTAGAGCACCGCCAAACCGCCGCGACGCACAGAAAAACAATCGTTTGCGCGACATCAAGGAAACCCTGACCCCAGGTCAAGATCTAGAAATCCAAAGGTCCAACATGCTTGTATGTAACACGGATCCGACGACCCCGCCGCGCTATTCTTGTCTGATGACCCTCAAAGGCATGCACTTAGCCGAGCACACGGAACTGCAGCTGCAGATCGCAAGATCCATTCTGCGTTAGAACTTGCAGCCCTTTTACCCTTTTACTCTCTGGCTTCACATGCCACAACCAATAAAGGTTCAATGTATTTTTGTCGTATGGCACGCGTGATTGTGACTAAATCCCGAGAGAGAGAGAGAGAGAGAGAGAGAGAGTGTGTGTGTTGATACATCAACATCAAAAATGAACTTACAACGACGGCCTTCTTGGTTCTACACGGCAGGACGGCTATCAGTATGCGGCCAGCTCTGCATGCGTGTTCTATGATGTAGCACTGCACAATCTCGAGCAGAAGTCCACATCATGGACAGCTGCAGATGTCGGGACGTTTGGGCAGTAACGCCCAGATCGACGCAAGTCTGCAGGAGCACCACATATACGACGGTGGCCTGCAGCCGGACCAGCTGCCATTCTAGAATGGATGGAAATGCTTTTCAGAAGGTCGCTCTTTGGCTCACCGCATCTACAGCACCGTCAGGCCTGTCTTTAGCATGCGATGATCATTTGGACAGGTCTGAACACTGCTGAGATGAGACGATCTGTCTGCTATGTCGAGTTCAATGTGGTAGCCCGAGCACCTTTGAGGTCTGGACCCATCTTCTGCTATGGAAGCGCAGCAATGTGTGCGTGAGCTCTTGTGGCAGCTGTCCAAGCGAGTTCTCCATGTTCCACAGAGGATCCACGTGCAGCCAGATTGATAGAGTAGTGCTCGTCCGGCAGAGCATCAGCGATTCAAGTCGAAACCCCAGTCGGGCGAACCGTGACAACTCTAAACCTCCGCACCCTTGATGGCCGCAACTGAGAGACTCGAGGTCAGTAGGTCCAATCTACTGAATATCAGAGCATTCCTTGCATCATGGGCTGGAATGTTGCGACTCCACGTGTCTACAGCTGGTAAGTCTTTGTACTAGACTTTCTTCTTGTCACTGTCATAGCCCAGTAGGCCATCTGCAACCGGACAAAGAACCGAGCGCCATCGCGGTTCGATCTTTTGAGGAACATGTCAACATCCGAGATGGCTTGCCCAACGCTTCCGAGCGCAGCTAATGCAGCATTATCTCAACGACTGTTGAGCATGTACGAGTAGCCAGCATCTAGACCAGCAATGACCAAGCGTGGGCCTTCCTCGCCCAGGAGACGAAGGATTCAACACATATGCCGGCTTCGCCGTATTCTCCGCAATCCCAGGCGTTCACGGTGACAGGACGACGCAAAAGCGTGGCAGCCTCGACAGAGCCCTCAGAACCGCCTACACCAACTGCAAGAACCACGCGTGCAAAATTCATCGGTGACTCACAAGGTTCAGCACAATCGCGAGGCCAGGCAGGTGGACCCCAGCACTTCGTTCGGAGTCCTGCGCCCTCCCCGCCGCCATATGAGGAACGGAAGCATGATCAGTTCTACGAGCAGGCGCAGCACCAACAGTCGAAGAGGGGCGGAGGAGGAGCAGGGTGTTGTCAGAGATGAGCTGGAGGCTTTGCTGTGGTTCTGGATGGTCGTAGGAGTCGTCACGCCACCGATGCTGATGAAGGGTAGTAAGATAGCGTCCGAGAGAATCTGAGGCCAGCACAATCAAACGAGACCATAGCTTCTATGGCTGAAGCCGGCTCGACTCTCAGAGTTAAGCAATTAAAGTGAGAGTAAGAATGATCTTGCCAGTCACTGTTAGTCTGCACGAGTGCTCCGTGGAAATGGACAACAGCCCGCAGTATTACGAGTCAGTACGGCCACGGTCTTTGTGTCGCAATGATTGTCAATAATTAAACATGAGATCCAGTGCATCTGAATACAAATGGAAGGAGGCCAGGAAGATTTGACGTACATGACCGGGAGCGCTGCGGTTGTCTGTGGTTCCTGGTTGCCATGAAGCCGTCCTTTGAGCTGTCGGCGGCGTTAATATGGCATGACTCCACGCGTCCCAAACGTCTGAGCAGCTAATTGGCGTCAGCAAGGATTCAAATAATGCATGTGAATGCTTCCCTAACTTAGGAAGGCAAGAGTGAAAGGAACGAGAAAGCTCGGGCCAACATTTGTCAGCGGAAAGCTTGCCGAACCTCAAGTTTGGCATCTCGAGCTTTCTGTGCTGAACAAATCACAACACAACCACGAAGACAATTCTCACCCTCGAGCGCGCACGACTTCCTGAGATCTTGTATCGGCAGGAAATTCGCTTAAGGCACCAGAGGCTTCATCGAAACACCGCCTTCATCGTCCGAGTCTAGCTCAGAAGATGGCCAACTATCTCGCGTCCATCTTCGGTACGGAGCAGGACAAGGTCAACTGCTCTTTCTACTACAAGATCGGTGCATGTCGCCATGGCGATCGCTGCTCGCGAAAGCACGTCAAGCCATCATACTCGCAGACCATCCTCCTACCCAACCTCTATCAAAATCCTGCCTACGACCCGAAAATGCGCCATATGACGCCCGCGCAGATGCAGAACCACTTCGACGCCTTCTACGAGGATTTCTGGTGCGAGATGTGCAAGTATGGCGAGATTGAGGAAGTAGTGGTATGCGATAACAATAATGACCACTTGATCGGGAATGTGTATGCGCGATTCAAATATGAGGAGTCAGCGCAGGCGGCGTGCGATGCGCTCAATAGTCGCTGGTACGCGGCGAGGCCAATATATTGCGAACTTAGCCCCGTCACGGATTTCAGGGAAGCTTGTTGTAGGCTCAATAGTGGAGAGGGCTGTGTCAGAGGCGGCTTCTGCAATTTCATCCATCGGAAGCAGCCAAGCGAGGAGTTGGAGAGAGAGCTGGAGCTGAGCACGAAGAAGTGGTTGAGAATGAGGGGCAGGGACGAGAAGAGCGTGAGCAGGAGCCCGAGTCCAGTGCCAGCGAATCCGAGATATTAGGTCGATGTCCAGTGATAGGCTATGGGCAACACAAAGGCCGCGATGCATGGGACTCGACTACTGGGCGCGGTGTTGACACCTCAAGCAACCTGAGCTTGGCCGTATCCGAGGCGGATACATGCGGGTTGATAAGCTGTGGTCCGAAATGCTTTGCCAGGAAGGAGATGCGCAGACAGCATAGTCGAATTGGCCCAGGTTGCGGCGGTAACATGGCCGCTTGATTTCGCTTGGCGCTGCTTGCGGCTGTGCTGAGATTGAATCACCGATTCCAGCAGGACCGTTCGTCCTGAACGATCTCAGAGACCCGCCGCCGCATCAAGCGCGGATCACCGTTTCTACACACATCAGCACATGGTCGCACTAAAGCAGTGACTTCTACAGCCACCATGAGCGAGGCGTTGGCGGTGGTTACAGACATTTTCAATTCTTTTGCAGAGCATGTATTATGATCAATGGGATTCTGTATGCAATTCTATGGCTAAATTGACTGCTAATCACTCCGTCATCAACATCATTATCGCAAATCCAAGAGCCTGCTGGACACAAACATTACCGAACCGGCCAGTACTATGCGGTCCTCATACACATATGGATGTTCGTCTGTCTGGCGAAATTTCGCATCCCAACGCAGCCCTTGTCCTTGGACATGGCGACCAGTATTTGGCTCTCATTCATCGCTCAGCCAGGCCTTGCATTCCACCCACTGCTCTCCTCACCATGTTGACTACTTCCTCGACGGCACGCCTTGTGACATTTGAGTTTGGATCCACGCCTCCACTCGGCTGTGTTCCGTAATCGAAAACTCCAGCGTTCAGCGCCCAGATGATAAGTATCACGACGACGGCAACGAGACAGAAGAAGAGGAGCCAGAATACGGGACAGACCCAGGCGCGGCGTGACGTCTTGCGTTGTTGCCGGGCGAGCCAGGTGTCTCTGTAAAGCATGTCAGTGTATGAGAGATAAGTTTTTCATGTGCGTAATCTCACGAGTTCTTCATTTCATGTCGTGGTATACCCTGCTCCTCATCCAAGTGGACAGCGTAGGAGAAGCGTTTCCAGAACGCTGGGTCGCGCACACCAGCCATTTCTACTATGCTTGTTGCGTTTCAATGCCTTATATATGCGTTCAATTCGTGGTGGCCGTTCTGATGGCGCTTCTTGGTCTCGTGCCTGCCCAAACAGCGATCTCGGTCGCCAGATATTCAATAGGTCGTCGCGCCGTGCCGCAGTAGACTTGAATACCAACAAGTGCCGGGCTTCTGGAAGGTAGGTCGGTATGTGTGTTTGACTGTGGAATGTGGACAAGGCTTGTATGGTTTTGGACTTCGGTCGATGGGCTGGTATCTGGCGGTATTCACTATGACTTTTTGCGGCTTAAACGAATGAAATGGGCAATGCACGAAAGAGTGAGTGCAATGACCCCAGAGTGAGCGACAGATGAACTTGTCCACAGGCGTGTCGAAGTCGAGATAAAGGCGAAGCCACGAGAAAAGAAACCCAGACGCGCCCAAGTAGCCTACCGTTGGGACTAGAAAACAGTTCCCGCTACGCCGAAATGAATCTTCGACAATGCTTGTCATCGTGCGGTGGAGCAAGTCCATCTCGATTGTTCAGGGGCTTGCTAAGGTTATGCCTTGTGATCTGCAAATACATCTAAGCCCCGCAATCACTGTATGCAAACACATCGCATCTGCACGGTCTAATTAATTGCAGTACCGACTTTTGGTCCGAGCAAGCAAAGACAATGTCTCGCGAACAGGGTGATGTTGATATGCTTGGCTCGGACCTAGTGAGACGGAGATTTGGAGCGGGACGTTGTGGGCCGTGTCCCCTACGGTCGGTACTTTGGCATACCAAGAACCCTGCCTACCGATGATCGGCAGGAATTCAAGTTTGGTTCGTTTTTCTTAACTGCGTGCGCATGATCATCGATGCTTCACATATTCTGTAGTCGCGTGTCCCGCCAACAGGAGACACCACGGATAGCCCTGCATACAATATTTGCGTACACATGACGGAATTCACATGTAGCACGGACTCGCTGAGTAGCAATAGGCTGCAGCCATGGCCCCCAAATCCTCCCTAAGTAGCACAGCGGTGGCAGAGAAGCTCCAGGACCTTCCACATCTCTGGATGTCACGCACTACACGTGCACTTCACTGCAAGCAGGATGCCCGCAGCTGGAGACTCGAGAGTGTGCTAGGCTGACTGCATCTTGTCCAAGGTCGGTGGTCCTCTGCCTTTTTCGTCACCAATTCTTTGGGATTCCTGTCTTTTCGTAATGATAGAGCCGCCCGACCTCAACGTCACAGCGGCCTCTCGTGTTCGCTACCGCGAAGACTTTAGCCACGCAGTTGAGCAGTGCACAGCACACATATGATATCGATAGACCAATGTACAACCGCGGGCGAAGCTGGTCAGATCATCCATCAGGCTACAGAAAGTGACGGCGAGTCCAGGAAACACTGGCATCTTGATCACCACGAAGACAAATTTGTGTTCAGCATGGCGCCGCCGGACAGCACATCCGATGTCAGATCGAAGAAGAGGCGCGTCCAGGCTAGGTAAGGACATAGATTCGCTCTTGTCATATACACAGGATAGTTCTGACCCAGAACAACGAACGCTCAGGATCGGCGCCGAGCCAGCCGTGGATGTACGCGAGCTACGGAACGAAGTCAACAGCAAGGACGCGATCTTTCATGAAAACAGCCTTGAAGATGCAGATCATCTGCGACTGCTCAGGATCGGACCAGCATGCGGCCATGAAGCGAGTCAGGCGCCGCTCGAGCAAAGACCGGTCCACGCTCTCCTTGGTCCCAGCAAGAACCTCGCACAAGCCTCGCCCATTGTGCCTGACTGCAACAAGAGTGAGCGACGACTTTACGAAGAAGCCACTTTACACATGCTCTTGGAGGAGAACAACGTGGATGTTCCGATGGCTCAAAACCGGACCGGTCTGGTACCGAATTTCCAACTTAGGTAACAAGCTTTACATCGTCGCGAGAGCGAAGGTGCGTCCGTACAGTGGACCATCTCGCAACTGGGCATGCTGATGAAGTAATGCACCCAGCCATGAGGATCGTGGGCGGGCCAGACTGCAAGTTTTGCACGCCAACGCGCATGCTGAAGATAAAAGCCATACACTTCGACTCAATCGTGCGCCCGCACGTCAGAGCAAAGCATGCTAGCACCAGACTATAAAGCAAGGGACAAGGTTTCGGTTGGTAATTGACACGACCTATTCTTGCACTAGCCATTGCACCTGCTTCGGGGCATCCTGGAACAGCTCAAGGTGGACCTCACCAAAGCATCTCCTCACAAGCTGGGTTTCGAACCTACTCTCGGCTATCTCATCTGGATTATCTGTCTAGCAGCACCCGACGTGTCATCGGTGACCCAGGAGGGGCAGCAGGATACATGCCCACCCATGATCGTCTCAGAAAATGTAAAATCCAGCTTGAGAGCATAGCGAAGCACTTAAGGATCGACCTTGCTAGCTCGGTCAGTGACGACTGTGTGGTAGCTGCACTGTGTGAGTCTCTGTTTCTCTGGACGTGCCATACGCGCTCTTCCTCGCCACAGACGACTACTGAGAACCTATTGGCCACCAGGCGGTGGAACACTAGGATACAGCAGACCGCTCAAGAACTACAAGCGAGACGCTTTAGCACATCTGACGGCTTCATTGGTCTTGGATCAGCCGAGTTGGATGTCGGAGACGAAGTGATAGTCCCTCTCGCGGCTAGCAGTCCGTTCGTCGTGAGGAAGAGCAAGTCTGGTGGACACTACAGCCTCATTGGTGACGCAGTGGTACCGGGTATCATGACAGGTCAACTGTTCAGATCGTGTCAGGAAAGGCAGGTTGTGGCAAAAGGTTACTACCTGATGTAGGACAATGAGGGATGCTGGATGTGTAATACATCCATATGGATGGATTGCCCTGCAGGGATGAACGGCGCTTGTGAGATTTCAGCACATTGTGCTTCTTTATTCGATACTCATAGAGCGACACTATACAAGAATGTAAGATGTGGATGCAGCGCTGTCGCTGTATGGGGAAGAGTGAAAAGAACAGAGCATCCCACAGCGCGGCACTGACTCATGGGACCTCCATTGTGACTGGGGCGAGCTTCGTCCGCAATGCCGACCGATTCTACATCTAACCCCACCTCGTCCGGCCTGTGTCCGGATGCGTGGCCTCCATAGTCACCCAGTGTAAAAGCCATGGGTGCGGCATAGTTTGTCAGCATTGTATTCAGGTATTGTGTCTGTGTTTCCATTTTCTTCTGGTTGTTCTTCTGAGCCTTGTCGTACGCTACACAATATCCCAAAGTTACCCTTCCTAGCTTGCGCTATGTCGACCAATGGAACTAGCAATGGGCCTTCAAAACCTGTCCCACTTTGGATAGGCGGCGAGGAAGTCTACACGGATACCACATTTGATGTAGTCTCGCCGACGAACAGCAAGGACTTGTGGACTTCCTCATCAGTTGACGCCAAACTCGCGACTCGCGCCATCGAATCTGCACAAGCAGCGTTCAAGACATGGCGGCGTACAAAGCCCGCCGAGCGGCGTCGAATCTTACTGAAGGCTGCGGACATCATTGAAGCGCGCAAGGAGGAGCTGTTGAGCTATATGCAACAAGAGACGGGTGCTTTGGAAGCTTTCGGTCACTTCAATCTTGATACAACGGTCGAGAACTTTCGAGATGTTGCAGGCAGAGCAGCAAATATCCTTGGTGCCATTCCCCAGACGGCGGCGGAAGGCCAAGGTGCATTTGTTTTCAAAGAGCCATACGGAGTGAATCTGGGTATTGCGCCTTGGAATGCACCATATATCCTTGGAACAAGAGCATTCTTGTACGCAATCGCGGGAGGCAACACCGTGGTCCTGAAGGGTTCTGAGCTCTCGCCGAGGACATTCTGGGCCATTGGCTCCGTTCTAAAACAGGCTGGACTCCCGGATGGCGTGCTGAGCGTCATCTATCATCGTCCCGAGGATGCCGTTGCAGTGACGAATACATTGATTGAGCATCCATTTGTCAAGAAAGTCAACTTCACTGGCAGCACGAACGTGGGCGGTATCATTGCGAGCAAGGCTGGCAGAGAATTGAAGCCCGTTCTGATGGAGCTGGGCGGCAAAGCTTCAGCGATTGTCTGTGAAGACGCAGATGTTGAGCATGCAGCTTTCCAGGTGGCTCTTGGCTCCTTCCTACATGCTGGCCAGATCTGCATGTCCACCGAGCGCGTGCTGGTCAATCGGAAAGTTCTGGAGCCTTTCGCCAATGCGCTGAAAGGCGCGGCAGACAAGGTCTACCCTCCATCCCGTGACGCGCCAACTCTTGTTTCCAAGGCAGGCGTTGAGAAGAGCCATAAGCTGCTCTCTGACGCCCAGGCCAAGGGTGCGAAGGTGATTCATGGTGATGTCAAGACTCACGATGAGAGTGCTTATCGCATCCGACCTATCATTGTGCAGGATGTGAAGAAGGACATGGACCTATACTATACGGAGAGTTTTGGTCCTTCTGTTTCTTTGATGCCAGTCGAGAGCGATGAGGAAGCTATAGAGATCGCTAATGATACCGAGTATGGTCTCTCTGGAGCAGTGTTCACAGCAAGTCTTGCTCGTGGGTTGAGGATCGCAAAGGAGATAGATAGCGGTGCGATCCACATCAACAGCATGAGTGTGCATGATGAGAGTATGTTGCCTCATGGTGGTGTCAAAAAGAGCGGATGGGGACGATTTAACGGTCAATGGGGCATCGACGAATTCCAGAAGCTCAAGACTGTTACATATATGGAGTAGCAGCTTCTGATGAACAGGCACTAGGACACATCAAATACTCAGTTGGGTGGTTGACGCCTGTCTCCGCCGTCTCAGACCTCTTTCATTCGCTTCAATTCCCTAGCAGACGCCGGAATGGGTTGAGCATTGTCTTCCAAAAATCGTATTCGCACCCCTGCTGTTCGATACGAGTCTAGCAGCAGAATTGAAATTGTTCGATTCCAACACGTGACAATTTGCTACAGCCCAGCTAATTGCATGAGGTACATCTGCTGCTGTCAAGGACTGAGTTAGACAGTGGTGGACGTGGCCAAACGAGTTCGGCACGTACGTACCACGTCGTCGATCATGACTTGTCTCAATGCTTACCCAAACACCAACCCTAAAGTTTCATGTTACCACCTGGAAGGCTGCGTTTGGACGCCAAACAGATCGGCCGGGATTAACAGGCGGACGACCCACAGCAACTTCGCTTCGCACGCGCCTCCCGCTAGGACTATGCTTCTCGCATATGTTTCATGTCGTGTCCTTGTGTCACATACGCTACACTTTGCTTCATCAACGACATCATCGTCCATTCTGGAAAATGAAAAGAGCTTTGCGGCGGAAGTCAAGCTCCATGGTCTCGCTTTGGCTTATACCTGCGGCCTGGCAACGGAGAGCCTCATATCGCCTGGCCTGTCTGCCTCTAAAGAAGATTTATGGGTAAGAGGCACCTCACCCTATCTCGATCTGGAGTTGGGCGTTCATAAAGTCCTCGCGTATCGGTACCAGCCCGCTAGAAACACCATCCATGTCGAACATGATCAGCTCTGCCAATCGCATGGCTGCCTGGTGTCCTCTGGTTGGGATCATCCGCTGACCCATGCCGTCCAGCGTATCTAATCCATGGCTGAAGCGTGAATGCAAGCACGGTAAGGCCGGATACTTTGCGTTTGCGCAAAGCGCCTTAAGCGACACGTCTATCGTCCACCACGGAAGGTGAGAGAAAGCGATTTATTTGGAAGATGAAGTCGCATACTCGTAAGTGCAAGGGTATAGTAGTCCTGGCCGTCGGTAATGATGCACCGAGCATGAAGGCTATGCGTGTGATGCTTCCGAGCTTCTGGGATCCAACAAGATACTCTCCACCTTCCCTGTCACACAACAGAGTTCTCTCTCCAGACGGCTCACACAACCTCAGCCAAACCATCGTCAGCCAGCTTTCCTATTCCGGAGACACATGCACAACGGCCCTAGTCACAAAGAAGACCAGAAGAACTTCATGCAGCACGACCGAGTGAGACAGAGGCCCTCCAGTGCTGGGAGTGGCAGTATACACAGCTCGCAGCCCCCAGCAAAGAAGCAGCGCCTCGAATCCTGCGCTGTCTGCGGCACCACCTACACGACAAAGCGCGCTCTCGCTCGACACTGTCATACCGACCGGCACCGCCAGAATGCCGGGCTTCCACTGGCTGAGAAGCACCCGTGCTCAATGTGTGAGAAAGTTTTCAGTCGCGAGCATGACCGCCTGAGGCACGAGAGCGAAACTCACCGGGGCATCAAGCGGACGGCGCGGAAAGGGCAGGATTCGGATGTGTCACCGCAGAGTAGCAGCGTGGCGACTGACTCACCAGTGACGCCCACTGTAGCACCCATCATCTATCGCAAAGAGAAGGGCTTCATGGTCGAGGATGGAATTCTGTCCTCGCACAACGGCTGGGAGCAGCTTCCGACGAAGGTGGAACTGTACCCTGGACCGGTGAACCGTTTCGCACCCTATCTTGATATCGTCCATCGGCAGACGCCTGATCAGCTCACGCCGCAACCAGCAACCACACGTCGTCCTACGCCGAATCTGGTGGAGGTCAGCTGGCTTGCCGAAGCCTCCGACGACGATGACGACGTGGACGTCGACAGCGAAGCTGAAGATGCTTCCTCACTGGACCACAACTGTAGCCTCAGGTCAACGTCCTCTACGATCGCCGACTCTGCCGTTGACCTGGGAAGTGCCTTGCGGACTGGATCTCAACAATCCTTGCGCAGCAGCAGCCAAAGCGAGGAAGACCGGGAGAATCTCGGATCCAGCAGGTCAGATGTCAAATTAGCAGAGTGTCAAGTCATCCTGCCGTTACGACCTCGAGCAACCATGATCCACAGGGCTGCAGGAGGCGCAAAAACTCCGACAGCGGCCACCATTCCAGCAAGAAAGGCACACATCTGTGCACTGTGTGAACAGGCTCTTGAAGAAGACACCGACGATCTTTTGGTCCACCTGCGGCAGCATCTGGAGGCCTTTAAAGGCGAATATGTCTGTCACGAGTGCGAAATCGGTTTTGGTAAGTCTCACAAGGACGCTATTGCTAGCGGCACATTCGTGGACCATTCTAACCAACATATGATCTAGTCCACGAGGAGGATCTGCAACGCCACCTCAGGCTCGTGAAGAAGATTGGACAATGCGGCTTCCAATTTGAGCACGAGTTCGAGTGCACTGGCCACCACCCCCCTCTACCAAGTGACCTTGCGGAGTATCTGACAGACGCCGACCGCTACAGACTGTGCAATCAACTTCGGCACTGGGAGCAGTCGCAACTTCAGGCATATATGCAGCAGGTCCAGGAGCTGGTTGCAGCTCGTCAGATACGCCAGAGCACCTGCTACTCGATCGACTTCCTAGGTCAGACGAATCGGAACTCGATCTCCAGTTTCGCCGTCAGCGTGGGGACTCATGGCTCTGCACCCTGCGATCGCAGCATTAATGGGCACATTGACATTGGTGGACTCAGGACGCGCATGCAGAAGATGTCACTGAAGTCTGGAACTTCACTGGTGAAGCACTCCGCCAAGCGCCTCTTGGGTTCTGGAAACAACCTGAACAAAGAGCTCTACAATGCAGCACGCGCTGGCAACGTGAGCGAAATTGCCCATCTCGTTGCTATGGGAGTGTCTCCGCGGGCTATACAAGGCGGACAGTCAGTCCTCTCGGTCGCGGCTGAGTGCGCCGATCTGCAGACATGTGAGCTCTTGATTCAGCTGGGAGCCAATGTCCTTGCCTCAGAATCAAGGTTTGGATGCGCCCTGAGCAGCGCGGCATATGCTGGCAAAGCCGACATTGTGGAGTTGCTGCTCAGACATGGTGCCATGACCGATCATCCCGGGGGAGACTACGGGACTCCTTTGGCCACTGCCGCTGCTGCCGGCTCAGTTGACGTTGCTCGTATCTTGCTCAATGCTGGAGCCAGGATGTCGCAAATCACAGGTCCGTTTGGATGCGCCTTGAGCGCAGCAGCGGCACGTGGACAAAGCGAGATGATTGAGTTTCTTATTGAGCGCGGCGCCGACGTGAATATACAAGCTGGCCCAGAGGGCACGCCAATAGGACACGCTGCCTTCCATGGGCAGCTGGATGCTGTCAGCATCCTGGTGCGTGCTGGGGCCGACATCGACTTGGAGGGTGGCAAGCACGGCTGTCCGCTGTTTGCCTCGATTGTCAGTGTCATTAATGGTGGAAAGGATGTCGACATGGTCAAGTCGCTGCTTGATCTGGGAGCAAAGGTCAATCTCAAGAGTCCGTTGCGGAGCCCGCTGAGATTAGCAGCATCCAATGCGGACGTTCGGCTGATGCCGGAGGTAGTGCGGTTGCTCATTGCTCATGGAGCAGATGTGAATGACGTCGGCTCCAAAGGTACTGCACTGCAACTGGCGAAAGCTCGTAGACAGCACTGGACTGAGAAGATAAAATTCATGGGTTTGGGAGACAATGCGGATGAGTCGATTCATGAACGGGTGGGCAACTGCTACGAGGTAATCAGACTGCTGTGAGTTTACAATGACCAAATTAGACGATTCAGCTGCTGACTGTCAGACAGGAAGGAGGCTGGCGCGGTAGAGGAAGGACGGAGGTCACCGATGGAGATTGACACGTAATCGACTTGTAAAGCCGTGTTGATGGATGTAGCCCGCATTGTACAGGAGCTGGTTCTTCAAACTTGTTGTCACTCCAAATATGTGTCTCATCTTACATATCCGAAGCTCTTGCAACATGCTGCTATCTGCTACCCTGTACCAGCGGAAGCGCAACGCCTCGAAGGCTACGAGCCGTCTATGATGGTGGGAGCACATCGAAAGTCCTGAAGGGTGGTTAGCCCGGCCTCCACCACGATTTCCAATGTCCCGGCAAACTCACTCAGCAATCTTTGGCTCCCAGGACAGCTTGTCCTTTCCATAGATCTCAGCGCCAACGGGGAAGTCCTTGCGGCCCTTAGGCAGGAGGGCAGTGCGCAGGACAATGGTGTCGGGGCCCATGACCTCCTGGTGATGGTAGATGTGGCTGGTGCAGTGAGGGCAGTAGTAGCAGTTCACCGACTTTCCGCTGTCACCCTTGTATGAGTAGACGCTCGGCTCGCCGCCCTGGGTGATCTTCAGCGCGCTCTTGGGGATGATCTGGTTCATGGTGTAGGCGCTGCCGGACAGGATCTTGCAGGTGTCGCAGTGGCAGAGGATGTGCTTGCTCTGGTCTTGGTTGAGAGTGACCTGATGTCGTATGCATCAGCTTGAAGCAATGTCTGAAGAGAGTTGGAGAATCCTACCTCCCACTGGTGGTGGCCGCAGTGGCACTTTCCTTCGTATGAAGTCATGTTGCTTGGTTTCTGGTGTTGTCAATTTGGTGTTTTGTTAGAATTGCTGGTTGTGTTCACAGGACAAGAGAGCTTGGAGGGCAGGAGAACAGCTGCTGTATCTATTTGACCCCACCCTCGAGGCATTGATGTCAAGCGTTACGGCGAGGCCGGAGACCCCTCCAGTGTCTAGCCAATACGAATGAAATGCTTCATCTTTCTGAAACTCTGCATCGAGCTCCATTGGCCCTGCTACTTTATCCTGCCAGCAAGCTAATGCTCCATGGCACGACCACCCTTGCGTGCATACTCACAAGTCTTTCAGCGATCGCGCGGTGCATTCATCACTCAACATGAGCGTACCACTGCATCGATTGTAGGACAGCAGCTCTTGCATCGGGAATACATGATATTCCAAATATTTGGCAGGCACTGGATCTGCAGCTGACGGCGACGTGGGGCGGCCCCGAGGAGGATGAGGGGCTCTTTCAGTGACGCAACCTCTTGTCCTTGGCTGCCTCCTGCGTTAGGGGAGATCGATCGTGATAACGTCAGCACTGCTGGAGGCAGTCAGCGCGACTTGTGGACACGAAGACCCAAGATATCACAAGACTCTCCGGTGTGGACTTGTCCATCTTGCGGCGAATGCCATCATGTGACGCTTCAATGTGTGCCCATTGTCATATCGCCATGGCGGCCCAAGGAACAACGATGGTGACGAAGTGGACGTCAGCGAATTGATCAAGTCTCTGCGAAGGACTTGATATATGTCTTGCGAGCGGAACATTGACGTTGGGCGATGGAGCTTGATCGCTGGTAAACAACCGAATGCATGCGGACCATCAAGGTGCCTGGTCTTGGCGCTTCGGGTTATCCTCAAGCAGGCCGCCCATTAAGTATACTCAACCAGTCACGTACAAGATCGTCATCAAGCACAATGAGGAATGCAGCGAAGGCAGAGCTGCTTGCTAGTATACACAGCCACGTAGATGTGCTCGCGGGGAATCCATCTCATTTGCTTCCTCCTAACAGAGGCTCACCCTACCAAGAGCGGCCAATGACCAAGTCAATGACTGGTAAAGACGTTCCGAGTGCTGATGTCATCCAGAGTAGACAACACAAGCAAGACGACGAGCTGTTTTTTTGGATGTTGGCCAAAGCGTCCTTTATTGTCAGCTATGAAAATCCTTGCGCATGCAGAGATTCGGGGCCTACCTTTGAAGAGCTCGTACATCAAGAGCCTGCTGTTTGCTTTCATATTAGACAAATGGGCTGGGCAGGCTGTTGACTCGATCGGACCGGCGAGCAGGGTAGTCACTATGCAGCAACAGTCTGGTACTAGAGTTTGCAGACAAGTCGTGATGGCTTAAAGCACCTCTAAGCCCGCACGGTGAAATGTCCTGACACTCTGCCATTTCCAAGTATCGCAGTAATTGTAAACGTGCCACCAGCGAACATCCATTGCTGAAAACAAATGGTCTGCTGTGCTTCTCGAGATCAGCATTACGCGAGGACTGACGCGGTCTCTAGTGTCGAAGCATAAACAGCGAAGGCACGAGTACAAAGGTGTGGCGAATCCTAGGTGCCTATCGAGGTTCAATGCCCGCCAAAGGAAAGCCCTGTTGCCCATGGTCCCATCTTCCGACGTCGACGTTACACGTTGCTCGAGGATCCTCAGCAAGATCGGTGACACACAATCAAGGCAGGACTCAAACTTCTAGCAGTTCGGGCAGGTGCAGCCAGGATTGTGGCTGCCACATTGGGAGGCAGACTGTTGAGTGACTAGTGTCAGAGACCTGTGCGCTGGATCGATGCATCCCTGCGTCTCATGTGAGTGCTCACCGTGCAGTACCCAACGCCTCCACAGACCAAGCACTTATCGTTTGCACCGCCGCCGCATTCCTATTGCACTGGTGAGTACTTGATGCGAGATTCTGTCTGTTTGGATAGCGCAACCCACTGAATTGCAGGTACATCCCAAGACTGAGGAGGTGAGACTCAAGAGCAGAGTGCTCAACATTGTGAAGCTGATGAGACGCATGATTGAGGTAGCTTTCAGTGGTGAGAAGTTGGGTCGATCTTTGTTTTCGATGTCCGGGAGCTGGCTGCACTTCCTTCAGAGCATACCGCGCTGCTCTTTATACACTGCTGATGGAAATGCTGTGCTTCTGCGAGAAAGCCTATAGGGCAATGCTTTGCGCAACACCATAGCTCAATGCCTGCAGAAAGATTTGCTTGGACGGTTCTTGTTCGGCACTACTGTCGGAGGTCTTTAGGTTGGTCTGCTTTCACTCACCTGATCGTGAGCTTCGTCAAAGCACCTGATGGCGCTGTACAGTCGCATGGACAGCACGAACAGCAAATTGGAGCAGCACAGCATGCTCTATCGAGTAGCAGTATTTTCTGAACACTCACGATGCTCACAGCCTGATAGGGGTAGTCGTAGTGAGTGGCCGGTGTTGGCTCAGGCATGTATAGTAGAACATGGCCTCCCATTACTTTCTTTCGACCTCGCCTGAAGCTGAACTTAAGGCTTCTCGTGGCTCTCTGCCGGAGTAACACGGAAAGTGTCCACTAAGTGGAGCCAAGTCCAGTAATATGGCAGAGGATGCTGGAATAACATGCGGTGTGAGAGTAACGTTCTCTGGCGCTCATAGTCTCGAACATGATCAGAAGGTTGGTAATAATCAAGGTACCTGAGAGTGAGGATGCCCATGAGCCGTTTTTGCATGGCAGTCAGCCTACGCAGGTATATTGACGTTTTGATGGGACTTTACAGTGACCTGACCCATGCGGGGCCGAATGCTGGAGTCGTCCTAGATGTCAGATGTTAAGGAGTAGGATGTGCGGATCTCATCGAAACTTGATTGGACAAACGTCCCTTCTCACACTTGCTGATTGAAAGCGAGGAGCGTCACCAGCTTCATGATGGCCTGCGAGAGGTTTGTAGATTCTTGATTGTACATGCGGTGGCCATGCCCAATGAAGGTATGGTCCATGTCTTTGCTGTGCTTCCAGGTGGACTAGAAGGTGAAACTTGGTAGCGCGTCAGGAGCTATCGATGCCATAGAGTGCGGAGTATGTTTCTTGTAGGCATTTTGACTTGGCGGAAGAGGAAGGAGAGCATTGACATGTGCGGAGATGGCGGCCGCTAAATTTGTGAGCCTCAACATGACTCGGGCTTGCAGCGAGCTTTATGACTGGAATTGATTTAAACAGTGAACGCGACATAACAAACGTAATATAGAACACAATGGCAGGCGGACAGCGAGGACCGGTTCCAGTGCCTCTGGCGCCCAATGGCGCACCGGGGCGCGATCTCACCCTCGAACTCCTCGAAGCTGTCGAATCTAAAGAGCTCCGAACATCAGAAGCCTTCCCGAATGATACTCAAGCCGAATTGAAAGCCGCGCTGGACAGATTAGCGAGTCGATCTATGGTCGAGTATGATACTCTTGACAAAGAAGAGGTCGTACTCACCCAGGAGGGTCAACAAATTGTGGACGAGGGCAGTCATGAGTACAAGGTGTGGGATGCTGTCAAGAAGGCGGGAAAGTTGAGCTTGAAGGACCCAGCGCTGGCGACACCGTCCGCAAAGGTCGGACAAGGCAATGCTTTCAAGCTGAAATGGGTAAAGAAGGAAGGCGACTCGCTTGTGCCGACTGCAGACAGCGTTTCGGACAGCACACGAGAGGTACTTCAGCATGTCCAGGAGCACCGCACTTTCAAGGACCCAAAACAAACGAAAGACTACCAGAAGAGGAAGCTTGTCACCACCCAGAAGATCATCACATACAATGCGCGAAGAGGACCGAAATGGGCCAAGGAGATCCCGGTCGAGGTGACAGACATCACTGCAGAAATGCTTGCGGATGGCAGCTGGCAGACCGCAAACTTCAAGCCATACAACTTCAAAGCCAAGGGTGAACCACAATTAGCAGGCTCACTACATCCGCTGAATAAAGTGCGGCAAGAGTTCAGACGAATCTTCTTCGATAATGGCTTCACTGAGATGCCTACAGCTCGGTGAGTATCAATCGCACAATGCTTCACGTCTTTGCCTCTCGCTAATTCACACAGCTTCGTCGACTCTGGCTTCTGGAACTTTGACACACTCTTCGTGCCTCAACAACATCCGGCTCGCGACCTCCAGGACACTTTCTACGTCTCCGACCCACCCATAGCTGGCCCGCCCGGCCCTGATCCTGCTTTTGACAATGCGCTCGCCTCAATGGAGAAGGCAGCTGGCGTGGATCCAAAGGAGGTCGAGGGCAAGCTCGACTACCAGAAATACTACGATAACGTCAAGGCTGTTCATCAAGATGGTGCCTTCGGCTCAATAGGCTACCGCTACCCATACACTGACTCAGAAACCACCCGTCTCGTCCTCCGCACACACACTACTGCTGTTTCAGCCTACTGTCTCCACCGCCTCGCAGCAAATCCGCGACCTGCACGTTACTTCTCCATAGATCGCGTCTTCCGGAATGAGACGGTCGACGCAACGCATCTTGCAGAATTCCACCAGATTGAAGGTGTGATTGCAGACTACGGCCTAACTCTGGGCGGTCTGCAGGAATTCTTGCAAGGCTTCTTCTACGCCAGCGGCATCCAGTCGCGATTACGTTTCAAGCCAGCATACAACCCATACACCGAGCCCTCCATGGAGGTCTTCTGCTACCACAACGGTCTAGGAAAGTGGATAGAGATTGGAAACAGCGGTATGTTCAGGCCCGAGATGTTGCTTGCGATGGGTCTGCCGGAGGACTTGAGGGTATATGGTTTCGGTCTGAGCTTGGAGAGACCGACGATGATCAAATACAAGATCAACAACATCCGTGAGCTGTTGGGTCACAAGGTAGACCTCAGCTTCGTCGAGAGCAATCCGGCGGTGAGGTTAGACAAGGAGTAAGATGGAGAAGCGGGTTCGGATCTGCTTCACGTTGTGGACGACCATGCGACGCTGATGAGCTTCAGTGACGAGCGATGAAGGCGGGGTGTGATCCATTAGTCAAGCGATAGATGGCACAAACATGGCGCATATTCAAAGGGTCTGGACACTGTTCGAAGCCTTGGTCGTTCGCAGTTTAGAAGGACTACAATGCAACCATCGACTTCCAGTCATCTTGAAGAACTGCTTGCGATACTCATCAAGACGTCAAAGTACTGTCTTAGACCACTGCTATTAGAACCAAGAACTCGTCGAGCGTCGCACATCGATGCCAAGATTGCGGCACAGCGCTTAGCGCATGCAAGTGCGTCTCATGTCGACCAATCAGGCAGCCCGAGCGTCTTGACCTCAGACAAATCCACACGCTCGTCTTAACATCACCTTGGACACCAAGCTGGTTGGACGTACGTCTTTCGAAGCGCTCGTGAGCTCCAAACATGTTATACTTGACACTCGCCATGCGCTGTTGACCGTGTCAAGGCATGGCTTGCGCGACATCTGCCGGCGTATCGAGGCGTTAGTGACACTTCCACCTGGGCAAGCCCAGGCCATAGGGCTGCTTGTACAGTATGCTGGCGAGGATGCAATGCGCCTCGAGAGCTAGTGCATGCATCGTTTCCGATTTTCACAGTGAGTTAGGCATGCAGAAAATGGCTCATTCGCGATAGATCTCCTCCTTCCCGACGCCCACCACCGTGGAGTCCAGCAACGTCGAGCCTCAACATCACTTCACGAAACGACCGTCACGTCCGCAGCGCGGCTCGCCAAGGCTCCACCACCTTCTTTGTGTCGCCAAAGTTCACTTCATTCACAGTCGCTCTCGCAAATCCCTATTGTGCTGTTTCTCTCTATTGTCGCGTTCTCATTGTTCGCCACCGCGCCGGCCGCGAAACAATCACCATTGTCCAGCAACACGTTGACTTTTGTGTCTCCCAAAGGCCGGCCCTCTAATAATCGCATTCTGCGCGTGGAAATTTTGGATCCTTCCTGCCTCGTGCACGCCTCCAGATTACGAAGCGCAGTCACCTGAAGCACATTCGTAGTCACTTTCGATCGAAGGAAGATAAGAAGCTGGACTTCTCACACTATCTTCCGCCAATGACAACCACACACACCAGCACCATGACGAACTCTGCGCCCGTCAGATCACGAAGCTCGACCATGAGCACAATCAAAAGCACCGCTATCGTCGCCCTGGCGGCGGCTGCAGCTCTACCACAAACCGCCGCGCACTCCTGGATCGAAGAGTACCAAGTCGTAGGGTCCAACGGCTCCTACGTCGGCGACCGCGGCTACTCACGAGGCTACATGGCCCGCACAGATCCCGGCTACAACGGCTTCTCCATGGACTACCTCGTCCCCTCTGTCAATACCCGCATCAACTCGACCGACCTGCTCTGCCACCCCTCGCAGCGCACCTCCAACTACACCAACCCGGCCTACCCCAAACTCAAGGTCCAACCCGGCGGCTACGTCGCCATGAAGTACCTCGAGAACGGGCACGTCACGCTGCCCTGGAACCAACTCGGCAAGCCCAAGGCCGGCGGGACTGTCTTCGTCTACGGCACGACTCAGCCCTCGGAAACGGAGCAAATCGCCGACGTCCTGCAATGGACCGTCAATGGCACCGGCGGCGACGGCCGCGGTTTCCTCATGACCGCCCAGAACTTCGACGACGGTCGATGCCACCAGATCAATTGCGGCAACATTTCTATCGCCCGCCAAATCGCATTTCCCGACCACCAGATCGACCAGCCGACTTCTACGATGGAGCAGTGGTGCGAGACGGACCTCAAGATCCCTGCCTCCCAGCCCGCGGGCACGCTGACAACGTACTGGGTCTGGCAGTGGCCGACGGAGTCGAACGCCGATTGCACGTACCCGGAGGGCAAGGACGAGTACTACACCACGTGCGCGGACTTTGACATTGTCAACGAGGACTCCAAGCAGCTGGCTGCGGCGGCTACGACGAACACGCTGGCGCAGGAGAACCCGCAGAGCACGGCTGTGCCGGATTATATGAGTCGGGTGGCGTATACGGCTTCGCCTCCCGTCATCATGATCCAGAATGGGTCGAGGACAGTGGGGCCTGTTACGAGCGCGAGTTCGAGCTTTCTGGCCGCTTGCTCGGCGAAGGGGGATGCGGCGTTTGCGGTTTCGGTCAGTGCGCCTGCGAGCTGCGATGCGGTGTCCGTGTTTACGGGCGAGGTGTATACGTCTGCTATGGAGGCTATCAAGGCGGATGCTACGACGGGGTTGGCGAGGGCGGTGCGCGTGCAGGCGAATATTGCTGCGCCGACGGGGAGTGGCAATGCTGGTGTTGGACAGAGCACTGCAGCAGCAACAGCAGCAGCAGCAACGGTGGCGCCATTGACGACATCGGTCTCGATGCCTGCTGCGGCTACGAGCACCATCGCCCCGTCAGCCGACCCGATGTCCTCCCCCTCCTCCTCACAGGGGCTGGTTGGCACAGTCACAGTCACGGACAGCAATTTCATCACCGTCACGATGACTCAAACAGTCGACGGAGGAGCCGCTAGCACAGCCCCCGACGCCTCCGCCGCATCTACCACATCTCCCGCTTCCTCCGCATCCAATGCATCCTCCTCAGCATCCACAGCCTCAGCATCATCCGACGCCTCCTTCACCTCCGCAGGCAACATCTACGGCTTCAAAACCCTGCTCACCGTCTCCTCTACCGCAGTGCCAACATCAACGAGCGCAGCGGTCCCGGCGAAGCAGAGGCGGCATGCTAGGGCTTTCATTGCGATCTAAAGGGGGGAAAGAAGTCTGACGTCTTTGTTTGGAGGATAGCCTTTTCAATCAAGTGGACGTATTTTGGACAGAACAGGGAAGGATCTTGGTGGCAATCTTGCTTGCATGTTCTTTTTGGTTCTTTTTGGGGAAACGGCACATTTTGTATAGACGTGTAAAGGGGGCGATTGGGATGGCATGGCATGGCATGGCGCGGCATAGTGATTTTGCTCGCGAGGGATAAGTAACAATGATACCCGAGTACATATGCGATTTGCAGCGAGAATGAATGGCAGGCGCGAGTGTTTTCTGCCGGCAATGCAATTCTTTTTCTTGGGTTCCACATTAGCTCCTTTGCAGTTGAGTTACAATATGTTTACAAGTTGCTGGTTCTATCGCATGCTACAGCTGCGGACACGAGTGACGCCAGCATTTCGAACAGTATTTGTCTCAGCTGACTAGGCTTCGGCACCACACCTTAGCCTGCGATCATAGGTCCTCGTCCTCATCCACCTGCATCTCCCCTGCGTGCCCGTTCGTTGCACCATTCGCGCCACTTGTCTTCCCCTCATACGCACTCGGCAGACTCGCCTCCTTGTCGATCATCTGCCTGCTGACACTCACGATATTGTCCTCGATGAGCTCCTGCCCGACCGTCTCAATGTGCTTCTTCGGGTCCACCTTGCCCACGTATCGCGTCCGCAGCTGCTCCTTGGTGAGCTCGCCCTCTTCCCGCACACGCTTCTCGTATCCTTCCGCGAGCGAGACGAGCTTCTTGAGGTTCTCCTGATTCCTGTTGCCTTCTGACGCAAAGTCGGGCATTGTCAAGGCCTCCGTCCATACCGTCTTGTGCAGGTTCATGAGCATGCCCTCCTCTAGCGCCGTCTTCCTGTACCCGATGCCGATCGAGTAGTAATGTCTGTTCAGGCCGTGGATCAGAGCTTGTATGCTTGGCTTGTTGAGGTGGCCCAAGTTTGATGTGGTTTGTCTGGGTTCTTGGCCGAGCATGAGGGTTTGTGGGTTGATGAGGCGGAACGCGTCGATGACGACTTTGCCTTTGACGGATTGGATGGGGTCGATGACGACGGCGACGGCACGCGGCGTCAGCTGTTCGAAGGATTGTTGGGTGTTGATGTCGACGGAGGAAAGCCAGCAGCCGAAACCAGGATGTGAGTGGTACCAGCCGACGACGGTCTCTGGTCTGATGGATGTCAGTACATGCCGAGACAGCGTGATCTTGTCGTATAACTCACCTCCCTGTCTGCCGCAGCATGTCCATCATCTTGGTCTGAAACACCGGATCCACCGCCTCGACTGACACACCCGTTCCTGACTGCGGCATAGCAAAGACATCCACCACGCGCACTGTGTAGTCATCCACAAACTCGCCCAGCATCAGCCCCATGACTTCCATCGGCACACCGGCGCGGCCGTGTCGCAGCATCTTGAGGAGGGCGAGCGAGGAGATGTAGACGGTTTCGGCATTGTCGACAAGGTTCGTGTCCTACAGCAAGAGCTTTGTCAGCGTGCTGTCACATGACACTGCAATTCAATACTGCTGAATACAATGTCCGGCCTGTTTAAGATGCTAGCCGGCGTGAATGGGGTCCGCCGGGTGGGTTTGATCTCTCGCGCTCGAGTATTGGGCCATCCAAGTCGGGAGGCGTCGAACGAGGACCAGGCGGGCGCACTTCGTCTCCGATTCGACATAGCAGTGATATGATGTAGCAATATGCCTGATAACTTGCAGATGGCACTGACTCCGACATCCAAGTGCAGCGTCTATAAAGCTCCACGCTTGTCCATGCGGCAAGCGCCTGTCGCATCTGGCAAACAGGACAACATGCTTACCTGTGCAGGCGCGCCTCCTCCACCGCCGCCCATGCCTTGAGCAGCGGCAAGCATTCGCGATAATCGGTCCATTCTGGCTGTATGTGACGAAGGTCGCGGCTACTGTTGAGCCTGAGTGTTTCGCCGCTTCCTCTTCTGTTTGTCTGGCGATGTCGTGTCGTGATCGTGGAGGCAATCGTTCTGACTCGTGCGGAGGAGGGAAGAGTGTGCGTCGAGTTCAGAGTGTTGATTGGTGTAAGTGATGGCGATGTGTATGTCGTTGGATGGTCCAAGCCAGGCAGAAGATGGCCACGCGAGCGCAGGTGATGCATGTGTGTATGTAGCTCCGAGCGATCTGCGCTACCATCCGCTACACCTGCCTATCTCGGACTCGTACCTGGGGAGCTCTCGCATGTGCGCGCATCTTCTGCCTCTGCCTCTGCCTCTGCCACCACCCCCAGCCCTGCACTCCTCTCCTCCACTCGCATTGTGGTTAATCATCCCCAGTCCTGCTGCACGACATTCATGCGACCATGACACTCACGAACTATCAGCTATAGATCGACAGCAAGAACAACAGCACTACGTCCCCACGCGACACCGACGATATACTTGTTTCATCCTGACTGCCCGCCAGCCATGTCCACCACCCAATACTACGCGCCTCTCGATAACGGCGCACAGTCGTCTCAGCCCAAGAAGGTCGCATACTTCTACGACAGCGACGTGGGCAACTATGCCTACAATGCCGGCCATCCGATGAAGCCCCACCGCATCAGGATGGCCCACTCCCTCATCATGAATTACGGCCTGTACAAGCACCTCGAGATCTACCGCGCGAAACCAGCATCACGATACGAAATGACGCAGTTCCACACCGACGAGTACGTTGACTTCCTGCAAAAGGTGACGCCAGACAACATGGACACGTACAGCAAGGAGCAGGGCAAGTACAATGTAGGAGATGATTGTCCGGTGTTTGATGGCTTGTTCGAATACTGCGGGATCAGCGCTGGTGGCAGTATGGAGGGTGCGGCGAGATTAAACAGGCAGAAGTGCGATATTGCAGTCAATTGGGCCGGTGGGCTGCATCACGCGAAGAAGAGCGAAGCTTCTGGCTTCTGTTACATCAATGGTCAGCATGCCATGATACATTGTTCACGTGGGAACCTGCTAACATCATGGGCCAGACATTGTCCTCGGCATCCTCGAGCTGCTTCGATTCCATCCTCGCGTCCTCTACATCGACATCGACGTCCACCACGGCGATGGTGTCGAGGAAGCATTCTACACCACCGACCGAGTCATGACTGCCTCTTTCCACAAGTATGGCGAATATTTCCCAGGTACCGGCGAGCTTAGGGATATCGGTGTCGGTACCGGCAAATACCATGCAGTGAACTTCCCACTACGCGACGGCATTGACGATCGGAGCTACAAGAGCGTGTTTGAACCGGTCATTGGATGGATCATGGAGTACTACCAGCCGAGCGCGGTGGTCTTGCAGTGTGGTGGTGACTCTCTGTCTGGTGACAGATTAGGCTGCTTCAACCTGAGTATGCGCGGGCACGCCAACTGTGTGCAGTACGTCAAGAGCTTCAACAAACCCACGCTCATTCTTGGAGGTGGTGGCTACACGATGCGCAACGTGGCCCGGACATGGGCATATGAGACTGGAAAGTTGGTCGGTGTCGAGATGGGCTCTGAGCTACCTTTCACCGACTATTACGAGTATTACTCTCCCGACTTCGAGCTCGACGTCCGTCCAAGCAACATGGACAACGCCAACAGCCCGGAATACCTCGAACGTATCAAGCAGCAAGTCCACGAGAACCTGCGAAGGACGCAGGCCGTGCCTTCGGTGCAGATGCAGCATACCCCTCGCAACCCGCTGGGTATGGACGAGAACCTTGACGAAGAGGAGGATCGCCTCGACGACGAAGATGCCGACAAAACCGCGAATAAGGACCGAAGAACTACACAACGCTCTTGGGACAAGAAAACGGAACACGACGGCGAGATGTACGATTCCGATGACGAGGAAATGGCAGAAGCGAATGGCGTCCGCCGCCAACCCACAGACAAGAGAAGAAGGAACATCATGGACTACCAGAATCCACATGCGCCAAGCGATGTCAGCGGTGCCAGCACACCTGCCGACGACACCCGGAGTCTAAACGGTGACGTGCCAATGGGTACGGACGGTGCGACGGATGCAGCTGGTGTCCGCGCGACCAACACCGCCGTAGCACAGGACCTCTTGGCCATGAAGGCCGGGAGCAGCAGTACTCCGGTGCCGCCCACCAGCGCCCCCAAGATCGAGGAGACCGCTAGCAACCAGTCGCAAGCCGGCGCGGATGAGGACATGGAGGTGGATGCTGCAGAGGAGCAGGCCGCTGGTGACAAGCCGGCTCCTGCTGCAGATGTGACAGGCGATGTCGAGATGGCGGAGGGTGCTTCCGCGGCGGCGGCTAAGGAGAAGGAGGAGGGGATGCTGGAGCGCTCGGCGGATGATGCGGCGGCGGAGGCGGCGACGGAGATTGCGGGGGATGACGGGCCGCCTGCTGCGTGAGTGAACAGGAGAGGAGAGATGGCAAGGAGTGTTTGCGAGGGTTTTAGCGACGGCGTTTGGAGTCCCGGCGGCGGCCTCCCCGGCTAGCATTGGGGATGTTATGTCAGTGGTGAGTAATCATATCTCTAGCGATTTGGGGCACTCGGCTGGATCCTGTATGATGTATGGAAATACTATGGAATCCTTGGCTCTATGCTGCTTGTTCTCTCTGGATATGAGCAGCACTGGTGCCGCAAAATCACCAGTGTCAGTCTCTACGGAGGCATGGGAATCCTTGGCCGATTCCTCCTGCATAGAAATGTCACCCGCTCTCCATGGACTTCCACCATAACGCCAGACCGTTCCTATCAGATAGGTTTACGCCCATACGTCACGTAATACTTCCAGATCTTACCCTCATCCGACCGCATATCCTTCTGCATCGCAGCTCGCATTCGTGCGATTTGTTGCTCACTCGCCACACCTTCCATCGTCCGTGCAATGAGATGATGGAACATCCCTGGCATCTCGCGAGCGACGTAGTCGCCTAATGCTTTGTATGCTGGCTCCGTCTCCCAATCGCCACCAAAGGGCCAGTAGTAAGTGTGCACGCGGATTTCCTTGCTCCCGTCAGGATATATCAGGTAATTGCACAGGAGAGTCACTTGCCTCGAAGCCGGCGTCTTTCATCCAGGCTGCGGCTTTGGAACCGCAGGAGAAGTCGAAACCCCTGGCTTTGCAGGCGGTTTGGAGGTCGCTGTAGAGCCAGCCGTCGGTGTCGGAGATTATTTCTTCGGTGCCGCTTGGAGAGAATTGAGGTAGTCGGTACCATGTCCAGTCTAGATCGTGGATTTCGGTCCAGCCGCCGGGTTGGAGGAGTTTGAAGCAATTCTTGAGGTAGAGTGGCCAGTTGGAGATCCCGGCGAGCAGGAGACGAGAGTATGTTAGGTCGAAGGCGGCGGAGTCTGGTAGGGGCGGGGCTGGAGCACTACGTTTCCATTGGGCGGGTGATTGGGTCAGGATGTTGCCTTGCAGGAATGTCACGTTTGACGGACGCGCAGCGTGCAGGTGAGGCACGGGAGAGATGTCGAGGCCTATTGCTTCGGATTGGGGATACTGGCGGGCGAGGTACTCGGTGACGACGCCTGTGCCGCAGCCGACGTCGAGGACGCGGTGGACGGTGCTTGGGTTGATTGGGGCATGGATGATTTTGCCAGACATGATGTTGCTTAGGTGTCTCGCTTGGGTTTCTAGACGCTCGTGCTCGATGGAGGAGTTGGGGAGGACATATTGAGATTGGGTGTCGGTGTGGTAAATTGGGTTGTGGGCAGTGTAGTGGTCACTGGGAGCTTGGGTGGGTGTAGCCATGTTTCTTTTCTGATGGATGCCCAAGGCTCTATGGGCCCGGCTGGAATCAATGTCAATGCTCGTAGGAAGGCCAAAGGCTCAAGACGGCACGATTGTTATCAATACAAGAGCAGCGATGTATAGTCGGCAAACAGCATGTCATCTCGGTCCGTGTCTCTCATCGTCGTCCGGGTCATCCGCACTCAACTGGACAGCATAAGTCAGGCATCCTTGCCAAAGCTGCGTTTGCAGGCGGAGTATGCAGTGATGCCATTTGGACACATGTAGCTTGCATGTACCTTATGCGATCTCCAGCGAACCGAGAGTCGAGCAATTGGGCGGCAGGTCAAGAGCATGTACAAGCTACATGTACATCAGATGCAAATTAATTGTCCATTGTACCTTCGTAAGAAAGTACATGTACTCTGAGCTGTTGTTGTCCTTCGGGAAATCCTCGGGAATTTAAACTTACGAGGAAGCTGTGATATCCGCAGACAACATGGTACTGGCGATATATCGCAACCGAGATTCGACAAAGCGTACATCGACGGGTACCTAGTTGCGAAAACTGCTATGTCGGAAATACAGGCGCTATCAGACATTGAGAAAGCCTTTCTCGACCCGTTCTTGCCCAGGCATAATGGAGAGGATCTCCCATTCGTAACCTTGACCTATGCTCAGTCGTTGGACAGCATGATCTCCCTTGCTCCTGGTCTGAGGACAACACTCTCCGGTCCAGAGACAAAAAGCATGACCCATTATCTACGTGTACATCACGACGCCATCTTGGTAGGCGTAGGCACAGCCATACCAGACGACCCTAGCCTGAACTGCCGCTATCCTGGAGTGACTCCGCAATCTCAGCCTCAGCCCGTGATCATTGATCCTCAAGGGCGATGGCAGATTGGGGAATCGAAGGTGCTCAAGCTTGCTGGACAGGGAGAAGGGAAGGCGCCATGGGTTGTCCATAACTCCGCCCATCAAGCCTCACAAAACGAGACTGATAATCGTGGTTGCAGACGCTTGTGGTTGGAAGCTGATTCAGACCGCATTCCGTGGATCTCGATATTGAGGAAGCTCAAGCGCAATGGCATCAATAGTGTCATGATTGAAGGCGGCGCTTCCATCATATCAACGTTGTTGGCTGCCCCAGAGCTGATCAATGTTGTAATCATCACGATTGCGCCTACTTGGCTTGGGAAAGGAGGTGTCACTGTGACGCCGGAAGCAAGAGTCGAGGCAGAACACAGAGTCAATGCAGCCAGACTAAAAGACACAGCCTGGCACCAATTTGGAGCGGATGCTGTGCTGTGTGGCAGATTGCAGCGCTGAACCGGCTCACTGTAAACCGGCTCTTTCCATGCATGCTCTGCCGGTCTGTCACCATGAGCCAAAAGTTCTTTCTGGGCAGCAAGTGTATGGACCTGCAGATCACGATATTGCATCACTCAGCAGAGTCGAACATTGCCATCACCAGCTATTATAGTCGCTCTATTGTTGTGTATCGGCTGCTCATGCTAACGGGTTCTGGTATACGCGAGCGGAAGAATTCATATGCAGGGCCCAGTGGCTTGCTTCAGCCGCTGCTAGCCTCAATTGCTGCGCCGCGCCTTGCATACGCTATCGCAATTTCCATATTGACTCACCGCATGAGTAGTCTTCATATTGCCGAGTGTGTAGTCAAGTAAGGGCAATTCTGAGTGCATAGCTTACCATAGAACTACCGGACTCGTAGATTGGTATTGACCCAGCACCTCCACATCAACGTCCAAATAAGGCATCCCCACAGCAAGCATCAAGTCCTGCCGTCGTGAGAAGAAAATGGCAGACGTTTGGCAATCCGACCGCCTGGTCTTTCGCGCCGTCGAGGAGTCCGATGAAGACTTCCTGACCTCTCTGAACCAAGATGCGGAAGGTTCTCTCAACGCCATGGCCAACACCCCGAGTCCAAGAGGTAAAAAGAGCGGCAAAGGCTACCGAGAATATTTCGAGAAATGCTACATGGCTTCCATCATCTGCTTGCGACCGTCAGAGACTACCGGCAGCGCCAAAGCCACAAAGCCTATCCCTATTGGCGCTGTATCGCTTGGCCCCATCGCCCCGCACATGGTCCATCATAGGCGCACTGGGCTGGGCATTGAGTTGAGCCGGCAGTATCAAAGGCAGGGTTATGGCTCTGAAGCTATCAGGTGGACGTTGAGATGGGCTTTCGATTATGGGAATTTGAACCGGGTCGAAATTGGGGCTTTCGAGTGGAATGAGGGTGCCTGGAGGCTTTATGAGAGGTTGGGATTTGTGCCGGAGGGACGAAGGAGGAAAGCTTTGTTCCACAAGGGGCGGTATTGGGATATGGTGGAGCTAGGGATGTTGGCGGAGGAGTGGAGGGAGAGGAAGGGGAGGTGAAGGGGTGGCGTTGATTTAGATGATGTTGGGCTATGGTCCGAGCCAGCCTGAGCAGATACCGCTGCAGCCTTTGGGCTTCGAAACATAGTTGACGGTCAATTCGCCGTCGTCGACCTCGTTGTCGCCTTCCAGATCTCCCGTCGGAATACTCCCGCAATTGCCACTGCAGTGACTGCTCAGCTTGGCCATCAGAGCTTTGATCTGCGCACCCGTAAACTCAGTGGATGTCTTCTGGACGAAGGCGCAGAGGCCGCCAGTCAATACATTTGCTCTGCACGATAACTTTGCTCAGCCTATGATTTCATCAATCTTCTGTACGGAGATGTGCTGACGTACGATACGCCATAACAAGTTATATGTCCATCGAATTCTGATCGAGCGACGCCGTCGTCCAGTGAGTTGATATAGTCGGCTATAACTTCGATGCCATTGCGCAAAGGGCTGCCTGAGCCGTCGTTGAAGCTTCCACAAGCTGAGGAGCCTTTGCAATTAAGCCCAGAAGCAAGCATCTGAAAAGGGAAAAGGAGGACGGTCAAGTGGCGAGCATGCATCTTGTTTGTCATCGAGCGGGCAGGCTCGAGTCTTCAGGTCTTTTTCGCTGCTGTGCATTTGCAATGTGCTGAGAAGATGAGTAGCATGACTTACAGGGCGGGCGAACCTAGAGGCGCTGCCATCAAGACTGATATGCGTCACTTCATTACAGGACTGGCATTTGCACCAGCGGTCAGGAGTGCCTTTGTGCCAACGATGTTGTGAGCACTTGCAAAGTTGGCTCGGAGACTGACGTGCTGCGCAGTCCCAACATGCTACTGGCATGAGAGTATTGCAATGTTACACGATCTCGGCAGCTCGCATGTGTGTCGCTCTTGCTCAGCAGATTGTGCATCGCCAGACGCCAAGAAAGCTCCAAGACTTCCAAACCACCTCAAGGCGTAGAAAGAGGGTTATGATGTGCCGAAAGCCGGTCGAAAGTTATGAAGAGAGCTGAGTTCTCAACTTTGTAGGACGATGACGACCTTCTAGGCACGAGTGCGAGGTCGGACTCCAGTACAGCACTCTGCCATCCGGTACAGGTTAGACGACAGACCTCGTCGTGCAGCAGCGGGTTGAGCATTCGCTTTGGAGCGGATTTGATAAGTCGTAGCAATGACCAGCTCATCTTTCTGAACACGTAGTGCACTGCACTGTATGCATAGTTTCTCAAATCACAACCAGGACGCGCAATTCGTACACCTGGCTTCTTGGGCCAATGCTGTCCCCATCAAGTCCTTGGAGTGGCCTCTCAGCATTTGACAAGTAGGCGAAGTTTACAGATCCTGGGAAATGCTGCCACTCCTTTAGATCGTGCATCAGAAGCTCAAGTCAGGAAGGTGGGCGACGGTGCACCAGGTAGGCCTCAAGTGCCGTGGTCGTCAAGCGCCCCAAAACCGTCACAAGCCCATCATAACCACTTTGCGACGCCTTGTTAGTACGATGGTCGGTAGAACAATGCTGCTGCAGACGAGAAAGAAGGAGAAAGGTACTACATACGAAGGACGCAAGATTGATTAGAACTACCTCATTGTACGTAAATGGGGAAGAACGATTTGCCGGTTGTGATCGGGTCTTCTCGGGCTCTTCCTGTCTTGTCAAGGTTGTCCTCATCTCTATCTATGAATCTCGCTATCACGGCGTACTGTGCCTAATGTATCAGGATTGGACACGAGCTCATGCGATGTGCGTTTTCCAACAAAAGGACCATACCGCCGGGATCATAGTGAGCACGCCAAGTGGAGTGCACGAGATTGCCTGCTGGGTCATCACCGACATCCGAGACCTCATGTTATTTTCTACAGCAAGGGCCTATCTAGCTCGACTCGAAAGACCACGAGTCTCGAGGCGTTTCCGCAAAAAGAAATAGACTGCAGAAAATCCAACACGGCGCCAGTGAAGTCCAACACGGCGCCAATGAAGTCCAAGCTCAGCGGCAGGATTTGAGGGATCGTGGCCCCAATTCGCGCCGTTGTATCGTACTGCGCCTCACACTCTGTTGCATCCAACTTTGGACTGCCATGGGATTCCATTCCGCTCTCCAACATACGGCTGTGTACTTTCGTACAATCTTTTCGGTGCATGCAGCAGTCATGGATGGCCAGCAGGTTACTGAGCCTCCACCGTCAAACTCTGGACCGTGGAGTTTTCTGCTCCAAGTGGTCAGGGCCATCCTGCGAAGTGGTAGAGTCCGCCAGGCCAAGTTGTCTTGCTTCCGCAGTTACTACCTGTTGGCGTACCCGTTGGTCGCGATCTTCACTTGACGAGAATCATCTCTTTAGTCTCTTCTGCCGCTTATGTAAATGTAGTCTAGACTTTGCAACATGCTAAGCACTCACCAGATCTCATGGCAGCTACTGCTTGCTTCTTACATATTGAGCTCGGGATTGATCACGTCGGTGACAGCGGCAAAATTTGGTGAGTCCTCTGGTCTGGCGCGGGAAGAACTACGGCCACCGCTTGGCTTATAGTGGCCCGCAGGACGAGATTACAGGGCTGACACAAAGCAGCTCACTTCCCCAATTCCACCTCAGTCTTCTCCCCAACTTCGATTACGCCATCTCTGGGAGCAGGAACTCTCTCGTCTGCTTCTACGGGCACATCCTGGCTCGCTGGCTCGTCAGCCTTAGGATCACACCATACGTCTATTCCAGAGCCGAGCACTTCGAGGAGAAAGAATTCTACCTCAGACTACGCCCCAACGTCGGCACACCCAGCAGCACCATCCAGCGTCAACACAAAGCCGCCGGCAGTGCTTCCATTCATTTTCGAGCTCAACGTTACAGACAACCTTTGGCAATTCTCTTCCTCTCAAGCTACGCGTACTACTGGAAGCTTTACTTATCTTTGGCCGAATGGTACTGCAGCATCACTGACAACGGCTACTGGCGCCAACACAGGCCTTATCACCGGATTTGGGACATTGAATACCTCGATCAATTCTACGAAGCCTGCATTTACATCCACCAACAGCTCGCTTGAACCAGATTCTCGAGCTACTGGTGGCACTTCATCGCAGTCCCTCATGGCTGCCGCAATTACAGTGACTATCGCTAGTGTTCTGACAGTGACCGCGGATGGGAACTCACAAAGCACTTCGTCGGCTGTACAGTCTGCCGCGAGCACATCCACGGTGGATCCTGCCACAATTGTCGTCCCTGTAACGACCCAAATCACGGTGACAAGCTCAATTTTGGCTCCTACAACATCAACCCTGTCGCAAAGTGTACCTTCTTCTACACCAGCGCTGCCGTCGTCAACTCAGACCCAGCCAACAGGATCCGACTCAATCTATGCGTCTACCACCTTGACCACTATAATAAGCCAGAGTGGTTCTTCTAGCAGCAGCAGTACCACTATCAGCGCGACATCGAAGAACACCACGAGCGTCCATGGCGCAAACAACACAGATGCGGCAACAGCAGACCAGCTGCCTGACCCCTCTGACGGCGGTGAGCCTCCAACGCATGCCTCAGTCATAGGCATAACGATAGGCGTCCTAGCCGCGGTCTTCTTAGTGGTTCTGGCAGGAATGTATTTCAAGCGTCGACGAGCACAAGGAAAGCCGGTGCTCTCGAGGCGGGATTCGGCCAGGGACAGTCAGCGCGCATATCCAGAGTCGGCATGGTTGTACGACCCGAAGATGACGCCCTGTGCCGGCACACCCCATAATGGCAGTACAAACTCTCTACCTATGCATGTGGATGAACCTATGCCTGAACACTCCAACCATGCTTCACCGCATGTTCTCAGCCAAGCTCCGCCTCCACGTACTTCTGGGACATATTCGATCTTTCCTTCCGTCACAGAGCCGAGACCAGGAACGGTGGAGCTATCTTCAGCTCCGCCATCTCCGCCGCTTACAGCTACACAACTGGTCAGCCCACTGTTCCCGCCTGAGGGTGCTGGCGCCATAGGTAGAACAGACACCTCTGCCAGCAGCAGAAGAGGCAGCTACTCTCCTGTGAGCTGGGACATGAGAACTCCTAGTCCTGGCCCGAGTCGTTCTTTGCGAAGTGCTGGAGGAGGAAGCAGCATGGATCTGCTGCAAAGACCGATGAGTGCGATCCGCGAGGAGATCAACAATAAAGGTCCTGATGATGGAAGCAAAATTCAGGGATTCGCGTATATGCAAGTGCCGGAGAGGTCGTCACATCGGCGCTCGACCTAAATGAAGTTTGATAAGAGAGAATGGATGTACGACTAGGTGTACGGCTATTTGGATGTATAGCGGTAAGCGAGGTGTTGGGCGTTTTTCTGCAACTTCACCAGCTGCGAGGTCCAGCATTATTCTTTACATTATAGCAATCAGTGCTCAACCATAGCTACAATTTAGGTTTAAATTTTTGCTGAATAATGATATTGTTGTCTTGTGTCGATATAGATGCCCGTCAGGCCTTTTCGAATACCTCAATGTAAGAAGAGAGCCCGATCACATGCAAGCCTTTGGTAGAGCTCGGACCATCTGAAACTCGAATTCGCTCCATCTGCTCCGGCAGACAAGGGGATCTGTACTGTCGCATAGACTCATCCGGAGCGGGCAGCATCTGGTCTAAGAACAGCAAGATGCCAGTAGCTCCATATGTACCGACTGCTGCTCATGCTCCAGAGCAGGTGGGCTCGCGAGACCTCACAGTGGTGAGTGGTCTGCCTCTGACCGGTCTGCCAGGTCTGGCAGATGGTCTGCGAGTTGCAGCTGGCTTTGACGAATCGATGCGAATCCATTGTGCTCCATCCTGGTTACATGTGAGCGGTGGCAGACTCGAAGAAGCTCGTGCGTATGTGAATCAGCCTTGACCTGCTTGAACAATGGCACTTGGCACCTTGTGAATGCTAACTCTTCAATTTACCTGCTCCATCGTTGGCTCGTGCTCTGGCAAGAACTTCTTCTTGACGGTCCTATAAAAACCGCACTTCCTCCCTCTCAGCAACAACCGCAATCAACCACCAGCGATCACCACCAACAACGAGCTTCTCGTTCAACGACTACCACAAGCGGCAATCGGCAACCATCCTTTTTCATCAAGCAAGATCGACAAGGCCAAGAATCTTCCACCACAATCATCGTTACAGTGCCCTTCAGCGAGAGAAGACAACGAGCATCTCCAGCAAACAAGACTGCATCTGCATATTAAGTCTCGTCCTGTATACCAGATTGCCTACTCATCTACCACTAGTAAGCAGGCTTTGTATACTTCTTTCATTGTGACCTATACTTATTGATTGCAGCAAGTACCCGAAAACATGTTCTCCGGCAGGATCAACCCGGGCAGTGGTCGTGATGACAGCAGGCAGGAAGGCTGGCCAGACGAGCAGCCAAGGAAGCCAATGCCCACTTCCAGCAGGCCGAAGGCGGGAGAGCAGCAGAAGAAGAAGGCAGCCGAGACTGCTCCGTCAGCGCTGGAGCCTAGCACCGAAGTCCTGGACGAGGTGAGATACCGTTGCCCGCACAACCTGACCGATCGAACTTAGCATGCTAACCTCTCTACAGAGCGACGAGGACGCCTCCGACGAGGAGATCATCCTCGACTACGGCAAGCCCTGGCGCAAGGGCCCGACCCCCACCGAATTGACCTTCCTCATTCCCACCGACAAGGTCGGCGGCACCGAGGAGAGGAGCATCGAAGGCTCCTTCGACTTCTCCGACCCCAAGGACGTGAAGCGCGCGAACAAGCTTCGCAGCCAGACTATTCGTCGGGCTAAGCAGAAGATTTGGGGCCCGGACTACCCGAGAGCTCGCCCGAGTGTAGAGGACCGCAGGTACCTTGATGAGCATGATGCTTATATTAAGAAGCTGTACAGAGACTATGCGAGGGAGAATAATGGGAAGCGTATACCGCCGAGTCAGCTTGCGGTGAGGTTTAACGAGTATTTTGATGATGAGGAGCCGAGGTCGGATGCGAGTCTGGCTTCGCATGTTGATCGTAGGCAGGAGTTGAAGGATGTGAAGATGAGTTATTCGTCTTGAGGTGTCCTTCCGGGTGGTAGAAGAGGATGAGTAGAGGTGTTTCACAGGCTGCGATTTGGTTGCGAGACAGCGTTCAGCGAGGCGTACGGCGTTTGGTAGCGAGATACCCAGCAGGACTTCCTCATGATTTGTGCAGTTCAGGAGGGTAGGCATGTTTAGCTCTGCAAAGAAAGCAATGTTTCGAGACGATACTCACATATGGTCAATATACACAGCTGCTTGTATCCACAGACGCTCACAGACAGCTCGAGAATCCAGCACAATGCCACGTAAATATTGCTCCTGACGGGCGTGTAGGTGGCAGCAATACCGTACCAAGCAGAGGCCTGTGCACCAGACAGTCGTGCCGAGAATTGCAAGCTCACGACAGCATGCCATCCGGAGTCTTCCGCAACACGGAGCCACCGCATAGCCCCCCTTGAGCCGCCGAACGAAGTCGACATCGCAGATTACCAAAGTCATGGCACGCCCCCCTAGTCCTAACTTTCGTCGCCCAGTAGCTCCCTCACATCGTCGTCAAACATGGACCCTCCATTACTGCGCTGATAATATGCAGGGCCCAATGTACCAAGATCCACTGAGATCCTTCAGAGATATACATCAGTCTCCCACTAGCCCGCAGCATCGGGATGACCTATCGGACGAAGTTGATAAGTGAGAGGACCGGAGGAAGGGTACGTATCCTGGTCAAGGTTCCGTCGCCCATTAGTGGCTTGCGGGCGATAGTGAAGGACAGGCGCTTGAATCCTGCTGACTTATGTTAGGGTAGATGGGTACCGAGATCTGAGTAAGATCCTTCATAGATATACATTCGTCTCCCATTAGCGAACGACCTATTGGAAGCTGTTGGTCAGCGAGAGAACCGCAGGAACGGTACCACTCCCCCTGTCAAAACTTCGACATCCATTAGTGCCTTGAGTGCATCGTCGAACACAAACCTCCCAGTCCTGCTTACTCCCTCCATCTGCAAGGTTCGTCGAGTCGTCCCGAGATCAACCTCTGGTACCGAGATCCTGTAGAGATATACATCAGTCACCCAGTAGCCCACCCCTAGCACGACCCTATCGGACATGCTTACAGTGGAGAGTACCGAAGGCATGGTACCACACCTTGTCATAATTTTTGCTCTTCCGTTAGTGCCCTCAGACTGTCGTCGAAGGCGAGCCTGCCACTTTGCACGACAACTATGCTACCGAGATCTGTTCGTATACGCTTTGGCTCCAACCGCCGACGCATGGTCTGGCGTCCGGTGAACCGCGGCCGTGGTACTGACCCTGGTCATGATTTTGCTCTTCCATTAGTGTCGTCAGGGCATTGTCGAAGGAGATCGGTCAGATCTGCTTACTTTTGTACGCCCTTGCGGTACCGAGATCTTGGTGAGATCTTTTGGAGATATACATTGGCCTTCCGTTAGTCCAAGCTGGGTGCGGCGCCTGTCGGGGCTCTTTCTTGGCCGGAGCACTTGGTTCGACAACCACGCATGAACCATCGCTGGTACGAGCGAATAGCGGAGCTCTAAAGCGCTGGTTGTCAGGTGAGCGCCAGTCCGCCAAAGTCAGCATCCCTGCACTCGAATCCTGACGACGCCCTTACTTTGTCCTCCCACTGGTGCATGCGCAAACATGCACCATACATGCTCGACAAACACCCGATGACATCTCTGACTAGCAATCAAAGTCTGGGACTGAGGAAGGGCCGCGCCATGCACCTTAGATTTACCTTCGCCAGCCGTTAGCGTACCGAACGTCAAGACAAATTGTCAATTCCAGATTTTTGCTGCCTTCCGGATGGTTCCATGCTACTGGGTCGTCCCAGGTTCCAAAGCAGTGGGCTCGGTCGTCTGTTGGACGTTGGAAAGCTTGGTACTGCTTGATGCGACTTCAATTTGTCAGTGACGGAGAGCTAATGGTGCAATGCGGGCTCGGACTTTGGTGTGACGTGGCTAGGATGCGGGTATCGGCTCTGCTGGACGGCATGTCAGGATCAACATTGATCATGTGTCCAACATATCGAGTAGTGTTCTCAGTCAGGAGGGACGTCCTTGCAGGATAGGTTGACCCAGCATCTGCAAAATTTCGGAAAGACGACCGATTCCGACGAGCTTTTCTCCTCGGCTAATTGTACTACGCTGAAGATCCTGTTTGCTTGATTGCAATGTTGCTGAGTGCCGGCAAGGGCGCCATTAGCATATCCGCCGCCGGGAAGCGCAACCAGCCACCTCGCGCTTGAGGAGCCATGCTTTGGCCTGCCCGTGGTGCCCGTCATATGGTTTCTCAGATCCAGACTCTGGAATTCTGGTGTCCCTTTGCAACCAAAACACGGATGTCATGACTGTCAGCAACCAATCATATATGCGGTAAATGCGTGGAAGTCTTGCTCAACAGACGAATGAGAGGCTTATGTGGGCGCACAATAACGGAGATTTTAGCCAGCCATTAGTGTACCAATAGCGATGTACGAGCACTATATGAGGGTAGTAGAGCGGGAATGAGACCTGTTGAGATCAGCAATTACTGTATTGGACGAGGGTGGGAGAGGGTCAAGAACAAATCGCGCGAGTATGCCAGATGTTCGTCGTGGTGGACGTTGAGTGGAGGGTGGTGAGAGGCAGGGCGAGACAATGGCAGACGTACTTACAATGGATCTCGAGACAGCATGAATACTCTGTGCCCTCAAAAGTACTGTAGCCTGTACTTGAATACACCTCCTATCGCGGTGACTGCACTGCTTTCAGAGCATCTCTGGCCGGCCCGCACTATGCAAGGCAGAGTCGGAGAAGTTTGAGCTTGGATCACATCTTCCCATGAATACCATCTTTGAGAAGATTTCAGAAGTTCTGTATTGGGCTAGATCCTCATCTCTCTGGTACCAGCAGGAAACACAGTTATATGGAAGAAGCAGTTGTGGTGATACTGCCGGCTGGCATGTTCGCGCTGACATCACCTCAACTTACTCAGCAGTATTCACCGGGCGTGCCGCCACCTGCAGCTATCGTAAGGGTCAAGCATGTTGACTAAGCTTCCTTCTCGTTTGGTATAGGTACGATTGTGATAGCGCAATACCGCTAGAAGGTCAACATGGGCAAGCCACGGCTGATCATTCTCGTCCGCCATGCACAGTCGGAAGGCAACAAGAACCGCGAAGTGCACCAGTTCATTCCCGACCATCGTGTCAAGTTGACCGATGAAGGGCATCGGCAGGTGCGTGTGGACTACGTTGGTACATAGAAGCACATTCATTGACTAACGTGCTAGGCAGAAGAGGCTGGCCGCCGACTGCGCACCCTGCTGAAACCAGACGATACGCTCCAAGTCTTCACCAGCCCATATCGACGAACACGAGAAACCACGGAAGGCTTGCTCAAGACACTGACAGCCAGACCCGATCCCGATGACCCGCATGCCACGCCGTCGCCGATCTCGAGGAGCAAGATCAAGGTGTACGAGGAGCCCAGGATAAGAGAGCAGGACTTTGGCAACTTCCAGCCATGCAGCGCCGAGATGGAACGCATGTGGCAGGAGCGGGCGGACTATGGTCACTTCTTCTACCGTATCCCGAATGGCGAATCTGCCGCAGATGCCTATGATCGCGTGTCGGGCTTCCACGAGAGCTTATTCAGACAATTCAGCGATGTCGACTTCCCCAGCGTTTGCGTGCTGGTGACGCACGGCTTGATGACGAGAGTGTTTCTGATGAAGTGGTATCATTGGTCTGTGGAGTATTTTGAAGATCTGCGGAATATCAATCATTGCGAGTTCATCACGATGCGGCAGAGGCCGGAGACGGGCAAGTATGTTTTGGAGACGGAGCTGAGGACGTGGTCGGAATTGAAGAGGCAGAAGGCTGAGGAGGCGGCGAGGGATAACCCGCAAAAGAGGAATACCTTGAGTCACTTTTTGAAAGAACAGGAGAGTCCGCGGATCCCGCCGAGGAAGTGGGGTGGCTGTGTGGGCGGGTGTAATCACGATCATGGTGCTTATCCGCGGAGGAGAGGGTTGGAGAAGTCTGCTGTGTCGGCTGAGGGTGTAAGCTTGGGTCCTTCTGCGACGGTGACGGCGGCGACGCAGAGGGCGAATCCGCCGAGCTTGACGGAGTCGCCTACCAGCGATGCTTTTGCAGAGACAGAGCCGTCGACGCGTCCGGCATCATCCAACGAGCCTACAGATCAGCATCCGCCTCTTCGAGCCACGCCATCCTACCTTCAGCGAGGCAGGGATGGCGGCGGTGGCTCTGGCAGCAACACGCCGCATGAGATGAGCGATGAGGAAGGGTACTTTAAGCTCCAGATACCTGCTGGTAGCAAGAAGCCTACATCTGTGGCTGCGGCTCTGGGCACGCAGAAGCGACCTTCAAGAAAGCCTACGGAGGAGGATATGCAGAGATGGATGAGTGAAAGTGGGATGGGGAGAGGTGTCCAGGCGGATGGGCTGGGCGATGAGCCGGATCTTGAGCCGACGGAGGAGGAGGTGGAGGATGAAGAGGGACCGCATGTGGTGGGTGGGAAGGTGGAGAATCAGGGGGTTGTTGCAAAGGAGAGTGGCGTGGAGGAGGTGGAGAGGGAAAGGGAGAGGGACCAGAGTTTGGAGGGGAGTGTGTATTGAAGGCGCAGTCTTGATTGGTGATATTGGAGCGACGCAAGTGGAATATGACTGCAGGAAGACATGATATTGACGACAGGGACGATCTGATAGAACCAACAGCATTGGAGGCTCTACACCGACCATCTTGCTATCCCATAGGCTGCGGCATTGGCGAGGCACGACCTGATGATTGTTGATAAAGTGAAATCCCAAATCATTCGCTAGAGAAGTGGTGCTTTGGAGAAGAAATCGTGGCAGGTGCATGGCCAGACACCATGATTCATGCCAGTACAGCATCGTCAAATTGTTAGACGGCGCGGGCGTCAAACCTTAATCACCTTCCGCTTCTTTGCGGCCGTAAGGGCCAAAATTGCTTGAGCGATGTCATGTGAAGCCGAGGCGAGTAGCTCGCTTCCTTGTGAATGTCAACACTTACGTCGTCCGCAGTCATGTTGCCGCTGGTGTTGCACATGTGTGCATTCCCGGCCGGCCGTGGTACACCTCGCTTTTTCGGCGATGCTATTATAGCTGCCGCTGCCGTACGATCGCAGATCATATGAAAAAGTACTTTCTCCAATCTGATGCATGTTGATGAAAAGCACGGCATCTTGCAGCGTTGACTCGAGCTGATTCATTGACATTGTTGAACACTGGCCGCCAAACGTGGCAAAGCACCATGGACCTCGCAGGATTGCCCTACGCCGTCAAGGCATTGGCGGGCCTAACCTTCATCTTCATCCTCTACCAAATCTACATCCAACTCACAATCGGAGCCAAGCGACGGACCCTCCAACGCACCAAAGGCACCCTCCCCGCGCCATGGGCCGCAGGTTTCAACGACCACATCTTCGGCTGGGACCTCTTCCGTCAAAATGTCAAAGCGATGAAAGAGCACCAGATCCTCCGACTCGCGCAGGACCGTTTCCACATGACCGGCGCAAATACGATGCAACTCATGCTGCTCGGCCGGCACGTGCACTTCACCATCGAGCCGGAGAACCTGAAGTGCATCCAGGCTATCGACCACAAGAAGTGGAGTCTTGGGTCCCGGAGAATCAAAGGGTTCACGCCCTTGCTGGGCGCAGGCATCTTCACGACGGATGGCGCGGCGTGGGCGCATTCGCGGGAGATGCTGCGGCCGAACTTTGTGCGCTCGCAGGTGGGCGACCTGGCGACGTTTGAGGTGCATATTCGTCATTTGATCGAGGGCCTGCCGAAGGATGGGAGCACGGTCGATCTGTCGGAGCGCTTCTTCCGTCTGACGATGGATAGTGCCACGGAGTTTTGTGAGTTCTTCTTGATTTTCTCCGCCATCATCACAATCCTGTCTAAAGATAACTGACACTCAGCGCACCCCAGTGTTTGGCGAATCCACCGGCTCCCTCACCAGCCAAAGCGGCGAAGGCTTCGCCGAGGCCTTCACCCGCTCTCAAGACTACATCGGCGAGCTCGCCCGCTACGGCGCCTTCGCCCGCCTCCTCATCACCAAGCAAAAACGCGACCAGTTCCACAAAGACCGCGCCTTCGTCCACAACTTCGTCGACTACTACGTCCAAAAGGGCCTCTCCAAACGCTCCCACCTCCTCTCCTCCTCAAAAAAGCCCGAAACCCCCTCCACCGAAGCACCACCATCCCGCTACGTCTTCATCGACGAGCTCGTCCGCCAAACCTCCGACCCCATCCGCATCCGCAGCGAACTCCTCAACATCCTCATCGCCGGCCGCGACACCACCGCCTCCCTCCTCACCAACGCCTGGTGGACCCTCTCCACACGCCCAGACATCTGGCAAAAACTGCAAACCGAAATCGCGCTCCTCAACAACTCCGCCCCAACCTTCGAACAGCTAAAAGATATGAAGTACCTTAAAGCGCTCCTCAACGAGTCCCTGCGCATGTACCCCGTCGTCCCCGCCAACTCCCGCGAAGCCCTGGTCGACACCACGCTGCCGCTCGGCGGCGGCCCAGACGGCACCGCGCCCATTTTCATCAAGAAAGGGGAGGTAGTGGCTTGGTCGGTGTACGGGATGCATAGACGAAAAGACTACTTCGGTCAGGACGCCGAGGAATTCAACCCCGAGCGCTGGCTCGACGACCCCGCGACGGGGAAGAAAGGGTTGAGACCCGGGTGGGAGTATTTGCCGTTTAATGGGGGCGCGAGGATTTGTTTGGGCCAGCAGTTCGCGTTGACCGAGGCGAGTTATGCGACGATTCGGATGTGTCAGGCGTATGGCCGGATTGAGAGTAGAGACTCAAGGCCGTGGACGGAGCAGTTGGCGCTGACGTGTGTGAATTTGTATGGGGCACAGGTTGGGCTGTGGGAGAGATGATGATGGAATATGATGTATAATGCACGTATATTACTACTTCCTTTCCCATCTGCTGCACAACGCCTGCGCTAATACAACCATACAAAACACGAATATATTCCGGACTTAGAACCCAAAACTGTCCAACAAACTGTTAGGATCCGGCTCCTTGAACTGCGTAGGCTCTGGTTTCTTCTTTTCCTCGCCCGCAGCAGCAGCGTTCGCACCCGCCTTCTTCGCCTTCATCTTCGCGAGCAACTCCGCTGCCTTGGCCTCCCTCGTCGCTTTTTCATCCTGCGCCGGCGCCGGAGACGCAAAGTCATCAAGCATAGATGGATTCTCCTTGGCAGGAACAGGGTCCGAAAACCCATTCAGTATCGATGGCGGCTCGGCACCATTCGCACTCCTCTCTACAATCTCTTCCTCCTCCACCTCCACCTCCGCACTGTGCGCTGGTCCAACAGGTTTGTCGAACCTCCAATTCCTGACCAGCTCCAACGCCAAAACCCACAGCCCCATCCGCCTCAACACCCTCGCCCCCCTCAAAACAGCCTGGTACTCATCCGCCTCTCCAGCATCACTACCACCACCACCGCCAACTTTTCCCCTCAGATCCCTGTACAACATAAGCGTAGCCGGATCATCCTGATGCCAGTCCCTGCTATCCACGAGACCTTTCAACGGCTTGACAAGCACGTGCACAGCCTCCTTCTGCTGATTGAGAATAGAATGGCACCAACTTGCCAGCCAGCGATCGCCCTTCCTGTGAGCGTCAGGCAAGAGTCGTTTCTCGATGAGTGCGTGCAGGATGGGCGAGTCGTCGCCGCTGTAGAGTCGAGCGACGGCGATGGCGAGGATGACGTCTTCGCACTGGCCTGCGAGGAGGTTGCACGCGCTCGTCGCGTCGTCGGCAAGCAAGAAGAAGGCAGCAGCGTATTCGAATCGCCGTCTTCCAAGAAGCGCATATGCATTCTTCTTCGCCGCTGTCTTGGCTTCCGGCTGCGAGAAGTCCTTCTTCAAGAAGTTCATTGTGGCTTTCTGCTCTCGATTACCGACAGCGATGCGCCACAATCCGAGCAGTGTCTGCTTCTTATGCAAAGTCAGGAAGTATAAGGAGGCATTGACTGGATCCGGAGGATCGGTGGCACGGAAAGCGGATTGCGCTAGTGACTCGAAGACGGTCGTCAGAGCTTCCTTGTCGACAAGCCAGGCGGTGATGCCGAGCTTGCGGGCGATGGGCCAGGTGATTTTGTTGTCGTAATGTGAAGACAGGATATCCAAGAGGGGCTGCTGAGTGGTACTGTGGTAGGCGAAGGCGATGTCGCGCCAGTGCATCTTGGGTACGACGGGTTCTGGCTTTGCTTTGGGCTGAGGCAAGCCATTGGCTTGTAAATGGTCGCCATTGGGTAAAGCTTCAGAGGTGTCTGCTGTGGAGAGCAACTGCACTTTCCAGCTGAAAAGGTAGCGTAGAGCATTCTTGTCCAAGCCGTTGACATGCTGAGATGTAAAGGCAATGGAATCGAGAATATGTTTCAATCGTTCCTGCTCTGCTTGCGAGACGTTGGGTAGGTCCTTTTCCTGAAGCTGCTCGGTCAAGTCACGAATGAGATCCTCATTCAGCCAACTGTCTGCTGTCGGCTCTTGGCTGACTATCTCGTGCGGGTCAATGTCTAGCACCTCATGCAGATCATCGCCTTCACTCCAGAACTTCAGCTTTTGTGCCAGTCGATGGAGCAGGCCGGTAGCAGTTCTGGTTTTGCCAAAGTGTACGAGGTGCGAGAAGAGTCTCGGATGCCATGCGGGTAATGGTTGCTTGAGGCCGCCTGGAAGCTTGACAAGAGGCACTTGCGCTTTGCTGTCGACACCCAGTGCCTCGCGAGTCTCTGTGTCGATCTCATGAGCAGAGACGGCATTGTCGGTGATGAGAAGTCCATTGCCGGCAGCAAGTGCCAAAGAGCCATTTTGCAGACACGCAATGGCAGTGATCTTGAGACCAAGATCAGGTAAAGAGACTTCCTTGACGCAGCGCCAAGTGAGCGGTCCACCCCGGCGACCATAGATGCCCTGAGCGAGGATGATGGCATGCGTGTCAAAGCTGACAGCCACAAAATTGTGCGAAGGTCCAAGATTCAAGCAGCGTAAATGTCTGATCTCTTCTCTGAAACTCTGCCGATGCTCAACATAGCCTTCAACACGGTCGTATATCACAAGCTCCCGAAAGTCGTCCATCGCAAAGGCGGCAACTTCATCATTCGTCGCTGATATGTCGTAGTCATGATTGACACTCTCGAATGGAACATCTGGTTCCTCATCGTCCACGACGTCGGCCTTGCCGCTTGGCATACCACTTCTAGCTAAGCGCCCATCAGCAGCCAGCTTCCAGTCTTGGGTCTTGCCACCGGAGACTGATCGCAGCAGCGTCTTGTCGGTGGTGGGATACAATGACTCGATCTTGGTATCATGGCCAGCCCATTCTGCAACGAGGGCGAGACGGTCAGCTCCGGCGCCTGCTGGCGAAAAGAATGTCTCCACGTCGCCCTGCCACCAAGTGATACTCCCGTCAAAGGCGTGAACAAGTATACGCAGCTTGTCGTCTTCCAGCCACTGCACGAACCTTGCATTGATATGACCAGGGATCCTCAGCGTAAGACCCTCAGCGTGCGCGATATGACAGGCGTGCGTCGCTTCTGGCGTATCTGGTCTGCGCTTGTGACCAATACTTTGCAGACCCCATGCAGACATGCGACCCTGACCGTCAAGCGTGATGACCACATCTGGAGACTGCGATGCAATCTCTTTGAGATGCTCCAGTGAGTGACTGACCTTACCGCCCAGATCTCTTCCTGTAGCAGCCGCAACAGCCGCAACAAAGCGATCTGCAGGTAGAACGAAAGCAAATCGCGGCGGCTTTGCAGTACGCCCCGTCCCGTTCATGACCAATGACGGCGACTGCGGTATCGCCGTAACCAGGTCAATCGAGGCATGCAGCACCATAATTTCCAGATCATGCTGCCCACCTGTCCTCCACACCCTCATCACGCCATCCGAACACATCGTATATAACACCTCCGCATCCTCCTCATGCCTCCCACTAATGCCACTTCCTCTCCTCTCCTTTGAGTGATCATTCGGCGGTCTCCACTCCAAATGCGTGACGACAGCCGGATGCGGCAAGTACGTATAATCGAACGCCCCTTCCTCATAGCTCAACCTCCTCCAAATCTTCACCAACCTCTCAAACCGCCCACAGCTCGCAATCAAGCTCGCCGACGGACTGAACGCCGCATGCTGCACCGGCGACGCAACCCTCTTACTCCACAGCGGCATCCGCACCTCCACGCCCTCACCTCCATCCGCACCTGCCGCACTCAGGATAGGCGACGCAGTCCTCGAACCCGGCAAGGTCGAGAACAAACTCAATACCCTCGTCCCACCCACCAAAGCCTCGCCCTCGTTGCCCCAACTCAACCACCGCACCTCATCACCCCCCTCCTCCCCCCTCAAGCACAACCTCTTTTCCCACCACACCCTCGTCCAGCCCTCCGCCAGGGCATCAAGCACGAACGCATCTCGCTTTCCCGCCACCAGAACCTTGCCAGTCTGCGACTCGGCGGTAACAGCTACTAATTCCTCCTCGAATGTGATGGCTTGGTGGAATTTCGTCGGGCCGGAGAGGAGGTTCAGCTGTGTGCCGCTGACGTACGCGATGTAGCGCTTGTGGCGGAAGAGGAAGGTGGTGAGGGTTTGCAGGGAGGGCGTCGGTGAGCCGGGCAGGACTTGGGCGAAGGTGGAGGTGGGAGGTGCATTGGTCGGCCCGGGAGAGAGGGAAGGCATGGCGTGGGTGCTATCTGGCGCTGCTGGTCATGCTGATGTCATTAGGAGTGAATGAGTAGTGCTGGATGCCCTTTCTACAGAGGATGGCACAAGTAATCAGGGTAAGCACTTTGGGATCTTGAGTCTCTGGTCACAATCGAAGCCGTCTCGCGCGGCGCCGTCATTGAGAGGCCGGAGAAACTATTCAGCCGAGACATGCATGCATACCTCTGCATATGCACCTGCACATGCTTATGCAGCCTTTCATGCAGCGCCGCAGAGGTCAGAGAGTAAGAACTACTTTCGTTGTGCAATCCTTGCGCTGCCTGTCCCAAGCCTGCGTCGCCATCTTCACATAGTCTCAACACACTCATGTCGGCTCAAGCAGACTTCCCTTCAAGCCAATCTCTCATCATGACCTGCTTGATCGCATCCCCACATTAATCTACCAATCACGAGCCCACAGGCCCCCATCCTCACACTACAGCGCACGCCCACCACACATCACGGCCACACCCTATTCAACCCAACCATCGCCCTCCACAATTCCCCATCCGTCTCCCCCTCCGGCACCGCCACCTCACTATCCCTCGTATACCCATCCAACGGCCTCCGATCCACACCACAACGCTTCCCACGCCCCTGCCACCCGTCCACCTCGCTCAGACCCCCGAGTCGCCCCGGTAAAGTGCCAGACTGGAAGTACTCCCTAATCGCTCTCGCAGTGCAAAGCGACAGCCCGCTGTACGAGCAATGGCCTTCGGAGTCTTGGTGCAGCACGCCTGCGCCATCGAAGCCGTCGGCCATCGTGAATGCGTTGGAGAGTGGCGTGACTGGATCGATGGTGTTGCCTACGAATAGGATGGGATGGGCAGTCTTGTTGTGGAAGTCGCCGTCGTAGCGCCAGTGCGGACGAGCATGCCATGCTGTGCAAGGGAGCATGATAGAAGCCCAACTCGCGCCGATGAGGCGACTCTGTGCCATTAATTTGCTCGCGTACTCGCGGTACTGCTCCCGTGTCTGGTTGAGTCTGCTATCCAACCCATCGGAACAGGCGATCCCAGCCGTCCCATCCCAAGTCGAGCCTCGGATACACGCTTCGCTGTAAGGTCCGTCTTTGAGGCACTGCTCACTCAGCGGCTCGCCGATCGAAGGCTGCTGCTCGCGCACCCAATCTCGCAGGGATGTCCCGTTGCCTCTACCCAAGTCATGAAGAATTCGTACCGTCAATGGAAAGTCTGCAAGTGGCCAGTAAATTACATCGCGGATCAACTTCATGAGATCGTCATATGTAACGACTGTTGCTCCCCGCTGCCCATCGCTCGGTACGGCAATTGCTTCGTCCCGCAAATGCTGCATAGTGGCCTGCACCGACTCAATGATAGCCGCTGGTCCATCCGGATGCCAGATGGCACAGTTTTCCGCGCCGCCATCCCAGCAATGCTCTGCCAGCTTGACGAACGTGAGATCCGTGTCTCGGAGATTACTCCCCCAGCCGGCGGCCATGTAGTCATGACTATCAGCCACACCATCGAGGACTACTCGCTTGATCCGGTCTGAGAACATGGCTGACAGGGTTGCGCCGAGGATCGAGCCGTAGCTGAAGCCCCAGTATTGTACCATTTCTCTGCCAGGGAGGTATGTTGTACGTTCTGAGATGGCCTGCAGATCTGCGGCCGTGAGCGAGTTGTCACGAGAAAGTAGGCGCCGCGCTTCGTTCTCTCGCCATTCGCCATGGCGCTCGAAGATCTCGATGATGTCGCGGGCGACGGGGGCCGTTGACATGTGCTTGCCGATACCCTGGACGAGATGTGGTCAGTACTTGAGATGCGATTCGAGCGACTCGTCCTCGACGAGCTCGAGGGTGCAGGACATGTGATGAGCATGTTACTGTGTGAAAAGGAGATCCTGCCTCCAGCATAGATTCATCTTGAACAAGCATCAAATGTTGATCTTCGACATACCTCTTCTGCGGCCCTTCTACTGCAATCATCCGCCCAGGCCCGCTTACGTGCCCAAAGATAGTCGAAAGCCGTATCCGAACTACCAATAAAGCCATGCGCGCCCTCTTCGATAGCCTGACGGGCTGCCTCTAAATGGTTAGGAGAACACGCCAAAAGCGGCCTGGTATTATTGACGCCACGAGGGTCAAAACCGATAACATCAAAATTCCTCGCCTTCGTACCATCGGCATCTGCTCCAGCTGACAGAAGCGTGCGAACATAATGGCCGCCGCGAAGGACTTGATCGACGCCAGATCCACCCGGCCCTCCCGGATTCAGCACCACGGCACCTCCGTATGTTGGATCGGTGACTGGGACGGTAGCCTCAACTTTGATCAGAGCAATCTGGACGGTCTTGTTGGTTTCTGCTGAGCCGCCTTGCCAGTCCATGGGCACCTCGAGGCGTGCGCATTGGAAGTTGACGTAGCATGGGTGCCATTGTAGGACCTTGTTGGGCGCGATCTGCAATGATGGTGAGTTTCTGCGATTATAGTATACAAAGAACAGTAGGACGACGAGAAGATATTGCTATTCTCAACTGCTGCCCAGCCGAGAGCGTGTGAGAAGTTATTGCAACGTGTGAGAAGTCCAGTCCTTGCAATGTGCGTACAATCTGGCCATTCCTACTTCATCTTGCTCGCAATCCGCGAAAGCGAACAGTATGCGGGAGGCGAGAGCTCACCTTGTCCCATTCGATGCCATTCACTGTTTTGGAGGCGCCATAGATTGGAGCCTGGTTCTGAAGCCAGGCGGAAGTCTGGAGAAAAGCACCGGTAAGCTGGCTCAAATGCATATCAAAGATGGTGGGTCATGTACGAGAAAGGTGAACTAAGGGTTTGCACTTATACCTGCCATTGAGTGCTGCCTAAACGCCGTGCACATGAACGAATTGTATGCGAGATTACAGAAAGGATGGAGACGGCATGCTGATGGAGAGCATGTCAGCAAGGGTTGGGACTGTGCCGAGCTCCGAACTCCGATTCCGTTATGTTCCTGGACCAGCGACGTCACTGCATCCTGCTTGCTTCAAAAGCTTCGTGGGAATGCGACTGAAATGTGCGGCGTTAAGCGTTGGGACGAGAAAAATGCATTGGTGGGCTTGGGCCCTCTGCTCTGGATCGCTGACTCCCAAGGCCGATGAGAAATGTCATGAAAGCAACACCAGCATGCTCTAAGAGCGAAAACCGATCCAAGCTGCATTTCTATCAGTTGATATCTTGAGCTGTTCTTGGAGCACAGCGGCCACCCGAAGTCAGACGAGTCTCGGGCATACAGTGATTTAGCCCGTGACGAAGGGACGAGAAGGCATGCGTACGGAGTCGGCCGTTCTTGTATAGAATACTTTGGCGACTAATATGTCGCCCCGGCTCGAGAATCAGGAAACCAACGATCCGAGCTGTTGCCAATAGCCACCTGTTTCTCATAGGCATCTTGGTGTCTTCGAGACCAGACGAAATCAATGCGAATGGCACAAGCACCCTTCTTGCACTTGCAGCTTTGCTGTGTGGCAGTGATGCTATGCTGAGCACAAATTGGTGTCGAATCGCAATCCAGCCTGGGAATGTAGGGCCCAGTCCCGTCACTGATACATTGGACTGCTGGCTATACGAGGGACCAAAAAGGGCTCTGCTCCTGCCTTGGGCAAATGTACTGGTGATATCGCCAATTTCCGGCTTCAAATTTTAGAGTAGGTGATACCGGCGAAATGAGGATCAGGCATACCTTTCGGCAATCAGATTGATCCGCATGACCTACGACTGTCGGAATTGGTCCTAGATGATACGCCGCGTAACAGTCGTGGATGGGCAGTCAAAGTATTGAGTGCTATGAGAAGGAATCAGCAGATTGCATTGGCCTATTGTTCGATTGCACCTCCAATCTGCATAGCTATTGTTGTATCCTGTCTTAGCGCAGCTTGCTGCAGTGTGGTGCACAATCAATCGACACAAGCTACTTCGAGTTGTCCTGTCTTGTCAAGCCGTCAATCCACCGATTCTTAATGGTTTGATTGCATCACAAGCAAGCAATCTACAGGACGCTCTATTGTTCTTCCTGTCTTCTTGGATTGCCGTTTAGGAGGCTGGTGTCTATAGTAGTAGTACTATTCTAGTTGTGATAGGGCTTGTCATCCAAACACTAACCCTAGGTATCGCTTGTAGGCCTGGCCCTTATTAGCGAAAATCCTTCTTACTCCTTTCTAAGCCCCCAGGCGAGGGAGACCGACCACCTGAGCTCAGCCGGAGTATACAAGTGCGACATATACACTGTTACTACTACACACCACGTTACACAATAGGGACAAGCCAGCACGGCCTGAGCAATCCACTCTCTCTTCGTAAGACAAGCGATCAATCCACGGCGACGCCGCAAGGCGTTAATCCACTACTCAGCGCATCTGGAATGAATACAACAATTTTGTCTACTATCGAAGCATTTGCTCAAACCCTGGCTGGTTTCCAATTAGACAGGTGCAAAGATTGCTTGCACAGCCTCAGGAGTAACCATGGCCGCCACGCTTTTAGGCGCTGTCGAGTGGTTGCGCTCGTTCACATTTGAGATTGTGAGCACGTGAGACTCGAGAAGGAATTCACAACTTCGGGACTTTTGCACTTCTTGAGCTTGCAACACGTCTGCAAACTTTCCTTGAATCATACACGTTGGCGAAGACAGTTGACACCGATATCCTCAACTTACCACTCAACATGAGCCACGGCAATGGGCCTGTCGACGAGCTGCTCTTCCCATTCAAGGCAGACTCTACCACTGAAGAGCTCATCAATGGCGGCGCTACCAACACAGAGCAACACTTCATGAGAAGATACCCAAACCACGTAGCTGGTTCCATCGCGCACTCCATGCGTCTCCTGGGTAACCTCAATATCAAAGCTCCGTAAGCCTTGACTAACCTACACTGCTCTGCTATATATGGCGTGCTGACGAGCTGTTGGACCAGCACTACCGACAGCTCTCATAAAAATGAAGTCCAGCCTAACAGCGAAGGAAGAGACCCGCGTCTGAACGTGAGTATTGCGGCTTATCAGTGCACGAACTTCATGCTGACATGATACAGCTTGTGTCTGGAGGTGAACACTTCAACGACTACGACGAGTATTTACGCTTGTTTGTCGCGAGAATGGGCACTGACGAGGTTGAGAACGTGATCTACCGCGGTGTCTTGTCTTTGCTGAAGCACCTCGAGAAGCCCGACATGACTTTCAGCGGGATTCTCATCAATTGCAAGTCCACGTTCCTTACCTTGGCACAGCAATACGCAGAGAAGGAAAGGGACTTGGTCGACCCATATGCGGAACTTGCAGCAGGTTGGAAGACCTCGTGGAAGCCAACGACGGCTGTCGACGGCACGAAGGACAAGATTGCTGGGAACGGCAGCGGTGGGCGCAACAGCACGGTAGACGTGGAGGCTTTCAAGACAGGAGCTGAGCGGGAGGAATATTGGTTGATGCGCGTAGGCTAGCTTCTTCATCGCTGGGCACAGGAGGACTACGGGACAGAGAGCTGCGGCCAATGTGGGTGTACGCAGATGTCGCCAAATAGCTCTTACCATGAAAGTCGTGCGCCGAATGCCGACAGATCGATACCAAGTGCTGCAAAACCTTTTGAGCCTGGGTTTGCTAGTGAGATGAGCAGTACGAATCGAAATGACTTGCGCCATCTTCGAACGAAATGAGTGCAGCTGAATGCAGCCCTGACGTCCATTCTCACAACAATGCATGGTGATCGTTAGAATCTCGATTGGAAGGGATGTCATCGCAAGGGAGAACGAGCGCGTCGTAACCAGAAGATGTTTCCGCAAAGTCAGGGTGAACGTCCCTTTGTCTCCAACTCGCGACAATGGCTTTATGACTGCTTCCACACATGCAGCTGGAATATTCACTGGATAATATCATTCACCGGGAAGAAGCACATTATGGCATAGACCGCCGCTAGAAGTGTTTCACATTCGCCTGTCAATATAAGCTTGTTCCCAACATGCATTGATCGAATTTTCTTCCAACACCTTCTCACCAGACACGGGACAATTCTGTGCACGTTCTCAACCATTCAACAAGATTCAAATACCACAATCACTCTACACACACACCAAAGCACGTACACGCGGATATTCACATACGCATCTGAGTAGTATGTCGAACACCGCCAACAACACGACCCCAAACCAACCCGACATGGCTGAGGCGACGATATCACCTCCATCACTTCCAAAAGTCACGACCACAGAGCTATCGAACGACGACACAGGTACAAGGTCGGAAGCTGCAATGTCAGCAGATCAGGACGATACTATGCTCCCACAACCTTCAGCCTCGAAGATGGAGAACAACACCGGCAACAGACAGATCGAGAACGCTGCGCTGACCGATGAGTCTGCTGGAGCCAATCAGTCAGCTGTCGAGCAAGAGAACAGCAAGGGGTCTTGCAGCGCTTCAATTGAAACAACTGACGCCATTACCCATACCGGCATCATCGACGAGGAGGCGGGCGAGGGCGAAAGTGCTGGTGAGCTCATCGAGAACAAGCTCAAGAGCGACCCTGAGTACTTCACGTCCGACTCTGCATCTTCTAAATACGGTGCACAGCTCCCCACTAGCTCATCACCTGAGCTCGTTCACGATCTGAGCGATACGACGGCGACCGCGCTCTTTGACATCCACCGTGATAACGAGTCGCGAGTCATGGAGCACACCACTGGTGCTGCCTGTGCGACCTACTTGCTGCTCAAGGACATCATTGGGAAGCTGAAGCAAGAAGCGGCAGTGGGCATCACGCGCAAGAAGTCCTTGTTAGAGGCCGTTGTTGTGGCAGCGCAAGACTTTGCGGGTGAATATCCAGGCGGCTTGACGACGCACAACGATGCAGATGAGAAATGCTTGAATGTGCCAATAGCAAGGCGGTCCGCCGATGTTGTCCACGCGGTTCTCGAGCGGGAGCTTCATGGTGCTATCACCCCAGGCGACGCCAAGTTGTCCGACATCTTGCGTGGTGTTGAGCGGGCGATGAGGTACATGGAATCATGTTTTCTTGCGAACACCGAATATCATGCAGAGTTCTCACCCGTGATACCTACGCTCAGCAAGGGCCAGATGGGTGCTCAGAAGGCTTCACGTAAGCGCAATGCCGCAGAGATGGATAGCATGAGCGATTCGTATCCGCCTGAAGAAGGCGCTGAAGCGGATCAACCCAAGAAGAAGAAGTCCCGTAAGGCGACTGCTGATGGCTCGATTAAGCCAAGACCATGGTCGCTAGCCGAAGACCTCAAGATTCTTCGCATGAAGGCAGACAGCGATGTCTGGAGTCCAACCGGCCTGAGGACCGGCCTCACCGCGCACCGCAAGACGATTTTCACCGACTGGCTTCGATCAATGGGCTTCGAGCACAATCGTACCTGGGATGCGTTGGAGCAACATCTCAACAAGCTGAAAAGCGACAAGGTCACTATCTCCCAACTTGAGGAGCAGCTTGGTCTCAAGGCAGGCGGTGATATTCCCAAGGCTGCATTCGACAAGTTTCCTGCGGCCAAGCCTGCTACTAAGAGCACGAAGAGCAGCTCCCCTCCCACCACTTCTGAGAACGATAAGAAGGCGGCTCTCGAGGATTCACCCAAGGCTGCTACTGCGACGAAGAGTGCAATTGAAGCACTGGACGAGGAGGAAGCGTCGGAGAAGGCGGAGGCTGAGACTGAGGCAGACGAGGCATAGGACGAGAATGAAAAGATCATCGACGTGAGGCGTGCGGCTGAGGCAATGGATAGCAAGACTGAGCTTGAAGAAGATCGAGGGAAGCAATGGAGATTGAGATATTGATCAAACCACTGATGGCGATGAGGCACGAACAACGTACAGGACGTGTTGATATGCATGCTTGATTTTTTCGCTTTGGGCGGCAGATGGTGAGAACACATAGCATTGCTTCAAGGTGCGACTGTTCTATGAGTTGAAGTGTGATACAGTACCGCAGCTTGCGCCTGTCCCCTCAGGTACTCAAAATCGACAGTAGGATGGCTGTGTAGGGATGTCTTCAAACTCCGTAAGAATGCATGATAGAATGGTATGATGCTATGATAAGCGTAAACCAATGTCAAGACCTCGTAGTATTGCCAAGAAGCCGTGAATGACATACAAATACCGACGAACGCGATACGCGCTCCTTCCCGATACGCGAGTTTCACGTCCGTGCGCCAGTGCTGCGGCCCGAAGCAATCCCTGTGCCCGAACTCTTGATTATCCATTCGCACTTCGTCTTGACAAACACTTCACGCAACACCATTGACGCTTTCATGCTTCTGTCGCTACGCTACGATACATCATCCAACATGTCTACCCTCAGCAAAGCCACGCAGGAGAGCAGAGACAGGATTAATCAGATCCTGATGCGACACGGCCACAAGAAACAGCCGTTGCGAACAAAGGTAAGTCGTATATTGCGTCCGGTCCATGTGATTTGAACAGAAAATAAGTTCTCGAATTGTGCTAATGTCAGTCAGAAGGCCAGCCCACTTGTGGCTGCAGACACGGCACAATATAACGTCGAGGCAACACAAGACACCCAAGAAGCAGAAGACGCGCTCGTCACCCTTGCGACATCTGTAGAGCACGGAATATTCGACGCGTTCGAGTCGTACCCGCAACATGCTGGTACTGCCCTCATAGTCGCAGACACATTGAGGCACATCTTGGAGGCTATTGCGGAATTACGAGAGCTGAAGAATGTCCTCGTCAAGCTCTTCGTACATGCTGTCAACCAAGTCGCTGTCAGTAGAGGTACGCACTGCTCCGTGTTCGCCGTCCAGAATCTGCGCGTCAAACTCTGCGAGATCGTCTCGCGCGTCATTGAGCAGCAAGATTGGGAGCAAGCCGTCATCTTGGAGGGCAGCGGCACTCCACGCGCTCTCATCAGAAGTTCGAAAGATATTGCCGTCTTCTCTGCGATCCTGAAAGCCATTCGTTCTGTCATGCGAGAACTTGAGGGATTCCCGAACGACACCAGCAGCGCTCCACGGAAGCCCGCCGGAACGTCGAGCGCTGCGGTAAAGATGGCGCGGAGAGGCATGGCTGTCTACGAGAAGACCTGGAACAATATGTGGCACCACAAGGCGAAGCTAAGTCAGCAAAGCCAATCTACATCAGCATCCACGACGTCGCGTAGCCAGTCACCAAGTGTGTCAACCCTCGAAGCGTCGGGAGCCAAGGACCGCCCACCAGTGAAGTTGATTCTCAAGCGCAAGGCATCATTGTCATCACAGCATAAACTGGAGAATAATCTGAACGCAAATGAGCTCCCTCCACCAAAACGATCTCGCAGGATCATTGAGGGTGGTGGCATCAAATGGACCGATGCCGAGACTCTGGCGCTTCTCAAGCTCGCTAACACTAAAGAGTTCCGCGAGACTGGACTATCTGGTCGCGCTGTTCTTCACAAGCGGTGGACTGATGAGAACGAGCCGGAGCGGGCTAAGCAACGAAGCGGGAACGCGATTGGACAGCATCTGAAGAAGTTGAGGGACGATGGTGTCACGATTGAGGCCTTGGAGGCAAAGCTTGCTGCTGGAACGCTTCCTGGCGTCACGACTGGACCTCAGACCGCTACAGGTGCGACGGGATCGGTCGCTGACATGTCACTGGAGCAAGACGTTACTGTTATTCAGGACAGTCAGGACGCAGATCTTCCCGACTTGGCCATCTAGCCTTGCAGTGATGTACGACACAAGCGTCAACGCCGGAGAGGAAGCCGGGATCTGATATTAGGTTTTCAAAAAAGTTCAACCATACTACTAGGTTGCGCAGACACCGGCCGAACACATCAAACAGCGCTTGTTATGAGAGAGGTACGAGAGTCGGGAGCCACGGCGAGGGCACTCTTTCGCATATGGCAGGAGAGTTGGACACGCATAGAATATTGGGTTATGCTAAGACCTACTAATGATGCTGCGTAACTGGATCTCGGTGCTGTTTCAGACATTGTTGCGTGATTGCTACAACGGGTGGCATGGACAATGGAATTTGTGGCGGAGCAAATATGTACCCATCAGACAGTATTCAGTATATGTTCTTCGAACGCGCTGGAGTGCCGCATGATCGAACTCATCCATCCGCAGCCCTCTATATTCGTGAGTATGCCACCACTGCAGTATAAGCCTTTCCTCACCCGATACCCATCCTGCTACGAGGGTCTAGGTGGACTCGCGTTTCTGGCGCTTTACCGTATACGGCAGTCAATTCTGCCAAACACACCAATCAGGCTTCAGCCTTCCTCTCGAGTGTCAACATCACTCTTCAACCGGGTCGACAAGTCATACATGTCAAGCCGTACGTGGTGAACGAGTCTAAGATCCGATAAGACACAGCGCGCTCCGGAACTAGGTCCAAAACCACTTCCCACGCGCGGTTCAGGTGTCCGCGGAGGAAGTCATATCAGATATCGTCCAACAAGCAGCAGCATTGGTGACATAGGTGAGCTTCTTGGCGGCAGATGCGAAAGGAACGCTCCTTGCTGCCTCAGGTGCCTGAATTTGCTATGCTTGGATGCTGGTGAGAAAGCTGCCGGCCCCAATCGCTTTGTCCTGCAGCGCCACGACTTCACGGAAAGTGTTTCCCAGACGACGCTACTAGGCAGGTGTGCCTACATCTTAAATCTTTCGCCGCGCATTCTCCTTCTTCCCAATACCAATAACACCAAGCCGAATACTCTCGAACCTCATCTTCGCTTATCGCACCAGGCTTGGCTGTGGGTGACCTGCAGCGCGCCGCCAGAATATCAACACCAGTCTTGAGCGATTCTAAGTTGCACCATCGCGTCGGGCCCTCAAGATTCGTGAAAAAGCTCTCTTACACACACAAGATGGCTTCACTAGGCCAGAACATACTGTCTAGGTTGGAGGCAACCTTGTCAAGCCATTTGCGCTCCATCGAGCCCCAGCAGGAGGACTCCGGCGACCCAGCAACACTTCGCAGTCAGCAGCTACTTGCTTGTATTAGAAGTGGTATGAAAGTGGAATACCAACAGGTGTACAAGCGCTTGATGGTTGGCGCGTATCTGGACGGGCACAAGATTCTCGAAGTGCTCGATAATGATATTCGCCGCGAGAACGTCTCGCTTGGTCGTCACACGCAGAGATACGTGGAGTACCTCGCAGCGTCCAACATCGTGAGAGCTGCACCAGAGATTCTGCAAGAACTGAGAAGTACGATGACGGACGATCCGGTGATGATTCTTCATCATGCTTCTCAAACGTCGCTGTTCCGTCCACAGTCAGTCACGAGCCAGGACAAGCTCAAGAAAGACGACTATGACAATCTGCAAGACACGATCGAGCACGCCCTCAAAAAGCTCGAGTGCACCGAAGACCCCAAGAGATTGCAAAGATCCCAAAGGTCTGCTGGCCTCATGCATCCACATCAAGCCTCCAAGTTACAAAAGCTGGTGAAGAATGGTTGGCACATTGACTTCACTGGCGTCGATGAGCAGCTACGAGCTGCAAGGGACGCTGATCACGAGAGCCCAGAGCGCGAGTTGTTGTCGTTGCTCGAGCGCTGTCTACGGCAAAATGGCGAGCAGGAGACCCAAGGTTCTATCAATTTGCGTGCTGCCCTGCTGTACATGGCGGAGAAGGAATGCTCACTGGACGAGCTAGCTGAGGACCGGGTCAGACGCATGACACGAACCACGGAGGACAATACAGTCCGACCTGCACCGTCTGGTGAATTGACAGTAGCAGAACATTTTTCCCCTGAGAATGCGCCTTTTAGACTTGACAAGAAGCGAGAGTCGTCAGACTTGGAAGCCACAGACACTATTCGGGTGGCCGCGTCCAAGACAAGACAACAGCAAGACGACAAGGGCCCATCAGTCACGATAAGCTCCAGCGGCAGTTCCTCATTCACCGGAGCGGAAGACCGCCGCGGCTCAGATGTTGCTGCGAAGACAATCAGCACGCAAGTCGACCGCCTGGGGAAAGGTGTTGCACCTGGTGAGTCGATGCCGAAGGAAGCTATCACCGTCGGGGACCATGGTAAAGAGACTAGCAGGAGGAAGCGAAAAAGTGTCACAGAAAGTGTCAGCGCCGGATCGCGGCCAGAGAAGAGGCTGCGCAGCCAGGATTCGCTCGATAGCGGACTGCGCATACCGCAAGACAAGCAAGCTTCGGTGGGAACCCCCAGTGAGTTCATGCAAGACTTTCGGGCGATGAGCAGGGAGGAGAAATTTTCTTTGATTGAGGAAACTTGCAAAAGGATGGGCATCACGATTGATCAGGCCAAGGAGATGTTGAAAGATGATATTGAGCTTGCGAAGAGGAAGTATCAATCACCATCTTGATGCATAAATGCTTAGCTGGTCGGTTGAGGACGGAGGATACAAGGGACATGGGCATCGTATACACCTACTATCTGTGCTGGAATTGGGAGTGTGGCCTACTTTCAGACTCACGTGTAGGGACAAACAAATCTTCAGTAAATCCTTGATGTTGATGGTCACGAGTGAACGAGTGGCTGCTGGAATATGCACTGCAGTTCTACGTTCGCTTTGCTGCTTTGACGTATAAGAATCCACGCCCATATATATACACCACAGCGCCGGCACCTGCATACTCAACCAGTGAGTCGTTAGTCATGTCTACAGTGAATCCACCAGATCATAATGAAGACAACTTTGAGCTCAACGGCGACCAATACAACATCATTCAAGGGATGATTGACGAGTTCGGCAGACGTAATATTTCCTTGCCTGTAGTACGTTCCAACATGAATACGCCATACGAAAGCGATTATGTCTGCCCGGGTGGCCTGCAACGCGCCCGGGACATCAAAGAAGGCGGCTGGGGCGACTACGCCGGGCGCAGGTGCAAGCGTTGCATCGAGAGGGGCTTGAACAACTGCATGTTCTACAAGAAGCCAGAATGGGGCGATACATGCGGTAATTGGTAAGCAAGCGAACACTAATGCCCTGCTATGCAATGTTGACTAATGTCGCGCCTTTTGCTTTCAGTCAGGCACTCGACCAGAATTGTGTGGATGGCGAGCGGATTAAAGTGGAAGTTCATGACGGTGAAAGTACAACTCAGGAGGCGGATCACAGTGCGGAGGCGCAAGAGCCGCCTGCTTGAATAGCGGCGCCTGAGACAGCAAAGTAGCACATCACTCTTGGGATGACAGCACAAGATGTGAGTTGTCACATACAGTACGTAACCTGAAGACCTCCACCAAAAGGCATGGTGGTTGGTTTGATGCTATCCTCCGCATATCCCAAAGGCCGTGTTGGCGCCTCATGTCATACCGAACCCTAGGCTATGTCGATCCAGTGAAACCAGTTCCGGAAATGCAAAATCTCTAACATCAGTCCATGCTTGTCTCATCTGGAGCACAAACTCGGGGCATCATATTCACGTGTTAGCCTTGTACGAGACAATTCATCTGAGTTTGTGGCGCAGAACTTCATTTTCTGTTCGAGACTGACGACAGCGGCGCATGTGCGTTTTCTTGCTGCGTCGCCAAGGCGATCGCCGCAGTCCCGGTCGTGTTGGTGCTTGGTACCGTAGGCCGGCGGTGATACACAGCGAGCCTGTCGACACACGCATTGGGTCTGCCCGTGGAAGCGGCGGCATTGGCGATGCTCTCGGTTGATGGCCACCCTGGAACGGCGGGCGATAGCGTACCTGAAGTCCTAAAACAGGTATCAGAAAATACCACACGACATGGATCTGCGCATACATGTGCTTACCAAAGGTGCCGCCAAGTGCAGTGCACGTTGATCGCGCCTGAGCTTCTCGTATGGCAAGGTCACGTTCGTGTGCCCAATCGCGAGCCAGATACTCGAGTCCGTCGCCGTACATTACAAACCTGTGTGCAACTTGTCCCGATGGCTGCCCATTTCCCATCCTCTCGAAGATCAATATCACACCTGTCAGCGCTGTGCGATGTGCGTGGGCATTTCCTCCCACTTCGATCATGCGTTGGACCAAAGCATCCATTGCAGTGGAGGGATCGAGAAATCCTTGCTCATGTGCGAACCTCAGCGCACGGTACAGAATGTCGCAGATCCAGTCGTCGCCCAGGCCCTGTCGTGCTGCGTCGCGGCATAAGGAGTTGCAACCATCCTCAAGCAATGTGTCTGGAAGATGATATTGCTGAGAGCGAGGCATGTCTCTATACCAGTCAGATTGTCACACGAAGGGATGTATCTTGCTGTCGACATATTACTGGGGGTGTTACTGATAGCAATCAATCTAAATATTGTTTGTGTCTTGAAAGAAGAATGTTAGGTCTAAGTGATAGATCAAGAGCGACATGCTGTCAAATCGGCCGCTACGTGTGGCACCAAGAATACGGCGCTGCCGCAGGAAACGGGCCCTAAGTCTGATCGCCCCAAGCTGCCGCATAGTCTCTGATTATGCTCGATGAACCATACGGACTTGCCGTCAAATACCCCTGGACGTAGTGCTGGACGCCGTCACGCTTGGATTTCAATGCTTTGATGACGAGTCGCTCACTTCAGATTATCAGCCACTGATCCGGCGATGGTCAAGGGCCGACGTTGACATCAAGCCGTCATTGGTATGACGGGGCAGTCAAACAGATCATTGAGCAACTGACTGTGATAAACAGTCAAACAGTTCCCATTGGAGTCTTCATACGCGGAGCGCTCAAAGTCGTCGGTACCGACATCTCTTGATCAACTCCTCTCGTACGGCGCCGGCGGATCGCCATTAGATCCGTGCTTGACATCAGTGTTCGACCTGCTGCAGTCGCGAAGAAATCCACGGCCGAAAGTAGTACTTTCCGTCTGCAAGGCACTCAGGTGAGCGGGCTTCCTTTGCCCTCGTCGCTATGCTGTGATGGTACGCTGACTGTCAATGTTAGTTCAAGGGCAGGCTCATACCATGTCTGCTTTCGGGCAGGGCGATGGCATGGCAGCAATGGGAGCAGAGGACTGACTGCAAGCACCAGGCCGGGGAGAGCAGGAGGTTGGAGAGACATTCGGTGGGAGCCAGGACTGTCGTCAGAAGACGACCACAATGAGAGGATGGAGTGAGCGGTGGCTGGGAAGGGCTGTTGAATTATTGTACGTATCCACACGCTAAATCGCGAGGAAACCAGAAGATGCTGCTATCGCGTTGCCAGCTCGGCTTTCTTGTTCGCAGTGGCGTGTTCTTGATCATGGTGCCCGACCGCACGGTAAGCGGAACCAGCCATCTGGAGCTTATTGATTACCTATGCCTTGTGCCTCATGGCTTCCGTCGTCATCGCTGAAGAGCTTAGCACTCCCACCTGCGTCTATAAAATCCATCCGTGCCGCTCACAGCAGCCGATCTACAACACCCCACTCCGTCGATCCTCGCTTCAGACTCCCATCGCATCTGACTACCTTACCACGTCGTCACCCAAGCTTAAGACTGTCGACCACGAGCAATCTTATCATCCTCCGCAACGAATCCCGAAGCGACGTCTCAATCCAGCAACCACTATGACAGGTACAAAGAGCATGATCGCCAATATATGGCCAAATGATTCCATCACAATCGCAAAGACCATGGGATACCTGTACATCATCATCTTTCCTCTGGTATACCTCAAGGTCTTTAGAATCATCCATTCAGTCTCTCTGAAGCTTCTGGCTCGAAGTCCCAGGCGCATCTTGACGATTCTGATGCCGTGGTTGCGCCTCGTTTCCTTACTCCTCTGCCTCATGGCACTTCATTACATCATTCACTACGGCATCGTCCTTAACGTACCGGGGTTCTCCAAGATCAATTTGTGGCCGCGCTTAGTGCCGCCAGAGTGCCAAGCAGCATCGAAGGTGCTCGGAGCCTCTACAGTCTACATCGACCGCTTCAACGACTGGGCCCGGCTCGCGTATCAGAAACCAGATGGGCTACGTCAAATGCTGACATCGCTGGATGTCACTACTGTTCTGGTTTGCCTCCTTGTGTTGGCTTTCTTATGTGCTTGTAGCTGCAACAATGCGGAGGCCTGGGATCGCGCGGTAGAAAAAGGCCGGCCTGAGAAATACATCAGGTGGCAACTCTATGGCTTCATGGGGTGGTACGATACTGATTTGGGGGACTTGCAAAGGGTTTGGGGCAATGCCTACCGTAGATGTGAGGGTTGCGGGTGTAACCGGTCTGGTCGTTGTTGGTCTGATGATGACCAAATGAATGTGCAAAGGAGTTTCGAGAAGGACTTGCGTCGTGGAGGGATCACTCGACCCATCAGATGGGCGCGTGATGGGACCTGGATGTGGGAGGATGAGCATCTCGGGGCTGAAGGCAAATCCGAGAAGTGTCTCATAGAGGTTTGAGGTCAGGTCGAGAAGTAGCAGTCAGTATGGACTTGACTGCATGCGGACTTGGTTGCGTGTAGACTTTGATTGCTATCACTTGACACCGTGCTGGCTTTTGACAATGCTTACGATGGTGATCAAGGTCTCGATGGCCAACACAGTGCTAGACTAGAAATGGCGGGTGGCGTACCGCTCCATAAAGCAACGGCAGAAGATAGCTCTGGCAATGTAGGAGGAACGCAATAAGCTGCTAAATGAGCTGCTGGAATTGATGCTCGAGCTGCGCGCGGCTGGCGACAATGAGGACGGAAGGCGGAAGACTGGACACACTGCTTGGAATACGCTTCGGAGGATACTGAAAACACCAAGATTTCTTCGGAAGAGGTATGAGATCTACTACCACAAGCTTCAGCGGGCTCTGAGAAGAATTTGGAAGAGCCGCTCGAGCCGACGCGTATGTGGATATGGAAGTCGACCAATATCCTCTAAATTATCTGTTCCGGGCAGCGATGGAGGTCAAATGGCAGCTATAAGCAGGGGCGCTGACGGAGACGCTGCCTCCTATCTCCAAGCCATCAACCTACAACGCTGCAAATACGGGTTTTCCCCCCTGCAGCCCCAGGCGCCTCAACAATCAATACACTCTCTTTCTCCTCACCACACAAACCCAATCTGCTTGGAGTCACCTTCACACTGTTACATTCGTTTCTTAAGTATCTCAGGCTTGTGATTTATAGTGCTGTCCATCCAGGTTGGCAACGGACGAATCACCATGACCAAAGGATAGGTGATGCAGACGTTCTACTGTATTCTATGGCGTGGACAAGTGGTGTAACTCGCCTCTTCCATCTACCAAGGGCGTTTGCTTCCAGAGAAAGGTCCACAAAGCATTGCACTTACTGCTCTTGTGCTATGAACCCTCTGATCTGTTGACAAAGCGCTCCTTCCTAAATGGGCTTAGTGGATTGTCTGTAGCAAGCACATCTGTTCCATAAGAAGACAGGCATGTCTCTGTGTTCATTTCCTTCAACTCACTGTCGCAATTCTTGAACAATATGTTACAGCCTCAGGTTGACCAAGAGCGAACATTGCAGGTCGTGAATGTTAGACGCAATCCTTGGCGGCTTGTGACGCTCCGAAAACGCCACATCTGTGTTTGATCCCGTCGCGCTAGCATCCATAAACTCGAGATCCCGAATTCGAAGACGAACTTCTCAATCTCTCGTCCACACTTGCACATTGCTTGAGCAAACAACAGCTTAACCATTCGAAAGTCTCCACATATACACCAACAACTCCAGGTAGATCTACCTGCCAAGACTCTTGTCTTGCGAAGCAACTAACTGACAAATCTCAGATACCCCAAACCGTATACTCTCCACGGCCCCAAGATGCGTACCAAGCGTGCTGTCCTCCCGCTCGCTTTCCGCTACAGCGCCGATCCAGATGACCTAGTGCCACCACCAAACTCTACCCTTCCTCCACTAGAGAGATGGAAGCTCGAGAAATACTACAACGAGCTTACCACGATTGAGTGGACAGCACCCAGAGCATCCAGAGAACCCAACCGCGGAAACGGGCATACGCAGCGCCACATGCAGACTCTACTCACCCACGACCGCACGAGCAGCGCGACTGGCTCATTACAGCGTCGAACGCGCCCGACATCTGCCAAGAGTCTCAACACCTCGAACAAGAAACGGGACCGTACCGAAGACAACACTGCCAAATCCAAGAAGAAGCAACGATCCAACGAGCCACAAGCGGTGCAAGAGCCAAGTGCCCGCGTTGCATACATTGACGAAGACAGCCCTTCAGAGTCTCCCGACGTGCAAGCAGCAAGTGAGAAACCTGAGCCCAACTTACACAAACCGAAGTGGTCAACAGCTGAAAAGCTTATGCTTTTCAAGGCAGCTGAAGGGAAGGGCATCACGACAGACCGCGATGAGATTTTGGCTGCGTATCACGCAGCTGGTGGAGAGCGTGGATATATTGCGTGCCTCAAAGCGTACAGGCGCTTTAAAAAGGGCGGCGACACCGTGGGAAGCTTGGAGAAGGAGATTGCAGAGGAGCAATCGGCAGCCGAGTAGCCGTGTCACAGGAAACGGTTGCCACAACGATAGCAAGGGAGGCAGGCGAGGATGGCATCTCTGCAGAGTGATGTGGTATGGAATTGAGCACGATCAAGCGATATGTCTTCAGCAGCTCCTCCTGTTATTGCGGGAGCCTTTTGCCTTCAATGCATGGTCGGTGACGTTTGCTTGCATATGGCCAATATATTGTTCTCGACTTCTCTGTCCTTGGCCATGCAGCACATCATAGTATCGATTACTCGAAGGGATCTCCTGACATCTACGTAGGTGGAGAACGTGCAACGTTGCCAAATTCTGATCTGATATGCGATCCTTGACGTTCTGATAATCCTTTGGTGCACCATGTCTTCTGAGAAGCACGCGAACGACTCAACCGTAGGTACCAGGTCCACCACCAAAGCTACCGCCAAAGCCACCACCCATACCACCAATCATAGCACCTCCCATAGCACCTCCATGGCACCTCCTAAGCCGCCGATACCACCTAGTCCACCCAGGCCTCCTGCTCCACCTATATCACCCAGTCCACTGGCTCCACTCAACCCACCCACAGCACCCATGGCACCTACGGCGCTCGTGCCGGCCATACCAGCGACCCCAGCTAGAACGCCTATGCCACCTACGCCACCAATAGCACCCAAACCAGCAAAGGCGCTCATGCCAGCGACTGCACTCGCGCCCGCCAGGCCGTCCGCCAGTCCATTCATGCCACCAAGGCCGCCAATGCCGCCCAAGCCACTCACCCCACCGACGCCGGCCAGCCCACCTACACCGCCCATACCGCCAGCCAATCCGGCCAGACCACCAGCTCCCATGCCCAAGGCGAGGCTCAGTGCTCCGCCGAGAGTCCCACTACCACCATTCTTTGCATCGTAATAGTTCCGCCACGCGATTACCCACTTTGGCACACTATTCGGTGGTTTGACCAAATGCCGGCAGCCCATCGCGAGCGCGCCACAGTTTACATCCGCAATATCAGGCCAGTGATTACCGTTCGTCTTGAGCAGCACATCGATGTCCTCCTCGCGGATCAGATGGCTTCCAGCTGCGCACAGGTAACCCTCGTCAACGGGAATCCAGCCAAATCCGGCGGGACAGACTCCCATCGTGGCGATGAGCGTCTGGACTTTCTGGTCGAGAGCAGCCACTGCTGCCTCGCCTTGTTCGAGGACTTCGCGGCGGTATGTTCCGGTGTTCTTCGTGATCTTGACACTCTTCAAGATCTTAGCAGTGACCATCGTCTCACCTGCAGGCGCCTCGAACTTGATGCCTTTCTCGTACTCTTGCAGCTTCTGTCGCTGTTCACGCTCTTTCTTTTTCATCCGAGCTTCTTGCGCTCGCCTTTGCTCCATTAGAGTCTTACGCTCCTCAATCTGGATCTTTCGCTCTTCCCGTCTTTCCTGTTCCTTCTCGCGCCTGGCTTCTTCTTTCGCCTGCTTCTGCTCGGCTTCTTGTTGCCGCTTCTCCCTGGCGACTCTCTGCTTCTCTTCCTGTTTTTCTTTTGCATTAATCCGCTTTTGCTCCTCCTTCTTCTTCCGAAGTCGTTTCTCCAGTTCTTTGGCCTCCTTTTCTCGCCGCTTGATCTCTTCTTTGCGAGCCTTGTCATTGTCAATCATCTCTGTACGCGATGATGGTGTCTCCATTTTAAAGCTGGACTTTGTATCTGACTTCGGCTTAGGCTTCTCAGTTGAGAGAGCTTCGTGTATGTATGGCTGTGCGGATTCATTGGCCCCGATCGTCGACTGTTGCAGCTGCTGCTGCGTATCAGCCCGTTGCTGACTACTAGGGTCATTACACCCCTGGGGCCGCGCCGCGGCTTGTTGACTGTAATACTGCTGCCATTGCTCCTCGATCGTCATGGTAGTCTGCTCAACTTGTGGCTGCCAATGAGCAGACGTTTCCTGGACTTGACCCTGTGGATCGGTCCATTCTGCTACGTAATGCTGTGTGGTAGAGTCGTAATGGTTCTGTTGATACTGTGGTAGGTACTGCTGCTGACTACAGGCAGGGTCTAATTGCTGCTGGTTTGCAGATGAGGTAGGCGCCGCCTGGGCGGTTTGGCTTTGGTAATAGTCAATTTGCTGCTGGGAGAAGTCTTGCTGCGGCGGCTTAGTGTATTCTGTCAGTGGTTGGTATACAGATTGTGGCGCTTCGATAACGTGTTTGGATCCTGCCCTCTGGAATTGTTGCGCCTCTTCACCTGAAATGGGCACTTCATTTCCATGCTGATCGACCTTGAAATACTGTGTGGTGAGTATTTCCTGCACCTCCTCTTCAACAGTGCGCGTATATTGCTCGCGTACAGACGACGTATGCTTCTTCGTAGCCCGAGACATGGTCGCTACTGTTTGCGGTAAGTGGCGTTGGATGAGACGTAAGTGGTGAGTTCTGACTTAGGACACAGGACACACTCATTCAGGTATTTGAGTAGCTGATCTCACATTGACTAATTGCACGGTTCCCGGTGACTGCGAATCGTATCGGTCGTTAACTCATATTCGGGTGGTCGTGGACCAGCACTGTTGGTGACATCCAGTTGTTGATAACAGCTTTCGCTCACAATCTTTCCCGTAGTCAGGACCGCGGAGTCCCCAGTCGCCATCATTGTGGGTCAACTATCGGCGACGGGGCATCATCAGCCCCAATGATAGTCCTCAATCACCGTCGTCATGTTGCAATCATCGTTCAGCCTAGACACAGAACGATAAGCCAAAGCCCTGCTTCTGACGCCGGACCTCATACTTACCACTGTTCCCGATAGTCACAAGTAGAACCGCAGCTCGTCGAATCACCATAGCAGCAGTGCCTGTATTCAATACCGGCATCTTCAAGGTCTGAGATGAGCAGTGCTATAGCCATGTCGAGAAAAAAGGTACAGTCATCACTTCCACCGTGTGCCAGACCTTACTGTCGCATTCGTCACTTCTCCATCCCGTTCGCCAACAATATCCCCCATATCTCTCAGCTTCATCACGCATCTGCTCATCCATCTGCCGGAAGGACCTTAGTTGCAAACGAGTTCATGATGCGCAACCGTCGGGCGGCATACCAGAGCCGCTGACGTCCTGTGCTCACGTTGCAAAGGTACTCATTACGGAGATTGGGTGATTACTTATCGGCGATGAGTCGTCTGACGGCTCATGGAAGCCGCAACGTTGCGCAAATCCCGCTGTGCGCTGGTATCATACCAACAGAAAGAATGCTATAGCGATGTTGTCGTGCCATTTTGAACGTCATGTTTCTCCTCAATTTCTCGAGAACCCTGTGCTCATTATCTCAATGCTCCATGCCCTCAAAGCTATCCGTAGCTTACCAGTCAGCCATGGAGACCCAAATAGGCCTCACAAGCCGCACCTCAGGCGCCTCAGCAGACTGTCTCAGCAAGGACGACTCCCGACTAACCTTCCACAGCATCCCCACCGCTCCAAAGGCCTCGTCTGAATCCGGCGTGCAGAATGCTCGCTCAGGTTTGGAACTGCGGCTCGAAGCGCGGATAGAAGAAGGGCATGGTATGGCCGATCATAGCAACCTGTGGTGCCCAAGATCAGGATGGCGATGAAGGAGCCGTTTTCGGGGTTCTTTGGTGTATTTGTGATGATACTGTTTGGTGACGGAGCGGTGGCGTAAGTATCGCTTCCCGCTGGCGAGAGGAGCGCTGCCAGTATGGACGTGTATGGTAACCACCAGTCCATCACTTGGGGATGAGGTCTTGGGATAATGGTCGGGATTATCATCGCGGGTGGTTCGGATGCGTACCTGAAGTATGTGATCCTGGCGAGTGTGAAAAATGCTTCCAATGCAGTCCAGAGCAGTCCTCGCCAGTAGTGCTTCGACCGGGATCGTGTCATGGGTGCCAGACCGGATATGCAATCAACTTGGCTCGGGACTTGGTGGCCAGGCTCATGCGCTATGCTGTGGGGCACGGGTTTGAGGTCTGGAGTGCCAGTGATAACGACTTCTGGATCCCGATTGTGGCGCCGTTTTGCGGGTGTCTATCTAGTGGGATTAATCTATACGGGCCCGAGTCCGATCAATACGCCTTGTTCTGGGCTGGCTAGACTGTTGCAACCGAAACTAGAGCTCCTCGATCGGGTGCATGAGCAGAAGCGGGACGGCTTGGTATAGAGAAATGTACTGCGCCGCCTAGAACGCGTCTCAACACTCTTCCTGGGCGTTGCTGGGTGCAGTCAAGGGTCACCCAAGAGGTATGTCTGTGACTTGTCAATATGTATCAGAGCGCCATGTCGGTTGAAGACGAGGCGGTGGAGCAAGCAGAGTTTTCTACCGCGAGCCTCCGGTCTGGTAGGCATATAGATCAGTGTCCTCTGCCGGCCTAGAGCCCTACCTTGCGGGAGAGAAGGAAGAGTCGCAGCATCTGCCGGCAGAGAGTAGTAGGTTGAGCAAAGCAGTCGAGGACAGTTGACGGGCACTGAGCGGCTCAGTGCTACTGTCGCGCCTGCTTGCCGTCATGACATACCATCGCCGAAAAGAGCGTGTAAGAGCTGAGTACAGGCTATATGAGCTCGCTGTCCCTCTCGTGTTTCTTCCGCTGAAGGAGCGGGTCTTGTGCGTTGGTGCTGATCTGGATAGCCAGGCATCTTCTCTAGTACGGGCCACAAGACGGGCAATGATCTGCTCTCCGTCATTCTAGCATCTTCTTCTTTTGAGAAGAGTGACTAGACTTGTCATCTATGCGGCATCCCCTTCTCGGTACCAGTGGACCGACATGGACAGTAGTGGTGTTCGGCTTTCTGCTTGTCAAGGAGAAAGAGCGTATTTCAACGGAGAGTGACATATCCGCCCTAATATGTATCACTTGCTGGCATCATATGCTAGGTATCATGCTCACGAACGCGAGAATCAAGCAGCAGCTGCAGAATCGATGGGCCCGTGAGCGAAGTGTCCAAGCACATGAACTCACAAGGCGAGGCACATGCTGCTGTTGATGGCCGTACAAGGTAGAGTGAACGTGCACTGACCATCATGTGCTATCATGAGTACCCCTCAAAAGCCCTAACGTGCCTGGCAGTCATGCTCCGAGTTTCTGTGTGCCATCAGCACATAGTCCGGCATGTAGTCAACTATCTCTATGTTGAAGTGAACCGAGAAGACGTCAGACCTCATCGTCGATTCGATTTTCAACAGTCGGCGCCGCATTTATGTTTTGCCGAAGCTCGACGCGCTTTCCGTCGCGTCTCCAGACACATTGGAAGCGCAAGCCAAACACACAACCCGACAAACAACTCCCTGCCGCGCATATTGCAGCTCTCGAGGATACGCGACGTAGCTGGACACTATGACAATGATTGAACAATAATTTCCGGCTATGAGGACATGCAACGCGACCGAATCTTTACGAAAGCGCGATGTATCTCCCACGCGCCCAGATCTCCTCTCTCTATACGCATCTTCTCGCGACAACGTCTCCAAGCAGTGCGCCCATCCTGATCCTCACCAGCCTCACAGTCGACTCTTTGTGCGCCACGCGACTCCTCACTGCTCTACTCAAGCGAGATTTCATCGGGCACACCGTAGTCCCAGTCAGTGGCTACGCCGAACTCCAGGATGCCGGCGAGCGTCTGGTACAGAACCTTAGGCGCGAACGCGGTGGCACAGGTGGCACAGTAGTATGCGTGGGCTGTGGCGGCGGTGTGGACCTCAGTGAGGTGCTGTTGGGTATTGGCGAGCAGGAAGGCGAGGAGGATGCGCCTGCCGAGGATGGACACGGCGTGGAGGTCTGGGTGCTGGACGCGCGACGACCATGGAATCTAGAGAATGTGTTTGGCGGTGCCGAGTCAGAACAGCGGGGCGTGAAAGAGGGCAGGCTGCTGTCAACGTACCGATCGGGCAAGGGTGGTGTAATTGTCTGGGACGAGGGTGATATTGAGGAGGAGATGGAGGCGGAGCGAGAGGCGTACTTTGCGTTGAGAGACATGCCCGAGATCACCGAGGAGGACTTGGCATTGAGCGCCGCGGAGACGCAGGAGGAAGATGATGCAGAACGCGGCGGCGAGCAGGATGAAGCAGAGGAGGAGATCAGTAGCAGTCAGCAGAGTGCGAGGAAGCGAAAGACTTCGTCTCAAGCCTCGGACACCGAAGATGATGCAGACGACGAGAACGAGAGGCCACGGCAGCGACGGCGAAGCAATCGATCAACACCAATCCCGAGCTCGCCTGGTGGTCGGCCTCTCTCATTTCAGGTACCGTCATCACAGCAGGGTGAAGTCCTGGACAGTATCATGCCGTCTTCACCACCCGCAGCCAAGCCGCTCTCACTACGCCAGCAAAAGAAGCAGCTGTTGAAGATGCGAAGAAAGCATGAAGCCACTCTGCAAAAGTATTACGATGCTGGATCCTGGACTGGTGAGCCTGTATCAAGCATGCTGTACAGCTTGGCTTCTGAGCTTGGTCGAGAAGACAACGAGCTTCTGTGGCTGGCGATCGTCGGTGTAGAGAGCGTGGCGATGTCACCGTTCACTGCAGCGCAAGCCAACAAGCCCAGATTGGCTGACGGCAGCAAGCGGGTGAATCGCCTAGAGCTGGTCAAGGAGGTGTTGAGAGACGAAGTACGGCGTCTGAATCCACCACCTATCGAGAATGGCAGAACACAGCATACCGATTCCGACGGCATACCGACCCATGCTCGGTCGCCCACCGACAGCAGTATCCGACTATCACCAGAACCACGGTTTCTCCTGATACGGCACTGGAGTCTGTACGACAGCATGATGCACTCCCCCTATCTCGCTACTCGCCTGCACGTGTGGAGTGAACAAGGCCGGAAGCGATTGCACAAGCTGCTAGCTAAGATGGGCATATCACTTGCCGAAGCAGGAAAAGGCTATCTGCATCTCGACATGGAGATTAAGCAAACTCTCAATAAGCGCTTAGTCAAATATGCTGAGCAGTACAATCTCAATGGCCTCGTACCATCAGCAGAAGAGTCAAGTCGTATGTCAAGTAAAGGTGGCTGGGGCTTCGTGCGATCCTGGGGCTGGCGAGGCACGTTGAGCGCCGTCGACGAAGCAACCATAGTCTCCGCCATTCTGGAAGTGGGCGCAGAACATAACAGCTTCGACTCCACTCTCGGCCGCTGGGACACCAGCAAACAGCACACATACAACTCCCGCATGAGCCGCCCGAGCTTACCGTCACCACCTCATTCCTCCGACTCAGGACTCGATGACCCAGCCACAACGAGTAATGAGACTCCTGACTGGACGACGCGCCGCTTCTTTGCCGCCTTTGACGCTTTAGCTCCCGCAACCAGTAAAAGCACACACGCAGGTCTGTCAACATTACTCCATCATATCCCGACAGCGCAAACACTTGCCCGCGCCATCCTTCGCACGGGCTCGGCCCTGATCAGTAAGAAACAAATCCGCCATCTGCGAGCCTTCCGAATAGCTGTCGTCAAAGAAGGTCCCGACGTCTCATTATTTACGCACCCAGGCGCCCTCGTAAAACTTGCGGCATGGATCGCGGAAGCTGTCTCTGTGCTCGAAGCAGAAAAGGGCCACAAGGTCAGTAAAAAGGATGGCGATGCATTGGTCGTCAGCGCACTGGACGAAGGCAGGTCTGTGTACGTTGTCGTTGGACTTGGAGCTGGCGGCGTGGGTGCAGGCAGGGTTAGGAGTAAAGCCGAGATCAAGGAGAGGGAAGAGCGGAAGAAGAAACGAGCAGAAGAGAAGGCAGCAAAAGCTGCAGCTAGAGCTCGCAAAAGGGAAGAACGACGACAGTTTCGCAAAGAGCTCTTAGCTGCCAACGGCGATCTTGACTCCGACGACGAGGCAGAGGAAAGCGACGATACCGAGAGCGAAGCCTCTTCGGACTCTGACTCTTCAGACTCATCAGATTCCAGCGACGACGACGACAACGACGGCGAGCATGCCGATAACCCGGCACTCAAAAGGAAGAAGCTACGAGGCAAGAATCGTTTCGGGCAGGCATTCCAGGAAGTGGTCGAGGAGACGGGAGCAAGAGTCAGGATCGACAGCTTTGAGCATTGTGTGGTGGAGGTTAAGAAGGAGGATTTGAGTGGGTTTATGGAAGGGTTGAGTGGGAAGACTGTTGTTGGGTAGCTGATAGCTTGCGCGGAGCGGGAGGAGATGGTTTTTTATGATGTGATGATGAGGTCCTGGATATTGACAGACAGTGCGGAGTGTTGGGAGGAAGGTGGGAGGGTGACTTTCGCTTGCTTTTGCTTTTGCATCTGTGTATATACGCATTCGCCGGCGTTGATGATGGAGTGTGTATCAAGCAAATCCCTTCCCGTGAAAACTCCGATCACTTTGGAGAGGATTGCATGCAATACCTTATATGCTTTCCCCACCGGAATTTTGAGTGTTTCAGAACATGCTCGAGGTATTTTTTCTTTTCTTTTCTTCGATTTCTGTTCAGGGCGGTACCATGTTCATTCTCATGAAAATTATCGGGCCGAGTGATCGATCCATGCCAGCCAGCCAGCTCAGGAACGGGCAAGGAATACAGTATACATTACCTCGATCACCTTGAATACTTACTCAACCGCTGATAGCAACCGAGCACATCATACCATCTCTGCTATGCTCAAGCCAGTTGCAGATCTCACCGCTGTCTGTATAAGTGCGCACCACATGCGATTCGGGTTGGGCGAAGCACGCCGTCGTCCACTTTAACACTGAGACCTGGGGTACTACTTGTCACTGTGTTGGAAGAGAAACAAAGGGATAGCTATCACCGCCACATACAACTGGAGTCTATTTCGCGTCTTGGCGTCGAGGGTATACCATGCTTTACCTGACTTTCGAAGAGGAAGCTGCGAGTCCATAGCTAAGAAGTGGTAGTCTCGATTCGACAGCTGATTGAGTCATTTTGGTTAGGTTCTTTCCATCGCATCACCTGACGCCAAGGGAGTATGTCTATGTATCTTGGAGATTTTTGACTGGCTCATGGGACCCACGTTTTTGGTACAATCGATTCTAGAATGGCTTAGGCAGAGTTGAATCTGCAGGTAGTATCTTGATATATAAGAGCGCTCGCACCAGCTGGTTCTGGAGAAGCTCCTAACAAGACCGCTACGAAACCATTCACGCAACGAGCATCACAAAACCCGCTCTCTGTATCACCCATAACAAATCATGAAGTTAGCAATCATCACCGCCCTCCTCGCCTCTCTGGCAACGGTCTCAGCAGTAAGTAATCAACCCACTCATCCCTAGCCTCCGCAATGCAGATACTGATTGTAACAACAAAAGGACGGAACCTGCGAACTACCCACAAGGTCTCACCCCAATGGCTACTGCGTCGAGACCACGACGCAACGTTTCTGGGCCGATTGCCCATCGGTATGTTCCCTCCCCACCACCTCCCCATAGAAAGAGAGAGAAAAGCCAGCTGGTTTTCACAAACAATCAACGCGAATGTTGATGATCAATGTGATGCAGGACCATCCATGCCAGAAGAAGGGCGATGGCTGTACTACGGGTGCGTTGGCGACGGGGATGAAGGTTGCGAAGTGTTCGGTTTGAGATGGACGAACGGGTGAAGTGCATGCTGGTACTTCTCTGGCAGATTTGCGGGATTCGAACTGCCAAGGCTTTCTTTCGTCGGGAGGGCAAAAGCGGGAGCGGAATGGGCAGACCGCGACGACTTGTGTGCGCGTTTTGATGGTCGGTAGTCGGAAGCAACAATGCGGTGGATGATCCGGTCCTGTCCTATCGAGACTGTAGTTGTAGATGTGGCTTGTTGGAGAGACAAGCATGTGTCCATGCAATGTTAATTGGTTCGCCGTTTCTTCCTTGCTGAAGTTTTTGAAACCACGAACAGCTCGACAAGGTTATCGACTGCAGCAGCTTCGACATCGGTCATTCTTGTCAAGGAGGTGAGTTTTCATCCTACTGGGATTCGATCGATCGAACACTGCAACATTGTTACCTTGGTCTCTGGCGAAGATGTCAAAAGTATGGGAATCGGTCGAGACGACGGAAGAATCCGACTGCTTCATCGACCAACGTGATGATGAGGACGCTTGCTTCTCACCGCTTGACTGATCCACAGCAACGTCCTACCTGATGGGACATCGCTTCCGCAGACATGTCCTGTCAGACCCATGACGACCGAACGCAGTATCGAATCCTCTCTACGTGCGGCCCCTTCTTTTCGATCACAGACCTGCCATGTCGCGGTCTCATTCTTGGTGAAATCCAGGACACAGCTCTTGGCTATGGCAAAATGGACAGTCACCTCGAAATGGCTGTGACACCAGTAGCACCTCCCAATCTTGCTGCTCTCTCGCGTATGTCCGTTCGTTTCACATGCGCAGCTCTTCCTCGATCCAGTATTTCAGCAACCAGTCGAGATGCTGGTCCCTCTGCTTAAGAAATTCATCGAATGCGTATTTTCTGTCGGCATTCTCGCTGTACGTACGCCAAAATTCCGCAAGCGTAAGGAACCGATTTGTTATTCTCGTAGGCTGCAAGACCAATATTAGTTTGATGAGCTTTGTACCCGAAGAGAGGGACGTACCTTGCTCTTTGGCAATTGTATACTTCATGATCTTGAATTGCTGCTCATCGTCGGTGGTGAGATACCAGTTGATATTCCTCGGGACATCCTCATGCCACTGGAGCGTCTGCAAATCGTCGTACCGTCCTCCCAGCGCCTCGCCCCTGTCCGTCCATGTTATGGTGGCCTGGAAACCGAGCAGGCTGCGGACAAAGCCATCGTCATCATACTGGTACAGGTTCACAACACAGCAACTCAGTCTGTGCTCATGCTGTGCCATCACATCACAGTCGCAGAGATCTCCGAGGGTGAGACCTGTGGTCGAAGTGACTTTCTGTATCCAATCCTCCTCTCCGGCACTATTTATGTTATTCCATCTCGTAAATTGGTGGCCCGCAGATGAGAATTTTTCGTAGGAGCGAGCCTGGCTTCGGCAACTTGCGCTTGCTTGAGTAAGTAGCAAACAGGGCCGCAACACCGGGCACAACGGCGTGGTTTCCCCACTTCTGGTTGGGCCATGTCCAGAAATGCTCGTCGTTCCCATGATGAAAAGGGAATGATCTTAGAGCGTCTGGTGCGGTGATCGACAGCACTCGCAAGCAGAGTCGTTCTTGGAGAGCCGGCGAGTTGTCAACTGTCGTCTCCCAAAGTGTGCAGACCTGCCTCGCGGACCGGAGGTCTTGGACATTAAGACCGCCCTTCAGCACAGCCTCGAGCATTTCCGTGACTGCAAAGAAGTTGAGCGCAGCCACCTTGTGGTGCTCGGTCGATGTCGATGCTACGGTTCCGGAAGGAGAGGTTTGGCAAGAGAGGACAAGAGGCGGCGGAGCTTCGGACAAGCCTTGGCATGAACTTTTGCCCGCCATCGAGCGGCAGCATGATTGCACCGCAAAGCTTGCGGCAGTCATCAACCATCCAGTAACTTGGCACTGTGCTCCTTCTCGTCGTCCTGAACATGAACCAATCCAATGGACAACAGCCAGGTGCCAACAGCACCAGCCAGTCGCAGACCGCCGCTGCTCGCGCCCTTGGTCCCATGCAACAATCCGACGATTGCTACTTCTTCCGACTGCCGCCAGAGCTGCGCAACATCATCTACCATTATACGATGTTGAAATCGTATCTTCAGCGACAGGACGACGATGAAGAGATGGATGAGGACATCCTGGAAACCGGCTTTGAGGCATTGGCTCCTATTGTCAGAGTCAACCGGCAGATATACAGCGGTATGTACCCAGCCTAACGCATCCTGAGAGCGATATGAGCCTAACATACTCGCAGAAACGAGGGCCATGGCCGCGTTCAATGTCAACACTCGATTTTTCGTGGCACGCACAACCATGCCGCAGGGCGTAAGAGTTGCTGCAGATTTTGCACGCATGCACCTGCTGACCATGCCGCCGGAATGGGCCTGGTGCAATTCATTCCTGATCTATCTGCCCAGGAGGTCCTGGCGTCTCAAAACCTGGTTGTGGCCCATTATCAAGCTGCAATGGCAGATCCAAAAGATACCACAAGGGCAAAGAGAAGTCCGGCCTGATGCAGAGTCTGCGGTCTTGGCACTGGATATCAGGTACTTGCCGGAAGCTGATCCATCTGTCGGGGATTCTGTGGGAAGACAGGCCTGGTCTCGCGCGGTGGATCATCTTCTACGGCTGGCGCAAGTGGGTGGGTATCGTGGATGGCGTCTGGCAGACATGCGGGCCCAATTCGACATCGAAGTGGCCGAGTTGCTTCGGGAAGAGGCGATCCGCCGTGGAATCGCCCTGTAGAGAGTAGAGGGTCTCGAGAAGGCCTTACCGGTACAAGCTTCGATAAATGGACGGACACCACGTGTATCGTAGGAAGCAGTATCTTCGCGGTGAACCCAAGCTTTCCTAGTAGGCGAGAAGAGCGTCAATGGAATCGTCTGTGCGCTCCAATGCCATATCTCGACCGATTACAGCATAATCTATGCCACTCAAGGAGGCCGGCAGCACACCGTGGGATGCCTGAGAACCCATTTCGTCTTGTAGAGCCTGCTGCATGTGTGTAGATCCAGAAAGCGGTGCATAGCGCGTCTGGCATTATCAACTCTGGCTAGGCATGTCAAGATTGAGAAAGTCAAAGCACAGTGTCCACAGTGTCTCATCTAGGATAGATGCCAGTGCCAGGAAACCGCGGTCCGGATCAGCATTTTTGCCAGGTAGGTATATTCGCAGCTGTAAGGACGTCATAAGCCCCATGCTGTCCATTGTGTCTACAGCTATCTGCAGCTCTGTCAGCTTGTAGGTGCCTATTCTTCTATGGTGCATGAAGGCCTGGTGAGTTTCACGCCACGGAGCCATGATCCAACAGCGAGAGCTTGCATTCGGAGTAGCCGACCCATGCTTCTACTGGCATCGATTCTTCAGCCTGACTGCCTCTGAAATGAAAGTCTATCGCTGGAGGTCAGCTCTTTGGTTTCTTTCTTGCTGGGTAAGAGAGCATCCGGATCAGTGACGCTTCTTGCAGAGCTCTCCCACCGCAACTCAGCCCGTGTAAGGTGCTAGACATTTTGCCACAGAAATTACATCGTCTCACGTGGCCACCAGTATGTGTGCTCGCAGATGACCATGCTGCAGATGCAGCGGCATGCAGGTACATGTAAGAATTGAAGATTCCGCGACCGAGGAAGGGACTAGGTAACACGCCTTGCACGCTTCATGCCAAGGCGGGTCCGAATTCGCGTCCGAGGCTTTGAAATAGACTCCTACCACCACTTCAACTCTGCTTTGACAGAGACGGACAGGTACACTCTGGAGGAGATACTGGAATGTACAGATTTGCATGGCCAGGAGCCGCACAGTGCGGCGCACACGGTCCCAATATTGCAGGTCTCGCCTGCCTTGCAATGTTGGCAGCGCGATAATACAAAGTATATTGGGCTCTACCTCCATACAGCCAGCGATAGAAACGACAGGTCGGGTCGAACATCTCATCTTTCATACCTACCCTTCTATTTGGAACAGTAATTGACAGTAGATGCTGGTGCAGTTCCAGGATTCGATGCGTGTCAGGCACGACTTCACGTTATGATTCGGGTCCGGCCTCTCAATGACAGAGGCGAGACCTTCAGCGAATGCTGCAGCTACACTTTACAAGGAGTACAGGCCTATCACGTATGTGGAGTACTCCGTGAAGAATCATCTGATATGATATCAGCAATTCAAGATCGCACTTACCAAATATTTCACCCGGTATCTTGTCACCAAAAGCACATCAAGGTCCAAGGCCTCGAAAGCGAGACATGTGCACAGCAGACCAATGGCCGCGGCCGTTTCATGCCAAACCACTGAGCTACCACTGTCTCGTATACATACAAATGTAGTTGCACTGTACAAACCACTGACATGCCGACCAAGCTCTCCCTCGCCCTGCCAAAGCACATCTCGCTGAAATGAGATAAGACACTACTGTCCAGAAACCAGCGTTGGCGCTTAGAACGCTATCACATCGCTTCCATAGCCGCCCAGGTCGCTCATGCTATCATTTCCACCTTGCATCTACTCGGCCGGCGGCGTGACAGCAATCTGCGTCTTACTCGCCGTCCTCCGGCTCCAAAACCACCCACCGCCACTGCCCGTAGCCGGCGTCTCTGCCTTCTTGAGCCTCCCCTCAGAGTCAGAAGGTGTAGTCGGCGTAGCAATATCACTAACATTGCTCAAACTCCTATTGTCCGAATCATACGCAGCAGGAGTATTCGGGATGCTAAGTCCCGCGTCACTAACACCACTCGAGCCCAAGAACAGTTTCGCAGCCGCTTCGGTCTTGGCAGCAGCCTCAGCACGGGCGGCCTCGGCAGCCGCATAAGCCTGGCTTGCCTCCAATCTGGCATTCTCAGCTGCCGTTCTCGATGCCTCGATTTCTGCCCGGAGTTGGGCAAGCGCAGCATCGTGCTTCCTCGACTGCATCGTGAGCGACCTCTTCATCTCGTCGACCTCTTGACGGGCTTGCGCTTCGGCAGTCTTCGCATTGACAAGCTCCAACAGCAGGGCTTCGTCAGGCACGACTTCGTGCTGAGGCGTCGCAAACACTTCTTTCGTGGCCAGGCTGCTTGTCCTTGCGTGCCATGCCGGTCCAGCAGGAGGCGCCAGACTGGGCGACTGGAGCGCAGGTACTGTGTATGCAGGCGAAGCAGATCCAGGGGTTTGTTGCTCGCTTGATGGCTCTTCCGCACCAGCATCATCTTCCAGGTCAGGCGACGTACTTGCAATCGTCAGCGTCGAGGCAGGCCGCTCAGTCTGGATGGCGGGGACAGACTGTCTGGTCTTCATGCTTCGCAGACCCTGCATGCTGCTGGCTGAGTCCCTCCGTCCCAGCTTCAGCTCCCTTAAGCCCGAGCCGCCACTCATGCTGCTCGGCGCACTCCCAATGCTACCCTTTCGCATCAAGCTCACACCATCCGCGGGCGCTCCGCTGCTAGCTCGTCTGCTTGCGAGATTGGGGCGAGGTTGGTCCATGCTCTCTGCTCTTTGCAATCTGTCCCTGTTTTTATTTTCTATGCTTCGTGCCTCAGCTTTGAGCTCTGAGATGGTGTGCTCAAGCTTTTGCCGTGCCTTGAATTCCTCGTTGACGCGAATGCGCAACTCCTGAACCTCAGATCGCAGATCCTCAGACTCTGTAGTGAATGCAGCGACAGCGCTCTCTGCAGACTCTAATCGCAATGTCAAATCGCGACAACTGTTCTCCGAGGCTACCAACTGTTCTCGAGTCCTTGCAAGCGTACTTCTCAGCTGCGCCTTGGTTTCGAAACTGGCCGAATATCTTGCGTTGGTGTCCAGTCGCTCTTGGACTCTGCTGATCAAGTCATTAAATTCCTCCTTCTCCTGCCGGCCTTGCGGTTGGACCAGCATGCTTCTTGGTCTCTGCTTGACCTCAGCCTCGTCCGGTCCATCATTCGACTTCGGTGGAGCTGGCAAAGTCTTCCTCCGATCTGCCCTCAAGGTGACACCGCCTTCCTGTTCACCTTGATCCTCGATCTCGTCCGTGGTATTATCCTTCCGAAAGCGCTTGACAAGCTGTCGAACCACTCTATGATCATCGCTTCGGTCTTCGCGCTCCTTTTGCAACATCGCCGCCAGCTGCTGATGTTCTCTTTGCAGCTCGGACAAGGCAGTCAGAAGGTCTTCGATCTGGCCATGCATGTCACGCTCCTCTTTGCTGAGACCAGATATTCCATGACCCGTGGACATTGACACGGTGCGCAGCGAGTCCGCATGCTTGCCAGATTTGAAAGACATGGTGTCTGCCTGACTTTCTCGTGAGACGTCGTGTGCATCAGCATCTGTAGGTGCAGTGCTAGCCAGGCTGATAGTGCCGCTACCTGAAGATCCATCACTACCGTTAAGAGTGCTGATGCTCTGTTTACTGCCAGTGCGCCGGAGGAAGCTGTGTGGTCGTGGCCCGTCCTTCTCGGCGCTGTGAGGGCTGAGTGTGCTCGTGCTCTTCGATGCATTGTGGCTAGGTGCCCACAATCTACCCAGGAACCTGCTCGCTGCGGCCTGGACGTCAGGCAAGAAGCCAGCTTTCTCGCCGATAGTTTCGGTCGACTGATTCTCGAAATCCTTCTCCAGTTCTGCGAGGCGTGCGTGCGTAATGAGCCCACCTAAGCTTGTAAAGTCGTCAACCAATGCATCTGCATCACAGCCATACGAATCCCATATCGCCCTGCCAAGCAGCAGAGACATGACCTCCTCGAATTCCGTGGCTGCCAGCATTTTCTCCTCATTGCGCCTCATCAAGGCAAGTGCGACCCGCATTACCGTTTCATTCGCACCTTCCGCAAAGATGACATCGTAGATACGGAACAACAATGGCAGTGGGCATGATACGGCGAAGCACGACAAGAACCATTGTGACAGGTACGCCGGCTCGATGCCCATCTCCGCCAGGTGTGCCGCAAGCTCCGGCTGGTGTTGCTTGAGCAAGCTGCTGAATTGGAAGATGCGCATGTGCAAGCCGCTTAGACTGGGCAGGAACGATGCTCGCAGGCTGTAGTGATCCATCAGGCGCACAAGCACGCAAAACGCATCCCGCTCACCCATGTTCATCAAGAGCGGTCCGACGAGGAAGCCGAGTCCTTGACAATAGCCGATGTCCTTATCCTGAAGTGAAAAGCACTTGAGCACACGCCCAAGCATCTTCTGGCCTTCGCCTTCTGCGTCCCTGAAAAGCTCTACGCCTGGAAATGACCGCCCTACGTCCTTGTTGATAATGCCTTCGTATGGACTCTTTTCATCGAGCAGATTTTCGAAAGCTTGCTCTAAGTTCCTGTCTCGTGCACCTGCCATTGATGTCCAGACCACGCCTCGAAGCGGCGGAGGGATACCCGATCGGATCTTGGTTGTGGTCAAAGTTGGCAGCCTGGTAGCAGTCGAAGGATAGTCCTGTACGAGAGCGGCCCAGAACTCCAGCTCGGTCATGGGCGGTGGCTCGGGAATGGTCTCCAACTCAGCAGGCGCGGCCAGGCTATACCGTATGCCTGGCGCGTTTCGATCTTGTACCAGCTTCTTCAAGTGTCCCATGCTTGGCGGTCTTGAGTCGCTTCTCCCACGAGTGACGCTCTTCGACTTCTCGAAAGCAGAAATCTTGGCATTCTCCTGTTCTAGTCTAGCAAGCAGGAAAGCTGTACTCTCATCCTCCTCACCCTCGGGTATGTCCTTATCTTCCTTCTCTTGGGCCTCAATCTTTTCCAACTCTGACCAATCAACCTGTTCCTCGTCCGATGATCCTGAACCTCTGTCAGATGGAATGAGGCTGGCTCCTCGTGCTGGAAAATTGAGTGTGCTCTCGCTTCTCATGCTCGTCGCAGATTCCCTGCCACTCGCCTCGGCTTCCCAATCTGGCTCATCGTTGTAGTTGCGCTCTGAGTATGGTGTTATGGGCGTGTCTAGAGGCAGATCCTTGGTTGTATCAAACAGCGTACTCTGTCTGTTCAATTCAGGCCGAGGAGGCCAGGCATTCTGCAAAATTTCCAAGCTCGACGGCTTGCGCATGTGTCTGCTCTGCCGCACTTTGGGCGTGGCCAGCACGTCCTTGACGACATCGGGCGAGAGGTTCTCATAGTCCATACTTGTGTCTGACAGGGCAATCGACGCCATCGAGTCTCGTACATGGGCTTCGGCCTCGGCGGGCGTGATGGGTGACACTGGCCTCGAGTGCGACTCTGTACTCTCTTTCACGTGCACTGAGGGCGTATGCAGCTTCGGCTGCTCGATGACTGGCGTTTCGAGGATGGGCGCGTCCAGATCGTCCAAAGTCGGCGTTTCTTGATCGTCCTGCTGCGAGGCGATGCTCGGCGACGAAGTGAATTGATCAGTCAACGACGCGGTCTCCATGCTCATGTCCGCCATGATGTTGACGAGAAGGGGCGCCTCGGGTGGTGCTGCATACGACCGTTCCAGCGGTACCTCAATATGCACTTCCAGCTCCACCTCACACTCGCTCTTTGGCTGCTCGCACTGAGGTCGCTTGCATCTCCTGAACGAATCAAAGATGCAGCAAGTGGTAAAGACTGTGGCGGTCAAGCGTGTACTGTACCCTGCTACTCACGAACAAAGAAGAAGCTTCGTTGCTCCTCAGACAAGAGATGGTGATCATCTCGCTCTCCTGAAACTGCATTGGTCGAGAAGCCTCATCTGCACAAACCCCTGTCCCACTTTGCACTTTCTCCTGAACCGGCACTATCCGCCGCCCGTTACTGCTGCAGGAAACCCTGAACTTTGATTTCACGCGTGTCGATAAGAACTTTACCTCTACACGCTGCATCACCACGACCAGATTCAATACACCTCTCGTTCCTCCCCTCTCCAGCCCTGCCTGCAGAGTGAGCGCCGTCGCGACGATCTGACGCTGCAAGCAGCTTGTCTGATCAGAGATGCTCTTCAATGACATGGACTTGTTCTGATGAGCAGCTTAAATGGCTGTGTTACCGGTCTACTTCAACAGTCGCAAGAAGGTCATGACTGCTGTGGCGCCAGTGTCGTGGCAAACGTAGCGGTAGTGATAGTCTGCAGGCCTAGTAACGTCTCCAGAATCGCTGCCTTCGAGGAGAACTTCCTTGGCCCAGACGCCTTACTCTCTTGACGCTTAGATGACCACCTTGTGGCTATAGTTCGGATGTTGACGTGTCGATTGCAGAATCACAACACTGGACTTGCGACTCTGCGGCTTCCGCCATTCACAGATGACGGAGATGTGCATCTCACCCGAGAGGGTACCTTTGTGGACTGTATGTGTAAGTGTGCGGCTGAACGCATGCCATCATGTTGTGTGACCTTGAACTTACAAATGGTTGCGAATCGAAGTGGCTTCTCATGTGCTTCTCGCGGTACAATGCCCAAGAAGGCTCTGCATGCACGCCTCATGCACGTTCGCCCTCCCGTACACCCGTTCGGGAGGAAAGACCGTCTATCTTTGGTCAGGCTGTTGAAGGTGGTCAGCCTTATATGCTACCGCATTTGGTGTATCGTCAGCTTGACAGTGCAGACTGCAAGCTATCTGTATGCAACTGCGGCTGAGAATGAGCTCAGCCTTACGCGCGTTGAACATATACTGGATCGGCTGTCAGATTCAGAATGAATCGGATCGTGTTGGCAAAATGTTCTACCGCAAACTACGACAGCGCCATTTGTCGCTGGAAGCCGGTCAGCCCTTGGTCCCTACGGATCAGCATGCCTACGAGTTAGGAGATCGACCGCATGGAAAGTCGAAGGTGTTCGGAACAGTAAGACTCAAACATTCGCGAACCTCTGCTCTGAGACTGATCTGAGCTTGAAGGTGAAGCAGCAAGATGACACCCAACGGCGACTTTCTTCACAACAAGATCGCTTCCCAGAAATAAAGCGGTTGCTCTCTTGGTACAAGCGAGCAGCTGGGACGACTCAGAGTCACCTGCTTCGCAATTCGCTATGGATCAACACTTCAAACGGCGAATTGTGCGCTTTCGATGACAGTGAGACCGTGTCTGCTTGCTTCGCCAAGATCCTCGTCGAGCTCCAAAGCCCGAAGCGTGCTGGGCTGCGCATCTGCGCGATCTGTGCATCTTCAGAAGGTCCAATTTACAACTCCTATAGCTTTCCTTACGAAGTCTACCTTACTTTGTCCCGCAAGGTACACGACGCCGCCAGGGTATTTCACCTGCGCACGGCGCGGCTCTTGACCATAGAATGGGCGCAATCAACGCTTGAACAGGACATCATTGAGCGCTTGATCTCAAGGCCGAGCCCGGAATCCGTGTCATGGGCACCAGACTTGCCATCAAATGCGCAACAACAGCACAAGATCGATCTAGCGACGAGATCTCAGAACGATGCTAGCACAATGCTGCAGCCGCCAAAGGATCTGAACGCTGCTTCGTGGACGGACACTTTCTACTTGGAGTGGCAGTGGCTATCTGACACTGTGAATTACAACCACGATGTAGACATATATGTGTGGGAACCTTTCAAGCAAAAGCCCTCGCTGGACTATGTCAGAATTGTTGTGTTGCGACAAGTCGATCTCATGGAGCGCAGACTCGTTGTCGTCGCAAGCTCATCAACCATTCTGCTGAGACTAGGAAAAATTCAGCTCGGAAGAGCCGATCCTATGAGTGCTCTGGACCCGTCAGAGGCCGAAATGCTGATATTCTTCACGCAATTGTACCAAATGATACGTGATGACATCGTTATGTTTTTGACCAAGGCTTCGACGAAGGTCCACCAATTGGTATGTGCACAAGGTCAACTCAACAGCCGACAAGCAGCTTACAAGCTTCTTATGCAGGACATGAAGAGCCGAAGCAATCCATCAAGATGGAAACTCCAGCTTTTGAACCATATTCAGGAGTGCTGCTTGACAGTAGCAGAATACAATGACAAGAACATTCGGACGCTCGATATGATCCTTGCCAAGTATGACGCTAGAGTCGCTCAGGACCTCGTGCTCTGCAAAACTGATCTCAAGTATCTGAACACGCAGCTACGCAAGAAGGCATCGGCGATTACTACAGTCAAGAAAAGCGTCAAGGAGCAGATGGAGATTGTTAGCAATTATCAGCAAGCAGTCATTGCTGTGCTTGTGGCATTATACGTACCCATATCATTCGTAAGTGTCAAGCACTACGTCCTAATATTTCTCAGTCATGGCTGACGTGGATGCTGCTAGGTCTCAAGCTTCCTTGGTATGAACATCTCGGACCGGTCACCAGATTCCTACTGGAGGAACATCACGCATGAAATGCTACCAGTCAACACGACTACTCACAGTCTCACGGTCAGAAATATGACAGTCGAGCAGATCAGAACCAACAACCTCAGCACAAAGACCTGGTCCCTCAACTCTTTCTGGGCTAGCGCATTCCCACTTGCCTTCGGCACAATCGTCCTCCCTCTGGTTGCTGGCCCAATTTTCAGATGGCTCGCCCAATTTGCCCGTCGACACCGAGTCTGGTGGCGGGTAGTGGTCATGTTCGTCGTCGTCATCGTAATCATGGGCATGAACCTGTTGCCTGTCGGAGTTGCCTGTCGGAGGAGCCCCGACTTGGATTAAATCTAATTCTACCTTCGCTTACGACGAGATCGACACTCTAGACTTTGTAACAACCGTACTCAGGCTTCTCCAATTTTCAGTCCTCGGCCTCGCGGTCATGTGGCACTGGTGGTGCGTCGGCCGCTTGTGGCAAGCTACCGGCTGGCGCATGCTGGTCGCCTGGTGCTTAGTCGCTGGGCTCAATGTTGTCAGTTTCTTGAACGTCATGGGCGTTCTCCGATACTACGGACATGAAACGATAGCTGCGGATTTCGCCCTGGAAATTGCTTTGTCATTGTTGCCGTGGGTTGCATTTGGAGCTTTGTGGGTCCTGAAGCCGGAATATGTGCTCACTTGGGGTCAGTATCGTCAGGCGCGTCGACGACTGCGTGCGTGAAGGGCCTTTGACAGGGCGTTCCATTGTGGAAGTAGACGCATGAGGTGGTACATAATGATAGATGAGCTTCTGAGTGGCGTTCCTGCTCGCTGCGTTTCGGGACGGATGTCCCATTTGAGGTCTCATTTGAGAGGTACAGCCGACCTGCAGCGCGCATCATGCGCCCGCAACGCCAGATCTTAATGGGATCACTTCATGCCAGTCTTCCTAGGAGTGGCGTCCATTGGCGATGAGTATGATGCTTGTCTGGATGCTCTCATGTGCAAGATTGCCTAGCTGAGTGCATACGGCGCGAGGATCAAAGTCCGCAGGTGGAGCATTGCTGTGGTCTTGGAGAGCTGTATACCGCTATCCTGCAACCTCAGCGACCTACCGTGAACGGCCTTGTTGCGGCTGACTGGTGATGCAACTTCTAGAGAGCATCGTGAGCCGTTCCCAACTGAGGTCAAGTATAACCGGTCCGACACCTCCTTGTCGACTTCCAGACAATGATGGCGGATCTTATATTCGATGCACTAGAAGGTACTGTATGTTGGGTGGACCGACCTGCATCTCGTTGCCATGGCAAAAGGTCTTTAGCTGGAGACGCTGCGTCGAAAAGACCTTATGGTGAGGCAGCGTGTACACAGTGAACTGCTTTGAGCTGCATTATCGTCTTCAACAGGTACTTTTCGCAGGTCAAGCTCGACATACATCAAGCACACACAAGACTTGACTCGTGATGGCCAGATCTGTAGGTGAGTCGACCAAGAATAGAGTGGCGGCTCGTGCGCTGGCCCTAAGAATCTCCCTTTGCCTATACAGGCTAAGCTCCATTCGCCTCCCCTGCAGGTGCCTCAGAAGGATGGGTGGAGGTTTCCTCTCGCTGACATCTGCTGTGCGATCTTGGAAGCAGCATCACATTCGTTTGTGCGTAGCAGAGCACGTCGGCACCTTTAGGACTTTTGAATCACTGTATAATAATCTTTCGACTTGGATTGCTTGGGTTTTGGTGACGGGACAAGACGGCGAAATACAGAGAAGCTAGGATTAGGCTGCATACGCACACAACCACGCAGGCCTACCATAGTCGAGCAGAATACCGCGTGGATCCCATAGGCCGCGACGCAAACACGACCCCGGCGGCGTAAAACATCCACGATTGCGCCATGAGGCCGACCTACAACCTGGCGGCCGCCATCGCGACCACCTTTGCGCTCACTGCGCGAGCCGACACGACTATTAGTTGCGGTGCAAACAATCTGTGCCCGTCCTCATCGCCTTGCTGTTCTCAATATGGCGAGTGTGGTGTAGGCGCATACTGTCTAGGAGGATGCGACCCGCGATACTCGCACGATCTGCAGTCGTGTGTCGCGGCGCCGACCTGCAAGAGTGCAGACTACAAGCTTACGAGCTTGGATGATGTTTCTGCGAATACCGAGTACCTGGGTGACGCCTCCAATACGAACTGGGTCTCGAGTGGAACGCCGGTGGTCTATGATGATAACAGTATACTCTTGACTATGGCGCAGAGCACAGTTGGCACGCTGTTGATGAGCACGCATTATGTGTGGTATGGCAAGATCAGTGCCAACTTAAGTACAAGTGCAGGTGCGGGTGTGGTAACCGCATTCATCATGATGAGTGATGTGCACGATGAGATCGACTTCGAGTTTGTGGGCACAGATACACTCGACGCACAGAGCAACTACTACTTCCAGGGTATCACAGACTGTAAGTCGAAGGCAAAGATTCATTGGTGAGGTCGATGTGCTGACAAGGATTGTGCAGATGACAATGAGAAGAATTTGACAGTCTCTTCGGACACTCGCGAAAACATGCACGAGTATACCTTCGACTGGCAACCAGACTACATTACCTGGTCCATTGATGGCACGCCTCTTCGCACCAAGTACCGCAACGAGACGTACAACACCACAACTCAGCAGTACCACTTCCCGCAAACGCCGGCTCGCATCGAGCTATCCCTGTGGCCTGCTGGTTTGGCAAGTAACGGACAGGGTACCGTTGACTGGGCGGGTGGCCTTGTGGACTGGAACAGCCAGTACATGCAGAACGGCTACTACTATGCTCGCTTTTCTGAGGTGACGGTTGAATGCTACAACCCGCCGTCGGGCTTTAGCAACAACCACGGCAGTGCTGCTTACTACTACACCAGCACCGCTGGCACGAACGACACTGTTGCCACTGGTAACAACAATACTAAGCTGGCCTCGTTCTACGCGACTGGTGACAATCCCAATGTAAATCCAAGTGCATCGGCGTCAGCCAGTGGTTCTTCAGCAACTGCATCTTCGACTCCACAGACAGTGCCTGGTGTCTCAGGTGGCGGCGCGCGCGGCGATGGTGGCTCCAGCAGCTCGGACAGCACCTCTTCAGGCTCAGATTCGTCGTCCTCAAGCTCAAGTGGCACAGCCTCGAGTGGACAGACGGGCTTCTCTCAGGGCACCGATTCTTCAGGGACCAGCCAGGCACCGAAAGTCGTGGCTGGCAGCGCAGTCGCATTGCTTGGCTTCTTTGTAGCCTGCTTACTTTTGTGATACGAGAATCGCCTTTCATTTTGATTTTGCTGTTGGTCTTGGATGAAGATGGCAGCAGTAATGCCCCATGGCTTCCATTCCTTTATGTCGCTTAGCGGGCGTTGGGGCAGCAGGTGCATCGGATGGGGACGGTCGGGTGGATGGGATGACTTCAAAAGGGTTGTACAGTTTCGCATATCCCTGCCGCATGATGCACGTGTGTATAGCAGTATTTATTTCGACAGATCTGTAATGCCAACAGCGTCTCGAAGCGCACGTGCTTGATGCCTGAGGTGTTCAGTCTTGGCGAGTTAACACGCGGGGCACTTCCGCTTTCTCAATTTGAAGATCTCGCTGTCTGGTCGCGACGACATTGACAGCGAGCCTCCGACAGACAAGCACACCTCCAAAACCGCACTCTACACCAAACACACCACCGTCAAAATGGAGAACGAACGCGGCGAGCTCGTCGACCTGTGAGCGACCCCTAAGATTCACCACCACGGGCTCTCAACCGCATACTAACGAAATGATTTTCCTACAGTTACGTCCCCCGCAAGTGCAGTGCTACCAACCGCATCATCAAGGCCAAGGACCACGCCTCCGTCCAGATCTCCGTTGGCAAGGTCGACGAGAACGGCAGATACACCGGCGAGAACCAGGTGTACGCTATGTGCGGATTCGTGAGGGCTATGGGTGAGAGCGATGACTCCTTCAACCGGTTGGCGCAGAAGGATGGTTTCTTGAGGGGTGTGTGGAGTGCATCGAGGTAAAGAGGCGACTATGAGGATATGAGATTCGGCATTGCAGAACGTGGGTTATGGTACAGCACGGCACAGCAGACAATTTGCTGACGAGGGTTGGCAGGTCTGAGGCGATCACGGCGCAGCTTGGGATGTGGAATCAGCTGTAAAGGCACTGCCTTCGCATTTTCGGGGGTCTCTGAAGAGTAAGGCTGTACAAATGGCGGCTGGGTAGATCTTCAGCATGAGCGCGACTTCGACAAACCCCGAATCTGCATGACCTCCATGGCTGCAAGTGATCCACTTTTCCCTTCTCTTCTCGCCATCCGCGTCCACAACTCACAGCTTTCTGAGGCGCAGGCGCACACGCACACATATATGGCTGACACATGGCCTTCTCTTTCCATGCTGCGCTCACTATCCGTCAAAGGTAGGTGACACGCATGAAACACATGAAAGCAGGAGGAAAGGCAGAGTAGGTCAGGCTTGACGGGTTCCTTGCGGAATCCTCTTGCTGGCCTGCTCGATTCAGCCTAGATTGATTACCTCTCAGGAGACTCGTTCTGAAAAGTCTGCAGCCATTGAGGTTCTTGGGCTGTGTACACAGATACGGACGGGACAATCATTCATCTCTATCCGTTCGTGGGAAAGCTGTTGAATCGATTTCGTCCATTGTTGCTATTCTTGCTAGGCTTTTGATGCTTTCTACTTGGCAAAACACGTCGACCTCGTTCAAGCGCGTATCCCAAATCCGGGCACTCGCATACCTTATCATCGGAAAGGCAAAACACAGACGACAGCTAAAAATGTAGCTTTGCATCTTTCGATAGATCTGCTCCGACGTTTACTCCTTCTACTTACCCTTTTTTGACTGATCCTTGAAATGCAACAGTAGTCGCCAGGCACCACGGTGATTCCACGGAGTACAATTCAATGTCCCAGAAAGAGCAAAGCCTCCTTGTTCAAGAGGGTTGTATAGAGGCGGGCGGGCAGCTCCATGAAGCATGGGGAGTAAGGCATGATTATTGTACTTTTCCGGGAGGCGTTCTTCCAGGTCTTACATCCGAGGTCGCATTCAACGACTGAAACATGTTGCCTGAGACTGAGGCGTGACATCGACGATGCGGAGGCCTGGCCTTTTCGTACCTTACGCTGCTTGTCTGAGATGTGATGGGTCACAAAAACACTGTACCATAGCATGATAGCTCAAGGCTCTAGGCTAGGCTGATCTTGGTATGAGTGTTCCATAGCCGCTTTGGGCCGGTCAGCAGATGCTTGAGCGCGGACATGATCTTGTCACAGTATTGGATGTTCAGCAACATGATACGCATATTCCGTCTCGCGTTAATTTTGAAGGAAGGAGACACCTTGATGTCCGGCATCTGCTATGTAATCTGCAAGCCGAACGTGACACAGGCACGTCATCGCTGGTCGCGGATGTCACATGGGATTTGACAACTCAGCAGATCACGAAACACTCATCATCTCTGCCTGCTCTGGCACGTGTGTGTCACCCTTACTTCCAGTCGCTATCTTTCGCTCCGCCTCCTACATCATTCCTACGGTGCCTATTACCTACATGCACCTCCCGCCGGCAATCGATATTGACTTTGGGTCACCTACCAACCGCAAACCTAGTGTTCCGAAACTGCCACATCAACGGCGCAAACGATCGCGCGCAATCAGAGTCAACGCGTTTTGAGCTTCCATGGCGACTGCTACAGCTACAGCACCGAGCGCCGTGCATGAAGACATACCGACGCCCGCCTCAACGACTGCGCCGGTACCCAACAAGCCCAAAAGCGCGACGGACGAGCGGGAAGCATACGAGTACTGGGGATATCTGTTTAAGGCAGACAAGACTGGGACGGACAAGCTTAGGAGCCTGCTCAGAGGCCTGAAGGATCATATCAACAAGACTTATGATCCGACTGACCAGCCAGACCTGCTCCCGTCTCAGATAGCTTCCTTCTACCGAGATCTCAATGGCAATTATGATCAACTCTTCCTTAGCACACCCTCGGACAGCATCGCGTTCATCTACAAAAGCCTTGGGTGCTTGCATAGTCTTCAACCTCAGGCTTTCACGCACAGCACAGCGTTCACCGACCCGACTGTACCTGCGCTCAAGACGGAAGGATGGATCATGTGGCAGACCATCCAGGTGCTGCTGGGACCAGAAGAGCACAGTGGCTTCCTGATCGAGGCAGTGCGAAAGTGGGATATCAAGGATCCCTCCACAGGCGAGACATTTCCCAACATCCTGCCCAGGCGTTGTTTTCCGGCAGAACCCGACAAGCACATGGTCGCGTGGTACGAAGGTGTTAGCGAGAGGCTAAAGAAAGAGGCCGAAGAGGAAGAAGAAAAGCAGCGACTAATCGAGGCCGAGAAGGAGGATGCGCGACGCGTGCACGATCGAAAACAAAGTCACTTGGTCAGGCGAGATGAGTTGTCAGACGGTGAGTCAGTGGACTCCCGAGGGCCAGCGCTGGCATACTTCCGCAATCCTCTATACAGACACGTGGACGGCAGACCAAGCATCGTTAGACGGGAGAGCAAAAGACCTGGCATCAGTCCTAGACCCACCTCATCAATGATGGACAAAGGCAAAGAGGCAGCTACGACTATGAGTCACATTGTCAAAAATATCGGCAGCCCGCACCTGTGGGATGGCGGCCACCACTCTGGCAGCAGACCACAAAGCAGAGACAAGGATCGGAGGAGACGTAGCGTGCCTGACCATCGCCATGCCCATCACTATCCTCGTGAGCTGGGGCCCGAGGCAGCAGCTGCAGGCGCATTTGATGAGGACATGACGCCGCCCGAACACAAGCATCATCGCCGGGTGTCTTCACGTCATGCGCGTCCGCCGATGGATAGCCCTGTCGAAGATGATGATTATGGGGACGAGTCAAGCCAGACTAGCCCTCGACCTGAACCTCACAGGCACCACTCTCGACTTTCTAAGGACTCTTCTAATCTTCGCCATTCGCGCAGCCACGAGCCTACACCGAGCGAGAAGCAGTATCAAGATTACTTCACTGGTTTTGACAATCCTGAGCTGCGCCGCGCTTCTACCCATGATGCTGGGACACCCAGCTCTGCTGGTAATGGCTCAAGCACTGGCGGGCCCGGTGCTGGCTTTGGACCATCAGCATCTCCACTCTTTGCAACGCATGTCTCGCAGCGTCCGCACCCTCCTCCGCCACATATGTCTCGCCATGGCCCTCCGCCAGGAGGTCACAGAATGTCCTCTGCAGACCCACATGCTCCGCGCAACAGTCCTTCAATCCGACGCACTCAAGGCAGGGTCTACAGTCAAAGTCCAGCGGATCCTGAACGTAAGCACGACCGACGCGAGCAGCTCATCGACGAAGAGAGACGGCCACGCTATGAGAGCCCGCGTCGTCCTCGATACGAGCAGAGTCCGGCAGGTTACGATGACGACTATGATGCGCCGCCACCTCCTCGTCAAGCTGCTGGCCGCCCACCTTCGCGATCTGTTGATGATGCTCGCCATCATGGTCCAATGGGCCCGCCACCGGCCGGCGGACCCATGGGACCCTCATTCGACCCGCGGCGACGCCAAGCACGCATGAGCGGTTCAGAAGTATCGCACTCAGGTGCAGAGGATCCTCGCCGTGGCGCACCTCCTGGTCCGCCGCCACCAGACTACCGTCAAGGACGACCAAAGCAGACGCGCTTCGCCGGCGATGGTGGGCCGCGTGGGCCGCCTCCTTCTGGTCTACCTCCGAATGGAAGACGAAGGCGGGATGGCTCCGTGAGCGGCGTCGATGGGAGACAGTATGCCGATGCTAGTCCTTGGCAGTAGTGCTTGCCTGGTGGGCTCGATCGCGAGAAGGATTGGGTGATCTTTGTGTATGAGAGGGAGCCATCTGCAGATGATCAGATGCCTTTTGGTGACCCTGAGACACCGTTCGGGATACGTGACCCTTTGAGTGACTGTCTTGGTGTGGGCGATTTGCCGACGCAGTAGATGGATGATATCTGAGAAGAGCACATCAGAGATTGGAGGTTTGTGACGCTTTTTACGCGATATGAAATGGGTTGCGCTCTGAGCGGACATTCGAGCGAGGTTGGATGGAGGGACCGACGAACTTATGAGCGTGACCATGAATTATGAACAGCATGCGACAACTGCAAACACGACTTACGCACCGTTGTCATGATATACGTACTGTAATACTAGTGCCACTAAATATCAAGAATGCTTCTCTCTAGTCTGGAGTGCGATATCACTCCCAATCGATCACGACAACCAAACTTGGTCGTCTGCTGGGCCGTCTTCCTGGACTGCAACAAAGGAGCGAGGAAAGCCCGTCACGACCCTGATCGAATGCCAGATATGCACACGGGTGAGAAGATCTCGCAGCCCGCGCACGTCGTTGCTAACTTTTGCTTATCGAAAAGGGAAGGCGCGGAGTAATAGTCGCAGGGCCATTGGCGGTGTTGACTGCACACTGGCTGGCGTACAAGTGCTCGCCGATTTCGCTGCTGCTGTGTCGCAGTACGCGAATCTGCTCGACGAAAGCGGAAGGCACGGAAACATCTATTTGCAGTCTACTGGCGGGACCAAGCGTGCGCTAGCTGGCGTACAAAGATGGCCGATCTCGCTGCCGCGGTGGGGCTTGTGAAGCTGATATCCAGCTGCGAGGCCGCTCGCAGGACGTGACGAAAGGGGAAGGCACGACCGCACGGGTGGCCAGCTATTTGCTCGCTTGATGCGGAAGCTAGCTCGCGGATGAGCTGCTGCCGACCTCGCTCAACATTGCTGTTGTCGTAGAGGAGCATGTGAGTCTAATAGGGGCGTGTGAAGGGTTTGTGTAACGTGCGACGAAAGAGGAAGGAACGATTGCGGAGCTGCTCGACGATTAGTTCGCAGGGTGCGGACGCTAGCTCCGGGACGGAGTGCTTTCGACCTCACTTCTGCATTGACCGAGTGGCTGTCTAAATACCTACCTAGTCTAGGTGGGTGGTGTTGAAGAGACGATGCCCGGTGTCTGTTCCGCCTTTGCCAGTAAATTTGTTCTCCGACACCCTCAGCGCCACCAAAGTCACCTGTGGCTTGCCGCTCAGCCCCTTCATCAAAGCCGTCCGCCAGTCGCCGGCCTCCGACAACCTGGACAGAATCGTGCAACCGAACTTTGTCCAAGATCTTCTCCCACATCTTCCTTGAGCCGGACGTCAATAACATTGCTTTGACGTGCTGGTGCTTGGCCACCTCTTCCAAGAGCTTGAGAAGTTCCCGATGGATCTGCACTCTCTGTACCACCTTGTCGTGCAGCTCGTCAATGTTGCGATCGTGTGCAACGTCCTCCATCATCAAAGCCGCCTGGCGGAAGGAGAAGTAGTCATAGCCATGCGGGCCGATGAATGGATCTCTCTCGCTCCATATGTCTTCGCCCGCGGCGTCCCAAAACAAGTTGCCTCTGTACTTTGCAACGCCAAGCTTTTCCTGCAGCTCGTTCAGGAGATGGGTCTTGCCACAGCCGGAGACACCATAAATGCCAACGACGACAGGCTTCGATTTGAGAGATGCGAGTGATTAATTGGGGAGAAGATGAGGGTGCTTCGATGCCGGCTTTCTGAAGGTCGAGCCTGCTTTGAATCCACGGATGATCATTCCACATATTGTTGAAAGCTTAGCAATGTTGATGAATGCATTAGGTGCCTGGGAGCTAACATGTTATACTGATGGACCGTTTCAAGACGCCAGTGCGAGAAGGCAACAACTTTGCGCCAGCTTGCATTTCTTCCTTCGTAGTGCTATTTCGTGGGACAGACATCATTAGTGTCAGCAAGGAAAGACGTGTAGATTGTCTTGCTGTTAAAAAGAACGATGTTTCTAGAGCGAGCCAAACAAGAACCAACCCAGCATCTGCTTGCGTGAAAATCTTGTGCTTGATACAGTCCAGCAGGTACCTCAACAGTCTACAGGGCCATAGTAGTCGAACAATCATTTGGTCAACAGTATTTGAATGATTCAAACAGGCGTATTCAGCGCATCCTCATGGCCCTGTCCTCAGCAAAAGCCGAGTCTGATCTGCATAGCGAGGCGCCAGTCAATCGCCTTCGAGTTGATAGATATGGATCTTGGACGTTCACATGTCACGACACATCTGTCGACTGTTCATCGGTTGTATCAAATGCAATAATCACGATGGTTTTTGCTTAATTGTCGAAACACTCGTTGCGGTCAAGACGCACAACCGTGATGGTTCGACCTTGATGGTTTGAAATGAAACCTAGCTCGACTGTTCCGACGTAGTTTACTTTCAATTGCATCTCATCTATATCTACGTCTGACATCGAGCCTCAAAGTCTTTGTTGACGACTACAGTACTGTCATTATGATGTATCTCTGACCAATGTATTTCCTGAAGCCACCTACAGGTGCTTCTCATTGACGAGCGAGATTCTGTAGCGAGCCTTGCCCTGGTCCATGTGCACAACAGCATCGTTCGCCTTGTCCATCGGGAACTTCTCAATCCAAGGGTGCAAGTTCTTCTCGGCCGCAAAGTTCAACATCTCCTCGATCTGCCATGGCGGTCCGATCATCGAGCCACCAAATTTGACGCCCTTGGCGATGAAAGCGAAGGCGTTCATGTCGGGCAGCTTGTCCTCAGGAGCACCGACTTGGATGAAGGTGCCCTTGACGCGCAGGAGCTGAAGGTACTCCATCAATGGCATCTTTGGTGAAGAGACGGTCGAGATAATGAGGTCGAGGGAGCGGGCATGGTGCTTGGCCCAGTCCTTGTCGTCGTTCGTGGCGATGTACTCGTCGGCGCCCATCTTGAGGACGTCGCTCTTCTTGTCTGCAGAGCGAGAGATTCCGACGACCTTGTCTGCGCCAAGGGCCTTTGCGAACATGACACCGAAGTGGCCTGCGTGAATGTCAGTAAAGTTTCAGCAACCCAGCAGGATTCGACGTACCAAGACCACCGACACCGACAATGCCGACCTTCTTGCCTGGCCCGCAGCCGTTGTTCTTCAGCGGGCTGTAAACAGTGATGCCACCGCACAGCATAGGTGCGGCCTCTTCACTGGGGATCTTCTCTGGAATCTTGAACACGAAGTGGCTAGGGCAGCGGTGGTAGTCGGCGTAGCCACCGTAAGAGTAACTGCCGTCCGGATACTGATCGGCGAATGTGTTGACGGTGTGCTGGCAGTGCTGCTCAAGGCCCGAAGAGCACTCCTCGCAATCTGGCTTCAGGCAAGAAGAGTTCTGCGCGCCAACTCCAACGCGGTCGCCGACCTTGATGCCCTTCTCGACCTTGCTGCCGACACGCACAGCCTTGCCCACGATCTCGTGGCCAACACAGCATGGGTATGGTGTTGGGCCCCAGCCAGAGCTCAGGGTGTGAAGGTCAGATCCGCAAATACCGCAGTGGGTAATCTGGATGTCGACGTCGGTCTCCTCGAATGGCTTGGGCTTAGGGAAAGCACCCCATTCCATCTTGCCCTTGGCGGACTCTGGGCCCTTGCCGAGCCATCCCTCGAACTTGTAGTCTTGAGCGGCCATATTTGCGGTGTAGTGTGATTGATACTGAAAAAGACGAATTCAGATGCAGAATCTTGAAATTTGCTTAGGGAGAGAAAATTGCAAGAAGAGGAAGGTTCAAATACCTACCCACCGCATCCAATGCATGACATCGTGGGGCAAGAGGGAGGCGAACTCTGTGTTATCGCCTATCGCCGAGTATCAGGTCCTTTGCTTCGTCAACTTCTTGGACTTTGCATGTTGCATCGTGGGGACACTACAGCCATCCGCAGTTTCGCCTACCGCCAGTGCAGAACACGGTTTCCTTTTAAGCCTTGATGCGAACGAGTAAATAATATATGCTGCGGTGAGCAAAATATTGTTTTTGCTCCCCAATACTCCTCTTGAACTTTTTCTTTGGATATGCAAGGGACCATGACATCACCGTCAGCGTGTCGATCTGCCGGCTTGGACTCTGAACTTTGCAGCAGGAAGCCTGAGAGTGTGGAACCAGTAGATTACAAAGCAATTTGGTCAACCTAACGTTCGCAGCACAAGGTGCAGTAGCTGATGTAAAGGATCGTGGCTTGGGCAAAATCGGGATTGAGATCCTGCAAGGTCTCATATGCTGTGAGGTCTGAGATCCAGCGCGCGTGGCCTCGAATGCCGGCGTGGCAGGCCATTGCAGCGGAGTCGTTGACATGTGTGCTGTATACTAAGTAGGATCTCTCGACTGCTTCAATGTGTGCATGGATGTCCATGACGAGCTAGCAGAGGCAAGGGTGGTCGAGCACTCATTTGCAGCTTGTCTCGCCCATGTAAAAGTTGCAATATTGCATGCGCGTCAGCCTCACTGGATTCTGAATATGTAGCATTGTTTTGAGCTGGGCACAGCCAGTTTGACCTATCCTTCCACAGATGCGGCTTCGCTGCTGGACATCATATGATATGGACAAATTCTTCGTTCAGACGCTTGCTTGTCCCGACCTTTCTGTGATTACTGCATATCCCACCCAGCTAACTAGGCATGGACCTCAACCATCCTTGGAGCTTTACTTCCACCCAAGCCCATACCTGCCATTGCTTTTTCGAGCCCAATCTCACCTGGTTCATCGACACCCTTCTTCCATCCTCTCAGCGGGCCCCACGCCAGTATGAGATTCTCTTGTGTAATTCTCCTCTCTAGTGCCATGACCAGAGGAGCATCTTTCTTGACCCCAGGATATGCATCAATCTCGACTGACTCTAGGCTTGGCACCTGCTCAAATATGCCTTGCAGCAAGTCCAGACAGAAGTACTTGTACGTCTCTTCCGTGGCACCCTTGCCTCTAAACCCGGCGAAAACACCATCGCTCGGATCGCATTCAACAAAGATCTTTAATGTCCTCAGACTTTTACAATCCTGCAGTCCTAGCGCAGGGTTGTTCAAGGTGAATTGGCTTCGCGGAGGTGCCGACCAACCTGGCCCAAGACGCAGCTCCATTGTATTGATCGCGCTCCGATAACGAGGAGACAAACGCATGAGGAGTGGCTTCTTGGTGTGGAAGAAGCGACCGTGGTACGGAAAGAGGCGGATCGGTTGCTGATAGAAGACATTGTAGGCTTCTTCGTGCGTGCGTTTGGAGACAAGGAAGAGAGATAGACGGGGCAAGATTGTGCGATAGTTGAGTGGATCTGCGGACCATCAGTATCTAGCATAACTGGTGGTGTGAGGGTTGTGTCTAGCCTTACCAAGGTCCAGTGCCTTGCCTACAAGCAACACCTCTTCATATATCCTGATTCGCAATTCCGCCGGCAGGTCAAAGAAGCGGAAAGGCTGTCTTGTAGGTTTTGGAGAAGATGCTCTGGATGGATATGCTGACGACACAGCTGAGGTCGCAGCGCTGGTATTCACAGATGTCGCAGCGGAGGCTTTGTTCTTACTGCGACCCACCATTGCGACGTATTGTTGCTGGATGTCTTAGGGAAGACAAGGATGATATGATGGACTAGACAAATGAAGAAGGATGGCACGAGATCAGGTGTTATTCCAGGTCTTTCTCCATCGCGTGACCTTGACCATCTATGCAGCCATCGTGACGACAGCTGCGGCGGAGTCGGCGAGGGAGTGGTGGTTCGTAGGTCGGCCGTACTTAGCAGCGGTAATGGTGTAGGTAGACATGAGTATGAAAGACCGGACTAAATGCGGAGTCGTGCTTGCAAGGTGTGGCAATGCACAGAGACAGAGTTGTAGACGCTTAACGGGAGACGCTGGAGATGGTAGGCTCGAAGCGCTTCTTGATAGCGACCTGATTCGGTCTCCCCAGCTAATACAACCTCTCGCCAACTGAAGTGATAGCAAAAGGCCTAAATTCTGCTGTACTGGGTGAAAATCAACTTGGAGAAAGAAAGACTGGAATTGAATGCGAATGAAGATTTTGTGAGGGCTGGCCGGCCCCACGTCGGCTTTCTCGGAGGCTCACTACTCGAATCTCTTTTGCTGCGCGCCTGCCTCATTCGACCTAAACATACGGCTCTCACACCGTTCAGACGATGGGCTCTTTCGCCATAGAAGTTCCCGCAGAAACCAACCCTCTGACTGACAGTCTTCTAAACAACACATTACGATCTGCTTCCTCCTCCGATCCAACACAAATCCAAACTGGCACCAAACAGTTGCAGTCATGGGAGAAATCGCCTGGATACTACAGCCAATTACAGTCAGCATATCTCTCTAGAGATCTTCCGCTCGAGCTCCGTTACCTGGCTATCATCCAACTCAAGAACGGGGTCGACAAGTACTGGAGGAAAACAGCATTGAATGCGGTGCCTAAGCACGACAAAGATGTCATCAGATCACGCCTCCTGCCCGGCTGTCTGCAGGAGCAAGACGATCGCTTAGCATTGCAGAATGCGCTCGTGATTGCGAAGATTGCTCGCTTTGAGTATCCCAACGATTGGCCTGATCTGTTATCGTTCATTCTAGAAAGCTTGCGCAATGCATCTTCACTGCCACCGCTACATCTGGCAAGATCGCTGCTGGTACTGTTACATGTGGTCAAAGAGCTGGCTACTGGCCGGCTTCAACGTACACGGCAGACTATGCAGGCGGCTTCACCAGAAATTGTCCATGTCCTGAGCGAGCTATATGTGCAAACAGTATCGTATTGGCAGTCAAATCTTGACGAAAATGGTATGAAATTGAGCTTGTTGGTAATCAAAGTCCTGCGGCGACTCCTCATCGTTGGATATGATCATCCCAATCGGAATCAGGAGGTGATCAGTTTCTGGTCTGCCGCGCAGCAATTGCTTGGCTCGTTCATGCAGCTGAGGTCATCTGCTGGTCAGAGCCCTCTGCTCGAGAAAAACATATTGCAGCTTGCGAAGCTCCATCATGAGATGGCAAAAGAGCATCCTGCAGCCTTCACTCTGCTCCCGAACTCCATGGACCTGGCTCGGTCCTACTGGAATCTGGCGAAAGAGTTTGGGGACACATTCTCCTCGAAGGACGAGGTGGCCAGTGCCATAGCCGGCGCTTCGATCGGCACTGATGGCGATGCAGACGACGAAAATTCTACAACTGAAAAGCTGGCGTTGCGTGGCCTGCTTATCCTTCGAGCATGTGTCAAGATGGTCCACAACCCTACTCAGACTTTCAAGTACCGTACGGCTGAAGACAAGGAGGAGAAGAACAAAGCAACGGAGTTTGTACGCGAAAGCCTACTTTCTACAGCCTTCGTACAAGAGATCATGGAGACCGTTGTGACAAAGTTCTTCGTCTTTAGGGCCAGCGACTTGCGCGAGTGGGAAGAGGAGCCAGAAGAGTGGGAGAAGCGTGAAGATGGCGATGGTGAAGATTGGGAGTTCAGCATCCGCTCATGCTCTGAGAAGCTCTTTCTTGACTTGGCGATCAATTACAAGGAGATGCTTGTGCAACCACTCTTGCAGGTATTCTACTCTGTGGCCAGTCCCAATAACGAGGATGTACTGTTCAAGGACTCGGTCTACACTGCCATCGGCTTGGCGGCGCCGGTCGTTCACGAGCAGCTTGACTTCGATGCATTTGTACGAGATGTGCTGGTCGTAGAGCTACAGAAGCAGAAACAAGGCTTCAACATCCTTCGCCGCCGGGCTGCTATTTTGCTTGCTCAATGGATCTCTATTCGAGTGACAGAGCGGCAGCTGGTCTACCAGATCTTCCAGCATTTGCTCAGCAAGGACGAGCTGAATGACCAGGTCGTGCGCGTGACCGCTGGCCGCCAGCTTGCCAAGATCGTTGATGACTGGGAGACAAAAGCTGATGACCTACAACCATACGTAGATGCAATATCACAGAGTCTCTTGAGCCTGATACAAGAGGTTGAGCTTACAGAGACCAAGATGGCACTCCTCAACACCATGTCTGTGATTGTCGACCGCATGGAGCACCGCATCGCGCCCTTTGCGGAGAGGATCGTGGGCATCCTGCCAGCATTGTGGGAGGCTTCAGGCGATGAGCATCTCATGAAGCAGACGATTCTTACAATACTGGCACGGCTGGTCAATGCAATGAAAGCTGAATCGCAGCCGCTACACAGTATGGTCTTCCCGATTATCAAAGGCGCCGTGCAGCCTGGCTCAGACACAGAGGTGTATCTTCTCGAAGACGCTATGGACCTCTGGGCATCAGTCGTGCAGCAGACAGTCCGACCGGCATCACAAGAAGCGCTGGACCTTGTACAACATCTCATTCCAATCTATGAATACGGCTCAGAATCATTGAGAAGAGCACTGGAGATCACGGAGAGCTACGTACTGCTGGCGCCAGAGTACATGCTTTCTTCACCAATCCGTCAACCCTTATTCACATCCCTCGCCAATCTCCTGAGATCACTTCGAGGCAAAGGCGAAGCCAACGGCCTCGTGTGCACCATCGTCGAAGTCACCATACGACAAGCGAGTATGCTCGGTGGTGAGCAGGCAGTTGAGCAGCTCGTAGGAGATCTGACTCCGATTTATGCGGTGCTTCTAGAAGGTCTCCGCGGCAGCTGGACCGCACATTGCACGACTGGTCCTCTCGCCAAAGATCCTCTAGTCGACGGAATCGTGGAGACAGACTACTTCGCCATTCTCGCAAGGACGATATTGGGCTCATTGAACGGCTTCAGCAAAGCCCTCAATGCTGCAGCTTCGCAAATCGGCGGCACTGCTGCCTCAATACAGGTACGAAAACACCTTGATTAACCAACACTGCAGAGACAAACTCACTGACACACAAGCAGGACACCCTAAAATGGCTCCTCGAAGAATGGTTCTCCCACTTCGAAAACATCGGCGACCCCTCCCGCCGCAAACTCACCTGTCTCGCGCTCACCAAACTCCTCTCAACCAACCACTCTGTCGTCCTCCTCAATCTCCAATCCCTCATGACGATCTGGACGGACGTCATTAGCGAGCTGCGCGAAGGAGCCGCGGATGTAGACGCTACGGGCAATAAGCAGGACTCCCTCGTCTATGATCCTTCGACGGCGGTGGCGGAACCGCATGAGAGTCCGGAGGAGGGGAGGAGGAGGGGGATGCTGTATAGGGATGAGGTGCATACGGTTGTGTTGCCGGAGTTCGTGAGGGGGTATTGGCGGGAGGTTGTTGAGGGGTGTGGGGGGAGGTTTGAGGAGGAGTGGTTGGGGAATGTGGATAAGGATGTTGTTTATGGGTTTGGGCAGTTGGGGATCATGCAGTAGGCTCGATCATCTTGCGTAAAGATTGACGTTCTGGGCTCGTCTGACTTACCTTGCTGGTCACGTATGTCTTGTTCGGAAGTCGATGGGGAGTGCCTTGATGACGATAGCGACCTGCGTATGGAAGTCATGCTGTATTTAAGGAGGTGGGTCTGAGGCGCATGCAAGGGGTTGACCACGTTTGTGGCACCACGAGGTTCGGCCGACATGCCTTACATCCTCATGGTCCATGCTCAGTGTTTTTCAGCAGCTCGGCAAGGGCATCTATAGGTAGCCATCCGGGATTTGGTATAATATGCTCACAAGTCGTATATCGTACAACATCAGCAAACACAATCAATGATTCCCGCATCTGTCTCGACACATTAGCAACCACACACCTCCCAACCAAATACCAATCAAAACTCACCTGAAATAATCCGGCTCATTCCCCACCTCCAGCACCCCACAACTCTGCCCCTCCACCACCGCCACCCGATTCTCCCCACACTCCCACAGCAATTCCCCCTCCGCAAACCACTGCACGTATTTATACTCGAACGCGATGCCCGCGGGCACAACCACGCCTCCCCCGTTCCACAGGGGCTCGCTCTCCTCGTACGCCGCCGCGCTCACCCCAATCGCGTGATCAGGGTCCCAGTTCCCGAGTTCGGTGATGTTGCCCACGATCCAGACGGAGTCGCCCCAGTCGGTGTCTTCGAGGACGCTGAAGTAGAGGGTGATGTTGGAGGTGGAGGTGCAGGCGGGCGTGACGTTGGCGACGGGGATGCTGATGCCGGTGATTTTTGCGGAGGTAGTGGTGGTGTTGGTGATGGAGGAGTAGGAGCAGGTGCCGGAGGTGTGGAGGGAGCTGGTGTTGGAGGGGCGCACGTAGCTCATGGAGCAGGGGTAGGTGCTGGAGTTTGTGATGCGGTAGGGGGAGCTGGTGGCGAGGTTCTGGGAGAAGGAGTCGTTGCTGTGGGCGGTGTTAAGCGGGGGTGGGGAGGGCTTGACTTGGGTCTGTAGGTGGGAGTGAGGTGGTTGCTTACGTGGATTCGGAGAAGTTTTGTTGCAGGGCTATGGTGAAGTTTGAGATGGTGAAGTCAGGGTAGAGCTGGAAGAGGAAGTCGCTGGTTGTATCCGCGAGGTCGCTGGAATTGTGCGCGCATTTGATCCACTGGCCGTCTGGGACGTATTTGGATGTCCCTGTGGCAGTGGTGCCATCGGCCCAGGAGTTCCAGCAGTATGCGCTGTGCGGGCGATTGCCTAGAGAGCTCGTGACCTCAAATTCGATCACGTAGAAATCCGTCTCGCCGTCTGCTTCGCCGTTTGGTTGCTTGGTGAACAGTGAAGTAATGTTGAAGGAGTAGGGCGCTGCTTCGGCAGCGACCAGGCTGAGCAGGAGCCCAATGGGAAGGAAGATCATCATCATGCTGATGGCTGCAATGAACGAAAGAGGCAGAGATCAGAGAGAGAAGACGAGGAAATGTCTGGTAGCATGCTGGGAGTGGAACGCAAATGCTTTTTGATATTTCCCCCAATGCTGCAGTGAAACAGACGGAGACGATACCACCTTGGACGGTGACCCAATGTCACAGCATGAAATAATGCTAATTCTGTGCCGCGCCGCCGTGGTGTTCGCGGGCAGAAGGAATATGTCAGGAGGCAACACGCGTGGCTAGGGATGGCATTATTGAGCGAAGGAAGTAGGAGTCGACACGGATGTGAATGGTCGTGCTTGGCGTGTCGGTCTTTGTTCCGTGCACGGATGCCATGCGGTGGAACATTCCCTTGCGTCGGCCATTCGAGGCACAAGAATTATTGATTTTTCATCAATATTTTATGGTGTTATGGTGGGAAGGAAGGACGGAGGAGATGGCTGGACTGATATGTACCTTATGCTGTGCCCGGGGGTCGATCGAGACGGACGGACGGAAGCAAAGGTTCGGCCGCTCCGAAGCTGTGTGGACCCTGGGCTGGGCTGATTCGAGCTATCGCCGAGGCTTACCGAAGCGAGGTGAGACAATAATCGCATGATGGCGATTTGGCATGTGATGATGAGATAGACGCACCAGAAGCCTGCCATTGTGACCAGCACCACCATCATCGTCCCACCATGAGGTAGCAACACCGACACACAAGCTCGTCAACAACCAACCTCACACCTCCACCACCACCACTTCGCACAACCATGCGCGACCCCTTCCCCATCCCGCCGCCGCCAGCGCTCGTGCAAGCCGTCAAACCCCTCTCCGACCGCCTCGGCCTCTCCACCCTCCCCCTCCACGCCCACGAAGTCCTCTGCGCCCTCGCCCTCTACACCTTCATCGGCACCATCGTCTCCCCGCTCCTCTCCACCGCCCTCGCCGGCGAGCACTACCGCAAGCTGAACCGCCGCACCAAGATCAACTGGGACGTCCACGTTGTCTCCTTCTTTCAGAGCTGCATCATCTGCGCGATCTCGCTGTACATCATCTTCTGCGATGAGGACAGGCAGGAGTGGAGGGCGGAGGGGCAGTGGGAGAAGCGGATATGGGGCTACTCGGGCTTGACGGGGCTGTGCCAGAGTTTCGCCCTGGGATACTTTCTTTGGGATCTGGTCATGTGTACATGGCGCGTCGACATCTTTGGCTGGGGCATGCTGGCACACGCAATCAGTGCGGTGTCCGTCTTCAGCTTTGGCTACGTAAGCTCTCCCTCCTCTCTTCTTCCCATCTCACGCCCAACTAACACTTTTCTTCAGCGCCCCTTCCTCTACTTCTACGCCCCCGTCTTCCTCCTCTACGAGCTCTCCAGCCCCTTCCTCAACATCCACTGGTTCTGCGACAAAGTCAACCTGACCGGCTCCACCGTCCAAGCCGTCAACGGCGCCTGCCTGACCACCACCTTCTTCCTCTGCCGCATCGTCTGGGGCCTGTACTCCTCCTACGCCGTCTTCACCGACATCTTCGGCGCTGTCCGAGCCGGCCATAGCGAGCGACAGACAGGCATCCTGGGCGAAGTCGGGGAGGTGCGGAAAAACTGGGCCAGTGGTGACGTAGGTCTGTACTACCACCCCGGGGAGCAAGAAACCGCCTTCATGGGCGAGGAGTACGTCCCGCTCTGGCTCGTCGTCATCTACCTCGCCTCAAACGCCGTGCTCAACCTCCTCAACATCTGGTGGTTCAGCAAAATGGTCGAGACGATCCGCAGCCGCTTTGACCCGCCGTTCGGCACTAAGGGCGTCAGGCAAGTCAAGCACTGGGAGCCGGAGGAGAAGGTGAAGAGGGATGCGCAGGCGCTGCATGAGCAGGGCAAGGGCTCGGTGAAGGCGGCGAGGATGAAGGCGGAGGAGGCGCTGAATGGGGCGATTGAGGTCAAGGGGGAGCCGTTGCTGCAGAGGGGCATTCTTGAGGACGGGCATAGGAGTGTTGAGGTCTCCGGGATGACGACGAGGAGCGCGGGGAGTGGGACGAGGAGTCGGCGGAAAGCTTGAGGAGGTTGCTCATGCTGCTGCTGGTGAGCAGGCATTTCCGGACCAGGGCGCGGTATTTGACGGACGATATTAGCGTGTTGTTATTGGAGGAAGACTTTGAACGTTCAGCGATGGAGTTTGTGCTGTACAGAGGTCAGGTCAGCCAGGCCGCTAGGTTCGCATCAGCGAAAGAGCTATGGAAATTTAATGTTTGTGTAGATCTTGGATTGTAACTCATCCTTCTCACGTTCTGCCTTCCAGCAGCAGCCACGAGATCGGACCCAGCGTACTCGCGGCTTTTCATCTCGATGTATTGGTGGGTGAGACCACGAGCTTGAAAAGGGGGCCACGTTGGGACTGTGCCCAGCACATTAGTCTGTTTTTATGCATTCACATGCTAGCGTGGCCCTTTAGCGCTGTTCTGCATGCAGGCGACTCTGCCGAACCGCGGAGCTCAAGCGAGGATTTATTGCGCGAAGAAGAAATGTAGCGGAGCGTCGAAAATTGCTCGAGCATATGTGGCGGAGGATCAAGTTGGAAGGAGTATCTCCAGCTCACGTTGCAGCAGGGGAGAAGGCGAAGATGGTGAGTGAGAGAGAGAGAGAGAGAGAGGTGCGAGGCCTTACTACGGGGGGGTTCTGGGGAAGGGGCTTCGTGGACGGCCAGCAGCGCGAGGTCGTGCGTCTCTCCACCATTTTACCCACTGAGCTCGCACCTACCAACGTGCTTCCATCTTGTGAGCCTCGCGCCCAAAACTCCGTCTGCTACGCCTACCGGCTCTTCCATTCCCTCCGGCAAGAAGAGGAAGAAGAAGAGGAGGAAGAAAGATCCCCGAGCCGAAAAACTAAACAACTACCTCCCAATCCAAATCCTTCACAGCACCTACAACTCCGCCGCAGAAGCGTTTTGGCACCACGGACTCCAACACACCTCGATAATGTGACGTAGAAAGAAAAACGTGAATGGACATTCGCTCACGCAACCCAAGCTGGCCCATGGTCTCGGAGTCCTATACTCACTCCTTCAACAACCTGGTTGAGGAAATACCACCTCCAAGGACGGACCAAAAAGAATCGAGTCTCCCTTTTTTCCCTTCCTCAACTCCCTCTTCCAAACGAGAGACACAGGACCGCACACGACCTCCGAAAGCCGACTACACTCTCCTCCTTCACATGCCTATAGATATCCAGTAGACACCTCCACGCCCGCTGCGGGGAAAGGCGCACACATACGCCGCCAAAATTTCCTGAAGGGGGTTCTTCTACAGGCGATAGGAGAATTTTCGAGGAGAAGGCAGGAAGTGTTAGGAGTGGAGGGGCTGGTCGTAGACGACGGGGAATGCGGACCGTGTCAGTGTCAGTGTCATGAGGGAGAGAGGTGGGTTTGCGGTAGGCGCGGGATTTGGGTGGGTCGTTGGAGGGGGAGGTGGAGGTGGATGGCGTGGACGTGAGGGGGTTGTGGTTGTTGTGGGTGTTATGATGACTGGAACACCGGACTCTCATTCCGTTGCAGCGTTCCTGATAGTATGTGGTCACTTCTCTGGATATCTGATCACAGTCGCGCATAGTGACGGAGTAGGAAGAGTGCCAAGCCCTTTGCACGACGTCCATTGGCGCGCGGCTAACGAGACGATATCCATGCTTTCCCTTTTCGTTGTACATTTCCCGCCGAGCCTGGGCATCGCAGTACATACATACCACCGTCTCATCATCTCCCCCCCAGCATCCCCATCTCCAACTACTCCTCTAATCTTCATCCCCACCCACACCACCACCCGAGCCCATCTTGCCCGTCTTCGCCGCCACAATATCGTCCACTCTCAACAGTAGACAAGCACTCTCCACCGCCGTCTTGATACTCTGCAGCTTGATGGCCTGCGGCTCCCAAATGCCCAAATCCTTCATATCCACGACTTTGCCAGCATCGCCATCCACACCCCATGAGCAGACGCCAGACAATTGCTCCGCATGCTTCGCTCGCAACTGCGTCAATATCCTGATAGGGCTGGCGCCGCTGTTTTGGATCAATGTCCTGGGGATGACTTCCATCGCATCAGAAATAGCCTTGTAGGGCCATTGCGCCACACCTTCCACACTCTTCGCCTTTTGTGCCAGCCGGACTGATACGGCCATTTCTGTTGCACCACCGCCGGGTGAGAGGTAAGGGTGGAAGATGACGTTGCGGGCGACGCCCATGGCATCTGCGAGATTTCTGTCGATCTCGTTGAGGATGTCTTTGGACGGGCCGCGGAGCAGGATAGTGCAGGCTTGTGGGTTTTTGCACTTGGTGAGGAAGGTGAAGTACTCGTCGCCGATCTTTTCGATCTCGAAGAGGCCGCATTGGGTGCCGACGTCTCGCTCTGTCAGGTCATAGACGGAGTTGACGATGGTGGCACCTGTGGCGCGGGCGACACGGTTGTTGTCGGTCTTGCGCAGTCTTCGTAGAGCAGTGATGTTGGCTTTGAGCAGGAAGTGCTGGGCGAGGTCAGAGACACCCTTTTCTGTGATGACGAGGTCCGGCTTGACGGCGATGATGGCATCGCACATGGCCTTGACCTGCTCCTCTTCGATTTGCAGGATCCGATTCCAGTCCTCCTCTTTCGTGATCTCAATGTTGGTCGCCGATTCGCCCTTCTTGTACTCCAGCGTACAGTCCAGCAGCACAATTCGCGGGTTTTCTATCCGTCGTCGCATCTTCGGGTGGGTGATGTCCTTGTTCAGCATCACACCGTCCAGAACTTTGCTGTCCTCGATCTCGCCTCCTGGAATCTTTTCGACACGAGCATATCGCTTGATGTCTACCTCCTTCTTCCCACCACCAGCATCATGCGACACTGTGCGCACTGCCGTCAGCGCCAAGTCGCACATGAGATTGGAGTATCGGCTCGTGAACTTTGTGCCAATGGACGTGCCAATGAGATCGCGCATGACTGCGTCGTCGTTGACATCTACCGGTATTGACGTGTCCTGGATGATCTGTAGCGCATCGCCAAGAGCCCGCTTAAACGCCCGAATGATGACGACCGGGTGGATGTTGCGCTCTAGCTGGGGCAGACTGAGGGCCAGAATCTCGCCGGCCAGAATGATGACGGTGGTTGTGCCGTCGCCCACCTCCTCGTCCTGCGTCCGCGCCAACTCGATCATGCTCTTTGCGGCGGGGTGTGCGACTTCGATCTCGCGGAGGATGGCGTGGCCGTCGTTGGTGAGGACAATGCCGCCCATGGGGTCCAGCAGCATCTTCAACATGGCTTTCGGACCCAGACAAGTTCGGATAATGTCGGCGACGGTCTTTGCGGCGGTGATGTTGGAGAGTTGTGCTTGTCGGCCGGTCTTGCGCTCGCCCGTCTGCGTGTCTGCGGGAAGTGTTAGTACTATTTATTCATGAGGCAGGATTGGGTGTCTGCCATACTCATCACCACCACTGGGGCCTGCATCTTGGGCTGGCAATGGGCGCTGCTGGCGCCTTCGGATATTGTGCTAAGTCAAGTGAATTTACAGATATCCAGTCTTCAGCTGTCCGTTACTTCGACAATCTCCCTCAAAAACTATCTGTTGTGTATCGCGCGCAAGAACGAGACGTTTTGATACATCCCCGAGCTCCCAGCTTCGTTTCCAGAAAATCGTAACGCGCTCGCGTACTGGCCCCGCAACTAGCATGCGCATGACTCATGATCCTGATCCTTCCCTTCGCTCAACTATCCTACTTCTCTTCCCCCTACACAGCTGAGTCCCGGACGTTGTGTGCTGATGTTTGGCACAGCCTTGCACAAGTAGCACGAACAGCATGCGCTCATGCATAGCACGCGAGAGCCTCAAGAACGCTGCGGCATTCGAACATTGCTCTCAAAACATTCATCGCTTACAGCAAGCCTATCGCCTATTTGACGCACACAGCACATCGAGGCATAGTGAGGGCGCCATCGTGTCAGAAGACATAGACACTTCTTTCTATCTCCTAACGCCCTATATTCCACACAACAATGCCTCCCCACCCCCAAGCTTTCCACATCCGTGACGCAAGCTCGACCACAGACGACATTAACTTCATCGTCTCAGCATGGGACTCTACCCTCCCCTTCCTCCACTCCATCGGCGCCGGCGAGATGTGGGGCGACCAGCCATTCTCTCAGCGTGAAGGCTTTCAAGACGACATCGCAGACATCATTCGCAATTCAGAAGCTGACCCTACACGCTATACGCGGCGATTGATGATCGCTGAGACTGATGCCGACGAGGACGGGACGATTGTGCGGAAGCCCGTTGGGTCGATGATGGTACGTGATGCTCTTCCTGAGTATCTGATCCACAATTTTCCCGTTGCGGAGGCGTTGTTGTTCATCGAAGTCCTTTTTGTGGATCATCGATGTCCGCTTTTGTCGAAAGGAGCTGGAGCCGCGCTTGTTGAGGAACTTGAGGTGCGAGCACGGGCAATAGGGAAGAAGGCTGTGTATGTGGATGCTTGGGCTGGTAACGACGGAAGGTTGAACAGGTGAGGCACTTCAGTCGTTGAGTTGCTAACGTTACGGAAGAATGGTGAGATTCTGACTTGTCGTGAGATACTACACCCGATTGCAGTATCATGCCATCGGCGACTTCGCTTTGACGAGGAAAGATGGTTCACGCTGGGTAGGCACTCTCTTTCGCAAAGCTCTCGATGCATCAGGAGCATAGCGGCTCAGCGAGGCGCCGAACCAGATTCAGCCTGATATGAGGCTGTGCAGCATCTTTGTACACCTGCCATCGATAGAAGCATCTCGTCCCAGCTCCAAGTCCTAATTGGTCCGTGCCTCCGATCCAACAGCTCATGATATTGACTTCGTCGCATCGATCTGGGACTCTACAGTGCAGTCCAACTTCGGCACAGCGATATGCGGCCATCAACCCTTCAGGAAAGAGGGCTTGCTCAAGAGGACGTGGAGATGGAGAACGTGCAGTCTCTGACCATCCGATCGGTTACCCCTGCCGCGTGAACATCGCAACGAATGGTGGAATTGTATGCTTTATCCGTCGTATGTCTGAATATTGAGTCCCGAGCGAGCAGCCAGTACTGTCTTCAGTAACAGCTGCTACGACTGCCGCGCCCTCTTCGCAGCCCTGCCTGACGCACCGGCTTAGTGATCCCACTGAGATCCAAAACTGGCAAGATGAGATAGGGAGTTCCACGATCTCGAATAACCTGAGAACAGTCAGTGTCAACACATTCCTGCTCGTGTCCATTACCGATTCACCTTGCGATCACGGCAACTTACTACCATTCCAGCATCGCGTCACCGAAGAAACACGCATCAGTCGCGACGATCAGCTATACACCGAACGCCATTCCATTCAAGGCCGCGTCCAAGATACCCATTATTGTAGCGAAATTGAAGCCGGCCGTGGCGCAGACGAATTGCCTGATGGAAACCATGTTGGTTTCTGCCAGAAAGGGTCATGAAAACGAGGACAACGCGCATATTGAGACCGGGTAGAAAGCTGTAGAAATAGGTAGTCGTCGTCAGGGCATAGACGTTCGCGTTCTAAGCCACCGAGTCTCCGGCTCACCGTAGCTCGCATAGTATTCAGCCATGCCACCGCCGCCGGCGTCTGTAGCGGTGTAGGCATCGACGGCTTCGACGTTGAGAGTTTCTGCTGACACATCTGGTTGGATCATGGTGGTTATTCTTCAAGAACTTTTCTTGAGCGTCGTCCTACACGTGGTGCAGTTGAAGAGGAGCAGCTAGATGAAAAAAACGAACATGGCTATACATAGTCACTATCTGCTTAGCTGGTGGAGGACGTCGTGGGAGAGCCTGGCGGTGCTGTGGGGTTTGAGATGGCGCCAGGATGCTAGGCTGACGTTGAGGTTATATGGGTGCATTTTAGGACTAGTGTAGAATCTGATGGGTAGTCTGGAGTTTGCGAGGGTGTGTTCGGCATTTTTCTTGGGCCTGTTTGGTTGCACTGGGTGCTGAAAAGTTCGTGGCGGTGGAATCGAGTGTCCTGTTGACTGCGTTTGTGATGGACAGCTGTACAATCGGTCCTCACGCCCGAGGTCACCACATCTCACGGCATCTCTGGTGCAATGCGACAACAGGCCTGACAACAGATGATGAGACGTTCTTGAAATTTCCGAGGGTATTCGACTGCACATGCCTGTATGTGTTCTGGCCGGAACCATTGATCGGGAATATCACGACACTGGCGTCGTAATCAGGCGTGGCAATGCTTGACGATTTGGTACGCGAAGATGCTATACAAACAGGTCCCGCCACGATATCAATATGCGCCTTCCCTTGGCGACCACCGAGGCTGCGGTGCCAGATCTGGTTTCTTATACCCGCTCCATATAGGCATCTGAGGCACGAGCTTTATGCTTCCCAGTCTAGCCCCATCCGGCTGCAATGCCCACAGAGTCAACGCAAGCCAGTTGACGCCGTGGTAGTTCAACACGCCCTCGGGCACCGAATACGACGTTTGCGGACCCAGGTTGTGGACTGCGGAGCCGTCAGTGTTTCAAAAAGCTCAAGCACAGGGAACGGGAGACGAGACGAAGACATACTGTACTTGCCGAATTGATAGCCGTTCACGAACAGCTGGACTCTATAGTCGCTGCCGCCCGTGGCGTTTCCGCCATACGTGCCATTGTTGAAGACAAAGCTCAGTGGGACATCGTAACCTTCAGGAACACTCAGGTTGAACGAAGTGCTGTAAAAGCCCACGCCAGCTTGGGCAATGCCTTGCTCGATAGGACTACTGGCGATCCAGTCCGAGGACGGCGGTGCAGGAAGATGGTATCCTTGTCGCTCCGCATACATCGCTCCTTCATTGCGAGGTCCTCGCACCTTGTCGCGATACTGCTCGCCGCCGAGGTTGCCGGTCAGCTTCCAGGTCACATCGCTCTGTTCGTGGCCGTCGAGTGAGTAGTCCAGGATGCCGAACGGAAACTTCACGGTGTCTGTGCCCGGTGCTTCTTCGGTTTGGCCCATGTGATCAATGAGGACGGTGATCACATACTCCGCACTCTTGGTGAGGTTCAGTGGTAGGTCGAGAGTCATGGAGTACGTGGCGTTGTTGACATTGCCGGCCCATGATCCTATGAAGTCGGAATTGAGCCAGACTGAGAAGCCATGGCCGCTGCCGCCGGAAATGTTCAGGAAGAGGGAGTGCTCTTCGCCCGACGATACGAAATGCCCGCGGTAAATGAGAGAACCTGTGTGATAACCATAATCGCTGGCGTACAAGGATGTTGGCGTCATCAAGCCAAGTTGATCATTGGTTGTACTGCTGTGATTGCAAGAGGTCCATTTGGAGTCCTCGTAGACAGGTGAGATCTCAGGCAGCGAATCAATATGCTTCCAATGACCACCGTTGAGGTCCGGTAAGCTCAGATTTGGAGCTTGATACTTTACTGTTGCACTCAATTTGCCTTCAACGTTTCTTGTAGCGTTTAGGAGCTCGCCATTGAAGGCTAGATGTTCAATATTACCCGTGGGCTCGTACTCCAGCGCAAGATCAGTCGTAGCGTTCAAATCCCCAGTCAATGTCAGTGTGGTGCCATCCAAGGCCGCAGTACGTAACAGATAGCCGCCCCTAATAATGACCATTTTCTTCGTCAGAGACGAATAGTTGCTAATTGGCGCGGAGGCTGGCAGTTCAAGCACCCAGTATTGATATGCATCATTCCTCCAAAGCAGCTGAACTTCTAGTCCATTGAAACGCACGATTTGTCGTGATGACTGGACTTGCCATTTGACGACCCACGAAGACCCAATGGTCTTGATCTTTATCGTATCGCCACGAGTAGCAGGGGCGCTAAGAAACGCAGGCAACGCAAATTCGTGCGTTTCTCCAGCACCGCCATACAAGACTAGCAGCCTATGTCCAGATCGATCTTTAGCCCATGTGAAGACTTCAGCGGTGCTATAAACAAGATTGACGCCGCCAACATCATAATCCGTGACGTGGATCTTCGAGTCCCTCCCATTCAGGCTGAGCCGGCCATCCAGCTGTGGTAATGACACGTTGCCCTGACTAGTGGGCACATTAAGCGTGTAAGTTGTGTTCGTCAACGATGTGAAGTCCGCATGTCTGACGACATAAAACCTTGTAGGTGGACCGTTGGTGCCAAAGAGGGGTGTCGTAGCAATAGCAGTATTTGGAACAATTGCAGAACCATTTTCTGCCTTTCCTGGCAACGCCGTCAGATATGCAGGCGAGACTCTGAGAAAGTTGGCTTCAAGCTTCTGTTCGCTGTACTTCTCCCGCCAAACGTGACGGTCTTCAGTAATAGCTGCACCGTAGTCATAGCTGCTATCGCCACCTTCGTAGCCTAGATTGCCCCAATTCGTCCCGCCATAGGTCATATATATGTTCAAAAGCTTGACGCCAAAGCTGTAGTTATTCTTGAACAGGACCCTGACAGATTCCTCGTTCACCAGAGCGTTACAGCCATCCTGGTTGACACTATCAGGACCCCAGCCGGTCCCACTGCCGCCTTGAAACTCAGCAATGACAAATGGCGTGCTCCGTGACGTATTTTGGTGCAAGATCTCCCAATCTCGAGGGAAGCGATAGGTTGGCCAGACATCAGGGTGAGCACAATCGTACCTCATGGGATAAGAATCGATGCCATAGACTTCGACGCTGCCTTCACTAGTCCCTGGTGCCCAATATCCTAGGGCTTCGTTGTCGTTGACGATGAACGGCACTACGATGCCAGCATCACGCAGTTGCTCTTCCACAAAAGCCATGTACTCTCGATTGAATTGTGCCGGGAACTCGGTCGAGTTGAGATCGGGCCAGGTGCTATATTCATTCTCTGGCTGCACCATGATAACAGGTCCTCCATTGGTGATGTGTGCCTCCGCGATGATCCCTCCAATAGTCGAGAGGTACGGTCTTGTCGCGTTGGTATAAGCCGCAGCATCAGAACGAAGCGTCTCGTTGATTCTTAGCGTCCATCCCGGCATACCCCCAGCTGCCGTTTCGGCATTGATATATGGCCCAGGCCGGGCAATGAGATAGATTCCCGCTTCCGCAGCAGCAGCGAAAAATTCATCGAGGCTCCAGATGCCATCAGTGACAACATGACCTTGTTCGCCTTCTAACAGTGCCCAGTCTGTGTAAAACGAAACGCCGTTGAACCCCATTGCTTTGATCTTCTGGAAGACATCGAGCCACAGTCCTGGAACCGGAAGCCTGAAAGGATGAAATTCACCAGAGAAGAGGAACAGCCTTTCGCCTCTGATCAAAAAGGAGTTTTCGTCCCATGTCACCAGGTTCTGGTTGTGCAGACTGGCCGAGTTCTGTCTGGCATCATGGCGGACAGAAGAGGCTTCAATACCTTGAAGTAGGCTTGCGACTGTACTGATGACATTTGTCAGTCTCATGGTAATGACCTGATTAGTACCAGAGGCGAATCACTTGCGAGCCAGTCAGTGGAACACATCAATCGTTCGTCTTGGCCTCATATTGATTCGGGGCTCGCATCTGGCCCCAAAAAGGCTGAATGCAGGTGTGCATAGCCGGACAGCTTACACGAGTGCGCAGCGGGCTTTTGGACGCTCCGCTCGTCATCTCGGTGGATCTTGGGCCGGGGAGGGAGTTGAACGACGAAGGGCTGAATTGGAGATGAACTCGCTCGTGCCGGGTGGGACTATCAAAGCGGGAAAAAAGGGGGCCGACGCCTCCTCTGCCAACACCCTTCTGCACACTTCTCACATCGCTCTGGACACCAAAAGATGACCACCTCATCGTTATTACCGCAAAAGGAAATGCATCGGCCGGGAATCGAACCCGGGGCTGGCCGATATCGTCACCACCCGACGAGGGGATGAATGGCAACGGCCAATTTTACCACTAAACCACCAATGCTGCTTTTCGAATGAATGAAGTAATATTAAGTATATATGTCAATTTGGGCGTCAAGCAGACTGTCATGTTCTTGAGGTAGAACAAGCTTCTCAGCAAAATACAACACCAACAATGCACTGGAGCACGCTTCCGCCATGACATGAACGACACTAGCATGTCGTCACAGATCTTGGACCAATCAGGCGACTGAGTTTGTAAGATGCGCCACTCGTAAAATCTGTCTCAGTTGCAAGAGCCTGGTGAGACCTATCAAGTCTTGACAGGGATCAATCCTTTGTCTCACCCTATCGGATCCTCCCAGGCTTATTCAGACTGCAGACTCGCCTTGGATCCCAATTACTCGGACGACCACATGAACAACTTGTATTTAATCGACATTTGGCTCCTTGAAACATATCCGAGGATTGCTCAAGGGAGATGCCTGTGCTCCATGGAGCTTGTCGGAGTTTTATGCGCCGAGACGATTACCCTTATCGAGTATGCCGTGCGACACTAATAATGGATCTCTTATCTACGACATCCTGTGTCGTGAAGTAACAGCAATTCATCAGCAATGCTTTGAGGCGCGCGAACAAGCCGAAGTTGCCATCTGGGCGGCTTCACTTGGCGGAGGCACAAATGCTACGCCGAAGCACGCCTTCTGCTGAGTAGGTGCCAGTGAGCCTAAGCATAGAAATCTTGTCTCATATCTTCTACGACCGTCTCGGGGGCTTGCAGATAACGGGTCAGGCTTCGGGCCGGCCATAAGGGAAACTGTTCAATACCTAAGAGAAGTCGGACCAAGCACGGAACGATCTGGACAAGGACATCAATCTGTAACATAAGCCCAATACGGATTGCTCGCAGCTTGAGAACGCTCTCGAATATGCGCCAGAAGGACTGCTTGATTACCGGCAGTGTTGTCATAAGCCAACCCATAATGGTATGGTTTGTCTACTGCTTGGCAGCGAGCTGGAGATACGACGGGCATGCAATCCGGGCCTTCGCCTGCGCATACAATGACCGGATCTTTTCACCTCGGATGGGCCACCTCAGCCTAGTTGACACTTTCATCTTACTAATTCGGCGTGTCACCGAGGCAACGAACCAATCCGAGCTGGAGCATCTGAGTCTAGAGTGTCTCTGAATCCTTGAAAAGCGTGGTTGTCAGAGACTCGTTGGCATTTCAGCTGACAAGATTGTGTAGTGACGACATGGACCTAACGACCCCGGACCTGAAACAGTATGTCTTGGAGTGACGCTTAGCTGTCGACGCTTGACCAGAAGCGTCCATGCCTTAGTAGCTTACTACGACTTGGCTGCGGTCCAAGCGCTGATATTTACACGACGGTGAGCACAATCGTTATGGCAGAATTCAGGCTCATCTTTGGCCAGTTCCAAGGATGGACTTGTGACTACGGGCCGCGCGTATCGCCGCGCCGTTCCTGGAAATCACGGCAACATGGCGATAAGCACAGCGTAGATCCCAATGCTAGTCCACATGCCTATGAGCGAGACCGTACCGTCGCTACACGCTTACAGTAATGGGCACCACGTGTGGGCAGCGCAACCCATGCGCCAGCCCTTCCTTGCAACCTCGTGCTGATAACAGACCCCGCGCCGCATCCTCCGGCCATTGTGCGAGCTATGGCCCGACAGACGCTCTCCACTTCCATGGACCTAAGCAGCAAGTCTGCCTGCAGATGCCAATCTGGTCGGCGCCAAGTGTGCGGACTACAGCAGCCATCTCGGTCAGAGGTGGAGTTTGTATCTATGAGATCCGGTCTGTCGCCATGATGACCATTGATAAGGACATTCGCAAAGGTAACCACAATGGGTCCTAGCACTTTACGCAGACATATATGTATCTCCAGCATGCCGCCATATCCGAGCTGGCCCCTATCACATCGACTCTCATTGAACGCAAATCGATTCAGAGATGTTGAAGATCATTGCATTGACAGCCTCCCTCGCTGTCCTGGCTTCTGCCTTTGTGGAACCGCAGAGCGAATGCGTTGACAGCGATCAGGGCTGCCCATACGACTGCTCTCCTGCCTCCCAAGATGGTCTGCAGTATGAATGCTGGGACTATCGTACGTATCTGCAATGCCGTCGGACTGCAAGCATGCAAGCTGACAAGATCCTTGGCAGTCAACATGACAGGCTACATCAACGAATGGGTCACTGAAAATGGAACGAAGGCCGGCGTCGCTACCAAGGGCTTCGCTCAGGCATTCTTGTCATGGAGTGTTAGTTGAACAAGTACGACAGGGTCAGTGTGATGTATATCATGCTAACCGACGACATAGGGCTACAATGGTTTGACTTGCAACTTGATTACAAGCGAGACCTGCACTCCCCCCGACACCGAGGACTCGAAATACCAGAATTACCAGCAGTTCTACGTACGGCATGGACGTGACCTGAACAAAGTGCATTTCAAGCTGATATCCATTCTAGACTCTATGGAACATCTACGCTGTCCACCAGTTCTACACTCAATACTCTAGCGCTTTGGCTTCTGGTCAGTCTCTAGCTGCAAGCAAGCTAGGCCAAATCGTGGACAAGGTATCTTCTCAGAAGTAGCAGGGTAGTGCTAGGACATTGCTGACCTTCCACTCACCACTCTGCAGGTTTCACCCAACGTCGAGCACAACACTGCGACACCAGATTGGTTGACGGTCATAACCACTTCTCTTTACTACGCAACTGTAAGTCGAAGCCTCCATCACCGCATTCCGGCACATACGCTCATACACAGGTTGTCAGATCGCAGCAAGCCCGGCCTCGGCCGCCGTCGGTCCAGCAACCGGTATCATCGTACCTTTGCTTTTGAACGGGCTCTGGGCGGCCAAGGCCACTCCTCCGGTGGGCGAAGTAGATGAAGGCTACACACAGACTGCGCAACAACGCTTCCAAAACCTTGCCAATATCGACGCCGACCTCGCGAACCTGGTATCAGACCACCAGAAATATATTCTGGCAGAGGTGCAGGCTATGCAAGACAACGTCGAGTCCTTCATTGCCCTTTGCTCGCCGGGTGGCTTCAGTATTCGCGTGACGCTATCGATCACGGAGCAGTCCGACGCCCTGTACAAGTCGCTCGAGCTCTTCACGCTCGCCGAGGCGCTGACAGCAACCGGCGTCGTGATTGCCAAGTCCACCGGTGTCGACCCTAGGACCGTGGCAACGGACTCAGGTGAGATCTCCTGCCCAGGTTTCGGACCGGCTGGGAACTGTTACGACTGGTGGTACGACGCCGACAACGGCAATACTTATGCCTTCCATGATCCGAACAACGAGGAGAAGGACTTTACGGACCTGATCAACTATATCTGGGACGAGGGCATCGTGACCGACATGGCGGATATTTTCGTGACGGAAGACTGCTCGGGCGTCTCGCCGAGTTGGGACAGCACAAGCCCGAAGCCGAAGTGTGTATCGAACACCAAGAATTGCGAGTATAGTAAGTGATGCTTGCAAGCATAACAAGCAAGAGTCTGGCTTGATGAAGAGACAACAGCGGCTGACGATTACTTGACACAGACTACGACACGGATGCGGGTGCTGAGAGAAAGGCGCAATTCACCAATTGCGACAACGACCCTCATTGGGGCTATCAATGCTCAAGCTTTAGTGACATTTTCATCTTGCCGGAGAGCTATCTTGGGCCTTTGCTTAAGAAGGACAACTACTGTCGTCACCAGTAGGCTTCGAGGCTCGAGAAGTCGGCGTTGTACGAAGTAAGATTGATGAAGGGCGACGCCTGCAGGTCAGAGCGAGTCGAATGCTTTAGCTAGAAATTGGGAAGGGATTCAAGGGTTGATACCACGCGTTTGGTGCGAATATCGGTGATGTCTTGACGCATGTATGATGGGATATCTGTCAGGGAGAATCTGTGTCCTAAGGGCTCAAGGGCATGAGATGCGGGTTCTTAGTGATGATTAGACGTATGATTTAATTAGGACGGTTTGATCAGCACTGATGCTCGAAACATGTTTGCAATGTTGACTTTGTATGCCCAGCCAAGATCTGACGCCTCAGAAGATACCTTGGGGAAGCAGGATCGTTCGGCACAAGGGAGATGAGAGTGACATGCTGGCAGAGTCGTTAGAGGAAGTCGTCTTGTAGCCAAAGCCAGTATCGTACGAGGGTCACCTTACCCGTCCGCCACAGTGTGGGGCGCTCATTCCCGGACGGTTGCCACAATCTCTTGTCTGACGGGCTGCGGAATCCCAAGATGACGCGTATAGAATGGCTTGGTTGAATCAGTAAGGTAAGAGGAAGGCTGTCAGTCTAGCATATCGGCTTCTTTTCACCACTCATCGTGAGACTTCAAGCTCGAAATTCTCGAAGCGAACCTCTCTCATGCTGCTGCATGCATCTCAATAATCTTGAAGAGTGGACCCCTGCACTCCACACAAACGAGAACCTTGGAACGCCACATTGCGACTGCGCGCCAATCAGACCTTTTGGTTCCTGAGATCGCCTGTCATAGCTCTCAGGCGATTTTTTCGCGCACCAGGGGAGGACGGGATCTTGTTCCTCACCGCTGGCGCCGGTACAGAGGGTCTGGGTCTCGTTGGGAAGAGGACATACAGTAGCAAAGAGCAGTCACAGTATTGGCGCCAGACCTTGACGTTCCTTTCTAACGGTCACGAGCTCCTTACCGCACTCCTTTGTCGACGCCGCACTGCCACACGCGGGTCACCACCGAGCACGACAATCGCAAAGGCAAGAGGCGATTCATTTGGTCGACGCAACAAGGGACTACGGGATCACTACTAGGATGAGGTTCGCAACATCCTGAGTTCGATACACCACCTAACGACTCCGGCGAGCCTCTCAGCATTATCTGCACGCGACTTCCTCCCTTTACTCTTGGGGTAGGCCTCGGGCAGGCACAGATTCAACATGCTCGGCTCACTCATTCCCACGCGATGGAAGCGTGGCTACGACATCACCAATCCAGACAAGCCAGGCTTCTACAACCGCCAAGTCACGCCGTACCTGCAGAGTGTGTCGCACAAGGCGTGCACCCACCCCATACACACCATCGCCTTCGTCGCCATATTAGGCAGCGCCTTCTACGTCAACTTGTTGGAGTCCGGCTTCTTCCAGCCTTCTCCAGCAACAGCAGCGAACAAGTTAGACTTCGATGCGCTGTCAACGGGAAGCAGGAGATTGCACGTAGGGTCTGAGACGTCGTGGAAATGGCAGGTGGAAGAGAATGGAGGCAGCAAGAAGGCGGCATACACGAGCGAGGAGGAGCTGGCGTTGATCACGTTGGCATTCCCGGACACCAATGGCTCACCGAACGCCGCGCCAATCGCACAGAGCGTTCCGCTCCCAGAGGGCAGCTCGGCGGAGCTTCTGCCCTCCAGTGCCAACATTCTGGCACCGATCTCTTCAGACTCTACCTTGGCATTCAGCATGCCATACGCCGAGGCGTCGAGATTTTTGAACGGTGTCAAGGAAATTCCTGCCTCAAGCAATGGCATGGCGCAGCCGGACCAGGAATCAGACGATGCGCCAGAGCCAAAAACTTGGGTCATGCGTAATGGAAAGAAGAACGGTCGCTCGAACAGCATGCTTGAGTGGGCGGAGAACTCCTGGACAGCCTTGACGGACCTCATTAAGAATGCGGAGACGCTGGATATAATCATAATGTCTTTGGGCTACTTCAGCATGTACCTGACATTCATCTCGCTTTTCTTGAGCATGAGGCGGATGGGCTCGAACTTCTGGCTGGGAACGACGGTACTCTTCTCTTCAGCCTTCGCATTCCTGTTTGGCATTGTGGTCACATTGAAGCTCGGTGTACCGGAGGATGTTGTGCTGTTGTCCGAGGGAGTGCCGTTCTTGGTGGTCACCGTGGGCTTCGAGAAGCCGATCGTGCTCACCCAAGCCGTGCTTTCCGCCGCATTGCAGGCGAAGAGTCCGCAGAACGGAAAGGGCAATGGAGACGCACCGCTTACCATTCAGCACGCTGTACAGGTGGCTGTGCGCGAGCGCGGTTTCGAAATTGTCCGCGATTATGCCATCGAGATCGCCATCCTCTGTGTCGGTGCCGCCTCAGGCATACAAGGTGGCCTGAGACAGTTCTGCTTTCTGGCTGCATGGACTTTGTTCTTCGACTGCATCCTGCTATTCACCTTCTACACGTCGATCTTGACGATCAAGCTGGAGATCAACCGCATCAGGCGGCACGTCGCTCTGCGCAAGGCCCTTGAGGAGGATGGCGTCAGTCGCCGAGTCGCGGAAAATGTGGCGTCGAGTAACGAATGGCCTAAGGACGAGAGCTTCCAGAGCAGTCAGACGTACAGCATCTTCGGTCGCAAAGTCAGGGACAGCAGCATCCCACGTTTCAAGGTGTTGATGGTCACTGGATTCATCTTGATCAATGTGCTCAACTTGTGCACCATGCCGTTCAGAGGCACCCGGAACAACGCACCAGTCACAACTGCTGGGCTCTCGAGTGTCGTCACGCAACCACCAATGGATCCGTTTAAGGTTGCTGGCAATGGCTTGGACTACATTTTTCAGCAGGCGATTTTGAGCAAGCAGTCTGTCTTGGTCACTGTGTTCAATCCCGTCAAGTACGAGATCAATACCGCGGGTGTGGTCGAGGCTGCTGAGCAAAGATCGGACTGGTCACTGTTTGACGGCGACTACCGTGAGGGTGTCTTTTCTGCTGTTGGAGGTAGAGTAGTGGAGAGCTTGCTGAAGAGCTTCGAGGACCCAGTACTCAGCAAATGGGTGATAATTGCGCTTGCCATGAGCTTAGTACTAAACGGCTATCTGTTCAATGCTGCCAGATGGAGTATCAAGGAGCCCCAGCAGGAGTCAGCGCAAGCCAAGGCCCTGGGTGTACATCTCAATGGCAATGCCGTTGCACCTGCCCAAGCCAATGGAGGACCAGCCAATGGAGCGCCGAGGGCTCCTGCGGAGCCGTTGCACCTTGGCGAGCGTACACGCGAACAGTGCGAAGAGATGCTCAAGGAGAAACAGGCGCACCTGCTCAACGATCACGAGCTAATTGACCTGTCGCTCAGGGGCAAGATTCCTGGCTACGCATTGGAGAAGACGTTGGGAGACAAGACCCGCGCCGTCGTCATTCGACGTGGTGTCATTTCGCGCACGCCTGGGACATCCGACTTGACCGGCAGGCTTGAGAAGTCGTTATTGCCATACAAGGATTTCGACTACGACCGTGTGTTCGGTGCCTGCTGTGAGAACGTCATTGGTTACATGCCCCTACCTGTAGGCTTGGCTGGTCCGATCACGATTGATGGTCGCAGCTACTTCTTGCCTATGGCGACGACCGAGGGCGTGCTTGTAGCCAGCGCCAGCAGAGGTTGCAAGGCTATCAATGCTGGAGGTGGTGCAGTCACTGTCCTCACCGGAGACGGGATGACTCGTGGTCCGTGTATCGGCTTTCCGACTCTCGCTCGTGCCGCAGCAGCTAAGCTGTGGCTTGACAGCCCAGAGGGCACAAAGATTATGAAAGACGCCTTCAATTCGACATCTCGTTTCGCAAGACTTCAGTCGTTGAAAAGCGCTATTGCTGGCACGTATGTGTATGTGCGATTCAAGACCACAACTGGTGATGCGATGGGCATGAATATGATTTCCAAGGGTGTCGAGCACGCTCTTAGTGTCATGTCTAAAGAGGCAGGATTCGAGGACATGGCTATTATCACCGTGTCCGGAAACTACTGTACGGACAAGAAGCCGGCGGCGATCAACTGGATTGATGGTCGTGGCAAGAGTGTAGTTGCTGAGGCCATCATTCCTGGTGACGTCGTGAAGAGCGTGCTCAAGAGCGACGTCAATGCCCTGGTCGAGCTCAACACGTCGAAGAACTTCATCGGCAGTGCCATGGCGGGCAGCGTGGGTGGTTTCAACGCGCACGCTTCGAATATGGTCACCGCCATCTACCTCGCCACTGGTCAGGACCCGGCACAGAATGTCGAGAGCAGTAACTGCATTACAGTCATGAAGAAGTAAGTCTTGGCACCCCCGCGTACATCTCTACGAGTTCCCGCTAATACCAGTCATAGCTACAACGGCAATCTTCAGATCTCAGTCTCCATGCCCAGTATCGAAGTCGGCACCATTGGCGGCGGTACCATCCTAGAGCCTCAAGCCGCCATGCTCGACCTTCTTGGCGTCCGTGGCGCCCACCCGACCTCACCCGGCGAGAATGCTCGTCAGCTCGCAAGAATAGTCGCCGCTGGTGTGCTAGCAGGAGAATTGTCGCTCTGCTCGGCGCTAGCAGCTGGACATTTGGTCAAGGCACATATGAGCCACAATCGCTCTGCTGCGCCGAGTGCTGCTCCTAGTAGGGCGCAAAGTCCTGGTCGGCCGGGCGCAGGAGGAGCAGTGATGGGTCCGGTGGGCTTGGCCATGACCAGTATTGCTGACAAGGCCAAGGCGGAGGCGAGAAGGTAGAACACTTTTCCTACCCATCATGACGGTTCACGGAGATAGAGACAGTGGGGTTGGGTTGGTGTGGCCAGCATTGAATTTGCATATGTTTTGAAGCGTACGAGCATGTATATCCCCATTAGTGTCTACGCGTAATCGGAACGGCGTACGATCCGCCATGTCCGACAGAAGCCGCTGAAAATGCGCTCGACAAGCCGTCGAGATCACACGTGTTTCAGAAGACTGCATCTGCGAGATTATTACTTTATTGTATCAGCCGTCGTCTCGCTCGCATGTCTGGCGCATTTGTCACCCGTTTATTCATGAGAGACATCAACCCGGCAGGTGCATTCATCACACCAAGCCAATCGCATGCATGCGCTTCAGCCACCAGATGAACGTCCGCTTCCTTCCCTGGGACGCACGAATACTCCTTCTTTAGTCTCGGCTTCTTATCCACATCCTCTCCCAATCCTCCAAACTAGATTCCACTGGCGCCTTGCTAAGCAATGTGGAGGTGGAGCCGGCTCACGTTGCCCATGAGCTTGGCTAGGTTCGGCGGAAAGCTTGGCTCTTCGAATCAGACTTCACCCGTATTTTCGTGTGCGCCTGGATCCGACGTTGGTGAGATGACTTTCCGCCTGACGAGAACATGGAGACGTGATAGTGGTTGCAGACAGCACCTGCCGGCATCACGGTCGCGCGATCCTGCAAGTGCGCTCGCTTGAGCTCGCATGGGCGGTCTGGCAACTGCTGCCGGCTCGCGAGCTGGACACCTCGCGAATCGACATGCCGTGCTTTCGAGCTGTTCGCGGATACGGATTCCTCGAAACCAGGATTCTGGTGTTGCTGATAAGCATCCCATCCGCCATTGGTTCAGCCCTGACAACCACGCCGCAATTCATGCTAACGAGCGGTAGTCTCAAATAGAGATCCGTCGTTGTAGTCGTAGTCGTGGACTAGCAATGTTGATTGGCCGGATCATTGCGTGCCCTATCTGAGTTTGGTTGGTGTAGATGTTGGCTCGCAGGCCACGAGGCAAGCACGTTGGCTGCAAGATGCGGCCTCTCACCTGCAGGTGGCTCGACGTCCGGGACATCCTGCCTGGGGCATGGTGCGATCCGATAGTCTGGGCGCATTCCATGGGCAATGCAGCTGCGTTCGGGTCCGCGGCTGTGATGGGGTCCCTGCGGCGTAGATGTGTACATAGGAAGGCGTGTCCTCCTTCCACCTTCGCGCGAGCGATTTATTTGCCCTGGGTCTTGAGGCCAGAGGTGGCTGCGCGCCGCAGAAGGGAAGCGTGACGATTGTTCTAATCTCCTGGTTACACAAAGAATCTTTCACACTTCTATAGGGCTTAGCTCTATCACACAGACTGATCTCCTGGGAACCCAAGTGAGCACCGCGAGTGGCCACGCACCCTCAGCCGCAACAGTCCCAGCTGCACTTGAGACTCCTTCGATCACCACAACAATGGCCAACGTCACGGCTGAGATCACGGCGCTTGAGACGCCAAGCTGGCTTGACACTGGCGACAATGCCTGGCAACTCACCGCTGCATCGCTCGTTGCCCTGCAGTCCATTCCGGGCCTCTGCGTCCTCTACGCAGGCCTGGTGAAGAAGAAATGGGCGATTAGTGGGTATTAGTTGATTCGAGAGTCGAGCGCGCATACTGATAGCATCCCTTCTGCAGACTCGATGTTCATGTGCTTCTACGCATTTGCCATGACCTTGATCTGCTGGGTCATCTGGGCCTACAAAGTGGGCTTTGGCGAGTACATGCTGCCTTTCGCGGGCAGACCTGGTCCAGTGCTTACGATGCAAATGATGATCTCCCAATCCACCTTGCCATCGGCCGACGTCGTCCAAAATTTTCCAAGGGCTACCATGGTCTACTTCCAGTTCGTGTTCGCGGCAATCACTCTGTGTTTGGTGGCGGGTGCGCTGCTGGCAAGAATGAGCTTCAGGGCCTGGATGCTTTTCGTTCCGCTATGGCTCACCTTTTCCTACTGCATCGGAGCATATAGTCTGTGGGGTGGCGGTTTCCTATACAAGCTCGGGGTCATGGACTATTCTGGTGGATATGTCATTCATCTCAGTTCTGGAACTGCTGGCTTCATAGGAGCGTGGTGGGTTGGCCCGAGACTTAAGCAGGACCGGGAAAGTTTCCAGCCGAACAACGTTGGTCTCATGATGGTTGGAGCTGGTATCCTGTGGATTGGCTGGAACGGCTTCAACGGTGGTGTAAGTGCCGAGCCCGTGGAGTCTGAATGCAGACACTGATCCGTTTCTACAGGACCCATACGCAGCCTCTCCTGATGCCGGTGTCGCAGTCCTCAACACCAACGTTTGCACTGCATTCTCAATGCTGACTTGGACGATCATGGACATCATTTTCTACAAAAAGCCCTCGATCATCGGCGCCATCAACGGCATGATCACTGGTCTCGTGGGCATCACTCCAGCTGCGGGTTTCGTTGCTGGGTGGGGCGCAATCATCATTGGCGCTTGTACTGGCACTGTTCCATGGATCACCATGAACGTTGTCGGGAAGAGATGGAGTCTGTTCACACATCACATCGACGACGCGCTCGGCATCACACACACGCACATGGTCGCTGGAGCGCTTGGCGGTTTCCTCACAGGTCTCTTCGCCACAGTAGAGGGAAGCTATGCTTTCGGCATCACGAATCCCGGTGGCGCCATGGAGGGCAATGGACGCCAAGTGTGGGTGCAGATCGTTGGCGCACTGTTCATCTTTGGTTGGAACATCGTATGGACATCCTTGATCATGATGTTCATCAAATATGTCTGTCGGATCCCGTTGCGGATGACAGAAGAGGAGCTGCTTATTGGTGATGATGCCGTCCACGGCGAAGAGGCATACTGCTTCTCGGACGATGTCTCTGGACCGGTGCCAACGGCTGATGTTGAGGCGAAGGCGGCATCGAGGCTCGACAGGATTCATGGAGGTACAGATTATAAGGGCCATACCATCTTGGAGGGCCGTGATGTGGAGAGCGGTAGGACAAGCCAGCACGGCGAAGGTGTTGGTAAGCAGGAAGACGGGCGGGAGATCAAGATGGATTAGAGCATTAACCGTAGATTGTATGCGTTTCGTTCAAAGAACTACTGCTGCGGCGTGAATCGGACTTGCCAGGCGACTTCGGCTGCCACAGAAACGCATCTTTTGCGCGATGATGCATTCCATCTGGATCTAGAGTGAGGAATGTCTCCCGAGATCTCCAACACTCTGTAAGCGTTTCGCTTAATGGGAGATGCGTGACATAGTGAAGGTCCATGGATGTTGTGCGACCCTTGGACCCCTGGGTCAAGTCAGCTTGGCGTGCCGACTTCCACAACTCCTGCTAGGTACCTGTGACCCTGCTCTTCCGCCCAGATCTTGTCTTCGCTTGTAACTCGCCATTGTGACAAGGGCGGAAGGAGGAAGCACAGCGCGTACACGTGCAGAGTGCACACCGACACACCAAGCTTTCTGGCATGCCTTCCGAAAGCGGCGCCGAGGACGATCCACGCGCCCGGCCAGCACGCTGACTTGGCCGTAGCCCGTAGACCCATACACTCTACGTACTCTTAGGGCATCTTGCCTGCTGAGGCACATGCACGGTGGGGCTGAGTAATTACCAAAACGAGGCGATCGGTACTCGCAGTGACTGTAGCATCTGCTGCGCGACAGGTACAATGCCAGAGGCACACTGCCAGCACACTACCGCTCACACCAGCACACACCACAAGCCTAAGTCTCGCACTCACTGCTAACAGACATAGCCACGAGACTCAAGATGGCACGAGCAAAAGGTCCCAAGAGGCCGCGCAGGGAACGAAAGCTGCCAGTCCAGCAGTTGGTCATACTGTGTATGTCGAATCACATTCATTGGCAGCGCTTATGCTGACAGTCAGTCCTGCACAGCGATATGTCGATTCGCCGAGCCAATCTCCTCGACGTCGCTCTTCCCCTACCTGCCAGAAATGGTCAGGTCTTTTGGCGTAGCAGAGAAAGAAGTGGGAGGGTGGGCAGGTCTCTGTAGCGCCGTCTTCAGTATCAGCCAAGCATGTATGGGGATACCATGGGGCCGCTTCTCAGACATATACGGCCGCAAGACTGCCATTCTACTTGGTCTGACCAGCACGATGCTCACTAGTCTTTTCTGGGGCTTCAGCAAGAATTTACCAATGGCCCTGACTGCGCGTATTCTTGCTGGTGCAGGCAACGGCAATGTGGGCATCATTCGTACCACAGTTGCCGAAATGGTGCCATTCAAGGAGCTGCAGCCACGCGCTTTCAGTCTGATGCCTCTTGTGTGGAATATCGGCAGTATATTTGGACCTACGATTGGCGGTGCCCTCGCCAACCCACTCAATGTCAAGCCTGGCGAACACATCGACAATCCAAGTTTCTTCCAGAGGTTTCCGTATCTCCTGCCGAATCTTGTATCTGCATGTTTCTTCACGGTCGGTATAGTCACTGGTCTGCTCTTCTTAGAGGAGACACTGGAGACTTTACAGGGACGGAGAGATTATGGACGCGTGGTCGGCGAGAAGCTGAAGAGCCTTTTTAGGTCTCACGTCATGAAGATTGAGGAGATCTTGCATTTCCGAAAAGCACACGCCAAATCTGCAGGCGCTGAGAGAGAGCCTTTGCTCAAAGCCAATGGCCACACCAACGAGGAAGAAGAGGACGGTTTACCCGCCCAGCCAAAGAAGCCTCCGCCACCACCGCCAAAGCTGAGTGAGGTCCTAAACAGGCAATCTATCCTCAACCTTATGGTGTACACATTGCTTGCTATGCACAGTATGGCTTTCGACCAGCTGCTGCCAGTGTACATGCAGTTTCCATCCATCCATTCTGGCAGTGAGGACGTCACGCTACCTGGGACCCACGGCAACCCACTCAAGTTTGCTGGAGGCTTCACTCTCGACCATTTCAGGATTGGGCTGATCAGTACGTGCTATGGCGTCTGCGGCATGCTTATTCAATTTTTCGTCTTTCCTCCCGTGGCGCGCAAGCTTGGCATTCTCTACTGCTTGAAATGGTGTGTATGCGTATTCCCAATTGCGTACTTTATCATGCCTTTCACGGCACTGCTACCGACACAGAAGACACAGATAGCAGGAGCGTTCTGCATAATGATGCTGAAATGCTTGTGTGGTATCTTTGCTTTCCCTTGCTCGACGATTTTGATCACGAACTCTGCTTCTAGCCTTCGCACACTTGGCACTTTGAATGGCATGGCAACATCAACCTCAGCTCTGGGTCGAGCGTGCGGGCCCGCGATAGGTGGTCTCTTCTTCACACTTGGCGTGAAACGTGGCTTCGTCATTGCTCCTTGGTGGATGTTTTCCGCCATCGCCATGATAGCTGCTGTGCCTGTGTTCTTCTTGGAAGAGGGTGCCGGCTTCGGCGGTGATGACGGCGAGGTCAGTGATGAAGAAGAGGAGGCGTACGAGGATCAAGTGCTCAGAGAGGAAGGTTTAGAAGGCGAGGCTGAAGCTGTGGCTGGCAAAAATGGGCCAGGAATGGTACCCGTGAAGCAGCAAGTTGAGGAAGAAGAGGAGGAGAGATATGGTGGCGTTGGCGGTCTGCTGACCAGGACCAATACGACCGACAGCTATGCCATTTCCGAAGGGCTGGAGAGCGGCAATGGCACACCTACCAGAAGCCGCAGAGGTTCGGCTTCGCAACAGCAACGCCCAACGCTCAGCCATAGAGGATCCAGACGAGTCATGCGACGGACGTCCATGCCTCTAGGCTTTGGCCACCAAGGTGTTGACAGACGCTATAGCAGCAATCTTGGTCAAAGCTTGGGCAGCTCGGGCAGCTATGCTGGGTACTAGAGCACACTTCAGCTCTTTGAAAGGCGTTCATCTTTCAGCGATGGCGTTTGGCGACAGTCAGCGTTGGGGCAGCTTTGTGGGTGGCGGAATTAAAGGTGTTGCACTATATCTCAAGCTATGTTTCGGCATCATTCTTTGCTAACTTATTTTCTATTTCTCAACAGCACGTGGAAACGTTACGGCATGAGTGTTGGCGCATGGGAGCAGGTTTCTGCTGACTCGCGATGACTTTGCGCCCCTGCGCGAAATTTCGATTGACTGGTAGGAATGGCTAAAAGTTAAGTCGTCACGAGACCCAGTGTGTTGCTGGGGAGTGGGCCGGACATCAAGATACTGATGACAGGTGCCACGTCCCATTGGTGGTTGTGAGATTTGATTCCGGCAGAAAAATTGGCGAAAATGGTCAGCCGCTTCATATCGAGTTCCTGTGGAAGAGCCATATTGTGGAGGTTGCCATCTACGAGGTAGGCGCATTCGTCTTCCTGGCAATTCTTTCACCCAGCTACCAATCTCAGGGCTTCGAACGCTGTGACAAGCCTGGGTTGAGAATGACTGCTCAAGTATGTATTGGATGTTTAATTCTCTCATACATTACTTGAAAGTCTAAGCAGGATCACCTTCTATATAAGATTGCTTCTGCCCGCAGCTCATTCCGACTACGCAGATCTACCTCGCACCGACTTTAGCTGGACAAGCTTTACGGATCAGCACCAATGACCAACGAGCTATTCAAACATGGATGACGAGCCTACGCCACCGCCTTACTCTGCATGCGCGGAAACTAGCGAGTATGTCCACACAGCTCGTGCGATCAAACATGAGCTTGGAAATCGATCTTTCACTACTGACGAGTACAAAGAAGAGCTTCGAGGCGCTCTGATATATCTGCTTTGCGTGGATTATAACTTGTGGTCGCCCATCAAAACGCCATTTCAATGGACGGTGGCTCGCCTCCTGAGAATTGCCCGAGCCTTCCGAGACCCTCAAGCTGAATACAAAGCTCATTCATGGCTAAGTACGTTCAAGACACCAGTCCCAGCAATCTGGCACTTCATCGAGCACGACCTCCTCAAGCCGGCATAGGATCTTGGCATCTCCAATGACAACGCGGTCAAGTTGGTGCTTCGGTATGCCGCAAATGTTCGACAAAAATTCGAATATGAAGGTTGCATTTCGTATCTGCTGAGTCGCTTCGGACGGTCGGAGTCTTGGAGAAGTGTCGAATAGATCTCGCCGTATCAATCGCGGCCTTAGTGCCACGGAAAGAACATTCAGACCTTCGCAAACGCTTGGGAAATGCATGCTTGAAGACCTTGGAGCGTTGGCGCTACTGCAGTGATGAAAGTAACGATCGCTGTCGACAGGCATCCTTTCGCTTACTTAAGCACTCTCGGGGACGAGAAGTCGTCTGTGCTGTCGAAATTCAAGGTTGTCATCGACGTATCTGGAAGTGATCATGACGATGATGGCAAGTTGGCAAACGGCAAGGAAAAGAGATATGGTTGCAGTGGAGCACAAGGAGCAATCGATCCAAAGTATAACTAGCTGGACTCCATCAAGCAGATGATTTTTTGACATGGACATGGAGAGCCGATGCACGTTAGGCTCGCATCGAAGCACTCGTAACATGAAGAGGGCCAGACCATGATTCAGTCACGACTGAAGGCTTGCCGATGCAGGCAATCAGCACTAGATCAAAGCAAAGGTATAATGTAACAGGATTAGGATGAGATTCGCCTGACTGCGCTCACTTAGCTCTGATTGTTGTCTCGTTACGTGCAGCAATAATATATGCAAAGGTATTGCCAAGACGTACAGTAGCTCAGCAAAGGTGCGGCTATCAGCAAAATGACGATCAGAAGTCCTAATGTCATCGTGCTATTTCATGATTATTGCACGACCCGCAGCGAGACTATCATGCGAGATCCAAGACATGTTAATAATTGACATTAGAAATTTAAGTCGACCATAAGTCGACCATTGTGATAATTGTTGTTGATGCATGAAGCTATGCATTTTGGCAGCTGGCAAGGAAAAGACCAAATGGTCTGAGCTCTGCTTACGTAAATCTCACATGCAATCGCAAGGGTCACTCAAACGGATCGACCGAGGCGACGGTATATTGCATGTGACGTTCCCGGATGCTAAGCAATAACATACCACCTTCAGAACTCACTTCTGAAGCGTGCTAACAATGGTTCCAATTCTGCAAATGCCAGTCGAGAAGACTTGTAAGATGCAAACCAAGAAAAATGAGCATCCTCATACAGCTGACAGGACTGCTCTACGACGTCGTCACTCTTTTCCGCATCACGATTTCTGCTCTTCTTGACCGCGATACATGGCAGCGTCAAAGCCGTGAAGAGCAGAAGAATCTGAGAAAGGAAGAACATGCGAGCTCATCTCGTCCTCCTTCCGTATTCAACAGCACCACCCATGCTCACGGCGAGGCTATGAGACTTGTTAAATTGCTTTCATTACCCACGCTGACGACTCAGAACAGCATATTACGATCTATGGTCCCTCGATGTCGAACCACCGCCAATCGGACTGCACCACAAAGTACTCAAACTCTCAACAGGCCAGCAGCTCCACTACCTCTCCTGCGAAGACAAAGCCTTCCCACACAAAACACTGTCCTAACTCCGCACAACCTACCACGACATCCGGCCCTTACTCACCCAACCAGCCCTGTCAAGCTACATTCTCCTCTTCAACGTCCCCTTCATCCGCCTAGCCAAACACACCCCTTGGCTCACCGCCCCCCTCCTCCAAAAGGTGCACAGACAAGGCCACAACCGCCTCACAACCGCCGCGACACTAGCTTTCCCAGCAATCCACCAGGCCACCGCAACAACCCACCCACCCGCATCCCCACCATCCCTCCTCGCGCGAAGCAGAGCCCTAACATCGGGCCCCAGCCCCCGGTTCCACTCTAGTCTTTTATGTTAGGCTTTGTAAGTCGGTGATGATGCCATCAATTGGACATACCTATGGCGTTCGTCCAAGTCCTAAGAAGCGCAGTCTGTTTCCTCACTCTAGGTTGCGAACTTTTGGTACCATAGCTTATCCTTGAAATTCGATAGTAGCACGTGCTGGCGTACGGCTGTAGGGCATTTGGAAGGACGCTGCTCTTCGCGTGCAAGGATGTTGGTAATTTTGCACACGCAATTGCAATCAGCTGTCCACTTGCAGCCGCGACCATATTGAGTGTATTTTAGGTTTGACAAAGAGAAGTCGTCGTCAAAACCAATAGCGTTGTTGCCTGCACATGAAGTAACTTCTGAGTCGTAGGAAAATAAATCGCACTGTTCTTGACAGGCGAAAGCGCAAAATACATTCAGCCTGTCGCGTGAGTCTGAACAGATGTGTCTTGATGCGTGCTCATATATACTGACACATTTTTTCACCGCACTAACCATACAGTTAAGATGCATCGATAGGACTAGTAGGACGAGAAGCCTCTTGTCGATCATCTTGTAGCAGATCGTTCCCACTCTAGTAGACTTCGGTCTTGTTGTCCCTTTATCCAGAATGAGGTGACAATGTACTTCGATGTTGATTCGAGCAGCTTAGCAGGTTGGGAGGTAGTACTAAATAACTAGAAATAAGATAACTTCTAGTAAGTAAGTCGTGGTAAAAAGAGAGTAGCAGAGTGTAGAATAGCGACGTTGCTACACTCTTATTTCTATAACGGCTTTCTGTATACTTGACTTGATCATAGGCCGCCGGGAAGTAGGCGATAGGAATTGTCGGTCTATAAAGTAAGGTAATGCCTGACTGTAGAGGCAAGGGCGAAGCAGGCATTTAGTCCATACGACCATAGGCAGGGCTTTGTACTTTACCGTTTATACGACGTAGCCCATGGATAATGCCAACAGGCTGTTCGGCTAGGTATCCAAAGCCAAGCTCTAACAGCTTGTCAAGGTTGTCTCAGTCTGGACCCTGCGGCTCAGCTCCAGCATAGCCTCATGATTGTTGGCAAGGTCCACATATCTCCTGAAGGAGTCAGACCTCCACCTGCCATGGGAAAGGCGTTCATAGTCCTATACCTCGTGTGGCTTTGCCATCACAGCCCCTCCGTGCCTGAGTGGATGTCTAGTATATCCTCGTGCTACCTACCGATCCAAGCTCTTTCCATCTTGCTTGAAGGCTTGTGACAACGGGCTGTCTCGAAAAAGCAGCGCCTGTCGACAGCGCGAACAGCGGAGCGGTGGGTTCGAGACGGTGGAAGTCGGAGAGGGTCTGTATGTGGCGGACGGCGCATGTGGGCGAGTCGGTTGCCGCAATGCGAATGGTTACTCCTCGTCTCTTGATGTCTGTTTTCGAACGCTTGAGACACACTGTTATTTAGTCGCAGGGGTCCAGCGTGCATTGAGATTGGCTTCGTCAATGTTGTACGGCGGACAGGACAGCGCCTTCTCGAGGATTCTTCAGCCCTAAGGTAAGATCGACCATGCACAAGATCTCTAGCCCTGGCTGCTGGAGTTCAACAACTCCAGGGCTGCTCGAAGGCCTTGCACGCCGTCCCGACCATCTCCGTCTCGACCCAGCACGCCGTCCCGGCCTATCGCCAGGCTCACCACTGGGGCCAGGCAGGCTAGGCGGGCATAGATGAGGTGGATGAGGTGGATGAGGTGGATGAGGTGGATGAGGTGGATGAGGTGGATGAGGCGGAGGTGGATGATGTGCCTGGCGAATCTGGGGTACCCTTTGCGGGCCTTGTGCTGCTAGACGCGGTCCTCGAGTTGTCGAACTCGTTGTCCCAGGTCACGCACGATGTTCTCAAGCTGCGCGGATGGAGGCCGTCGTTACCTCTCCGTCTCAGGGCACTTGTTCCTGCCTGACGATCCCGTTTTGGTAGAGAAACCCCCATGATCTGGTAGGGGACCCCCTAATCTAGCCACACTCCATCGATATACTCCCACCTAGTCTCACGTTGTACTTGATTGAAGTCCTCATCGTCGGATCTCGAGAGGAGCTAGACCGCGCTCGACGTGTCGTTCGTTGTGATGTTCCCAGTTGCGAGGTGGACTTTTCGCAGAGCATCAAATTTGATAGCACAATATAATTGTTATCGAGCCGGCCACAGACATCCAAACAGGACAACTAGATGGAAGCGCAAAGCGATCGCTTCACCGCGCGACCATCTGCACCTGCAAATGTCATATACGGCGACACCATCTAATCACTTGCTTTCAACCCAGATGAACCTATCGCAGCACAGATGGAGGAGCTGGCCAAGAAGCGGGATAAATCTTTGACACCTCCACCAGACCAATACTTTGACAGCTCGCGCGAGATCAGGACAAAAGGCACGGCATTCTATCAGTTCTCCGAAGATGCAGAGGAAAGGAAGAGACAGATGGAAGGCTTAGAAGCTGAGAGGCTGGAGACGGAACGAAAGAGGAAGGAGCGAGAGGAGAAGATGAGTGAGAGGAAACGGCAGATTGAGGAGAGGAGGAAGGATGTACAGGCCAGGAGGGGCAAGAGGAAGGCGGACGAGTTCCTCGATCAGCTAGGTGAGGAGTTGTACAGTAAGAAGCAGGACTTGGATGCTGGGACGGAGATGACGGAGAGTATCGAGAGGGCTGTCGCGGCAGAGGAGAAAGATGAGGATTCATGAGACACGACATGTCATCGATTTATACGAGGCGATTGGTCCGCTCTGGGAAAGTAGATGTGGACTACATCGTGCGAAAGAAGAATTCCGGCATTGGAGTCGATCATACGATCTGCACTCGCAACAGACGTGCGAATAGTCCGTCAAACTCTGACTGACTGAATGACAGTATGACATTTCAAAAGTTCACGTCAGCTTAATCTCATCGGCCACCCCCATCAACTATCACGATGATGGACAGAGTATACTAGCTGTATTTGAGAGGCGAGATACCGATGATCTGGACCCGTGACTCTGTCACTCAATCAGTCAGTCAGTTTTGACTGACTATCGAAACGAATGATTCGCATTCTGGTCGCTTTCGCGTACATCCGCCGGCCACAGAGCGCAGAAGACCACGTCGGGACCACGACGTCGACGGTGAGTGGCCGTCGCAAAAGTTAGACGGTATGCTACCGGGCAGCCAGCGAACAGCGAACGATGAGTAGTCAAAGAAGGCATGCTTCGCTCTACCTCACGTCGCGCGCTTGCAACGACTATCGGAGTCTCTGCTTGGTGGTTTTGGGCCGTACAGAGATCGCTGGAAATTATCCTCATCTGACTCTTTGGTGGCACTGTGCATCACGCCTAGTCTTAAATAAGTCGGTTACTTTGTATCCGGTTGTACCTTCTGCAGAGACTGAGACGCGGAGTGGGGGTATCCATGCTCAAGCGCAATCAGTTGGAATCCATTCGGGTCCTTCGCATGCTGTGCACTCGGTATCCGGTTCTGCCTTCTACAAGGCTCGAGAGACTGAAACGCGGGAGAGGAGACTCCAGACTCAAGCCCTATCACTTGGCATTCAGCTCCCTTCGGATGCTTTCCACACGCGGGATTTGTCGCTCTATCATTCTGTAGCTCGATGTCATCCCAATGCCATCTGCCTAAGAGGTCTGCTTGGTCTGGGAATACGAGGAAGGAGGCGAGAAGAAAACCCCCAAGGATGTGCTGTGGTGGGCGACATTCAATCTGGTGGGCAAGAACCTCATCTTCCAGGACTGCTACCGACGGTCTCTCCGGCCTCTGCGCCTCAGCAACTTTTCAATTCCCAACGACCATCCTCTGCTCGCTGTAGTTTGACCTTTTCATCACCAACCGCCTTCTCAACACCGGCGTGATCGTCCATCTTGACTATTCCTACGTCATGCAGTTGCTGGTTGAGCCCCAGCAGAAGCAGTACCAATGGGTTGCTTTTCCATGGCTGAACGGCGCTATGAGCCGTTCGCACCATGACTGCTACTAGCAGGAGAATGGATAGTCCGACCACAACCGCAGGTAATGATATCCAGATCCACCGCACTCTTACCCCGAGCTCGTACGCGATGCCTCCGTATATAGATTGGTAGATAGTGAACTGAAGCGATGCATTGTTCGCGCGGACGACAGTAGTCATGCTTGATGCAAGATTGTTGATCCAATATTCCGGGTTGCCTGTTCCGTTCCAGATGCCTCGCACAAGGTCGCCTCCATACGAAGGAGATCCCGTGTTCACATATCCGGTGGCGTTGAGATACCCGGTCAAGGACTGCTGCAGCGCCAGAATGGCTTCACCTTGGAGAATGTAGGTGGTGCCATTGAGAGTTTGCTCGCCAGGAATAGTGTAGTTGGGACCATACATCTGCTGCCCGGGAAGATCGTAGTTGGGAAATGGAATAGGTGCAAGGTTTACGGGATCCTTTGTACTGCCGGCAGGGAAACTGTCGTAGATTGCCACCACCTCTTGCTGCTGGACTGTGGACACGACAGAAGTGTTGTAGACCTGTATGCACATCCACAAAGCACACTCTGATGCTGCATAGGAAAGATTGGGTTTAGCAGTCTCACCGTATGGAGCGCCGATGGTGTCAAAGTTGGTCAGGTAGAGACGCTCTCCAGAGCGGTCGAAGTAGCTGCCGTTGCCTTGTAGCACTTGGAAAACGGGTGCGGCGCCGAAGTTGTCAATCATGCTGGGGTTAGTTAGCTCTGCAATCGAACCTGACTGTAAAGTGTAGTTGCAGTAGCCCGATGATTTAGAGCATTCTTGCTCGAAAATCGTTTTCGTGCACCCGCCGCACACGGCAATCGAAGGTGTCAAGGGCCAGGTACAATTACCTGTCGGGCAATAGCTCGAGGTAGGAGCGACCGCGGAAGCTAAAATACCATTATAGATCGCGGCGGTCATGTCCAGCCCAGGGAAAAGTGCTGTTTGCTCAGCGTATGAGTATGGTTGTCGTCACAGTAGTCTCTTGAGACCGACCCAGCGGCATGTACTCACCAGCTTCGGCAGGATTGCCCTCATAGTCCCGATAGGCTTCTGCCCTAGGTAGAGTCTCAAGAAGTTCCAATGTACCATTGGTTGCTAGCGGCACGGTTATGTCGAAGGAGACCAGTTGCTGGGTGAATGTGCTGAAGCCGAGGGACGCCACGGTGAGCAACGCGCCTAGTGCAGCGAACGATCTAGTAGGATGATGGTCAGCACATATTACAAGGCGGGATGGATTTGACGACGTGCCTGCGGCCTCTCAGATGACATAGTAGGAGTATACTGCCCCATGGTCCTCTTGACGCTGCGTCGAAGTGGACCGTGCTTTGTAGTCTGTTCAATCGCGAGCCGGTGTTTGCCGTTGCATAGCATAACCACGTTTCTTGAATGATTGCCGATGCTGTAGGCACTAACAGGAAGGCCCTGTTGAGGGTTGCGAGAAACGATATCAGGCCATTAAGCGTCAAGTCATAGGGCAAGTTCAGAGCGGATAGTGGTCGGTCTTGATATTTTCTCAGGATGGCGACGATGAAAGCGAATATTCCCAGGGAAAGACACGAAGCCAGTATCTCAGGCAACCACCATCTCAAGATATTGATTGATAGCTTGCATCGCGAAACAGTAGTTGGTCGTCTTAAGCGCTCCGGCCTGTGAAGTTTTACCAGAGGTATATCCTCGTCTTCCACACCATTTCGTGCCATCATGAGCGGGGACCTCTGCGATCATGTGTCATGTCGCGGGTCCAGCGCCATTGAAGTAGGCCTGTGTTATTTGCAAGGCTTCAGAGCGACGGCAGGTGGCCGTGGGCTGTGCAGACGCTAAGTATGCAACGGCTGCGCCTCTTCTTTTGACTGACGAGCCGCAGCGATCGACGGTACTGTAGCTTGAAACGTTGGCTAATGCAGGGCGAACATATCATGATAGTATTCCGCAGCTTGCATGTACAATCATGAAGCATGAAGCAGGATCGCTGAGGATAATGGAGAGCGGAACAGTGCTGCCATTTGTCACTTTAGTCAGAACATGTTGCTGACCTTTTCCACAGTATGCCGCTGCCACCACGGAGATTTTCTCGCAGAAGGGCGCCTCCTCGCAGATCAAGCCGTACACGTCTTGATGCAGCACCATAGTAAAGCTGCATGCTTGTTTCTCATGCATGCGACCAGTCCAAAGACCTTGACGACTTGCTTTTCACTATCATTCAGCTCAAAACCCCAGAATCACTTTCTTCACTTCATCGCCTTCGGTCCATCTCTTGCATTCGTCCCATCAACCGATCAACCAATTGCATCCGCTGAGCCGGTGAATCACCAGGCATAGACCCAAGCATCATCTCCATATGCCTTTGCAAGAACTCCATATGCGGATTCTCCATGTCTCCATCAGGATCATAGTCACGACTTCTCTGCCCGAGCTCCCCCAACACATCAGGAGCCGGCACGTCCTCACCACGCACCCAAACACCGTGATCGTGCACAGCGCAGGCGGGCAGCAGAGTCAAGTGCCTCTCCCAGTTGTCTGTCCGCCAGATAGCCACAGACCACGAGGCCGCCTTAAGTTTGATCTTCTCCATCACCTCGTTTCTCATCCAGAATGTGGCTCGTCTTAAGGTGCTGTCCCAGTGCCAAGTAGTCACAACGTGCAAACCTTCTTTGTGGGCCTTACGACTCTGGAGAATGGATGCAACGGTCTCATCGCTCAGTACATAAGGCCGCAGGAAGTCGCTGTTATTCGGGACGAGGAAGTTCATCTTGTGAAACGCTAGTATGAAAGTCGGAATATTGGCCATCGTATCCGGCACATGTGTGAGCGGTCCGAACGTGAAGCTGTACTTGTGCACATCCTGTATAAGGGGAATTCCAGGAGATGGAATGCCGAAGGGCAAGACAGGCAGCCAGAGCGCGGTCAAAGTCGTGAGCTCGGCTGTGAAAGGAGCAAGCGACTGCTCTAGGGCTGGATGGTCGGCTGCGACTTCTTTCAGAGCGAGCGGCCCCGACCGAGGAGGCCTTGCTCTTGAGACGATTTTGCCGCTAAGGATCTCAGCCCAAAGGCTACTGAGCCAATGTCCAGGGTAGTCCAAGTCGGCGAGATGGACCAACTGTCTGAAGAAAATTGTGACATTCAAGGGTGAAAGGATCAGGTTCTGGTCTGAAATCTGCTGCTTCTCCTTTGGCATTATGATCTTGAAGAAGATGCGCTGCAGCCAGGTCTCGAGCTTCGTTCGCGACATGCGACTCCCTGCTGCGTTGATCTCATGATGCCAGGTGTTGTAGTAACATGTTGGCATCATGCTCTCACCGTCCGGGACTGGGTCCATTCTGACGTTGAATAGCGTTGCAAGGTCCGCAGGCGCGCTCAAAGTAACGTACTCATTGTCAAATTCCACGAGAGAATCAAACCTGCGTGGGTTCCTGAGGTTTGTCGAGGTGACGAAGAATTCTTTGCCTGGACGAAGCTTGGGTATAGCGTAAAGGTATGAGGACAGAGTACCACCGATATAGTCCAGAATATTGCTCAAATGGATGCGGTCGTACACCTGTGGGTATGTCGTCAGATCGTGATCTGCCTTTACATCAGCAGCGTCGACGTGCTTCTGAGCCTGCTTGCGGTGACCGACGACACCATATCGAATCTGTTCCAGCACCGCTGCGACGTCGCCAACACAGACTTCGATCTTGAGTCTGTTCTTGATCTTGCCGAGCGAGACAACCACGGTCGTGAACCACATCATTACGTGATCAAACAGTCCTTGAGGATTTGTTGGCGCCACATCCAGATGTGAGTCAAGTTTGACTGACTGTTAAGACGTCTGGTCTCAGGTGCCCTTCTTTCCATCAAAAACGTACCAGACATTGCCAATTGCGCTCGCTGCATCAGCATACGTTCTTTGCTCTCGCGTAACGTATCAACAGCATTGATGCGAGCACGTCTCGTAGGATACTCTTTGAGCGTCTCCTCCTGCCACTCTCCCAAGACTCTGAGAATCTCCAGTCTGTAGAGTGAAGGAACGTCTAGAAATTGGGGCAGAGCCTTGTAGCCAGCTAGCATGTCTATTGCGAGCTTGATGTACCGTTTCATTACTTTGTACACTCCCTTGGGCATGATTGGCGCCAAGTAGACGTAGTACAGGCATGGCATCAGTTCGTTGCCTGCGACTGCCAGCGGATCTCCGCTGGATGCTGAAAGATCAGCAGGACGACGATATTGCGAGCTTGTGCCGCAGCTTTGATATGGACCGTCGTGAAGTGATAAAGCCTGCCACTGGCGGTGCCCGTACTGGAGGATGGCGGCTCTAGAGAGTTGACGTCTCGCCTCTCGCCACCCGTGATGCTGGAAAATGTGCAGTGTAGATGTCGGGCATCTCCAATACCGCCGAAGAGGAGCGATATCTCTTTGCGGTTGGTCTCATGAAGATCAATGTCGTGTAAAGGCGTAGGCGGGTCATCGCCAATCGTGTAATACTCCGGCACATTTCGTCTGGAGAGTGTCAGCAGATACCACGCCTATGACTCTTCTTCTAAAGACACATACACTCTTGGTTTGTAGCGTGGCAGCTCTAGCAAGAGTCTTTCGTGGAGTGCTTTAGTGTTCGCAGTCTCAGACACGCTGGCTTCGTATGTGGAACACGCTTGTGCGAGATTACGCTTGTCTTGGCTATGTGAGAGCAGATCAATTGTGACATTGCTTTCACAAACTGCGAGCTGGCGATAGGAGCCTTGGCCTGGCGAAGGTATATCTTTTGTCGAGCCGCCGAGTCCTGGGCTTGATCTTTCAACCGCTGTAATGCTGCTTCGCAAGTGTCGTCGCAGGCTTGATAGCTGCCTAGCTCGAATTGAGCAGCCGCCAGGTTGGACAGTAATGTAGCGTCTTCAGGAGCAAGCTAAGCAGCCTTCTGGTACTGAGATATCGCAGCTTCGAGTCTGCCGGCTTTATATTGTTCATTGCCCTTCTGGCGCACGACGTCAGACGATTCGAGTTGATAGTCCGCCATCTTCAGATGATCTTCAAATGATCACACAAGTGTCAAACATCCTTGATGGCCAGATCCAAGACCTAGAAGAATGATGTTCAGGAGCAAAGAAGCTTTCACCAGATCAATGTCAAGGTTGCGCGTTTGCCTGAAGACGCGCCGCGCGACAACGCAAACGCTATCCGTGACGCGTGCGCACGGGAACTGTATGAGCCCATATTGTCGGACGAGAGCGGTCATATTGATTCCATGCCCCCTGAGGACTGATTGTGGGATTCGAAGAGCAAGAAGCCCGACGGGTTTCAAGGTGACTGTAAAATGCCGACGTAAAGATGCTTTACAACAAGATGGAGAGAAAGTCGAAGCCGTCTCCTAAGATAAAGACGTCTATGGGTTCTTCTGCTGTTCGGACGACGCTTCGGCCGACATCAACTTCTCCTTAGCGTTGCAATATTGCTACATTGCTATATCTCGCTAACTGCTATTGCTATATAATACGATATATACTATATTATATATATCGGATACTAGCTTATATATATATATATATATATAATTATTAGTAACTATCTACTATAGCTACTAAAATAAGATAAAAAGAGTATAAAGCTACTAAGAGCTTATAAGAGCCTCTATATAATTTATAGTATATAGAGATATATATAAGTTATATAGTAATATTATTATTAATAGAAGTATATAAAGCTAAGTTAATCTAATCTATCTAATTATATTATTAAACCTTTTATACTAAGTTAGTAGAGTAGTAAAAGCTTAGTAGCTTCTTCTTATAGAGCTACTAATATATAATATATTCTCTACTATATAATATAAAATACTATATAATAAACTAAAAGCTAAAATATTAAGAAATACTAAGTATAAAAATAATATTTAGTAGCCTAGTATTTTAGAAGTATAAAGAAACTACTTCTCTAAGATTCTAAAAGTATAAGATTATAGCTACTTCTAATTAGCTAAGACTAATTAGAAATAGCTAATATAAAAAGCCTTATTAATATATAGAGATATACTAATAAGATAGAAGATATAGTAGAGATATAATAGTACTACTAGCTTAGTAGAGATAGATATATATTATCTTATATCTATAAATTAGTAAACTTAGAAGAGAAGAAGAAGAAGAAACCTTTAAAAGATTCTTTTACTATCTATTCTCTTCTCTCTACTTATATTCCTATCTATTACTAGAGAGGAAATAAAGAAAGCTATTAAAGAAGAGCTTCTTTATCTATATAGATAAGTAGATAATTTACTAGAGACTTAATACTACTTAAAAGAACTATATAAAAACTTAGAGAAGTATTAATCTACTTCTAAATTAATACTAAGAGCTATAGATAGTACTACTAGCGAATTAGTAGTAATCTATAAGTAGAATAACTAATAGTAGTTTATTAATAAACTACTCTTATAGTCCTACCTTATAGATACTCTTCTTCTAAGCTAATATTCTTAGTAGTAAATAGATAGATACTTATATAGCCTTAGGTAATAGTATATCTTCTACTCTAGAGCTTTATTATTCTATATAGATTATTTATAAAAGCTTTACTACTACTATATATTATCTCTAGTTTTAACTAAAACGCTAATAATAATATCCTACTATAATATATCTTCTTATAAATCTTTACTAGTTTTCCTCTATTAATAATATTACTTCTAAACCTTCTTTCTAACTTTCCTCTTATATCGCTAGTAATTCGCTAGTAAATTTAATAATATATCTTACTTATAATTTACTAGTAATCTAATAGTATACTAAGCTACTATCTATAAGGCTACTTTATACCTAGTTTAATAATAGGAGACCTAAGTAACTATAATATCTATATCTAGTTCTACTATACTCTTAACTCTAAAGCTAATAAGAAGTTTATATATTATATCTACTATATAAAGAGTATTACTATTAGCTACGTCTATAAGAAGCTATTAAGTTAGATATACTCTAACTATAAGTATAAGAGAAAGCTTTATTATAAAACTATAAGTACTTTATTAGTAATATAAAGACTAATAATTCGCTAGTATACTAATAATAACTCTAGGTCTAACCGAATATATAGAGCTAAGTAAACGAGCTCTATAAGATATATAAAGCTTATATCTAGCTCTACTTTAATTACTATATTAGTATTATTAATATAGTAGTAGTAAGAGCTTATTATACTCTTTACTAGTCTACTATTAACTTCTATCTTATCTAGTATATATTTAACTAAGAGTATACTAGTATTAAGTTTAATATATCTTATCTAAGTAAATACTATAAGTATTCTAATTACTAGCCTATTACTAATAAAGAGTTCTACTATATTAACGTTAAGAAGTACTACTACTAAGTAGATACTAATATTAAATCGACTCCTATATCTATATAGATAATAGGTAATATAAGAGTAAGTTACTAGTAATTCGCTAGTAAATCTACTTATTAATAATTTAGTAGAATATAGCTATTACTACTATTCTAAGCTATTACTAGTAATTTATTAGTATAGATACTCTAAGTAATAGTATTTACTAGTAAACTACTAATAACTATTACTATTCTACTATTAAAGATAATTTAGAGTTAGAAAGAGTATAGTTCGATTCTAAGTATATAAAGTATAATATTATATATTAGCTTTAGAATACTTATAACTTAGTAAAGAAGATTCTATTAAGGCCTAAAGTAGTTATTATTAAGAGTAGCTTTATAATAAAGCTAGGTTTAGCTAATAAGCTACTTATTATTAATAATAACTTATTAGTAACTCTAACTTCTAACTACTTCTTCTATTATAGTCGATCTCTTAGAAGACTAACTTATATCTACTACTTATATTTTATTAGTATCCTAACTCCTAAGCGCTAGATAAATTAAGAGTAGATTAATAATATATCTAATAATAAGGCTAAGAAAGTCTTATTATAGCTTCTTAATAGTAAGTTATTAATTCTAGGTAACTTAACCTTAACGCTTATTATTATTAATAGTAGGTTTCTAGATAGTAAGAAGAAGATCTAGAGGTATTATAAGTATACTACTACTAAGTATCTAGTTTCTAAGTCTACTTATAAGACGCTAGTAAAGAGATATATAGTTACTATTATTAATAGGTCTTAAGATAATACTAATCTATTAGCTACTAATACTAGGATCTATAACTCTATCTCTATTATCTCTTAACCTTTATATACTTTACTAATATAAGATAGTTCTATCTCTAATATTAATATAACGCTAGTATAGACTTATATTAACTCTTTTTACTAAAATACTAATACTTCGCTAATAACTTTTTAGTAGATAGCTATACTAGCCTCTACTAACGCTTTAGCTATTATACTTTATATACTATTATCTATTTTTATAGTAGTAGCTACTATTACTATAGTTAGAGCTATAAGTACTTAGAGCTTTAATATTATTTATAGCTACTTTAGAATATAGGTAGATAATAATATAAGAGCTTAAGTAAGTTAGAAGTAAGTTAGATAGTATAGGTAGTTAGTTAGCTAGCTAGCTACTCTACTATATATATTAGTATAGTATATACTTTAGAAAGAATAAAAAGTTTCTTAATTCTATTATTTTCTACTCTTTTTATATTACTAGTAATTTAGTTATAACTCTTATTATTCTTCTAAGAGCTTACTTATATTCTTAAAGTTCTTATTACTCTCTTAGGTATTATTATCCTTATTATAGCTCTTTTACTATAATAAGTACTTACTCTTACTCTTATAAACCTACTTAACTAAGATCCTTTCTATCTCCTAAACTTTCTTACTATCTAAAGTAATCTTAGAGATAGTAATATTTATTAGTAGATCTCTAGTATAGTATTTAAATAGCTTAAGAAGTAATATATAAAAGACGTTATAGATATAGTATAAGGCTAGTAGTTATAGTTAATATACTTAGCGCCTAATAGCTTCTTTAATAATAAAGAGCTTTAAAAACTTAGCTAATAGCTTCTAGCTCGATTAGATTAGTTTAAGGTTCTTAAAGCTAAGAAGTACTAAGTCTTCTAGTTAGAAAGTTAAAAGTAGGTACTTTTTATTATATTACTTCTTTTACTACTCTTAAGCCTTATAGAGATACTTAATAGTATACTCTTAAGCTATATATATTATTATTATTCTATTAGTTACTAATACTATCTTCTCTTTATAATATATATCCTTATATATAGTCTAGCGAAGATACTTACTTAGAACTAAAAAGAAGAGTAACTTACTAGTACTAGAATAAGCTATATTATTATATATAAACTCTATATATAGTAGAAGGTTTAGCTAGTCCTCTTAGTAGTCGCTAGTAAAATACTAAAGATATATCTTTATAGTTTAGTTCTATCTCTTAGTCTAGCTATTAGTTTAGAAGTAGTATATAGTACTAAGATATTACTATATCTAATATTAGTAGTAGATTTCTATCTAGAGCTTAAAAGTAAATAGAGATCTTCTATTACTAATAATACCTTTTAGAAACCTAGACTATAAGGCTAGGTTCTTTATAAATATATCTATAAACTATTAGATATTCTATATACTCTATACTAGAATATATAGTAATATCTTAGAGAACCTATTAATAATAACTAGAATAGCGTTATAAACTAGGTTATTATACTTAACTAGTAGAAGTCTAGTTATAAAGTCTAAGCTAACTTCTTCTTAGATATTCTTAGATATTAGTAAAGGCTATAGCTCTTTATAAGGAAGATACTACCTAGATTTTAACTATTAGTATATTATATAAGTCTTAATATAGCTCTTAATATTAGCTATAAGTTTAAACTAATATAGTATATAGTTAATAAGCTTTATTATCTTATTAGTACTAAAGTAGCTAGCGAGCTTAGAATTATAGAAGGTTACTAATATCTCTTCTTTTAGAGCTATATCCTTTAGGATATAGAGACTTCTATAAAACTATAATAAGTTCTATTTATTAAAGCGCTAGGCTAGTATCTTCTTAAGAGTAACTTACTTCTAACTAGGCTTATTTTAGAGCTAGGCTATAAAGAGATTCTTTTTCTATAATATTATAATTACTTATATAAACTTAGTATTAGTATCTTCTAATCTAGTTTCGCTAATAAGCTAAGAGTATACTTAATAATATAGTATATAATATAAGCTAGTACTAGTACTAGCGTCTAAGTTAGATATATTATATATATACTTAATAGCTAATTTACTAATAATTTCTAGAATCTCTCTAGTTATAAGTCTTAAGCTATAAGCTTTTCTTATTTAAGTAATACTAACTATTATCTTAATATCTCTATTAGCTAACTAAAGCTTTTATTAAAGAGTAGAAAGTAAAATATTAATAGTAGAGTTCTCTATCTAATAGTTAGATCTCTATAATAGACTATCTATAAGATTTAATAACTCTAACTAATAGTAGACTTCGAAGTTAAACTATCTAAGATAGAGTATCTATCTAGCCTATTATATATTTAACCTAGAAATAGTTTAGATAGTCCTAAGGTTATTATAGTCTATATATACCTTAATTACTAATAATATACTAGCGAAATAATATCGCTAGGTTTTAAAGTAGTATATAATCGCTAATAGCTCTTAGTTATATATTTCTTAGTTCCTTTTAGCTAGCTATATTTTCTAGGATATAAAGGTAATAGGATACTACTTTCTATCTTTAAAGAGCTATAATAAGATACTTAAGATATTATATCTTAAAGTATTAGTCTTTAACCTTATCCTTTAATCTAAGTTAAAGTAGTAGAAAAGAAGTACTTATATAAAATAATACTTAATCTTATTAAAAGAGAACTAGATAATATTATTCTAATAAAACTCCTAGTTACTTTTTAAGAGATTAGTTATAGCTAAAGTCTTCTAAGTATACTTTTTAATAAAATACTAGTAGAAGTTAGTAAATCTAAGAAATAATTAGAGCTCCTTTATTAATATAAGAGTAGACTAGTTCTAAATTATAGTTAGTTTATCTAGATTAGCTATAATACTATTATAGTAGATAATAAATCTAAGGAACTTTACTATTTTAGTAGCGAACTTATACTTCTTCTAGTTATAATAGAAGCTAATAGTTTATAACTAATCTAGTATCTTCTTAACTATAGCCTAATATTTATTAAGATTCTTAGAATATATATAGATAAGAATATTATTAAGATATATTATATATATATTATTTAGTAGTCTAATAAGAGCTTAGTTAATATATATCTAAAAGGTTACTAAAGTATTAGTTAACCTAAATAGTATAACTTAGTATTAGTAATAGCTATATTAGATATAAAAAGCTATCTTCTATTTATTATCTCCTTAGATTCTAATTTAATAATAGGCGTCCTTAAGATCTAGTAAGATAAAGTATTAAGTATCTACTAGCTAGTCTAAAGTCTCTTTAATTAATAGGAGAAAATACTAATCTTTAATAGTAATATTATTTAAAGCCTAGTAGTTAATATAGAGTTAAAGATTACTATTAGCCTTAGGTATAAATAATAGTAGAGTATTAGTAAAGCTAATACTATATTTAATCTATCTAGTATTAAGTTCTTTCTCTAAGTATTCTTAGAGAACTTCTTACTTCTAAGTAGAAAGAGTATAAAATAGTCTATATAATAGTTCCTTTTCTTCTAATAAGTTAATAGTATAGTTAGTAATATAGTAAGAAGATAGTATACTAGTAGTATTATTATTAAATAAGTCCTAGTAGCTTATTAATACTTCTAAGATTAGTAGTAGGCTCTTTTCTAAGTTAATAATATAGATTACTACTAAGTTACTATCGACTCTATCTACTTAAATCTACTCTATATACTATATTACCTACTTTTTCTTTTTCCTTAATATAGCTCTTAATACTTTAGTAGATACTAGGCTTATATTAGACTTCGTATACTCTTACTACTATAAGTCCTTAGTATTTAGTATATTAATAGCTATACTCTTTAATAAAAAGTAGTTAAGAAGAATATTATAATTTCTTAGATTAGTACTATATATAAGGATAGTCTTCTTATATATCTTACTAGTATAATTAGTTATTATAAGTTATAGCTTATAAGCTCTATAGTATTATTAATACTAGGACTAGAGCTAACTAAGACTAGGAGTCTTAGCTAGGACTTTTAAGAAGTTATATTAAATAGCTAACTTTTAGTTAACTAGAGTAACTTATCTATATATATTAAAAGCTATAGTTACTATTAAGTTATATATAGATAACCTATAAGATATATAAAGAAGATATTAATCTTAGATTATCTCTTTAACCTTAAGAAGATAAAGAAAGATATCTATTATTAAGTTATCTTATCTAACTACTATTAATTTATTAGTAATTAGGTCTATTATTTTTTTATTACTATTAGAGTCTTATTTAGGTTCTTCTCTATCTAGCCTAGCTTAGGTAGATTAATATAACTTATAGATAAATACTTCTTCTATCTATATTAGAAGTATTTAATCTTCTTTTATAACTTAAAGCTTAAGAAAGATATAAGTAAAATATCCTTTTCTCTTAGTATATTCTTTATTAGCTTTTATAGAATAAAAGGCCTACTTAACTTCTAGTTTATATAGAGAATCTTACTAGTTAGGCTCTTAGGCTACTTCTTAGCTAATATTATAAGCTTCTTTAAAAGATTCTTCTTAAGCTATAAAGTAAGATCTACTAGATTATCTTATATTATAAGTATAGTATTATAGTTAATAGTAGCCTTATAGAGTTTCTTATAAAGTTAAGTAAAGAGCTAGTATAATAGTTACTTCTTAGTATAAAGTAGGTCTATCTAGTATTCTAATATTTCTAGATAGATAATAAAAGACTAGATAGTCTAATCTAAGTATTACTTTACTTAGATATACTTCTAGTAAGCCTTTAGTAGCTAGTCCTCTAAACTATCTAAAAGATAAGAAAGAAAGTTAAGAAAGAACTCTTAAGTTAAGTCTTAGCGAGTTTCTTTATTAGTATTCTACTATTAGATTCGCTAGTATTCTTTAGGTATTCTACTAAGAAACTATATAGACTAGATAATTTAAGAGATATTAGTAGTATAAAGGTATAGAGCTTATAAGAAAGTAATCTTATAGTTATTAATATAGTTCTAGAGAGCCTTATAAGACTAGCTCTTAAACTCTACTAAGTCCTTAATAGTCTACTTAGTAGATAAGTATCTATCTACTAGTAGTTTATTAGTAAGTTATTTCGTTAGTAGTACTCTATTAACTCTAGCTTTAGTCTAGCTTACTTAGAATTAATCTTAGAGATTCTAAATCTCTATATATATTTATAACTTATTATATTAGTATTAGAGATCTATAAGAGAGATCTTCTCTAGCTTATTATCTAAATCTATTAGTTCTAGTCTTAGACCTAAGTCCTAGGTTCTAGCTTCTAGCTAGTTCTCTAAGAACTAATAGTCTAATACTAGTCCTATAGTAGTTTTAGATTCTTCTTTAATTTCGATAATATATAGCTCTAATACTAATAGTTTACTATTATTCGATTTAGCTAATAGGTTATTTCTAGTAGCTAGAGCTATTATAAAGCTACTACTCTAAAAATAAGTAGAAGTTTACTTTATAAAAGGCCTTATTAATATATAGAGATATACTAATAAGGTAGAGGATATAGTAGAGATATAATTATACTACTAGCTTAGTAGAGATAAGTATATACTACTTTATATCTATAAATTAATAAACTTAGAAGAGAAGAAGAAGAAGAAACCTTTAAGAGATTCTCTTACTATTTATTCTTCTCTCTTTACTTATACTCTTATCTATTACTAGAGAGGAAATAGAGAAAGCTATTAAAGAAGAGCTTCTTTATCTATATAAATAAGTAGATAATTTACTAAAGACTTAATACTATTTAGAAGAACTATATAAGAACTTAGAGAAGTATTAATCTACTTCTAAATCGATACTAAGAGCTATAGATAGTACTACTAGTAAATTAGTAGTAATCTATAAGTAGAATAACTAGTAGTAGTTTATTAGTAAACTACTCCTATAGTTCTATCTTATAGCTAAGTAGACTCTAGACTTATATAGTTATAAATAACTAATACTAGAGAGTTTTATTAAGAAAAGTAGATTAGAGTTAGATAAAGTTACTAGAAAGCTATTTACTATAAGGCTAGAAAAGTAGAGCTAGTTAGCTAATATAAGAGGCTAGCTAAAGAATAAAGTTAAGCTATAAAGAAGAGATACTCTAAAGGTACTTTATAATTACTATTATAATATATATATTATACTACTAGATTACTATCCTCTTACTACTATATTTACTCTTATAGATACTTATTAGTATTAAACTAAGTAGCTCTCCTATATTTATTATAAGAAAAAATATTATAATATAATAGTATTATTTTAAATAAGATAGTATAATTCTAAATAAATATATATAGTTATATACTTATAGTAACCTCTATATAAGGATAGTATATATATATAATAGGGAAGCTCTATAGTAAAGATATAGTCTTATCTAAAGACTCGTATAGAGAGGTATCTCCTTTAGATAATAGTTTAGATAAGTAGAGTAGGTTAGATCTAGATAAAGTTGCTAGAAGGTTATTCGCTACGAGGAAGAATGCTGCGACATAGCAGCATCGTCGCGCATAAGGTAGTGTAAGTAGTCACGTCACGCACTCGTCAGAACTTCTATGTAATTGGTAAATACATGTAGCGGGGAAGCTCTGCAGTGACACCCAATTTGGTGAATATATTGGTACAGAATTCACGAAGTGTCCAATCACACCTGCGGATGGGTTATACCCATCACTTTAGGGTGAGGTGGCCGAGTGGTTATGGCGCTAGTTTCAGGTAGTTACTACTACGCCGAAATGGATGAATCCTACATACTAGTGGAGCAATCCTCGTGGGTTCGAGGTATGTTACACTATCAAGCCAAGCTTGGAAACGTAGAATTGATGGTTGACTTTGAGTTCAGTCCCACCCTCATCAACATACAACCATAGTTTTTTGCCTTTCCCCTGCCGTCGGGACAGGGGCTTTCGTTTTGCTTGACCAGGACGGGGTTGAGCAGGGACGACGTGAGAACTTCGCCTCGGGTCACGTGTGGGCTTGGCGCAAAGGCGAAGTGCGGCCGGGCAGCCGACAGATCAGTATTACGCGCGAGCATCCATTTTCACCTTCCACCAATAGTCATCAATGGACCTACGCTCCAAGGTACACAGGTCTGGCCCTGGAACTCAAAAGCACTGCCACAAAGGATCCGCCATGCGGTCAGGCAGGTTGAGGACCAGAGGCGCCTTTTAGCCACGCCACACTATACCTGAGCTACCAACTACTGTTTGAAGAGAGATTGCATGGAAAGCAGATATGATCTGGTCGAGGAAAAGAACATTTGCTCCAAAGACCATGGGCACCGTAGATACAAGTCCAGGCTCTGCATACTGGCCGCGGGCAGAGGCTTTGCCAGCGAGGCGATTCTGCATACGCAAGACTTGACATCAGATGACAACCTAGACTCTATCGACTCACCTCGCGTGCCCTAAGAGTTTGGACGCTCATGCTCGCGCGGCATCGTAAGGAACTCAACAGTACATTGTGCAGCAATAATTGCCTGCTATTGTCCTCGATTGCTTGGCATCGACGACTTCTTGCTTGGATCTCTGTGCTTCATGCCGGCTACTGAGCTCAAGTCGAAGAGGCACCATGATTCGGTCACGATGCGTCGAAATCGGCAGGATGCCATCGCCGCATCGATGCAATGTTTCCACATCCCTAAAGCAAGCGCACGGCTGACGGTGCGCTTTACCCAGGAAGTGCAATCCTGCGCTATGTCCTGGACGGCTAATGGACCGCCACAACTCCTCCTTCGTCGATTGCAGACATCACAGATGCGTATGAACCCCTCCGCGGCACATACTCCGAGCCTGCGCGCGCGATTGGTCGTCCAGCTCGCGCGAAGCTAAGAGCGCACTCTTAAGCTCAGCGCGATGACTGCTCGGCAAAGCTTATATGACATGAGCCTAGAAGCTCGTGTACCTGCATTACCTGCATCTTGTCTGGCGATCGAATTTGAGTTGCGACAGGCCTCTCATTCGTGCATATTCTCCGCCCATGCAGTACAACAATCTCCCATTGCCATTACCACCATCTCATTTCTCTCAAAAAAGAACACCACAAACGGACAAATCAAACCACTGATCATGAAGCTCCTCACCCTCGCAGTCGCGTCCATTGCGACCTTCACATCTCTCGTCGCCGCAGGCGGCTGCTCAGGCGGTACGGTTCAACTCCTCACTCATCTCGACTCAACCCATCCCACTAACAATACCTCAGGCGTCCACGTCTGCTGCGGCAGCTCCTCGGTTGGCTGCAGCGGTGATATCTGCAAAGCCTGCTGCGGCAACACCTGCGGTTGCTTCTACGAGAAAGGCAGCTCCTGCTCCAGCAGCACGCCTTGCGTCGATGTCTCGAAACCAGACTTCGCGATGACGAATGGGGAGTGCAAGGCGCCGTCCAGCACTAAATCGAAGAATGTGGTTGAAAACTTGCTTGAGGAGTTGGGGCTGGAGGCGTAGGGTGGTGTGTGGTTCTGTGGCTGACGTGAAGTTGAGAAGGGAGTGATGGTCGGGCGCGGGTCGTGCTTTTCGCGCGATGGTAGGTGCGCTCTTGTGGGCCCGGTTTGCTTTAATGGAGTGGATTGGATCTCGAGCAACTGTACGAAAATAATGTACTTTAGCGTGACTTGCAAGGCGTTGCAAACCATGCACTCATGTCTGCCATCCTCTTCATGCCCAGCTTGCATCATCATACCCTTGTTGCGTGAGGATATGCGATTGCGGTTCAGGTCACAGCCAGATGCTTGGTCGTTTGGAGCGATGTGGTTACTATCGACAAGCCAACTGATGTATCTGTAGGCTCGCCTGGTCAAATCACGGACACTTCGTCAGTATGTGCATTAACAAGTCTTGTAGACCATCACTCTTGGGCGACGACTGTTGACATCACCTCGACCGATGTTGAAGACCCAAGATTCTCACGTTGGGATGCTCGAATCCTTGTGCATGTGGTTCGAGACTCGAGCGTCTGTTCTATTGCCTGGAAGTTCGACCACTGAATGCCGTAAATTCCACGCAGAAAAACCACGACTACGGCAAACAAATCCAGCGAACATCAAGTGCAAAGCAGCATCATACAAAATTCTTTTTGTGAGCAGCAGAGCTCATACATACGCCAAAGCGCCTTGCTAAGGTCACGACTGCGCAAGCACATCCAACCCTAACCCTAACCCTAAAGACACAACACTCGATGCAGATACCCGTCTCTTCAGTACACTATCGTAGCTCTCCTCTACCAGCAGGATTCCGCTCCCTCCACCTCCTCTCCCTCTCCTGCTTCCCCAACGCCATCTTCTCATCCACTTGCTCCACGATGCCGTCTATGACACTCTGCTTCGGCAGCTGCTCCATCTGCACCCATGGCGCATTCCTGACATACTTCAGATCCCCATCCAATTTCTTAATCATCCACTCTAGATCCTCGTCCTTACAATCGTTCGGATGCAGCCGCTGAAACGGTGGAAAAAGTTTCCCATCGCCTCGCGGACGGCCTTGGAACGCTTCGGGTCGCGGTACGAGGTCCATAGGGATGCGGTCGGGAAGCTTGTCGCCGTTGTCAGTAGCCAGGGCGGTTTCGTGGCACCAGGCGCGGGCCACGTTACGGGCTGTGTAGCCGCCGCCGCCGAGGAGGAGGAGAGGGATCTGAAAGCGTTTGACGAACGACACGCAGTCGCCGTGTTGTTTGATGTTGATATTGAATTGGCCCAGTCTGTCGCCTCCCAGGCTGTCGGCTCCGCATTGGAGTACGATCGCGGAAGGCTTGAAGGATTCTATTGCGTTGCCGGTAACTTTCTCGAAGAGATTCTTGTATTGCCGATCATCTATACCGGAAGGAATTGGGACATTCAAGGCGAAGTGCTCGCCTACTGTGCCCTTAAGTCCTACGTCGGTCACGTCGCCAGTGCCAGGGAAGAATTTATGGCCGGTGTCATCGTATGGACCGTAGCGGTGGTAACTGAGTGTCATGACTCGCGGTTGCCGCTGGAATGCTTCTTCGACACCATCGCCATGATGGACGTCGATGTCGATGTAGAGCACTCTAGGGTACACGCGCAGCATGTCAAGGATGGCAAGGACAATGTCATTGATATAGCAGAATCCACTCGCTTCTGCCTTCTTCGCATGATGGAGACCACCGGACCAATTGATCGCAATATCTGACTGCCCGGTGGTGAGTTGGTGTGTAGCAGCAAGAGTTGCGCCAGTATACAGGAATAGGTACTTGGACATGCCGTCAAAGACGGGACAGTCCGCTCCAGGGCTGGTAGACAAGTTGAACGGGCCCAAGTCGACACTATCAAATTCATGCTTGAATGGGGTGTGCTTGGAAAACCGTGAGATCTCCTTAAGCTCCTCAAATGTCTGCGGTGAAACCTTGGCGAGAAAGTCGACGTAATCTGCATCGTGGAAAGCACGAACCTGGTCCTTACCCGCTGCGACTGCCTCATACGTGTCCATGGTGTGTTGCAACCCGAATCCGAGCACGAGATGCTTGGTCAAAGTCAAGCGCCAAGGCTTCATGGGATGCGTCTTGCCGAAGTGCATGTCCTCGACGCCGCTATTGTAGTGGAACGACACCTTGTGGCCCTTAGGTCTGCAGAGCCCACTCTCCTCCACGATTTGCATGATCCGGTCATTGCGCTCCTGATCTCGCCACAACTTCTCGTCTTCTTCTGTGATGGGAGGCGTAGGCGGCGCATCAGACTCGGGTCCGCCGCAGGCATGGTGTCCGTTCGTGATGTGGTTGCCGTTGTGATTGGTGTGGTATGGTGGTGACTGGGAGGATCGCGGGCTGAGTTGAGCATTGTGAGGCGACCATTGCTGGACTATGCCATTATGGAGATCGGCACGAGGGTTGTGATTTGACATGGTAGCTATGGCATGCTGGAGCTCGGTGCTGTGAACACGATCTCGTGCCGTCCCTGAGGCCAAATGCTACCAACTATGCCTGTGACCGTATACAAATGATCCCACTCGTTCTCCCGTGGTCGCGAATCGATGCTGGATACGGATCGCCTGTTTCTTGATTGATTGAGGACCTCCGAAAGGATTGCGACGACATCTTGGGCTCGACCTGGGCGTGCCTGCAGAATCCGGTGCACAACCCTAGCGGCTAAAATAGAGTCGGCGCTAGATCGCCGTAGCCGCGTGGGGAAGCTGATTATTAAGACAGGCACGATTTCAGGTCGCGCGTTCTGTCGCAATCACATGCAACATCAGACACAATTGCCATGTTTGCCCAGGTCAATCGATCACTATCGACACGCATCAACAGGATTAATCTACGTCAAACCAAACTGTAGCTCTGTAGACTTGATGATCCAACCAGGGTCAAGAAGTGCCTCAACGCGACGCACCGGTCACCATCATCCTCAGAATCCCGAACTTGAAACAACGATTCAATTGATATGAGCCTGGCTGCTCCAGAAGACGCAGCCTCTGTGCTGGAACAATTCACGCATGATGGTGTGCTCAATTCCACCTCATCCCCGCTATGCATCAAGCTGACCCAACATTTAGTGGCAAACACACCGGCAGAGATCACCCATCTAATGGAGGAGATTCAGGCCAAGGACATGCAAATTGCAGCTTTCAAAGATGAGATCAACAAGCGAGACATGGCCTTGCAGAAGTGGGTCCGACAAAATGGAGGCAACGTGCTTAATCCGAAAGAAGAAGCATTCTCGAAAACAATCAACGACTGCTACGACAAATGCGAGATACTCCAGGCTGAGAAAGAAGGCCTTGCCACCAAAGCTCTAATAGTACTGGACCGTCAAGTGCGTCGACTCGACATCAATCTGCGCAGTCTCGCAGCCCGAGAAGAGTTCCCCTCAAATTGGGACGGCCCAAGTTTGCTCAGTGGAAGTGCAACCGGCGTCAGCACACCTGTCGCTCCCGTCAATGCGGGTCCTCTGCAGGTCATGTCCGGTAATATTGGAACGACCGGAGGGGCAGCAAATATTGCAAACGCAGCGCAGTTGCGCATGGCGCAGTCAAGTCAAGCAGCCAGATCTGGCCAACAGACACCCACCGCAAATGTGGGCAGGAGTCAGCGGGAGAGCAGCACAGACGCATCTAAGCGCAGACGTCTCAATGCTACACTCTCCAACCTGCCCACTGCCGGCAGCAATCTCAGACAGTCGTCTTTGGGACCTGGTACACCGAAGGCGGGCACGCCTACTGGCACATCACGAGCCGGCTCAGCTCAACCTCCTCGTGCTGGAGCGGCACTGAAGAGGGTCGTCCCACCTACTAAGAAGCTTGCTCCCCACCAAGCAGCTGCAGCATCCAGTCGCAACCGCAAGCGACCCAACAAGAAAGGCGATCGTCGCCGTGCTTTGGCTCGTGATAGAGCTACCCCCTCAACTAACGCATCGCTTTCTGAATCAGATGGCGAGTCAACTTCACCCACGCCATCGTCAATGCCGCAGCAGGATGGGGCTATGGATCATGGTGAGGACGAGGAGGACGATGAACAGTTGTATTGCTTTTGTCAAAAAGTGTCTTTTGGCAATATGGTGGGGTGTGATAATGATAATTGTGAGTATCAGTGGTTCCATTGGGATTGTATTGGATTGAAGTCTGAGCCGACGGGTGAGTGGTTGTGTCCGGAATGTCGGAAATTGCCGAGGAAGGATTTAGTCATTAGTAGGGAATAGAGATGAGATAAATGGGGAGAAGTGGATGACCGACGATATCTTATGAGGCTGAACATGTCTGTCGCCAAGATGACAGCACAAATAAAATCACGAAACTTCGCTGCTCACACGCAGCTTCCTAGTATATAGATTCATCCTTCACGACATCGGAGCGTAGACCTGAGTCTCCAGCTCCTGACAAGGACATTGCGAAAATGTGACATCTGTTGCTCAGTATGACACTGGAGTCTTTGCCAACGTATCCGCATGAGTTCATTGTGCGACTTCAAGCACTTGCTACCACCTATGCCTAATTGGCCTCTCTGGCTGAAGATCAAAGCTAGGGGACCGCGCAAGGAAGATGGTATCGAGTCAGGTACAGCGGCGTTGTGCCATTGTCTAACCCGAGGACTGGCGTTCAGCAGGAAGTCTCAACCGTGTCATCCGGGTGATCGACCTCAACGGGTATGAATCAAGTGAACATGCTGACTGAGACCGGCCGCTCGGACTAGAGGTGTATGCGTCAAGCTCGTACTATTACGACAGGAGAAGATGATGGTCGCTGTACCGTGGGTAGAAGGCGTACCGTCGCGAACGGACTCTGCGGGGACCCCGTGAAAATGCTTCGGTGCCGCATTTCAAAAATCTACTAATTGACCGCTAGCTCGCTAGTGCCTCAGACTGCTTAAGGGCTCTGCAGAGGCGCGCGGTACCAGGCATTAGGATCTGGGCATGATATCAGTGATGAGAAGTAATATCGCATTCTTGGATGAAAGAGGTATGATAACCATGAGTCATACAGTGTCATTGCATCCACTCTAACCAGCAACGTTCGCAATCAAAACTCTCAGAGCTCGCAGGTCACAAGTACTGCCGCGCTCTCTAGGCTGTGAGGAAATCTCGTGCAATGCTCCCTCTAGGAGTTCATGTTGAAGCCGTCTGACCCTGCAATAACAACGTGGAATTGGTCCTGGTACTGGCCGTAGTTGGTGGCAGTACTCTGGCTAATCGTCTGCGACCACAGAGAGCACTTAATGTTGGTGGTCGGGGCCGGGTTAGGGCAGCCAGAGGCCGGCTTCTGGAGCGGGTCACGCTCGAAGTAGATATTGAAGGCCTCGCAGCCACTGATGTTGTTGCAGTAGCCGGCGCACTGGGTGGTGTTGTAGGAGGTCAAGACGTAGTAGCCCTGGTACCCGGCCTGGGAGGTGGCGCCGGTCTGGTTGCGGAAGGCCGCGGTGTACTTGCTTGGGGTTGGAGCGACGAGCGAGATGGCCTGGTAGGCCGGGTTGAACTCGAAGTTGGTATCGGTGGTGGATGGTGGGCCGTAGCCGAAGGCCTGAAGACCGCCTGTTGCGTGGGTTGTTAGTATCATAAAGGTGTTAGAGAAGAATGTTGGTGCGTACAGTCTGCGTTGGGGTCGGTAGAGTAGGTCTGACGGGAGAAGAGCGAGAAGGGAGAGGCGGCGGCAAGCGTGCCGGTGAGGAGAAGAGGAGCGAAGCGCATCTTGGGCGATAGATGTGTTGTTCAAGCGAATGTCTGTAGCGAATGTGTAGGCTGAGAAGTAGCTCCAAGAGCTTTGGCTTGGGAAGTTGCTGGGTTGGAGTGTGATGCTGGGTGAGGTGTCTTACAATCGGGGCATCTTAGGCAATACTTATACTCATTGCATCACGATGGCCTGGCACGTGGAGGTAACTGTAGAGCGCGCACGGCGGATCTTGCCATGCAGCGCGAACTTTCGGGTTCTTGCTCCCACGCAGCTAGACCTTTGCCCTCGACGCATACCAGGAGGAACGAGGCTTAGCGACCATCTGAGTTCATCGACGGCGGTATTCCAGTTCTGTCTGTGCCTGAGATGGTGTGTCTGCATCTGCTGATCCGCCAAATCGAAGATGTGCAGTGGAATTTGCTCTTCCAGAAAGTCGCTATCACAACCTAAAGTGCCAGGTACAAGGTAGGTACATCAAGCGCTATGTAAAATCTAGATGGAATTTTGCCTTGGTACGCCAGCTGATTAGCTGCAGGAACGTGCCACATTTTGCAGCACCCTCTTCTGGGCTTGGGATAGATGCCAAATGCTTAGCGCCACACCTTGTGTATAGAACGTATTGTCTTTTGCGTTATCCCACGGAGTCCCAGAATGGGTTCATCTCACCCAAATCAAGAAGGTGGTGAACATGGTGCCGCTTTAGTGGGGACCAAGATCCAGCAGTGCAGGAGCAGGATGCGCGTGCGGGCAACAAGTCAAAGTCTAATGCGAGGTCGAACAAAATTGCTGAGCCTCCAGCTCCTGAGACTGAAGTTTCTGACTGGTGCCCCAAGCCAATCTATAATCCGCGTCTGTTGGTGTCAGAGCATCTGATAGATGCGCTCGATGTCGCAAGCGGCAGTACCTTGAATCTCTCCTTGCCAAAGCTTCCATGATACCGCACCTTTAAGCTTATGGGTATCAGTTAAGCTTCACCTCGGTGCGGCCCGCTGGGTCCTCAGGGCATCCGCCGTCATTCAAGCCTCACGCGGTGCACGACCACAGGTCCGAGTCCATAAGAGAGTTCACTAAGCGCCTCGTCTGGGCCCCCGGCGCAGTTAGGCAGTCCCAAGTGCTCTGCAGCAATAACCTGCTCACACGCTCTCATGCAGTACATGTCCAGTGATCACCGTCCATGCACTGGAGCAGCCAGCAGCAAATGGAAAGCTACGTTTGCGTAGGTGAGACCTGGAGGGAGTGCCGTTCACGAATGCCGCTTGCTCGTTGCTCGCAGATGGCTTGCCGATGAGCTCGTACGCGGGAGCCAAACGCAATTGCTGGCCAGTCCTTATCTGCCTGCGTGTGCAGTGGGCTATGTAGCCCTCACGGTGTGATGAATGGATTGGTGAACAGCACTCAAATGTTTGTCTTTGCCAAGTCTCAGCACCAAGGTGCCCTCCGTTGTGCTTGATTCTGGAGGCGGCTTACTGTCCGAAGAATCCGCAGGACCGTGAATCTCTTGGATCTTGCGATCATTCCAGATAGCTTGAAGATAGCGCAAGGTACTCCTCACATTGCCCATGCCAAAGCAAGTTTCCATCTGACATAGGAGGTCTTTGATAGCATCTCTTTGCGTTTCTGCATGTGCAACGCCGCCAGCGATGAACAAGACAGGCACCGCAGCTATAGCTGGGCAAGGGGCAGGCACGATGTTCATGGATTGGATCAGAGTGATGATGCGTTCGACCTGGTGGTGTAACGACAGCTGGTCACAGTGAAGCTCTCCATGCGTCCAAATCTGTATCATGGCTGCATGGTGCCAGGCCTCGTCAAGCGAGGCAATTTCGGCCATGATGTTGGCAGGAATATGAGGGCCGAGGATGATACCGCACTGTCTCCGAAGGTCCATGCGCCGGTTCACCCTCTCGAGGAGGATCTGTGACTGATGCTCCAGTAGCGACTTGCAATACCTTACAGGCGAGTAGTAATGTCCTTTGCACTCAAAGTCATGCTGTCCTTTACTGATAGTGTGGAGCTGATTCACGCCGTTGAAGATCGGTATGAGCGCAGTCGAGAAGCCAGTCATTTCATCTACTCCCGGTCTGTCCAGGTCTGGAGAATATGTGACCGGACTCGCTTCATATCTCGAAAAAGCACATGCATGGATGACCGTCTGGAGTGAGTTGTATAAACGCACAAGGCTTGCTAAGGTTGACGTATTCTTTTCATGCAGACCCAGGCTCTCCATAGAGCGGATCATGGAAGCGGCGCCGGACAGATGCGTCCGGAACAGTAATGCTTCGCCGTCGGACGATGCTAGATCTGCTAAGCAGAGGACCAAGGCAGTCGCCAGAAGCTTTTCCATGTCGGCAGGAACAAGTGGACCCTGTATCGCATCTCTCAAGAGCCTGACGCTGCGAAAGCGTAGTCGAGGTACCTCCGAACCGGATGAGGATCCAGCAGTTCTGCGATGCGTTGCGGCTAATGCAGCAATGGCAGCCTGAAGATGAGGTGACTCCAACGCCATCGGAAACAGTGTAGAACAGAGCACATCGCAGCAGCGTTGATGGGTGCTTAGGAGAGGAATGCTACGGCGCAAGGCATGGTCCCAAAGCTCACGTAGGCCCGTCGGCAGGGAGATGAGCGGGTCTGGACGCCGAGGAACACAAGCTGTGCCGCTCGCAACTATTGACACAGCTGAGTCCTTTCGCTGAGTGTTGTCATTACCTAACGTCCCATTCTTGCCTGAGCTCTCGGACATGATGAGTCCCGGAGCTGAGCGTCCGTTTGGAAAATTTTCAGTAGCGACCTTGGACGGCAGTGGCTCAGCACCATAGATGAAGCCGCTTCCGGCCTGTTCGGAGTCTGACCAAGAGCTGCAGTCAGCGCTGCATCCGCAGACACGCAAGCAAGTACATACCATCCTCGACACCATCTTTTTCGCGGATCAGCTTGACACCCGCTTCCAGACATTTGCCAAAGCGAGATTTCTTGAAGGATCGTCCACCCCTGAGCCGGAGAGAACGGCTTTTAGCGAACGCCCGCTACTGCCCATGTCTGCTGCGATGTTGCTCACCATGCCAGCTGCCGGGTATAGACACACTCGCGATCCGCATTATTGCAAGAGCCACATTTAGGCTTCAATTCGTCGCATTTTCTATGTCTACGACGGCACTCGAGGCCTTGAATAATCTGTCAATGCCGATACTAGCAGGGTTGGTAGTCGAGAGTGACTTGCATCCTTGCCGAGACCGTTTCATCAAGTTAGATGCATTTGCGCCTCCTTGAGTAGGTGTTGGAAGTCGGAAAGTGCTGATAGATGAGACGAGATGTTGCTCCATCTGCGCAATGTCCTTCCCCATTTGGGCTCTTGGAAAGTGGGCAAAGCAGTGGGCATGCTGGACCTTTTCATTGATCTTCGCATGAAACAGCAGGTCCCTAGCGACCTTTGCATGCTGTCTCGAAAATCCCAGCGAGGTGGCACAGCGAGTGCTCTTTCGTCACTGTCATGGATACACCTGGAGCTCGTGACCAGAGTGCCTGGGTCTCTTGACTCGTTTGAAGCTTATTGCCCTTGTGGGTTGCACTAAGCATGTGGCAGCTTTGGGATGAGCCTTGTTCTGCATAGTCAAAAGTCTTTGCTTACTCGCTTCAAGCACTCGATATCAGAGCACCGCCAAATGTGAAGTACACCAGACGCTACAGGGCTGAGGTCTTCTCCCAGTGTTACTTTTCATCCGCGCCGAATGCAACAGGGAACCCTGGTAGTGTCTGTGCATCTCACGAGCACATTCCGAATCGCGCTGATTCCATCAATGCCAATAAGGTCTTGTGTGAATTGGGTTGCGCCGTCTCCGAGTGAGCATCGTTGCTGCTAGCCGCGCAAACGGAGCACATCTGCTCGCAGGTGCCACGCTTGGCCCAGCGCGAGCACGGATTTCCTATTGCGCCAAGTATTATTCATGGCCGCCAGATTACAGTCAGCGTTGCCTTGTCTGCTTGCCACGTGTTGACGGCTTATCTTGGCAGAACTGTGAGCTTGAGTCTGTATAGCGATTGTACGTGCTCCTCATGCGTAGCAGGTTGGTAACAGCCAGGAGTCGCGTCAATGCGGTCAGTGTGTTTCAGAATGATGATGGATTTCTCAGCACCGCCAAGAGCGACAGAGAGCTAGAAACCTGGAAGAGAGACAGGGAGGCTGCGTGGAGTGATCGCCAAGACGCCTGGACATACATGAGCAAATTCGTTGCATCGATCATACTGATGATGCTGATCACGACTGGATGTAGCGCATGCATTTGGTACGTCTTGGTAACGCTAGCCGAGCGGAAAGCGCCTCTTGTAGACGGTGGGACTATTTTTGGAGGATGATGCCAAGAAATAACAACATTTGGGAGTTCTTGCTTCGGTGAGGACTTCCCAATGGCTGCCAGATCTTGTGCTACGTTCGGCACGTTCTTGCAGTTGTAGCGCGTACGGGGTGCATAAACGTTCTGGAGAGGCGAGGAAATGCCGAGTGGTGAAAATATAGGTCTTCGGCAGATGATGATTCCAGCAGCTACACCCGACAACTGTCTCGTCTTCCTATATTTGATACCATATCGAGCGACGTCCACTTTGATTAAAACCTGCCATTTCCCCACATGCATATCACTCTGTGGGCTGAGCATAGCAGCATTTACCCCGACTTTTAGCTGGAGTCGCACGCTGGGCTAGAACCATTAGAGTTCCATGAGCTTCAACGTGATCACTACCTAGGTAGTTGCTCTCTTCTAGGAACGCGCTCCCATTTGCGCCTGCCTTGTACTCGCTGAAACGAGTGACAGCAACATCGTGAATTAGTGCTCAGCCACTCTTAAATCCAGCATATTGCATCCGCTGAAGCACCAAGTAGCTATTCCTGTACTTGACCACGATTCCTATCTAATCAAAGCTCTTTGCCAACCGCAAGTATGCCTCTCTGGAACATCTATCATCCTCACGGCACCTTCACCACCAAGGAGGAGAAGGACATCTTCGTCAAGGACATCATCGACTACTACCACGTAAAAGGTTCACTCCCTGCCTTCTATGTGATCGTCAACTTCCACCCCATGCCTGCTGGCACAGTGTATCGTGGCTACACTCCTGTGTCGGAGCATGAGAGACCCGTAAGCCGACCCTAATCTCAAACCTTACCAAAATACTTCTCATGTCATGCCCAGTTCATCCGCTTGACGATCTCGCATTTGGCGGCTAATCGCAAGGATTTTCCGGAGGGCATTGGGCCAGCGAGAATGCGCAATGGGATTGATGAGGCTTGTAGGCGAAGTATTGCGGAGAAAGGATATGCGTGGGAGTATCATGTTACGGAGGATCAGAGGGATTTGTGGAAAATTGATGGGGTCATTCCGCCGCCATTCAGAGGTGAGGTAGAGAAGCGGTGGAAGGAGGAGAATAGAGTCTCGGAGTGGGAAGGCGGGCGGGAGACTACGTGACATTCCGCGTTCTTCGCTTCTTGTGCGCAGCATTTCTTCGCTGAATGCTCAGACAATACGTATAGTGCATTTGTGCCATACAGTCTACGTGACGTCGTCTGGCCTACGTGTCAAGACCTCCCCAAAAGCCATCCGAGTCCCTCCTTCGTCTCCTTATTCCACCTTCTGCCCTTCTCCGTCTCTCCAAACAAGAACCAGAAACAGTGCGGGCACCCCTCATAAACATCCAACTTTGCCTCCACACCCGCCTTCCTCAACATATCAGCATAAACAATACTGTCGTCACGACCGGGATCCAATCCACAAGCCTGCAGGTACGTCCGTGGCAGCCCTTGCAAGCCCGTGGGCCAAAGTGATGCTCTGAAGAATGGCGACGTATTATCTGGTGCGTGGCAATGAGCGAAGAGCTTGAGCGTGTCTTGAGAAAGCAGGGGTGCATTGAGGCAGGTTGGATCGGTTCCGGAGAGGTAATGGGATCTGTACTCGGGTGGTGGATCGTAATGGTTGATGTAAGAGCCTGCAGATAGGAAAATGCCGGTGATTTTGTTGCCGCTGGCCTGGATTGTCGGATCGTCTTGAGCTTGTAGTGCGATTGTGCTGGAGACGTTTGCGCCGGCACTTTCACCGCCGATTAGCAGGCCTAAGCTCGGGTCGCCATTGAATGCAGAAGCATTCTCGAAGATATGGCGGAATGCATCCCAACAGTCGTCTCGTCCAACAGGGAATTGGTGCTCGGGCGCCAGTCTGTAGGCAGGGGCTGCGACCACGAGGTTGTGATCTTTGCACCATTGCCGGCACTTGCTCATTTCCATCTCCGGGCTGCCGATGCACATTCCTCCTCCGTGGTACCAAATCAAAATTGGTAGCGTTTGAGAGCCGGCTGCTGCTGGTCGGAAGACTAAGATGCGTTGCTCGACTCCGTCACGAGTCGTGTAAGTAGATTTGGCTTCGCTGACTTTGGGATCTGGGTCAGGAGGTGGAAGGGAAGACCAATTCTTTCGAATTTTAAGCATTGCTTCTTCTGGATGATCAAGGTCGTACTTTGGCCTCGGAAGGATAGAGAGCGTCTCATCTAGCTCTGGATCTACCTTCGCATATAAGGCGAGTTCAGTCGTGTTGGGGAGGCGAGGTTCTTGAGGCATTGCGGCAGGCAGATAAAGTTGGATGGTGTGCAATGGAAGTCGAGAGCTTCGTGTCTACGACACCGTAGGTGTGATATGCGCTTGAGTGAAGTTCCTGGAGATCCGCGCCACGGCGTACTATGAATGAACGTGGGTGAGATTGATCGTGACTTATCTTATGCAGAAAACATACTCTAGCAGTATCTCGCATCACGCAAAATTTTTGCTGGTCTAGGTGTTACGAAACAAGTGTTCCGGGCCATATGCGGGTAAGCTGTACTGTTGCGAATTCGGAAGGCACGCAGCTAGAACTATCCCGCTTGTGCCTCAGGCCAACATCAAGCACTTCGAGATTCAAGCCTTCTTAGATTCACGGTTCTTGCACAACCCTCTATATAACCCAACAGCATTCCAACCTCTTATTACCCCGTCAGAATGGCCGACAACGACACGCAGATGGAAGTCGACTCGGCGCCGTCCTCGCCCGAGACCGCACGCGCCAAGAACGGTGCCGGCGCAAGCAAAGATACACAAACAGCAGAGAACGCGGCAGCGGTGCGCAGTATCGAGGGCTGGATCGTTGTAGTCACGAATGTACATGAAGAGGCGAGCGAAGAGGACATCCAGGATATGTTTGGCGAGTTTGGGGAGATCAAGAACCTGCACATGAACCTGGACCGGAGGACGGGTTATGTCAAGGTAACATATATCGCTACTCTCGTGTTGGTGAAGTGGATATACTGAATAAATGTTTGTTCAGGGTTATGTGCTTATCGAGTACCCCACTCTGAGCGAGGCGCGCGCTGCAATTGAAGGCGCAAATGGGGAGAAATTGCTTGAGCAAACAGTGCATGTTGACTTTGCGTTTGTGAGGCCACCGCCGGAGAAGAAGGGTGGACAGGCAAGAAGTGGTGCGCGGCGAGGTGGCGGGGCTAGGGATCGGAGTGGGAGTCCTGGTGAGGAGAGGAGACGGGATGGGAGCGAAGGTAGGGATTGATTGAAGACCCGACGCCGTGAAGACTGGCGGCAATGATACGCCAACATGGGTATGGACCCATGCGCACACGAATCTGTGAGGCAATCGGAGGGTCCGGCATGCTACTGGAGATCGCGGCACTGAACATGCTGGTGAATAGCAAGCCGACTTGCTGGTAGTCGGCAGATAGTTGCAGCCATTACGAGGTAAGACTGGCTTCTGCACGAGTCGGGTCGACTGCTGACGAACACCGCAGGACTGTGTTTGATCCAGCCTGTTGCTGCAGAGCCAGCGTGACTGGCATCAAGCTAAGAGCGTCAAGCTAAGAGCGATCCTGACCTAAAGAATGCGCTTCCTATCCGGGCCACGAACCTCAGCCTCACGGACAGGCTGCGCGTGAGACATGGCCTCGGACCTGCTCGCAAGTTATTCGAGTCCGAAGACTTCTTGATTTCTGGTCGTATGTCGAGCAGATGAGCCTCAAAAAAGCTATCATGCGTCAAGGCAGTCCGCTGTCTGGGCTCTGTAGCTCTGTCTTGCCGTAAGACTGTTCACTACCGGTTGTCTGAGACAGGCGTGACTGGGATCATTGTGCTTTGTAGGTACTGGTAACGTACAGATACACACTGCTGACCACCAAGAACTATATGCTGCTCTAAACGAATGAGCTTCTGGTTTTCACATCTCTTGCAAAACTCTTGCTGATTTACAGTTCCATTCATCACATAATCTAGCTCGCAGCCATGGATCACAACAATGGAACAAGACTACGTAGCTTGCGCCACCATCATGCACGATCCACCTCTTCATCGTCTTCTCATGGCCAGCGACTTCAATGGAGGTCTCCAGCATTCATCGATGACCACTCTATCACTGTCCCGGTCCGCCGTCGTTCAGCATCGCAGGACTCCGAGGTCTCGCCACGAACAGTACCCCCGCCTCATCCACAACCTGCTCTGCAATTGGGCCATGATCATAATGCTGGTCGGCCACGGAACAGTCCGAGTGAGCTACCATTGCTATGGGATCCAAGTGGCGATGGATATGCAGCACCAAGACGTTCGATGCGGTCCTCTGAGAGGCGGCTGCGCATATCAAATTCTGGAAGGCCTCGAGCTTCGTGTGTCAGACTGAGAACGGAGAGCGACGAGCGGGATGCTTTGGCTAGGCAGGGAAGGAGGAATGCAACTAGCCTGGAGCGGCGTGAGCTACAGAGAGGGGTCAGGAGTGCCCAACGGCGGCATCGAGCTCGCAGGTGGGGACCAGATGAAGTATTCATGGCACTTGCCCGTTCCATGATGTCAACATTTAGGCCAAATATGCCTAGACACCTGCGGGATCGCTTCCACACGATCTTGAGTTCCTTGCTCGGGCCCTCTGACTATGAGGCACTTGAGCAGCATTTCGCAGAGGCGGCAATGAGCAGTATACCGGCTGAGAGGCGGCGTACAGGGCTTCATGGCTTTGTTGAGCCGCTGCTTGCTGAGTGGCACAGGATCATCGAGTATCTGGAAATGTGGTGGGAGGCGCGGCAGGATGGGAATGCGGAAAGCCGTTTTGAGGTAGCCAGTGAAACCTTGGATGGATCAGGCGAGATACCGGAACCCGGCATTAGAGACCACGACGAACGCGTGGAACACGATGTACGTGCGGAAACTGGCGCTAGCGAAGAGTCCGACGCCGATGCAGAGAGTGACATGGGCGATTCTGCTGCAGAGGAGGCCTTTGATGCTCGACGCCGAGCAGGATATGTACAGTATGTGCGGATTTTGGATCGTGCGCACGCCGGTGAGGACCCGAACAGCGACCACGCGGCAAGTGGCAGAGCGCTGGGTGCCGAAGCCGCTGGTGTGATTGCTCAAATTGACGCAGAGGCTGATGGGCGAAGGCAACCCGACGATGTAGCGAGAAGGGCAGGTGAGGACAGTGCTTCGCCTCCGACCAATTCAACAGGACGTCAGCGTGCGCGAGCGACGGATGCTGATGGAACGAGCCTGGATCATATCGTCGCCGAGCTATCGAACGAGCTCCAAGGCATTCAGCGGGAGCTTGCGATGGACCCGACTGTTGCACCACGTCAGCTTACTGCAGAAAGACAGGGAGAACTTGAGGAGATCATTCACAGCGGAAGGGTCGAGGAGGAAATAGAAGTTCTTGTACGTCAATTCCGGCAGCATGCCGATGAGATCAGGGGAATCCAGCACCTTCTCTCAGGAGTACAAAGGGGCTTTAGAGAGCCTCAGCGCGAACCTCGAAGCAGGCAGGTGCGCCGACTACGGCAGCCTCAGCGCATGTCCAGCAGGCGACGTCAGACAGCAAGGCGCCGAGACCCAACGGATCGTTCGCCCTGTTCGGAGTGGACGATCTTGGTGGTGGAAGTGTCCGATCATGAGGAGGAGACCCCGCCACGGTCGCGAAGGAGAGGGAATGGCCGACGTGAATCAGCTAATCTGCGCCAATTTACCTTCAATCCATCAACGGACAGCTTGATCGACCTCGACAGGCCTGGCAGCTCTGTTGAGCGAGGTTCTCGTCGTCAGTCTTCAAGAAGACGTCGCAGTAGATGCACATACCGCAACCCGACGCAGGACTTGATGGACGCGGAGGAAGCGGAGGATCAAGCGGAGATTTTTGAATTGAGTTACCCAGGCAGGTTCCAGCTCAGCGAGGCTGGCATTGCGAGGCTGCAAGCTGAAGGCGTCTGTCGACGCAGTTGGGAGGGATCGGAGATATTTGGGGATGAGTCGATGTTTGGGCGGGCGAGGGGTGACTATTGGTGATTCCGCCAAGGTTTCTGATTGATGAAACCCTAGGTTGGGTGGATCTTCCTGTCAAAGGCGTCTGACATAAGTTGCTTCCGCCAAGTATGAGGCACTGATGGTGTGATGAGCAATGAGGAAGGACCGACTAGCATTTCTTCTTACTGCATCTTCTCGACCGCGACCAACCCTTCAAACTCCTCATCCATCTGCTCCAGCTTCAAGTTCTGCCCCTCAGGCAAGAAATAATAGATCACACTAGCAAGCACACCAATACCACCAGCCAGATAGAAAGTACTACTCGGCCCAGCAGCTTCCTTGATCGACGTGAACACCTGCGTGCCAATGGCTGCACCCGCCTTGCCAAAGCCTGCTGCAATACCATAACCCACACCCCTGACACCCGTAGGGAAGACTTCAACGCTTAGCAGCCCGATCGTGGCACCTGGTCCCATGTGGCCAAAAGCCTGCAGCAAGCCGTACAGCACGACGAAAGCGGCGATGGAGTCTGTAGTGAGGTTGTGGTACAAGCCACCAATGATGAAGCCGATGATGATGTAGCCAAGGGTGAAACCTAGGATGCCAGTCCATCGGCGTCCGATGCGGTTGACGAGATAGGCGCCGAGAAAGACGCCGGGCACGGGCATCAGTGCGAGGTAGAATTGCCAGAGCGCTACTTGGCGGACGTCGCTGTTTGGGACGAGGGAGTTGATGATTGTGGAGGACATGATTGAGTTCGGGCTGTGCATTGATCAGTCGATGAGACATAGACACGGTAGGCATGAGGTTGCTTACAAGTTGACAAAGTCATAGAGGAAGAACGCCGCGCTCGTGCCCAAAATTCTTCGCCAGTAGGTTTTGAAGAACAGAATCCAGGGGAAGTCGCGATGCCGGAAATTACTTTTCTCAAACAACCGCCCATCCTGCATCCTCCATCGCACCAGTATGACAAACATAGGTAAGAAGATGGAAATGCCGTACATAGCATGAAACGCCACCTTCAGGTTATCATTGCTGCCGATCAACGACAACAGATAGACAAGCGTGCAGATCGGCGCACCCGACGTCGCCATAAGCGTGCTAATGCACACCTGAATGGGTCCTCTCTTGCCATCGAAACTCTCATTACTGCTCTCCAACGCCGCAGCAGCAGACGTAGGGTACTCGCCGCCAACTCCCACGCCCGCGGCTCCTCTCGCGATCGTCATGAACCACAGCATGGCATGCGCGCCGTCAACCTGCCAGGCCAATGTCGCCATCAAGCTCCCGATGACGACCAGACCGGAGGTGACGAGCATGCCACCTTTGCGGCTGAATTTGTCTGCGAGGTACCCGAAGACCACGATACCGATCACGGCGCCCACGAGGAGGGCATTCGAGATCCTGGTCTGAATTGCCGAGGTGTAAATTTTGGAGCCAAGAGTGTGCTTGTAGATGACATTGGTGTTTGTGGCGAGGTTGTTTTGATAGCCGTCTGAGAAGTTGGCAAGGGCGGAGCCGAAGATTGTTATGATGGAGCCCAAGCGACGGTTCTGCTGGCTCGCAGACAACTCGAAATCCTCCTGATCTGACGTCGCAGCAGTGTCGACGGCAGTGCATTTCTCGTCGACCGACTTGGTAGGATAGAGGTCGGTCGTCGGAGCGACTGCCGCGCTCTGCGAGCTAGCCATAACGACACCTGAGGCTCTGTGCCGAGTATGTCTCCTGTGTGTCGGAGTGGTGATCTGCAGGCAGGGCTAAAGTGAAGTCGTACAGTCGATACCAAAAGCAGAAAGCGAGGTGCGAGGACATAACCCTGGCTTTAAGTGCTGAACTTACCCTTGCCTCCTCTACGATATGGCGTGCCATGATAGTTCAATCAGAATGAACGTAGCAATTCCTGCATCCCACCATCTGGTATGGTTGCAGGAATTGTGGCGCGTTGAGACCCTGAGGCCCACAGTCCTGATGACCGATGAAGCGCCGCAGAATCTGTCTCCGGGGTCGGGCGGTCGCGAGGAGATGGAAGCGTCAACATGATCGTTCACATAACAACTTCATACCACCCGGCATAGAGATGCTAAGATCTTCTTCGTCGGAAGGATGGGGCCACGTCTAGCGCCTCGACGATGCCTCATCATTCCACTTCTTGCTACCTGTCGTAGCTTGCGTAAGTAGTCTCTCTCTGCATCATCGTTCAGCCGCAAGAACGCATAACTGAGTCGGAATGCTCGATAACGCTCTTCTATCGGATTGTGATAGCGTTGTCGTCGCTGACGGCCACCCAAAGTCGACAAGATGCGCCTGCTGGCTCAATCCATGTCCCAGCGCACTGAACCGACTCCCGCACCGTGGCACGCATTCTGTCGTGCTTTGGACGCGTCAGAAGGTCGTGTATCACATATTCCACAGCTAATGTGTTGCCCGTGCACTAGCTTCGAACCGCGCTTGCCTCTACATGCGCTGGCACCTCGTCGATGGGATGTGTCGTACTGCGGCAATCGTTGCATTCATACCATATGGTATCATTTCCCCAGCATCAAGCCATCTCGACTTCGCCTCCGCTATCTCCATATGTCTCCTCCATACTTGGCACAACGACGTCCCACTTCTCCGTCACGGGCTCTCCGACCAACGTCTCCCCATCGAGCCTGTCCTCGTCCTCCACCTCTATGCCTTCATCTTCAGTCGAGCCTTTGCTCTCGCCTTCGCTTCTGAACTTGAATGCAACGACACCACCATCCCTAAGACCGACGCCTTGCGGACTGTCTGTGACCCGACCCTTTCCCGACTTGCCCTGCGCGGCGCCCACACTCGCTTTGCCCTTTCCTTTCCGGTTGTCTGCTTCTGCAAGAGCCGCGTCTAAATCGTCGTCATGTTGCAACGGTTCCCAGCCGAGTGAGAGATTGTTGATGTCTGCTGGTCGCGCCAAGAGGATATCTGCTTCACTCGCTGGTACGTCATAGCCATCCAATTTGCCATTCGGCGAGGTCTGTTGTACAGCCTTTAAGAGCTCTGCACGGACGGAGCTGAGCTTCTGGAACGGATCGACGTGCAGGAGTACAGTGGTGCGGTGGTGTTTGAAGCGCAGCGTCCATGTCTTCGAGTTTGGTTGTATCGAGGGTGTCATCGTTGCGGTGTGATATGTTGCATGGATTACTGCTAATCTGAGCCGGCGAGCTTGTCGGTGTATGGTAGAGGAATGTAGGAATGCTCGACCCTTTAATGTATGCAGGTGCATTGACAGTTTTTAAGGCAGCAAGGCAGCAAGGCAGCAAGACCCGCTAGTCCCGCCGCTAACAGAGTCACCACCTCCCGATCAACACAGTAGCACGAGTGAGAGGCAGAAAATGAAGACAGAAGCTATCGTCAAAATGACTGTTTGTTGAGCCATGGGCAGGAATATAGTGTCATATCTAGACAGAGCATCATCCTGCTCTGGACGACGACAAGACTCAGGCGCTCGAATAGTCTGGAGATGCATCAGGGCTGTATGCAGCACTACCTGGGCAGGATCGCCTCGTCCGTGGAAATCTCGAGGTCTCGGCATATTTAGAGGCGCGATAAATGATGCCCGATATCTCGGCTCGCAAACATTGTTTGAGTCTTACGAGTGAGGAATGCCTCTCGAGAGTCCAGTGGGACTTACCCCTTGGTCAATTCCAGTGCTCAGAGCTTCTCTTGGATGATGTATTAGGCAATGACGGGTCACCAGACTCATAAGCGATGTCTCTCTCTTGGATAGGGCAGAGTGAAGGTTATATGTAAGTAACGGCATGCCAATACTGCAACGTGCGTGAGAGCGGCTCTGCCAGGGATCACGGCTTGATCTGCCCAAACTGGATCGAAAACGATTGACAGCAGACACTACTCTAATATGCCAGTAAGGCTGACATTGACATCAATGGTGAAGCTTGAGACTCGATGTGCTTGACGCCTGGGGCGCGACCAAGCCTTTGAAGCTTGGAGTGGTTGTCTGCTTAGGCGAGCGCAGTGCATGAGACCCAGTCCTGGTATCTAGTGGTATTATCAGAGTGGTCTGTCGACCACAGGCATTTCAGTTTGGTGAGAGCAGCTGCCACTGTCTTTCGGCTCGAATCTGCACCTCAACACTTCCATGTGGGGTGAGAGATTAATCGTGACAGGTCTGGATTGACATATAATGGGAAGATGGAGCGTGGATGGACTTGTGTGACTGCTGATGTCGGTCGCCACTATGTTGGCGGATGATATCAGTGGTGAGTAGCTCTTTCTTGCATTCACCACTTCCTTACTCATGCCTTCCTTTCATGTGAAGTCGAAGCTGCACATGGCTAAGCTCGAGTGCCTCACCGCTGTTCACATGTCACGCAGCACGAATATGAAAATTTCTTGCGAATGTGTCCTCTCCTAATCTTCTACAACAACATCCACACATCATGAAGTCGACCATCCTGCTGGCTGCGGTGTCCGCCGCAACCAACATCACCTCCCACCAGACCCTCAGCCTATGCCCGGACGGCGACGGTCTTACAACTACTGATGCGAACGACAAGGACTACATTCTGTACTGCGACATGGCGCTCACTGGTGATGAGATCGACTGCCCGAGCGGCGAGAACTGCTTTCTGGCATGTGACGCTAACCCAGACTGCTGCGGTGAGAACGTCGATTCGAGCAGCAATGGCTACATCGTCACAGGCCAATGCAACCGCTCGATCTCTGGCTTCGCTGCTTGGCTCAGCGCTCGTGCGATCACCATTGAGCATGACGTCAAAGTCAACATCAACGAGGGCTTGACGGCGCCATCAACCCGTCACACCCGTCAAAGCTCACAATCAATATCAACTTCAGCTGTCACCCCCGTCAACGTCACCCAAATTGAGAGCCGGGATGATCCTTCTGACGCGACTTGTCTGTACACCGGGCCTGAGCACAGCAATGACGACGTCGGTGATATGGGAGCACAAGTCTGTCAAGATCTTGTCGGTGCCGTTGTTGAGACGGGTGACTTTGGCGAGGAGACGTTGACGTTCAAGGACGGTAGTGGTACTGTCACCATAGCAAGTCTCGTCTCATTTGTATTAACTAGTCAGGGCGCTGCTGACATGCTTTCTACAGGGAGTACACTACACTGGCCCCAAGAGCTACCTCTTCGAGCAAGACGATTGTCAAGCCGCGGTCAAAGCGCTGATTGCTGACTGCTCCGCTGATGGGCATGGCATGCAGAGCGGCTATGAGTGGTACGTCATGCAAGCGCACTTAATCTCGATGAGACGTATACTGATAGCAGATTACCCTAGGTACTACGACCGCTACCAAACGTGGTACGTCGGCTTTGACGGGAAGCTCAGCTCGAGCACGCCGGGCGCTTTCTGCTTGGGCTATTGCTGAAGAGGAGCCGAGACCAAGAAACAGGTGACGTTGGGGTAGTATGAACACGAGCGAAGACTGGCGTGCGATTTGGCCGTGTCTGAGCGCTCTCCGATATGAGGGAGAGCTGCAAAGGAGTCACCGGTCGGTGAGTTCATGATGCGTGCTTCCAGACCAGCTGTACCATACACGAGACATGAGACTATGATGCAAATCCTTGCTGAGCATACATCCATAGTGATAATTTGACTTGCCGTTCCAATTCCAAAGTCATGGTTGATTATCAAGCCATCATTGGCGTGAAGCACAGCCGCGCGCATGACTGAGCTGATCAACGTCCGCTTATGTCCCGAGAAGTGCCTAGATTTGCTCTAAGGGCATCCGCGGTTTAGGTAGCATTGTCTGTCGACCAGTACTAATATTCATGGCTGTGCCTCATAGATCAGCTGCCGAGCTAATGCGCGATGATCCTACACCAATGCAGGCCACACTCCAATGATCTCCGAGCTGAAGAACTCACGGCCTCCACAAGCATATCGAGCCTAGGCCTATTATCCTTTGTGCTGGACAGACTACACATGTGACTTCGTTTAGAGACTGTTAGACTGACACCAGACACTACAGATATTGTCATGGCCACGGACGCCGAAGGCGAGTTCCAGGAGCTCATGAAGGACGCCGGCGAGTATCATGGACGGGCACTTTGGGAGGACAAACTCCGGACACTGCAAGACGCGCTGTCTATCTGTCAGCGCCCTGGCTTTCCAGACGGTTCACGACGTACGCAGCAAGTGCTTATTGAGATGGGTGGTATCAGGCGGCGTTTCGGCCAGTATGATAAAGGTATTGAGACTCTAAGCGACGCCCTCAAAGCATTTCCAGATGCTAGCCCAACAATCCGTGCAGAAATTCTTGGTGAGCAGGCGGTCATCTATCGGCATAAAGCCGATTTTGATCAGGCTAGAAGTGCTTCGGAGGAACAGTATCGACTTGTACAAGACAGTGGAGACAAATCCTTAGAGGCAGACGCCCAGCTTTGTCGGGCCAGAGGAAATTCTGGAATGTCTGCATTCAATATGGCGAAGCGCATAGGCCCACCAGATATCGACATGTTGCAGCTGGCTCATGATCACTTGCAGGAGCGCATTGAACGCGCTCGTGGCCTACAAATGCGCCTAGCACTAGAGCCGATGAGCAATGAAGGGCGTACGAGTGATAACCTAGTCCAGCAAGCCAGAGCATGGGAGACAATCGGTATGGACCACCTCGTGCATGTTCTGGTCGCGCAAGGGAAGACAGCCAAGGCAGTGCAGGTTGGCTGGGAGTCGCAGCAAAAGCAAAGCGGCCGTGATCCTACTTCTACGGCTTGGTCTCGTTTCGATTACGGCTATGCTCTCTGGTACAATGGTCAGCGCTTGGAGGCACTCCAGCAATGGAGCGCACCTGAAGGCACTTGTTCGTCAGCAGCGGCTCTCTGCAAAGAACCAGCTGCTGAGCATGTCAAGCACCTAAAGCTTATAGCGGAAGCCGGCGTCGACTTTGATACATACGATGAACAAGGGTTCAGTGCGTTAGACTATGCTACCTTCAGCAACACAGAAGACGGTCGTCAATTGATCCAAGTCATCACTAACGCTTTACGGAAGACATTCGCATCGCAAATGCTAAAGCTATCCCCAGGCTTGTCACAGCATGAGCTCAATGCTAAAGTGGAGGACAAAATTGCACTGCGGTTAAGCCAGGCGAAACTTCGCTCAGCATATAGATACGTGCTTCAAGAGCATTTCCGACCTGTACTAAACTCTGACGAAACAGACGCGATTGGGAGGCTTCGGGTAATTTACAGTAATGTCCTGCACGAAGACCCAAGCTTGAGAGATATATTCGACGACTTTCACTTCATCATGTATAACGATTTGAGAAGACTGGGACGGATTCCAGAGTCTACGCAAAACCTGGCGATCCAATTCTTCTGCAAAGGCGCAAATGGACAGCCACAGTTTTCGGACGACCAATTTGTGATATTCTTCTCCTACCGCTGGCTCGGTTGTGCAGGCGACCCACCTCAGCCTGGTTCAGATGATACAAATAGGACGCAGTGGCATCGCATGATGAACGCAATCGACAAGTACGTCAAACAAGTCAAGAACGTAAACTTGGACAACTTGGGCATTTGGCTAGTGAGTTACAGCTCTTTGTCGCTTTACAGTAATACGCCGCTAATAAGTGAGCTAGGACTCAGCGTGCATTTCACAGCATGTTACAGATCAGCGAGATCGAGGCATCTCAGCGCTCCCTCTAGCTGTGACACAGTGTAACGCCCTCATCAGTCTCGTAGACGAGTCATACTACATGAGGGCATGGTGTACTATAGAAGCCATTTTGTTTCGTGAGCTCGCAGAGTCGTATCATCTTCATGCTTGGTGGGAGCATGTACTTACTGATCCTCACGTCGACAGAGTTGAGGGCACGTTGAAGAGAGGCAAGCTGTCGAAGAGGCCAGATGTTTCGAAGCTTCAGCTTACGAAAGAGGAGGTCGACAGGCCGAAGATAGACTTCCTACTCAGGCAGAGTAGGTTGTTGGGTAAGGACACTGCCTGATGTTGATTGTTGAACGGACGTGATATTCCCTTTTTGCGCCATTTGTAGTCTTGTTGTACATCTCAAGTGAGTTAGTAGCCCGTTTTCAATCCTCTAGGACTGGCTTTGTGTACTTAGTGCTCAGTGAAAGTCATGCTATCAGTCAACCAATCGGTTGGCTAATCGATGCGATTGACGGCTTGAAGGTTGACTACTAAGGCATTTGCTGTCAAAAGCGACGGAGGTGAATAATGAATTAGGCATTGACGCTATCAAGCTATGATGGCTGCTTGATAGCTGTTTGATGGTCTCGGGTTCGCGGTTAAGCTGTCAACCGTATCGATCAACCCAGCGGGTGGTTGACTGATGGAACGACTGCTCAGTGAGGCCTCGTGAGGGTCCGAACCTATATCCTGCTGACATGGTGAGCCCTCGTCTCCTTCGAGGTTTACAAATGAGATCAAGCTGACCAACCTTGCAAATTACGCCCGAGTCCGTCCGACGGCGGGAGGCCGACCCAAGCTTCAGTCCTGTCGATTATGATAGTTGTACCGGCGAGCGCGACGGACGCTTGGGAGGCGGCGGTGGTCATCAATTCATGGCATCCAGCTACCGGCGCTAGACTTGGTGCTTGTTGACCACCCCTTGATATGCTGCAGAGGACGGCATCATCTTATTCTCTCAGCGAGGCGTTTGGGATGTATCAAAAGTTCGAAACAGGTGCTGCCTTCGATCCCTATTCCACTGAAGTGATGAGCCGCTCGAGATAGGACCTGCAAATCACGCCAAAAATGGCAAGCCATGTCTTAATAATCGAGTAACAGGCAATGAGCAAGGAGTACCGACCAGTGATGCTGCCATTCTCAACGACTTTTTGACCGATTGGTTGGGTTGACGAGCTGACGCAGATGAATTCCTGTATCAAACGACTGGTCAGTGACGCGGCTGACTGCTCATCTTGACCAATTTGGTACATGATGAGTCGATTGGCGAGCGAAGGCAGAATAGTGATCACTGAGTCGACCGTCTGACAGATTGATTTATGTTGGAGTCACTGGTACCAACCGGCCTGATTTCATATCATCCATTATGCTGCACGCTACGTAGGGATCAACCCAATGCTCTCTCTCAATGTACATGTCAAGCGACTTGCCCGACGTATGCCCTTGCATATTCTAATTTGCCACACTTCGCAACATTTTCATCTCATCTGTTCTGAAGCAGTGACATCTGGCGTTTTTAGCAAGCATGCTTGGATGTATGTGGATGTTGGACACTTCGCGGAAGCGCGGATCTAGTGCTCCAGCAGCCTCAGCGAACCCTGCACCACCACGTTCTCCAAGACAGAGCCAGGAGGAATGTCGATAGTGCTGCCCTCTGTTGCCACGATGATGACAGTACCCTTGAGCACGACGCCACGGCCGAGATTGACCGCACCAGTGATGGTGAGGTGGTCGAGCTCGAGAATCTTCGGGATCGACGGGATGCGTGACTGGAAGCTAGACACCTTCTTGAAGTCACCGCCAAGCTTGATGAGCGGTGCCGGGCCGAAACGATTGGGGTCAATCACAAGCTGGCCGTGCTTGAGGGTGTAAAGGTCCGACTTGACGAGCAGAAGGTCGGAGCAGGTCTTGACCGGCAAGAAGCGGCGACGCGGCACATTGACACCGTGTGCGTTGTGGAAGTGCTTGATGGCAGCACCGACAGCAGTCTCGAGCTGAATGATGCTGACGTCGGCCTCGCCCTTCTTGTCGGCCGGAATGCTCTTGCCGTTCGGAATGATTTCCATGCTGAGCTCGTTGTTCTCAACAACACGCTTCACGGCGCGTAGATTCATCCAAATGTTGTTGGTGTTGAAGTACTTGAACTTCTTGATGGACTTGAACTCGTTCACGTACTGCTTTGGCACCTGAGCGATCTCAAGCAGACGAGCCTGACCCTCGTAGTCGATTATTGTGCCACCCTTGACATCAGCCTTGGTCTTGTCCGTCAATTCCATGATGTACTCTGCTCTTGACTCGACCATGTGCTGGAGGATGTTCAGGTCAACGACGGCGCCGAGGTTGTCAGCGTTGGAGAGGAAGACAATCTCGATACCACGCTCGAGCAGCTTGTCCAGGATGCCGCTGTTGTAGAGCGACTCGAAAACGTCACCGTGACCTGGGGGGTACCAGTCGGTGATCTGGCTATCAGCGCTCTTTGGCACCGGGAGAAGGGAGTCCTTCAAGATACGTGGGTACTTTGACTGGTTGAAGGTCATGATGTCGATGTTGTGACCTTCGTACTTCTTGATGATGTTGGAGGTGTCCGCGTCGGTGTTGAAAGAGTTCATAAGCACGAACGGGACGTTAACGTCGTAGGTGCGGTTCAGGTACTCGATCTGGCGGACCGACAGGTCGAGGAAAGACATGCCGTCACGAACCTCGATGACTGACTTTGGACCAACGCAACCCATGGAGGTACCGAGCCCACCATTGAGCTTGAGGACTGCGAGCTTGTTGAGGAACTCGACAGACTCGGTGTTGCCAAGGCTGTTGTAGTCGACCACCTGGTCTGGCTTTGGTGGTGCGATCTTGTTCCAGTCGATCTCGTTGCCCTTGGCCTTGTCGTTCAGGTAGCGGCGGAACAAAGCGAAAAAGTTGTCCATCTCAGTCTCGAAGCGCTGCTTCATCTGAGGCTCGGTGACGGTGTCCGCCAGCTGGTTGAGCGCATTGCGCATCTGAGAGGCGGCAACGGAGGTGGAGGTGTTCTCAAAGGCCTATGCAAAAGATTGAGGTCAGTCATAGAATGATAAGCGGCTAGCTATAAAAGGACTGAAGAGGTATAGGGTGGTATCTCCAAGCTCAAAGTGAAAATATGGGCGAGCTTCAAAGACCTGCATGAAAACTCTAGCAGGCCATTTCAGATTGGACAAGTTGATTGTCAAGGTTTACTGGAGAGGTCGTGCCTGTGTGCGCCATCGCGGAGCTGTGCAAGCTGTTGGGAGCAGTCCAGGCCATTTTATGCTGTATCTTCCCAGCGGGAAGGCGCTGGAAGCAGCTATCGCGTGGAAAATAAATGTCATAGATGCTGCCAGTGGGCTGTCGTCGATAGGCCAGTGATACTCGCTGGAATGCGGGTGAAGGTCGCGCAAGCTGCCAGGCCCTTCTGGTGCTCCCTCGCGAGTCATGGGATACCAGCTGCTCACACCGCTCCAGTGCTCGTACCGTCGAGAATACGCCAACTGTCTCCTTGATTGTCCAGCTGTTTCACCATCACCGCTCCCACCGCATCCGCCATTTCCAATGCTCAAGTGAAGGATAAGGAGATATATGACTTACCACGTGGCTCTGAGACTTGCCGTGGTGCCTACCCTCAGCGTCTGCGCCATTGGCCGCCTTGAGATGTGAAGGCAACGCGCTTGCCTTTGGTGCCGCCATCTTGCCTGTTGTGCTTTGGATGCGTGTCTGAGATGGTTATGCGGCAAGAGTCTTAAGGGTTCTGATTGTTTCCATATGTCAATGCAGCTCTTGAAAAGTTGAGGAGCTTGGATCGTCGGCCTACCTGCTCCCGCTCAATGTGGGGTACGGGGTGTCGTCAGAGTTTCGTGGTTGCTGCGAGAGTTGCAAGGGTCTTTGCACGAGAGAGCTCGTGGGAGAATGAGGAGGAGTGATATGAGGAGGTCAAGAACATGAACACAGTGAAGGCGGCTCAGTAGAAAAGCGGTCACTGTTGACTTTATTTGCTCCAGTCTCTAGCGCCAGGTCCAGATTGAGTTGCACGTTCTGGTGGGGCGAGGGGCGCGCTCACCTGCACGCACAGACCAACGTTTGCATTGACGTTGGTTCCTAGGGTCCCAACACGGCAATATCACAAGTAAGATCCCAACCTCATTGGTGTCGTCGACACATCTAGACACTCGTCCCTCTGCAGTCCGACGTGCCATCTCTGGTACGTGACTTATCACATTCGTGGGATGTATGCACGCCACGAAATTGGGCCATCGACCCCTGGCCATAGCAGCAATGTCGAAACAGAACCAGTTATCTACCTGTGACAGGGAAAAATGGTAGTGACTGCACATGCCGACGAGCTAGCCATTCGCTTGTCGGGCTACCGTGGTCAGCGGTCTGTAAAGCGATCTGCTGCAGGGCAAGCGCTTTCTGCTCACCGACAACGTTTGAATCTTGGCAGTCATAATATGAGCGCGAGTCGCATAGGCTGTGCTGACAGCTCACCACGAACAACAGAAGCAACTTGTGCAACATAATCCCACGCTACAGCAGGGAAGAACTTGCAGCTGAGCCTGTGATCGACAGCTCAGAGCATCGAGATGCTGAACTCTACCAACAAGGACTCAGATACATAAATGTGCGACCGAAGCCGTCGTGATCGGCGTTTCTGGCGGGCTACCGGCCACCACTATCTGCAGGTCCGGCACGCAGACGGTAACGCCACCCGCAACCATTATCGTAACCAAGCTCTGCACGCGCAAAAAGCAGAGATCCAGGGCTGGAATGCGTGCAGTACTGATGGGCTTGTGAAAGCCACAACATAAGACATTGTATCATTGGGAATTGATGGTAATGTATTTGAGATGAAGATTGGGGAAAGCATGGGAAAGCACTCAGCCCTGAAACACTTCTGCTAGCAAGGATGCTGGTGGCGTGCACGTTTCAGGCCGACTGTCCCCGAATAGGAAGCTGTCAGTAACGCCCAAGTCCCAATGGAGATGGCAGATAGGAGGTTCATAGACTGCCTGCCAATGCAGCGATAGCACACTCAATCAAGGTCCAACGATATCATGTCTGGTAAGATATGCTGATACATGCCGAACAACTCGCGACGTGTACATCATTCCGATCCTGTGCGTTCGCAATGCAGATGGCGAGCCTCAGAATGCTGCAGAGAGGTGGCCAGTAAAGCACGCCGACTCTCCCTGCAATTGCGGACGACAGCCTCGAGGGCAGTAGTGTATCTCGGTCTATCTTACGAGACTCGTGATAGGCTGCACATATTGCATGAACAGCTATCGTTCTCAGATCGGATGCACGTCCCCAGGTGTATCTCTGAAAATCTCGACAGCTGGGGACTCTGCGAACGCAATGGCTCTGGGCTTCTCCAGATGCAGCTGTACTTTGCTGCCTGGCAGAACGGCGTTCAGCATTCGCTTCTGCAGCTCTCTGATAGTGAACTCGGCTAGTGTTTCCAGCGTCTCGAACTTAGTGGCCTCAATGATCTGGCGCTCAAGTCAGCTACATCCGTTGTCTAGACCGACCTCCTCAGCAAGATCAGTGCGATCGTGAGATCTCATACCTGCACCAAAGTGGTCTCCAAATTGAAAAGAGCAACAGTCTGCTCACTCCCTTGCATTCCAATCATATTACCAACAAAAATCCTGCAAGTCGCAACAATTGGCTGCTTCTGCGTCCTCTCATACTGGTTGACACCAACAAGCGTCATAATCTTGACATCCTCCACAGAGAAAGTCCTCTGCCCAGGTCTAGCGACTCGTCCAGTTTCATCATAATAGGAGACCGTACCTAGAACGAGTCCAGCTCCATACATTGCAGCCTTGCCAAGGAGGATCTCGATAGCGATTCGCGAAACGATGAAATTCTCAGCAGACTTCTGCGCCATCTCGCAAGCAGATCGTTCGGCCGCAGCGGAGACTTGGCCAGCCGTCATGTTAAGTTGACATGATGCTCGTATGCGTTTGGCAAGTTCACCATAGTGGATCGTGCTGGCGTCCAGAGCATCCTTGTCGGCGGCTGATTTGAAGGGGTGGCGGAGGGTGAGAGTGATGGAGAGGAGAGCTGGTTGTTCCTTGGGCTTGCCCCAGACATCGGGAGAGAGGACGCCGTATGGCAGTTGTAATTCTTTGATTCTGATGATGTCGCCCGGGAAATCCATGGCTGTGATAAGTCGAGCAGAGCTGGAGGCGAAGTGCGCAGGCGGCTGGTTACGATGTTAATATACCAACAACCCACTCCAAGCCATGCTGCTCATGTCCACCCACAACCACTTGTTTGGCGCAGCTGTCATCAAGCAAAACGGCGTAATGTCCGTTGGTCAAAAAGTAATGTCGATTTTGCCTGAGGCCGTAACTGAGCTGCAGAGCACGGACATGAAGCTCTAGAAGCTTCGTAGGAAGTTGATCTGATCATAAACATTTCAAGTCGCACTCTTCAAATCCTAATCTGCATGAACACGTCAACAAAACGACCAAACCAAAGTGACATATCTCAGGACTCGAACAGAAAGGACAGAATCTACAATGTCGGCAGACGCTCTCAAGGCCGAAGGCAACAAGCTTTTTGCTGCCAAAGACTTCCAAGGCGCTGCGTAGGTTGATGATTGTAAGAAACTGTCTGATGCTCGTTGACTGACAGCACACAGAGACAAGTTTGGCGAAGCTATTGCTGCCGATCCTAGCAACCACGTTCTCTACTCAAATCGATCCGGCGCATACGCTTCTCTAAAGGACTGGGACAAGGCACTTGAGGATGCGACGAAGACGACCGACTTGAAGCCCGACTGGTCGAAGGGATGGAGCAGAAAGGGTGGTGCTCTGCATGGCAAGGGTGATCTGGTAGGAGCAGTGGACGCATACGAGGAGGCACTCAAGCTCGACGCAAACAATGCACAGGCAAAGTCTGGGTTGGACTCGGTGCGGAGAGCGATTGATGCAGAGGCGAAGGCAGACGGTCTGGCTGGTGACCCAAGCGGTGGACTCGGCAACATCTTCAGCGACCCACAACTGATCACCAAGCTGGCAAAGAACCCAAAGACATCGAGCTACCTCAGTGATTCTGCATTCATGGCGAAGCTGCAGAATTTGGCTCGCAACCCGAATGCTGCCGGCCAGGACATGTTCAGCGACCCGAGAATGCTACAGGTGATGAGCGTGGCCCTAGGCATCGACATGCAGATGGGCAACCCAGAGGACTTCAAGGGCGCATCAGGCAGTGGCGCGGAGAAGGAGGAGGACGTGGAGATGCCGGATGCGCGGCCGCAGCCTAAGGAGGAGCCAAAGAAGGCACCTGAGCCGGAGCCGGAGACAGAGCCAGAGACCGAAGAGGAGCGTGCGGCTAAGAAGGCGAAGGAAGAGGCTGACAAGGAGAAGGCGGAGGGCACAGCTCTGTACAAGAAGCGCCAATTCGACGATGCTATCACACATTACAACAAGGCCTGGGAGCTGCACAAGGACATCACATACCTTACCAACCGTTCTGCTGCCGAATTCGAGAAGGGTGACTACGACTCATGTCTTGCGACCTGTCAACAGGCTATCGACCATGGCCGCGAGGTTCTGGCCGACTTCAAGATCATCGCCAAGGCTTTCGGCCGCATGGGCTCAGCATACGAAAAGAAAGGTGACCTGGCAAATGCAGTGGAGTACTACCAGCGCAGTCTGACAGAGCATCGCACACCTGAGATCCTAGCGAAGCTGAGAGCAGCAGAAAAGGCGAAGATCAAGGCCGAGAAGGATGCTTACCTGGACCCAGCGAAGGCTGAGGAGGCGAGAGAACTCGGCAACCAAAAATTCAAGGAGAGTGATTGGCCGGCGGCGGTCGAAGCGTACACCGAGATGATCAAACGTGCACCAGAGGACGCAAGAGGCTACAGTAACCGCGCTGCGTGCCTGATCAAGCTGCTGACCTTCCCGTCCGCCGTTCAAGACTGCGACGAAGCCATCAAGCGCGACCCAGCCTTTATCCGTGCCTACCTGCGAAAAGCGCAAGCCCTCATCGCAATGAAAGAATACAACAAAGCCATCGACGTCCTCAACGAGGCCAGCAAGCACGACAACGACGGCAAGAACGCCCGCGAGATCGAACAGAATATTCAGAAGGCGCTTTCGGCGCAGTTCAGTGCGCATGAGGGCGAGACGGAGGAGGAGGCGCAAGCGAGGATCCAGAGAGACCCGGATATCATGGCCATTTTGCAGGATCCGGTTATGCAGAGTATCTTGCAGCAGGCGAAGGGTGACCCGGCGGCGCTGCAGGATCATATGCGGAACCCGCAGATCAAGGCGAACATTAATAAGTTGATTGCGGCGGGTGTGATTAAGCTTGGGAGAGGGCCGATGTAGGGACGTGAATGAGGCGCGGGTGTTGCTTCATGGTATGATGGCGATGATGGCATAGCACAAGTATGGTAGCAAGGCGAAGGTATGATGATGCAGCGGCAGGAGCATACGTAGCATAGCGTTCAAAACGGACATGGGATGTGTATAGTATTGCCAATGATCCAGTCAACGTCAAGCTTGCATCCAGCTCTCGGATCGCAGAGAAGTTTGGCCTCTTGCCGACATCTCCACGGACTGTCAATCCGTTCTTGCTCTTCGTCAGTCAACCGGTCACAGGTAAAGCGAAACGATGTGAATGTTTGACGCCTATTGGCGTCTTCTCAACAGCTGTCTAGTTCATTCCTGGTCGAGCCCAAAGTGAGGCACATCTCAGTGACGGCTGTAGACTACCTCACCGTGTAGGCTTGGGATTGCGACTATAAGCTTGAGACGCACGGAAAGCAGCCAGCCATAGGCCGCTGTGACATTGATGGACCCAGCTGAGGAGCTATCTTGAACGCCTATGCCCGAGCCACAATGCATGCATGAAATTCATCCCAGTATCATCCTCGCTCCACTCGAGACCCCACTTTACATCACAACACCAGAGTTGGACGCAATACGCGGCCAGAGCTCAGCAGCCTCCTTGCCGACTGGGCCAGTGATAGCAGATCCCTTCATCTCACCCTTGGGGTTGACGATCTATGGCGACAAACAGTCAGCGGTTTATCCCTACATCGCAGCATACTCAAGTATGCGCTGTCTCGAGCAGTTGCAACTTACCACACCAGCGTTGTCCTCGAAGTACAGGAAAACACCGTCCGCGCGCCTCCATGGCTTGCTCTGCCTGACGATGACAGCGGGCATGACCTTCTTCCTCAGCTCTGGCTTTCCCTTCTTGACGGTCGCCATGACCATGTCGCCGACACCGCCGGCCGGGAGTCTGTTGAGGCGGGCACCGAAACCCTTGACTGAGATGATGTACAAGTTGCGGGCGCCGGAGTTGTCTGCGCAGTTCATGACGGCGCCACTGTTCGCCAAATGTCAGCACATAACCCCTGTGACAATAATCCGTGCAATATTCTCCCAGCAAAGACTGCAATGCTCCCTCCGTGACCTAGGAATTTCCCTTTCTCTTGCCATAAAATCCCAGCCACGAATTTCTGCCCGCAACACCTCCTCTCAATCGCTCGAACTCGGGGGAAGACGTACACAGGCAGACCCAAGGTCATCCTCAGCTTGTTACCGGAAGTAGATCCACGACTGCGCAGTAGTAAGTATTTCTCCCGCTGCCACTCGCAGCATTTGCGCATCAACCTACCCGCGACCCATTGTTATCGATTGACTGTGATGTTAGTGGATGTATTGGACGGCTTCGTTGCCTTTGTCGTATCGTCGTCGTCGTCGGTGGGCGGTGGTGAAGTGCAGACATCGCGGACTTTTCGGTTTGGCCCACGCAACTCTTGGCGTGCGGGTCCACTTCGGCTTTTTGTTCATGGCCTGAGGCACGCTCAGCGCCTTTCAGCTCCCCTGGTATTTCACGAGTGCTCCTACTTGTTCTTCACTACGTGAGCAAATTATCAAGCAGCCGGAGTGTCCTCAACGCACACGAAGTACTATAAGGTGCTTACTAACGTCATGGGAGCTTGCATAGAAGAGCCTACGCTGCAAAATATCTACTGGGCCGAGAGAGATTGAACTAACTAATGGATGCGGATGATGAACAATCTTGTGTATGGTTCTCGTTCTACTCTGCTCTACGCAGTGCGCTAGGCTATCGAACATCAGACTTGCTCCTGCTTTTCCTTGATCCATATCCGCTATGCATTTCCAAATCATACTCTGCCAGAGAGCAGGAACGAGCTTCTAGCCCAACAAATCGTCTAAGCCGCTGCTCCCTGTGCTCGGCTTCGCGCCGTTACTGCTCGCTGGTGGCGGCAAGAAAGCTGAAGACGGCGCAGGAGCATTGGCACCATACAGGCCAGCTTGACTCTTCTGCTTGGCCATATCCGCGATTGTCATACCACCAGATTTTGGCGTTGAGGCTTTCTTCGTTCCTGCTAGTAAGCTGGCAAAAGCGTCGCCGCCTGCAGCTGGCTTCTTGGCTGCCGGCGCGCCACCAATGCCGGGTGATGGAGACGCCATGCCTGAGCCTGGGGTACTCGCTGACTGCGGCTGTGCAGCTGAGACTGAAGTAAAGTAGTTTGGTCCAGTCGGCTGATACCCAGTCGGCTTCTGCTGTACCGGTGGAGAGAATGCAGATGGCGTGCCAGTGCTAGGTGGCGGCGAGGTCGTGGAGAAGAGATTGCTAAAGTCCGCTTTTTGTGTGCCGAGCTGTGGTGTTGGTTGGGCAAACTGTGTAGATGCCGTTGTGGTCGAAAAGGAGCTATAGTTCGGCTTCGGTATGCTCGGCGCTGCAGCTGGAGCGGCTGTCGTTGATGGCGCAGCAGACTGGAAGTCGTCAAAGTCATCGTCGTCTGCAGGAGCCGCTGCTACAGGCGCAGAGATAGTGCTTGCAGCTGGCGGGCTGAGCACTGCAGATGCCCCGGTCGAAGGCGCCGCTGGCTCGTCGCCAAAGTCGAAAAGATCCACTTCCGGCTCCTTAGGTTTTGGCGGGTCGGCCTTCTTCGCTGCTGTTCGCCTTTGGCTGGTGGATGCAGCTTCTGGTCGTCTACGAGTGGCAGAGGGTGCTGTGGCACCACCATCGTCATACTCGTCGTATTCGTCGAATCGGTCCTGCCCGCCTCTTCTGCCACCCTCATCGTAGTCATCATGGCTTTCGCCGCCGAAGCCACCGCCATCTCCGTAAACTCCTCGCGTTGAGCCTCCAAATGTACCTCCATAGCCTCCAGTCTCGCTGCCAAATCCACCATATCTGCTGCTGCTTCCACCTCCCAGACCTGCGCCTCCCTCGACACCCGAGTATTTATTGCGAGTAGCCCGCGCCTTTTTCCTTTCGGCTCGTATTCTATCCACATCGCTCAGCAGATCCGTAAGCTCCTTGCTCCTGTTGCGCACGTTGATGCCCTGATCCTTTCCGTTCTGGTCGATGTAGTGGAACTGCTTGAGCATCTTCAGCAGGCTTAAGTGTGATCGAGCGTCGTCGATGACCCTTTCAGACCCGTTCTTGACCAGGAACTCCATAAGCTGGAGTGCCTTGTATATTTGACGCCATTCTTCGGCAGACTTCTCGGTGAAGCGCTTGTATATCATGGGCATGATTTCGTTAAGTAGCTGGCTGAAGACGCCGTCAGTACTTGATGATCTCAATTCTGTCACAGCGTCGTACTAATTGAATGTGCCGTTTGCGATCTCTTGCATGAGCGTAGAGGAAGCCCCCCAGGGCTCATTGTTGGTCGCTTCTCGGACTTTGCTTTCCATTTCGGTGTAGTTCATGACAGCTGTGCCCGTCAGTCGCGCGCCTTGCCTGCAGCCTGCCATTGCACAAACCATTCTGCACTTTCCTGACGCCTGCTTTCAGGTCGTATAGCGTCAGGTTGCTGACCTGGTTCCGAAGGTCGTTCCAGTCCATTGCAGCGTTTGAGGACGTTGGATCTCAATGTAGGATATAGACAGCGTGGGCACAGAGGACCCGAGAGTCTTATGAAGGCGCGAGATAGGGTTTTGTGATCCAATATGGGTTGGATTTCTTTGGAGAAGAGTGTCAATACGCGACCCTGACACTTGGGCTCACGCTCGGCACATGCCGGCTCCGCAATGATCTCCGTAGTAGCAAAGTTCAGAGATGAAGGGCGATGTGATACTTACGTTCTTCTCATCAACAAATCATCTGTACCATCGAAACTTCGCTGATAGCGCCGTAGTTGCATAAGGGCGATTGTGGCATTATCATTCCTGTAAGACTAGGTACGTAAAAGCATTTGGGCCAGGTAGAAGGCGTCTCAGGAGAAGAATCACATGCTGACTGATTTCGTTTTCCAGTCGTGCAAATCCATTGAATTTATTTGTAGCCGAATACAGTAAGTGCATCGATTGTGTTGTCTTGATGAGCACATGCAGCAATACGATGGACATTCTTGGCCATCGATGGGGCTTTTGACAGCTGCAAAAGCCGCCATTCACTGGCAGCTCGGGAACAACCTGAGTGACGTTTTTCCTTGGCCCTTGCAGAGGATAGCTGTTGGTGGGGCAATCACTGACCCCGCCATCTCAGTCTTTTCTTTCGAACATGTTCTCTTCGACTACCACCACATCCTCCCTCTCCAAATTCATCACCAATACCTCAGCACTTCGATCAGCAACCAGGGCATCAACAAACTTCAACCGCTCCTTCACAGCTTCAGCCGCCAACATGACCATCAAGACCTACTTCGACATTGAGTGGACCGGCCCTTACCTCAAGACCGACTCCAGCGGCAAGGTCATTGAGAAGGACCAAGCCGACAAGCGTGAGTGTCAACACCATCATTCAATGCATTAGGAATCCATCAGCTGACGACCTATTTGCAGCTCGCTCCGGCCGCGTCAACTTCGAGCTTTTTGACGATGTTGTCCCGAAGACAGCTGAGAACTTCCGTGCTCTCTGCACTGGCGAGAAGGGCTTCGGCTACACTGGTTCCAAGTTCCACCGTGTGATCCCAGACTTCATGCTCCAGGGTGGTGACTTCACCCGCGGCAACGTGAGTCTAGTCATCGACGACTGTTGATGTCGAACACCAATGTACTAACAGTGTACCATCATAGGGCACCGGCGGCAAGTCAATCTATGGTGAGAAGTTCGCCGACGAGAACTTCAAGCTCACCCACAACAAGCCTTTCATGCTCTCCATGGCCAACGCCGGCCCGAACACCAACGGCTCGCAGTTCTTCATCACCACCGTCGTTACCTCGTGGCTCGACGGTCGTCATGTCGTCTTCGGCGCGGTGCCGGACGGTGACGCTGAGTCGATGAGCGTCATCAAGTCTGTTGAGGCTTGCGGTAGCTCCAGCGGTGCCGTCAAGAAGGCCTCGCCGCCAACCATCGTCAAGAGCGGTGTTGCCTAAATGGCTTCACAAGGACATACTTCATCAGATGATACTCGGCAGCGACCTGCTTGCTTGACCTCACGGTCTTGCAGGTTCATGGATAATAAGCATTGAATGATTGGCGTGACCCCTCAGTCATCGCTGATAGCTGGCTATGGTGACGGTTTAGTTAGCTCAAAAGTGGCTGCAATTGAATGATGATGTGAATCAAGTTCTAATCGCCTCTAAATCCTTGACGTTGTGACCCGAGCAGTTCCTCGCACCCGCCACTCATGACAAGTGCCACATTGACTATCATCCTGATTGATCGAACCGGGCCAATCGAGCAGCAGTCTACACGTGCTGAGAACAGACCGACTTGACGTCCTCACTCGAAGCATCGACTTCTGTTCACAACGGCAAGTGAGCTTCTCACTTTGACATTTCGGCACGGGCAAATGTCGTCTACACTGTGTTTCAACAGCGTTCATTATTGAAGAGAGGTCAATGCTGGTCTCAATGCTTACACGATGCCCTGGTCAAGGCCGTCGTATTCACCACGACTTAAGGTTCCACTTCCCACTGCGTCTAATCTTCACGCGCCCGTCGCGCGACACTGACATGAATGCATGCTCTCGCCTTCCCCAGCAGCCTTACTCTCTCGCCGTCGACATAAAACGATTTTACACAAGCCAAGGTAACATAGACCCATATGTGCTCCACCGTGAAATGCCTACTTCGTAACGAGGCAACCCCACGACAAAACATAACCCCTCACTTGCCCTTTCTGAATTATCGGACCCTGAAATAGAATCGCCGGCAGGGACCTGCAACGCCGCGCAACCTAATGCCAGCCGTTACGCGACCATTGGTAAATTGCGTGCGCTTCGTGTTTCAGCTCATTATCTTTCGCGCGTGCTGCAAATACGAATGGTGCTGTCGGACTAGGAAGGCGTCGGGCACAGGCTGGGCATCAGTCTTGTGATCTGCATCGATATGCTGTTGCTGGGTTGCGGGCAGCTCGAGACTGTTGAGTAAACGAGAGCTGGACCCCTCGCTTCGACTCAGTCACGCTGGCTCGGAGAGCACTCCTTCGAGGCCCCCATACACTTGGGCTGCTATTGAGAGAATTTGGGGGTCATAGGAATAGCCTGCTGTGGTGCTGGACACCCTGGCAGTAGAGTTTCGCTAGATCGAGTGCATCGGAACAACTGTGCACGCTGGCGATCGCAGGACTATGGCTGAGGAAGCAGAAGGTGGTAAGCAGTCTGCGCGGTCGAAATTCTTGAGCAAGAGCAAATGGGGCAAGGTGTTCAAAGAGAACGATGTGCCGCCGGCCGCAGGCAAGGTCAGCTCATTCAAATTGAACGAAGACGTAACGGACTTCCTGAAGCCTTCAACCGATCGAGCTGCGAGCACACGACCAAAGATCAACATTGCAGTCGCACAGAGGTGGCCTGAGGCACATGAGGTCAAGAAAGCACATGATTCACAGGGAGCGAGGACACCTGTCAATGGCTGGACAAAGCCTAGGAGAAGAGAGGGGCTAGTGGTCGGGTTCGTCAAGACTGCGCCGGAGGTCATAGGCGAGGGCGGAGATGAGGCGCCGGATCCGCCCCGGGAGGTGTCGAGGATGAAGAGTAGGGTAGCCAGGTCTGTGTCGGACGCAAAGGTCCTGGATGCCTGGTCGACCACTCAGCCTCAGCAGTCAGGGCCAAGACCCGGGCAGCCCGGAAGAGATCCAAAACTACCTGGTGGACCTGAAGACAGATGGCAAGTCCAAGGCGATTTAGGACCCAGAATGGTCCCATCAGCAGATCGGCAGCAAGCACAGCCTGCAATACTGGATCCCAGAGCAGGCAGCATACCAGATGGTAGCTTTCGACCTCCGCCCGTGCGAAGGGCACAAACAAACAACGAGTTCTCTCCGCCGCTGCAGAGGAAGCACCAGTCACCGCCATTCGAGCCAGCAATGCCGCACAGGCCGAGCCTCGGTCGCACACCGACTGGACTTCCAGAAGAGTCTGAGCGGCAATACTCGCCTTCCGTCGATGACCTACATTTCGAACTACCAGTGCCAAGACCAACAATCAGCACCAGCTTCGGGGATGGCAACGACATGGCTGCCGATGATTTTGAGGCAGGTAGCCGGCCTCAGCATGACAAGCGTAGCAAGTATGGCATGCTTTCTCCTTCATCTGCTGGTCCACCCTCTCCGGCTCAACGAAGGCAACGAGACATGACGAATAATGAAGGCATGGCTTTTCGCAGAGCCAGCGCAATATATATGAATAGCGAGAGTCCAGTAAAAGATCCTAACGAAGGGTTTCAACCTTCCGCTGATTACTATGATGCTCTGTCACAGGCGCAAGCAGACGCCCTCTCACCAGACAGCTCGTCTCCAGCATCTGCGATATCACCTCTGGGACAGTCGCCATTTGCAGATCCAAAATATACCGAACGGAGCGATCCGGAAACGGCCACAGATGCAAAGCGAGCGTCAGAGGGATCTAGTTTGTACCCAGATTCTGAGCGATCTCCGATGAGCCAGACAGAGCCACCGCCATTCTCAGATTCGAAATATATGAGACGGCGATCCGCTGAGGTACCTGCTGCTTCGCAGCTTGATCCACTTGCGTTGCTAGATGCAGAACCACCGCCTCCTGAAGCGCAATTGCAAGCCCAACCACGACGACCAACACACCAAATGCCATTCGAATCGCTTCGCCAACAGCGCAAGAATGACTACCAGCCAAATTATATGAGAGATGTTCGGACAGATAGGACCAATGGAGCTGTGCCTGAGGCTTCTGCTCGGCCATCTCAGGACACCCCTGTAGAAGACGCGCAAGCCATCCAACAGACCACTTACATGCAAACAACGCATAGCGATGCGCACACTCCCGAAGGCTCGAGACCATTGCGCGCCGAGCAAATGCTACCAGAAACGCGTACAGTGCAGCCGGCGAGCGGATCTGTCGGTGCCGCAGGAATACCGACGGAAGCGATCATAGACATGGCAGACGACAGGCCACGGATTCCGTCTCGCTCTCCGTTGCGCGACAGGATGTTTGGACCACAATCGGAGGTTGCGCCTGATAACTCGAGGACGATGTACTCTCAGCCTGGCCAATCGAGCGGTAGCCTAAACCACTTCCCTCGGTCTCCTGCATCGCGCTCTCCAGTGGCGAGCCACAGACGCCAAGGTTCACGAGAAGTGGAAATGTCCGGTAGAGCTTATCGAGACGGCGCTGCACAACAGACGTCTCCCTCGCCTCTTTACCAGACCTCCAGTGCAAGCCCGCAGCACAGCAGCCCGGATTCTTCTTTGCTTGAACCTGCTATTTCTAGGAGAGATGGACCCTCCCCAAGCGCCCGCCAAACGAGCCCACGTCCAGCAGATTACTTTTTCGCGCCGCGACCATATCAGAGTCAGCCCGCAAAGTCGCCAATGCTGAATCTGCGCAGCGAAGAGACTGCTCGGCCAGGATCAGCGGCGTCAACGCATAAAGGTTCCTCGTCACCAGTACCTCCGGTGCGCGGCGACCCAGGCGCGGATTTGGCTCTGGCAGACTTTGCCGGTCGCGTGGCACACATGAAAGGCGTCTTCAGTCTGACCGCAGAAAAGGAGAGGTCGACAGATCACTGTACGCCGGAGGCCTGGCTCAGGACTGCTATATGGTGGTATCTGATCGGTAAATCAGGGCTTGAGAGCCTTCTCGCACAGAGGTCAAAAGCGGATGAGCCTTCAAGACAAATGTTGATGCAAGCGCACGTCGATTTGGCAAAGGCGCATTGGATTGTGACTGGCCCGCTCGAGCTATATGATATGAGTGAAGGTGGTAGTCCGGCTAACGCACCGTCAAGTGCCAGAATAGAGGCTTTGCGGCAGTCTGTTACGCTCCTGATGAGCTATCTGAAGTCGCTTTCAGCCTCGATACAGAAGAGCCAACTGATGCCGCCAAGCCAATCTCTCATCCAGGGACAGGACACGAATGTCTGGATAGACTACCCGTGCTTCACGGCTGACGCCGCCGCTGTCCTTGGTGGTAACACGTCCAAAGCGCTGATCGCCGAGTCTGCAAATTCGGCACCACAAGCGCTGGACGTCTTACCACTTGGAGACACCAGAGACACCTTCTGCTACAACCGTTTTCCTGTGCAAGTGACAGTCAATACGGACGACGTCGATACTGACCGCGTGAACTTGCCATGCGTCGTCACAATGGTACGCAATCGCCGCGACTACCAGATAACATTGCTCGTCTCAAGCCAGAATGAGCTTGTCAACATTAAGATAGCGCCAAAGCATGACAGCAACAAAGGCACCACATGGCGCGACGTATCATGGAAAGCGAGCTCGTTCATGATGATCGTTAGTCTTCCACGCGGGTTTGATCTGTCAATCCGAATGCAAGAGCGCGATTTCCGCTCGCTATGGAATCTGGCTGAGTACTCGCGCAAGGTCGAAAGCAGTCTCAGGCCAGAGCGCGAGGAGAAGCTGGTGCATGAGGCACGCCTGACTGAACTGCAGTACGCTGACTCTTCAGGCACGTCGAGCTTCCCGCCGAGCAAGCTTCGCAGCTGCAGTGCATTGATATATGAGCGACACACTGACCGCAGTGATGGCAGTGGTACTCGGAAGATGCATCGCGGCTTCAGGCTTTTGCTTCTCACTGCTTCAGGCCACAAGTCCCTCAGCTGTGCTAGCCATGAGATCTGCAGACGCTCGCCACTCCTTTTCGAGTTCATCACTGATGCGTCAGCCAACGGGACTACTGCCATGGTCCTACGTGTTCGTGAAGAGAGAAGACAGTGCAGAATTCTGCTGGTGTTTCCGGATGCAGCAAGCAGGAATGCTTTTTACGAAGTATTGAATGGCCTGACGGTCGGGCCTGACGAGACGATCGTCGGGAAAGTGAAATGTGCAGGCGTCAACATCGAGGCAGCGACGCAGACTGAAGGCTTTAAGCCGATCAGCCATCCTGCACTTCATGCATTACAATGGCAAAGGCTAGGCGTTACAAACCACTCTTCAGACATCCTAAACATACCAGAGACGGTCGAATCGGAAAGCTTGCGAATCATTGCTCGACATGCCGGAGGCTGCATTACCGATCGACTGAACATGGGCAAAGGCGAGCTACTCCTTCGTCTACCCTGCTCAGACAAAGTTCGACCATCTATGCAGATGCTCCGCCAGCCTCAAGAAGATCTGACCATGTCGGTCGACACTCGCCATTGTCCTCCCCAGGTCGCGGATGGCGTCGCGGACCTTTTACGTATGGCACAGGAACAACAGACTATTCGCACATACGCTTTTGCCACCAACGACGACCTGCATGCTTTTCAAGCCGCCGTCACTGGATTCACGGTCAGATACGACGGTATTGCCAGCACCTTTGCCATCTCTCGCCGCATGATGGTCGTTAGCATTCACCACAAATGGCAGGCTTCCAACGTCCGTCTCCAGATTGTGACGCAGTCCAATACGACCAAGATCTTAGCTTTTATGGAGGACTTCGTGCACGCGGATGCCATGTGCTTTGAGGTCAAAACCATGGATACTTTCGAGAGTGTCAAGGGTGATAGCAAAAGCAAGAAGTGGGCTGTTAAGCTGAAGGAGGCGAAGTTCAGTCTGCCGAGTAAGGAGAAAGGCGAGCTTGCGGTAGAAGACAAGGTGAGGAGACGATTCGTGAATCTGGAGGGCTTGGATTATGCAGAGGAGCATGATGACATTACCATTGGTTTCGATACTGAAGCTGGTAAGTCCTGTCTTCTGAAATTGTCGCTGATTTGACTGCTGACCTCGCGACAGACCGCGACAAGTTCGCGTCAGCTCTCCCCGCTGCCACGTCTGCCAGTCGTGGCATGTCTCTTAGACGACGCATCTGAGCGTCGAAAGCTCGGATGCAGTAGTGTTGGTTCTAGCCTTGCATAGCGTTTGGCGTTCAGCATCAAGGGAAGGAGCATTATGGAAGGATTTGTCGGATCGAATACCCAGCCCTGGGAAGTGGGGCACGCGTTGTGAATTGAGTTCATTGTGGAGTCGCCAGGGTCGAAGTGGGATGGAGCTTGCTTCGAATTTCTCGGAGTTATGATAACGTCAACTTCGCGCCCTGTGAGTCGACATAGCTTCAGGAATGGTAGGATAAGAGAGTCATCCCAGCTATCCTCATCCACCTATCTTCTTTGCTCTACACCTTGCACGAGTCTTCATCCTCACCTCACCTCATCTTCTCCCAATGGCCCAATCCAACGGCCACACCGGCAACCCAAACACCGCTGACCTTGAAATCCCTTCCTCAAATGGAAAACGATCTCAATACTCCCTAGCAACGCTCGGCGTCCACGCCGATGACTCCATCAACAGCTACACCGACGTGGCCCCCGCCCTCCACGTCGCAACCACTTTCCGCTACCCTCACGATCCCACTCACCTCGTCCCCGAAGAAGAAATCGATTTCCCTTCCTCCCGCGCTCCCGATGGCGCAGCAAGCAGCGACTCACACATCTACTCCCGTGCTACAGCTCCTAATACCAGCCGATTGGAATTGATACTGAGTGAGATCATCGGTGGTCCAGTGCTGGTGTATGGAAGCGGGCTGAGTGCGTTTCACGCGTTGCTGGTGTATTTAAACCCCAAGGTTGTGGCGATTGGGAACGGGTATCATGGGTGTCATGGCGTCTTAAAGCTGTATCAGAAACTCACGAGGTGTAAGATTGTGGATCTTTTCGATGAGAAGAGCTGGGATGATGCTGGGCTGGGGGAGGGCGATGTAGTGCATTTGGAGACGCCGGTGAATCCTACGGGCAGAGCATTTAATGTAAAGGAGTTCGCGGAGAAGGCGAAGAAGAGGGGAGCGGTGTTGACGGTGGATGCGACTTTTGCTCCGCCGCCGCTTCTGGATCCTTTCAAATGGGGCGCAGACTTCGTGATGCACAGCGGGACGAAGTATATTGGTGGACACTCGGATATGCTCTGCGGCGTGATCGGTATCTCTAAAGCTCGAGCATCTTACGAGAAAGATTACTGGGCTATGCTCGGAGAGCGCGTATACCTGGGCTCCATCATGGGCTCTCTGGAAGGCTGGCTAGGCGTCCGCTCGCTACGAACTTTCGAGCTGCGGGTCAAGCGTCAGAGTGAAAACGCGGATAAGCTTGTCGCCTTTCTTGCTTCTGCGCTGGCAGGCGAGGGACTTCAGGATGCGGTAGAGGCGGTTCAGGCGGTGCTGGCGAAGATCGAGCACGCGAGTCTGCAGAAGGAAGATATGGGATGGTTGAAGGAGCAGATGCCGAATGGATTTGGGCCGGTGTTTAGTGTTTGGTGCAAGAGCGCGGAGCAGGCGAAGAGGTTACCGAGCAAGATACATTTGTTCCATCATGCGACGAGTTTGGGTGGGACGGAGTCGTTGATTGAGTGGCGGCGCATGAGTGATAATACGGTTGAGAAAGAGCTGCTGCGCGTGAGCGTTGGCGTGGAGGCATGGGAAGATCTACGAGATGATCTCGTGTCTGGTTTCAAAGCTTTGGTTGCTGAACATAGATAGATGTCGCCATATGACGAACTGAAGGGAGCTTGCCTAGAAAATCTCATGGTATCCCGCGCTTTTATTCATTCATCGCAGCTATCTGTCGTGGATGCTGCATGCATTGCCTTGCCATCCCAGGTCTTCCTACTCTAACACACGCCATCGTAAAAGGTATCGTCATCTATGCACAATGAACGCCTAAACACCCAATGCCGTATGCTCTCGTCCTGCGACCTCACCAGGTATTTCATGCTTTGGTCTGCAGGTGCCCAGTGCCTTTCATCTGCGAGCTCCACCAGATGTATCATGCCCAGGTCTCATGTCTCCAATGCCTCGTTCATAATCAAGTCTCTGCATCGATGAACACGTCCTCATTGCCCATGCTGTCCATGCGTCTTAGTGGTCCGCCTCTGCCCGCCTGCTGTGGCTGCTGCTGCTGAATGTTCATGTTTGACATTCCTTTTGCGAGGTCGTTTCTTGCTGATGTCGTTGTAGCCGTTGGTTGAGACGGCACAGCTGAGCCTGTGCTGCTGTCGTGCTGACCGAAATCGATCAGATCGCCCGTCCCTCCTGTCTGATATCTCGATGGTATATCTTTCTCGTCTTGACCGCTGTGCGTCGTGCTTGCGGGTTGTGTTGCAGCCGCTCCTGCACCTCCTTGCGCTCCGGTCGCAGCTCCACTGCCTGCTGCTGACGCGGGTAAAATCGGTGCAATCGCGAGAATCTGCTCAACCTGCTTCTCTGGCGGCGCGTTGTTATCGACCTCCGCATTGATGACCCAATCGAGCTTCTCTTCGTCTCCTGGTGGCGCCGGCTTGAATAGCTTCGGTCGCCAATTATCCTCACCGCGCTCTGCGGCCTTTCTCCTTTGCTCGTCTTCAATCTTGCTCTTCTCGTCGGTAGCAACCCTCTGGTCAGCCTTCTTGATTGCCCTCGTAGTAGCATCCCACAGTCTCTGACTCTCTTCTGGGCCTTGTTCTTCTAACGGTCTTGCCTTCACCATGCTTGGCCTTGCCCTTGTCGCGTCGAATAGCAGCTCTTTCTTTCCGGTGGACAGGTCTTTAATGAACATCTCGCCGTGCCAGAGACCGCTCAGTTCGAAGAGGTTCTTGCCGGTCTTTGTATCTTTGATGTGGCCGCCAATCGCGTTGTAGGTGCCGCCGACCCATCCTTTGACCTTGAATTCTATGTCGGCTTCCAGACCAAGCTCAGGGCTGCGGACGAAAGCGTGATCGCCGAGCTCGTACTTCATCTTGCCGAAGAGGATGCCGCGTGCGTACATGTTTGGCTGGGTGATGAAGCTGCGGTTCACTGTCAATGGCTTTACTTTCGAGGCTTCACTCCTAGTGTGGACTCACTAGCGCTCATTTCGGTTCAAGAATCTCATAACTGCTATGCCCTCCATGAAGCTGCCGACGCTGTTACCCAGAAACTTGCTGCGTGGCTTCAATGTGCCGTCGATCCGGATGTGGTGTTCAGGCGCCATGAAGAAGTAGCTGCTCTTTGGCGGGTGGTGTGATGTCTGCTCCGAGATGTAGTAGCCACGCGTGCCGTCTGCGTAGTCCCACCATCCTGTGAAGGTCTCGCCGAGGACGGGGTTCAGTGGCTTCTTCACGCCGGGCGGCTTGATATGCCAGCCAGAGAGATAGAAGCGGACGCCAGCCACAAATCGCTGGGTGGGGTCGTCAATGGTCGGGAGCTCGACCATGGCCTCTGGGTGGCTCATGAAGTTGGTGATGCGCTCCAGCATCGATCGCGGCTCCAGGATGAAGGTGGGCAGGGTGACGCGGGACAAGTCGGCGCCTGGTCGCAGTTGGGAGATGATGTGGGAGAGGACATTGCCCTGCTCGGAGTCGACCACTGTCTCGTCCTCCCCAACGTCGCTGTCGCCCGCCCGCCGCTCGTCCGTCGACGAGCGGTTGCTCGCCAGCGAATTCTTCCGGTGTCCGAGCACCATGGTGGTGTGCAGCGAGAGGAGCACGCTACTTGTTCTGGCGAAGCTGGCGGCCCTTGAGGCGGCTAAAGCGTTTGTAAGCCAATTTGTTCGGCAGAAAGCAGTCAAGACAAAGGGAAGGTGCTGCAGGAACAGCGTTGGGCAGGAAAGAACAATGGAAGGTAGGCAGTGAATGTTGCCGGCAAGCACGTTCGTGTTCAGGTTGTGACTGAGGTTCTGCCGGGCAGGGAAGGTGCGTCATAGGTGGCTTGGCACTTTCCAACTTTCGCGTTCCCGGTGTCCGTGAGTGAATGGCGGAACAGATGCTCGCGCAGCTTCATCTGGATCTTGTACGATGGGCAGATGAACAAAAGGAAATGCCATGCACCTACCGCTGCCAAAGAATGTACGCCGTGCTGTTTTGGACCTCGTCCCACAGCTGCGGTATACTGAAATACCAAAATGTTAGTGAATGCTCCGTTCCTACCTCCATGTGAGCGTCAAAGGTCCAGATCCGGAACAGCCGTGAGCAGCAGAGCCTTGTGATACGTTTGAGCTTGTCGGAAGCCTCGAGCAGTATATATAGGTGTGAGGTGTGCGAATGCTGTACTTGATGCGTATGGGTATAATGCCACTCAAAAGACGATGTAGCACCATGGACGATATCAATCAGTCAATGAGCCGGTGAACGCGTCAGGCAGTTGATGCTTGAAGCTTGACGCTTGGTGCAGGTTGAAGCTTAATGCAAATTGACGCCTGCTGCAGTCACTAGTTGATTGTTTGCAGCTGATGCCTAGATGCAGTTGATGCTTGATGCAGTTGATGCCTGAAGTAATTGATGCTTGATGCAGCGGATGCTTGACGTGGTCGCTACTTGTCATCTTTGATGTGTGATAGATTTACTGCTCAACAGGATCGTGCTCAAGTCTGCTGACGCAGTTGCTGCTTGAAGCCACGAAGGCATCTGATACAGTTGGTGCTTGCATACAATCTAGGCCTTTGGCACTTGATACTAGACCGCAGCAATGCACGACGCAATTGATGTTCGCAGCAAGTGAAGCTCGAGCTATCGGAAGACTTCAGGTGCTTGACGTATGCGATCGTTGATGCTTGGTTGAGGCATTTGACGGCTGGCGCGTTCGCGCTTGACGCTTGAGGCGTGACCTCGCTGATGCCTCTGACGCTGACCGTCAAGACTGATGCCCGCCGAGTCACTTGGTGTACGTTGATGCCAATGGTATCCGTTGACTCGAGGTGATTTCCAAGAGCCGCCAATATCAAGGATGATTGATCCAGCGGTCTGAATTCGAGAATTGCTGTGGTGGTCTCGTTCGCAGAAATGTTGCGGAGCCAGCATTTCGCCATAGGATCTTTGTTGTCTACTGTGTAATAGGACACCATCGCCTCTTCAAGCAGCATGAAGATCGTCTTCGTGGTCACGTCGGTGTGGTTCCATCGCCTCTGAGGTCTCACAGCCTCGGTACCTGTTGACGGTGGTCGAGCCGTCGATCGCGGCGTGAGCTTTCGCGTAGCTGGCAACGTCTGGCATTGATGTTGGATGCTATGATTGGCTGCTGTCGATGTGATTTTGCTTTATCTTTCGAGCCTTTCCAGCAAGGAGGCTCTCAAGACATGTTCGTCCAGAGTTCATTCTGTGATGTCGGTGGTCTGTAATGCTACGGAAGGCGCTGCTGCTCTTGGCTGTTCTGTGATCTGATCAGTGGACATCGAGTGTTGGACTTACCGCGCAAGAATCCTAAAACCTTGTCAGCATTGCGGACCCATTGTGCGAAGGCAACCAATAGGAAGACATACTTGGCCGAGCAATATGGGCAGGGCCCCCAGTAGTAGTTGCCATGAGGGGTGGGAGGTCCTAGAAGCACATGAGCATTTACTTGGCATGCAGAGCTTTTAGTAGCAGGTGAACTCACCGGGAGGCGGCGGCACGCACTCACGGCCACAAGGCGGGAACTCAACCATGTAGACGCCCCTGAGATATTTTGTCAGTTCTGTTCATCACTGTACTGATGAAGATGAAGCATGAGTACTTACGCGCAGCCGAAGTCCAGGAGGGGGCAATCATTGTAGGTATCTTGGACCCACTGGCACATCTCTACATAACGGTCAGTGAGGAGCTCAGGAATAGCTGCGAGGAGAGCACAATGGCAGGTGCTTACTGTCATTTGTTGAGTGTTCTAGTAGAAAGTTCTGTTAGCAAATTATCGAGAAGCATACAGTCGCGACCACGCCGCAAGCACACAATCGCGCCGAGTGCAGGTGAAGGCAAGGGGTGATACTTACGGAAGCGGTGTTGATGGTGCAAATTTCTGTATAAGAATGGTCTGTCAGTAGAAGGACACTGCGCAAAGTGGCAGGGCATACATACGTTACTCGTGGGTGCGATGAGAAAGAGGAGAAGGAGGGCAAGAGCAGCTCGTAAACAAAACAATGGCTGCGGGACCAGCCTAGCTTCGGAGGAGCTCTCCAGGGGCACAGACAGCTCCCATAACGACTGGAGGGTCTAATGACGAACCGGTGTTGACGAGATCCAAGAAGTCACGCTGGACAGATAAAGGCAATCAACGAGGCTGTTCATCTTGACCCCTACGATCACGACAGACTCGAAGCAGCCTGCAGAAGCCCAGCCCTCACGAGTGACCCAACAGCGGCCAAGAGAAGCGCCTGATAACCACACAGCCAAAGGTCACATCGAAGAGCCCATCGAAGAGCCCGTTCAAACGCGCGATACAACGATACAACCAGCAGACCGTTGTCAAACGTAATCGATCTATCCAGGCTGAAGCGAAAGAGAGCCGGCGATGAACAACTGCAAGACGAACGATAGCGAAGGGGACGTAGCAGCACGAGGGACGAGAGAGAATAACACTAATGGCAGGATCAGTCTCACATCCCAAAAAAAAAACCGTTGGGGAGATGCCCAATACTCACGAGATGGGGGAAGACGCCAAACCTCCACGATCCACGGGCGAAGCGACACCAGGAACACCACACAAAGCCTTGAGCCAGATCGGATCATCAAGAGACCCTCGCTTTGCAATCATATCACGCGCAGACAGAGCCAATGCCCCAAAGCCACAAGCGACAGCAGAAAAGGCGGAATGGCGGCAAGGTCCTAAAACGAGCTCGGAAGCAACGCAACAATGATAGCAAGAGATCGGAGGAAGATCAATGCTACTCCACGAGCCATATAGTCCGCGAAGTCGTTGCGTGGAACGATAATGTGAAGGCTACCGTGGCAGAGGCCAACAGCAATTAATGCATGGGCGGGCAAAGGAAACGATTAAGCAGCTACGGCCAATGTAACTGAGACAGTGCACATGCTGTTGACGAAACGATCTCAATGTGTGCAATACAACGATGATATTGGTTGCGGGATGTCTACAAAGCTCCAGGTTGAAGATCGAGAAGTCATTGCCAAGCTGGCCCGAGCGGCCACGCGGAGCGGGTGAATGGTCAGCATCCAGATCTGCCTTCCTTCTTCCATCGTCATCACCATTGGGAAGTGCGTGCACATGCCAAATAATCTCTTGCCATCTTAGACAAGCCCGTGATTGCATACAACCTGCTCGTGATTGAAAGGTAAAGATACTGTAAAGCTCAAGCGTTCGTGAAATCGTCTCTTATCCAGCTCCCACTATCTACACTTCTAAGCCCAGCCTAAAGCCACAACAGCTGCGTACTGCCGACAGGCCACTGCTAAAAGCGCCTTCTGCATACTCTCACAGACCCGCCCGTACATCCACCGACATGCCGTCCCCGACAAAGGCCGCGCTGGCCATCATTGACTTGTAAGCCCCAGTCACTCGACCATTACAACGCTCGGTAGCTGATCTCAGATCAATAGCCAGAACGACTTCTGCCCACCAAACGGTGCTCTAGCCGTCGAAGGCGGACGAGACATCGCCAAAGCCATCAACGAGCTCCTCACATATCCCTTCGCCCTCAAACTCGCAACACGCGACTTCCATCCCGCTGACCATATCTCTTTCGCGAGCCAACATCCGGGCAAGGAGCCGTTCACTTCAGAGTACACGATCGTTAATCCAGAAAATGCACAAGAGACGCAGACGACGCGGTTGTGGCCAGATCATTGTGTGCAAGGGACTTCCGGCTGCGAGCTGGTAGACGAGTTGGATAGGTCGAAGTTGGATCTGGTAGTCGATAAGGGCACAGATAGGCGCGTAGAGTCGTACTCAGCTTTCGGTCCGCCGTTCAGGAATCCTAGGGTTGCTATGAGTGGGCTGGAGGATACGTTGAAGAAGCACGGCATAACGGAAGTGTTCGTGGTTGGTATTGCATGGGACTATTGTGTCAGGTGCTCGGCTATTGATGCGGTGGAGCATGGGTTCAAGACCTATGTGAGTTCAAGTTGATCCGCTCCGTGGTTTGACGGAAGTCTCCTAACCTGAGTATGCATTTGCAGGTCATTGAGGATGCTACGAAAGGCGTGGACCAAAGCAAAGACGGGCATGCAGCGACTCGCAAAGCGTTACAGGACGCTGGAGTGCACGTCATTGGTCTTGACGCAAAAAAGCTGCAGGACCTGAGGGCATCGGCTGGCCAGTAGGCTGCGGTGCCTGGAGACCGACTGGTAATGGCTCGCGAGCATATCATATCCCAGAAGCCTAATGTTTGTGTCCATAGTCTCTGTGCGACGCCCTGGATGAGGTGCCGGTTGACGCCCGTCGTGATCAAGTTGCTATCCAACATGCTATCGCCTTTACTTGCCCAGGCTCTTTCGCGTGATATATGGGTCCTGGTCCACTTGACAAAAGCGCCTGAGAGGTCGAGAGTCAGCGACCGAGACGACGGAGACCAAACATCTGGAGGCGCTCGGGGCGCTTGCGGACACTATAGCCTTGACAGCAGGGATAAGAACAATATGGTTGTGAGAAAGCACGGATCAATATGAGAACGTCACCGGCGAAAAGGATCACTGCGCTACGGCATTTGGGCCATGGCTCGAAGGAAGACTTGCTTGCACAGGAAGCTGAGCGAGGCAATGAAGAGCTTGCATTGCGGACCTCGCGATCATGATGCCGCGTTGTCCCTCTCATCGAAAACTGCAAGACTGAGTAATGCAGTAGCGCAGTAAGTTTATGCAGAGGTTTGGTTGATCTGGGCTCCTGTTCTCAGCGACAGCGACAGTCAGTGCTGCACTGCTTTGGAGGAGCCAACGATGGAGATGGATGCGTAGACGTTGGCTGGGTATAAGTCATCAATCTAAGGTCATACGATCCTTTCTGCTCCAGCAAGCAGCGGTCTTGCGCCTGGTGCTACAACGCCCGCATCGAAGCAGCGAGTGTTGCTCTGCATCGAAATGTGTGTTTGTCCAATATGTCTCTTGCTGTTTGATCCCTCAAGCTCTTGACAGAATCGCTTCGACTGCAAGGCTTTTTCATGGCCTTGATGATGTCTGGCTGCGTGGAGCCTGGCCAAAAGCTGGCGGCGCGGGCTGCGAGGCGGTATGGAATCGAGGTTTGTCGATGCATATGGAAATAGACAAGGCGCTGTCTGAGTGCGGCAATCTGAGGTGGGACCGGTTATAGAAAAGGAAAAGGACAAACGAGAACTTGCAGCATGATACCCTGGCGAAGCGTTCATTCAGCGGCGAAAGGTGGATCGTCCAGAAAATAAATGCCGGAGAAGAACAGCCTTTCAGCCAAGCGAAAACGCTATCAAGGCAGCTCCTCAGCATCTACGAGCGTCCTGATTAGCTTCTTCTCATTGTCTTGCTCTTGTCTAGTGCTCGGTGATCTGCATGTGCCCGCCTGTCGATTGCTTGTGTGCATGCTGGTGACCGATATCGAAAAGCATAGCTATGGCGATCTTGCTCCTGCTTGTAAGGATGTTGGTGCCATGCTCGAGCGTCATGTTCGATGCAGACTCGCAACAGGGGAACTTGGGTCTACAACAGCAGAAACGATTCTTGTTGGGCTTCCAATGCAACCTCTCGAGAGCGCAGCTGCTGGCTGCTTGCCCCGTTCAGCACACATCACAGACGCTTGTGTTATACAGCATTTGCTCGAAGTCGAGTTGTTATCTGAAAGGTAGTCGAGCTCGCCGGACCTGTCTGGCTTGAGGAAACGGCTGCGCCGAATGAGAGAGGGGAAATGCTCGATTGCTCGTTGGTCTAACAGTCTGATCTCACAGATTGTGGTGTTCAGCTACATGCAAGGTCACTGGGAACGCACGCGTGATGGATATTTGTCCACACTCGAGGAGCTGCTCTTCGTACCATAGGATTTACACTCGTGACTAGATACTATTGGCCGCAGGCCCACAATCCAAGTTGTCAAAGCTCCGACCCCTGGACACCGCCGACATCTTCCACTCCTATCCATTGACAAAGCAGTCACCTCGTCAGATCGCCGGGCCCCTTATATCACAGCGCTGAAGTTGGTTACATCGGCAGCAGAACGCGAGTCTGAAAGCCACTGTTTCTTCCCGAAATCATATATCGAGCTCTCTGTCGCAAGCCGCGAGCGTATCAAGCGTGCAGCAGCATTCATTCGATGGTTCAAAATATCATAGCAGCAAGATTCAGCATATCGCTCCTGGCTCGGACTGAGAACATGCTAATATCTCGGGTAGCCATGACCAGAGCCATTCGCGGGAGCATGGTGCGTATTATTCCAAGCATGCAGCTCGCGGTCTGTGTGCTGACACGCTCGCCAGCATCGGCTCCTATGCCTCGGCTGCGCCATCGGTACCTTTGGCACCATCCTCGTGGTCATCATTTACATGGCTTGGATGAACTACCTTGGCATATGGCAGATTTTCAAGAACCCCTTATCGCCATCGATCCCAGCACATAGCCTTCGGCCTGCAGGCCAGGTTCATCGAGCTTCAGCATCTTCTGGATTCGGGCAGGATCCTGGACCTCACGAAGGGCGTCATCGGTAAATGGCACTGGCTTGCCTTCGACGTGCTTGAAGAGATGTTCTTGGATCTGAGGTGCATTACCGCCAACTTTGATAGCTACGATGTGCTTGGTCGATTCGCCGACACCGAACCGACGGAAGCTCTCAGAGATCTGCGTATAAATCGTCAGATCATGCTCGGAATAAAATCATGCAGCATGGACATACGTTATTGTTCAACGACATAGAAAAGACGATTTCGGAATGGACGTTTCGGCTCTTCATGCGGCCATTTAGCAGGTCATTGATCGCCCTGAAACAAGCAGCAAGGACTTGATTCCGCGAAAGCAGCACTTCAGCATCCAGGAAGGCATATTCAAAATCGCTGTTGCCTTCCAGAAGCTGCTGCCGAAGGAACGATGAATTGCTGACATTGATGAAGAGGCAGGCCCGCAAAGGGTACGCAGCTAGATGCGGCAGCACAATTTCTTCCATCTTCGATAGAGAGGGGCCGACGGATGGGTTGAATTACTGGATTTGTTCAGGCAGGATTCTAGGCTCAGCCTAAGGAAGAAGTCCCAGAGCTAGCTGTTTTGTAGTTTACCCGGTGATATACCGAGACGAAACTAACACCCGAACGTTACTTGAGACTTCGGTAACTGCCACGGCGAATGCCACCATGAGAGGATGGCCGACCGCAGCGACAACACATTGAAACGTCTGGCCGACTCACTCGAGCCCACCACACACAAGAAGTCGCGCACGGGTAATACGACGCGAACGGGGCAGGTGCGTGACAGCGCAATGCATCCAGCTCCAGTCAAGGCGCGTGTGCATTGCTAACAGTTCTACCGTTGCCCGCATAGGCATGCGACCGATGCAAGATCCGCAAGATACGATGCGACGCGCGCCCGGGTGGTTGTTCGCCATGTCTGCAGAACAACTCGGAATGCAAGACCACCGACCGCATCACTGGCCGTGCGATCCAGCGCGGCCATACCGAGAACCTGGAGAATGAGAACACGCATCTGAAGATGTACATCATTGAGCTGCAGGCGCAACTGAGACAGAATGGTGTTGAGCCAGGAGCACCACCAGCACCGCAGCCGGGCTACGCGCCTATACAAATGCCCTATGGTGGATCGTGGGACTCGCCGCAGCAAAGCAATGGATACCAGTCAGCCGGCAACGCCGAAAGGCATGGGTCGGTCGGCTCACTGCTGCCGGAATTCAGGTCTGGATGCATTGGCGACAACTATCTGGGAGTTGCGTCTGAGAACAACTGGTTGAGTCCGATTGAGGGCACATCGCTCGCCCTCTTCGGCACCAAGATCGACCTGGCTGAATTCATGCCACCGGAGCCTAACCCTGATGCCTCTGCGATGTCTTACCAGACGTTCCTTGGTCATGCATTTGGAGGCGTGCCGGCCAAGGAACCAGATCTACCGGACTACGAGAATTGCAAGGTGTATGCAGAGTGGTACTTCCGTTCCATCCAGAACTTCACTCCGATCCTGCACAAGCCAGATTTCATGAGCCTCATCTACCGCATGTACCACGAGAACTATCAAGCATCGCCTGCCGAGACCGTGATGGTGCATATGATGCTGGCTGTTATGAACTTTCAGTGGTCATCACGCAACGGCTCAGAGCAAGCCAGGAGCGCGTCGTTTGAGCACTACCACTTCGCGGTCACCCACATTCCACAGCTTGTCACCGGACACAAGCTCGAGGATATCCAGGCACTCACGCTGATCTGCTCTCAGCTCCGCAATCAGCCGCGTCCGGGTGCCGCGTGGATGTTCACAAACATGGTCATTGGACTGGCCATTGAGTCCGGATTGCATCGCTCAGTCAAGTCATGGTCGAATTCAGCTAGTGAGCTCAGCGCGCACACCATCGAGATGCGCAAGAGAATCTTCTGGAGTCTCTTGCTCTTCCATGTTGCCATCAGCAGCAAGCTTGGCAGGCCTATGCCGTTGCGCTTCGAGGACTTCGATATCGAGATCCCTGATGCTGTCGACGACAACCTACCAGGCGAACATGACATGACTAAATGGAAAAGATGCTCCTGGCGGGCAGCCATACAGGGCTTCAAGCTGCTCAAGATCCTCATGCAGGTCTGCAGCACCATCTACACCGTCCGCTCGTCGAGCGTGCCATACGAAGTCAATGTCCGTCAGCTCGAGAAGGACTTGCAAGCGTTCGAGGCACAGATACCACCGGAGCTCTCAGGTGGAGCACAGACACGCGAAGAAGATCGCGTCTCTGCCCTGTACCTCCAGTTATCTGCAGCGGAGTGCGAGCTCCTGTTGCATCACCCCGCATTATGTCGCGCGACCGCCGCTCAGGTTGTCGCAAACAATCTAGACTTGTGCCTCGCTGCCAGCCAGAAGATGCTGAATGTTGCTACTCAGCTCAAGACATTGAAAAGTCTTGATACTACCTGGTACTACGGCACTGACTTCTTGGCTGCTATCTTCACTACGCTTTTCGCGCTGACCGAGAGGCGCGATCAGATGGATTCGGCGAATCTGCAGCGTTTGAGGACAGATATGGACACATGGCTGGAGATCATGGGCGACGTCGGCAAGCTGCTAGGTATGTTATGCGCTGTTATCATAAGAAGAGATTACTAATGCTATGTAGGCACCGGCCCGAAGCTGCAAGAAGCAGTCCGCAACATCATCGAGTACTCTATTGGCAATATCAATAGACACCTGACAGCAAAGACTGCTTCGGCGGCTATCGCTACTGCTGCAGCTGTGTCTCAGGACGGTACAAATGGCCAGGAGCAGCAAGATCAGCAGCAGTCATACGAACAGAACAATGACTACTACAGCGGTGCAAGTGCTTCTGCGCCCAACACAGACCGACAGCGGCAGTACTCCGTCGATGGACAAGCACAAGCCGGAGAGCCTCAGCCAGCACCTTTCACGCATGCAGTCCCGCAGTATTATCAGCAACACCAGTATGCTGCACAAGCTATGGCAGCTTACAACAATGCAACCTATGACGCCGATGCGATGAAGTCAAACATTGAGGCTCAACTGAATACCGAGCTTGGCGGCGGCACTACAGACGGCAGCTCGTCACAGCATACGTCTTCCCAACATCCGCAAGCAACGACTCAATACATGACGGCGTTCCAGTCGCCAGTGCAGCAGACCGCCTTCCAGCCGCAAGCCACGCCAGTAGCGATGCAGCAAGGCGGCTTTCAGAACAGCGGACCAGCTGCCTGGCGGCACTTTGCAGATAACATGCTGGGCAGCATGGGCGTCAACGTGAGTACACAAAGCGACTATGGAATGAGTCCGGCCGGCGGCATGATCCTGAAGACGGATGGCAGTGGGCTGGGCACGCCACCAGTAGGGACCTTTGGTGGCATGCAGATGCCGGCTGATGGCACTCAGTCGTGGCCGCTGATCCACTATCAAGGCGCTGATGGTACTCAAGGCTGAGGTGCGGCGGGAAGATTGCAATGTTTTTTTTCGGTTGCTTTTGCTCAATGATACCATGTTTTAGTAGCAGGCATTCTGAGCGTTTAGACTGTAAGCTAGTTAGCGGAATTCCGGTGGGTGGTTGGGACTGTAGTGTATGGCATCTTTCGAACCCGGGCATGCTCAAAATTGTGTTTTATACATGTATGTTGAAGTGTCCTATCTTTGGTGGTCGACAGAACACGTCAAGTCTGCAAGCAAAGTAAGCGAACTTCGTCTGATGAACGTGGAGTGACCTCGGCAGATCCCGAGCCAATGACGGATCAGCTGAGTTGCGGCGGAAGGCAGGACGGGAGAGCTTCTCGCAGCAATATCACCAGCTCGAAGCTCTTACTTGCACACGACACACCTCTCCGCTCTACCACCCATTGCCTACCACCATGTTCCTCAGACGAGCCGCGCCGGTGCTTGCGCGCCGCACATTTGCGCAGCCGGCCATCAGGAGAAGTTTTGCGACTACTGTGACGCGCTGTACGTCTTCAATGCCTGCGGGAGAAAACGGGGGAGCAAGTGTATGGAGGGGAGAGTTTACTGATGGAGGTGCACAGTCGATGCCAGGCCGAATGAGGGCAACCCGGCGCCGGGCGAGAAGGACAAGCTGTTGAAGCCTTTGAATGGTGAGAGATAGATGCATGGGCAGGAGATGGGGTAGGGCATTGCAGGCTGATATTATGAATGGATAGAGATCCACAGCGAAGCCGATCTCCTCCCTCCCGGTGGTGCCCCCGGCACCGTGCCCACCGATCTCGAGCAGGCGACTGGTCTGGAGCGTTTGGAAATCCTCGGCAAGATGCAGGGTGTGGATATCTTTGACATGAGGCCGCTGGATGCTAGCCGCAAGGGTATATCTACCACGATTGCATTTCTCTATGCAGCAGGCATACTGATAGTGTACTACAGGCACCCTCGACAACCCCATCATGGTCAAGTCCTTCGGTGACGAGCAGTACCTCGGCTGCACCGGCTCACCCGCTGACTCCCACGTCGTCATCTGGCTCACCACTTCCCGCGACCGCCCGATCGAGCGCTGCCCAGAGTGCGGCAGCGTGTACAAGATGGAGTATGTGGGCCCGACCGAGGATGCGCATGGCCACGGTCACGGCCACGACCACCACCACGATATTCATGCGGACAGCGATGGCAGCCACAACTACGAGGGCGAGCCGAAGACGCTAGCGGACTATGTGAGGCCGGAGTACAGATAAGTGTAGATTTGATGAGGGGGAGATAGAGACAGGGCGTTCTTCGATGTGGGTGTAGAGGTGAGGTGCAGTGAGATGAGTTGCGGCAGCAAGCTGTTTTGTACAGTACCTTCGTGGATGGCAGGCTGTGAATACAGGGCGTTTGCATAGTGGCATCCTCACAACTTGCTCTATATTCTTACGTGCTGATATCTCCCGCTGCAAAGCTGACCGTATACCTGTTTGCGCTTGTCAAATGTAGTGGTGCGACGCTGGACCTGAGAATTTCGCACAGGGCCCTGCTGAAATGCTGGCTCGCTAGCTACTGCAGCACGTCAGACTCTGAGATACCCTCTACCCGATGCGACCGGACAACAAGGCAACCTGAAGCAAGCACGACTTGGCTATTCGGCAAAACGCAAGCTGCGGCCCATCGGCACTTCCGTGAGATGGACAGCAGTCGCGAGCCCAACCCAAGAAGGCTCATACGGACAATTTTGTTGACACGCTGATGCCAGCAGGAGCCGGAGCTTGAATGTAAATACACCACAGAACGCCCTTACTACCTCGTCGCTCCTCTACATCCAGAACTGCTCGACTTTCGTTTGCAACTCAAGCATCAACAACAGCATCTGTATCAGCATTACTGCTTCGGCCCGCCATATTCTTGGTTCACCTGTACTCGTCGTCCTTGGAAGCCTATACTATACTACACCCCACCAACGCACCAAACGCAGCGACAAACCCCAGCCAAGTCAAGCAAGATGCGCACAGCCATCGCCGTCACATCCTCCGCACTCCTCACAGCCGCTTGCGCCAACCCTCTCCAATCCCTCTTCAACCGCCAAGCCACCACCCTAGCCACCGGCCTAACCACAGACCAAGAAACCTGCTACGCCGACTGCGGTAACCCCCCCTCTCCCCACCTCCCCCCTCCCACCCCCAGGGGCAAAAGAAAAGCGCACCATCTCACTGACACCCACCCTCCTCAGGCTACTGCGCCCAAACCGCTCAACTCCAAACCGCCTCCGCCTACTGCACCAACGCAACCTGGCTCGGCCTCCTCGCGGGCTGCCAGTCCTGCGCCAATACTCAAAATATCTGGCCGATCTACGGCACGCAGATCCAGAATGCCGCAAGCAGCTGCAATATTTCCATTTCGCTAGCGGCTTCGAGTAGCGTGCCTGCTGCTGCTACGGCAATCAGCAGCGCTTCTGTGTCGGTTCTCGCGTCTGCGAATCCGACGACGATTACGGCGGGGGTCTCGGTGATTGGTGGTGCGGTGACAACGAGTGCGGGCACGACGACGAGTACGTCTACGTCGACGGTTATGAGTACGAGTACTAAGTCTAGTGCTGCGGAGGCTACGATGGTTGTGGGCTATGGTGGGATGGCGGCGATGGCGGCTGCTGTCGGTGGGTTGATGTTGTAGATGTTCTTGGCGAAGGACGGATGATGTGGTTGACATGCTAGTGCGTGATTCAGGGTTGATAGCGGGTTTTGGTTCAGTGCAGTGGGCGCTTGCATTGTTGAGTAGGTATTATTTACGTTTGATAGCCTGAGTATAATGTGGAGACCTAAAGGTACGGAAGCCTTCTATGCCTTTTCCCATTGGCAGCTCATCAGCTTCTTGCCTCTTCCGATCGCCTGAAGAAGCGCCATCAACAGAGGTGCGTTCCAGCAGTCATCAAAAATTTCGTGTAAGAGAATACAGTATCTCACTTTCGAAACATTTCAGAACTCTACAACTGTACATCAGTGGTATCATCAACAGGAAGAAAATCCATTATCAACCGCCGCTGCTTGTCCGCCCTCAGCACGCCTGCCAAGTCCACCGAAACGCCGCACCAAAAAGCACTGCAACACTTCTACACACACATGCTACAACCGCCTCGCCAGATCCTACCCAGCAGATGGCGTAACACTGCGCTCCCGCCGGCTCCTGAACCCACTAAGCCTCAGCCGCTGCGGCGATCCCATCACGCTCCCAGCATCCGCAGGCAGAAAATTGCTCGAGATGACAACCGTGCCATCACCAACACCAATAGTCTTCTCACCACCAGAAGCGGAGTCGTTGATATAGAACGGTGCCTCTCCCAGTGGGTCCGAGCCAAAAGTCTTGTGATGCATGACCTTGACCTTGAAAGCAGTATCCGCAGCGCACTGTACCTTCTTCGTCTCGTCCTTGTAGTGCACGATGCCATCTTTGGCTTTCGGATGGTCGGTCTTCAGGACTTCCTTGTGCGAGGAGCCGGTGTCTTGGACGATGTGCACTGCGATCTTGTTGTCGTCGCCGAAGCCGGAGGCACTCAAGACAGTGATGGTAGCGGTGCCGACCTCGCCGGCATTGCGATTGCTTGGAGTCAGACCGCCAGAAGAAGCGGTGGAGGCATCTCGCTGATGTGGCGTGGAGGGAGCAAAGCCCTCAGAAGACTGGGGCGGGGACCCAAAGCCAGCACCCAGGACCGGAGCAGCGCCGGCAGCATCAGACGAGTGAGCATCCCTAGTCGCAGTTGCACCATTGACAGCCGGCTCGTCAACAGGCGTCTCGGGAACCATGCCAGAGTTGGTGCGACGCTTGAAGCCACGCCCCAGGAAGCTGGCACCCTTTGCCATGCCACCACCGACCATGACAGCACCCTTACCGACACCCTTGACAGGTGCTCCGATGACCTTGCCCGGCGCTGCGAAAGTACCAGAGAAGGTAGACGAGCCTTGACGAGAGCGAACGACGTAGTCAGGCTTGAACACCATCTTAAGGCGCACACTACCAGACTTGCCGTCCAAACCAAGCACAACTTCTTGTGACTGGAAAGGCTCGAGGATCTCGAGATTGATAGCTGCTTGGCCCAAGAAGTCTGCCTTGTCGCCAAAGTCCCAGTCGTAGACGTGAACCTCAAACTTCGCTGCTGTTCGGCTGCGTACAGGCACCTCGAAGAACTCATTCCACGCTGGATGCAGAGTCTTCTTTTGGGTTTTGGTCTTGTGTACCTCCTTGCCATTGAGGTTGAAGCGGCAGTACGGGTCAGAATATCCGTTCCTATCAGCCGCAGGCAGATCGGCAGCATCGAGAACTTCGACACGAAGCGTACCACTGTTGTTGAAGCTCTCGCTGGGGTCCAGCTGCATCTTGACAGGCAGATATCTCATCGAGACAGTGACTCTGCTCTCGCGGCCCTCCTTGTCTCTCAAAGCGATCTGCTGTGGCGTGTAGAGGCAACGCTTCAGTGTGTCCAACGTTGGGCCGGTGATCTTGGCAACGACTTCATCCTCGTCCTCATCGCCTTTCCTGTCAACCTTGCTGACAAGGCGAAGGGTGATGCGGGATAGATCAAGCTCGCGGACCATGGTGTCGCCAGTCTCATTGAAAGTGTACGTGTTCGAACGGGCTTTGGCGCTGGTGTAGGATGGGAACAAGAAGTCGTCCATAACAACCTCCAAGAACACGTTCTTCTCAGCCAAGTTGCCTTCCAAGATCTTGAAGATCAGGAGACCAGATTCTGTAAAAAGTCAGTGAGACGTACAAATTGAAAGTAATCAGACATTGACGTACCATATTTGACGAGATCTTCAGGACCTATGCGAATCTTAGGCACAGCAGCCTTCTTGACCTCATCAGCCTCAGTCTGCTGCTGCTCGCCAGCAGCAAGAGCTTTTTGCATTTCACGTTCCTCCTGCTTGAGGCTACCTTGGCTTCCTAGACTCGTGATAGTGCCGGCGGTCCCACTCCTAGTATGAGCTGGTGCCTGAGGAGTTACTGGCGAAGTGGGCGATGACGGCGTTTTCGATGTGCTGTCAGCCCGCGCATGGCCGTTAGCGACTGCGCCAGATGCTTTTTCCTCGTCTCTGTCCTCATCTTCAGGATCGACGACATTGTAGGTTGGGTAGAACGCGGCCGTGAAATTGAGGGTGCCTTTCGCTGGTTGAGTGCCGATGCGCAAGGGAGCCGAAATGAGCTTGTCTTTTGTATCCTGGATGAGGTACTCTCCATCAGCACCCTGCTGCACGTATTCGGACGCGGCGATTTCGAATTGTCCCATGGTGCGGTCTGGGCCAGTGTTCTCCTCATCCATCACTTCGACCACGAGCTTCTCGCGTGTGGAATGCACGGGCACGTAAAATATCTCGTCAAAGTCAGGGTTGAGGTTGTTCTTCCAAGTCACCGTGCGACCTTTCTGGATGCCAGACAGCAGGACGCGGCAGTAAGGGTCAGACTTTCCGACTGTGTCGAGATTCTTCAACTCACGACCAGACTGGAAATGGAAACGCATGACACCTATTGGGGTCACATAGCCACCGCTTCCACCGACAGCACCTTTGAGGGCGACAGGCTTCCACTGCATCATCATCTTGGCACGACCGGACTTTGCACCAGCGAGGTTGTACCACTCTTGGCCTTTCTGTGTAAGTTCGAGCAGGTCATCCAACTTGATCTGGTAGGTGCCGATGACAGGATCAGCAGCGAGGTCACGGTCGTCCTTGATCACTAAACCAAGCTTGGCTTTCTTGCGGTCTGTGATGAGAAGTTCTTTGGAGGCATCGGTCCAGATCGGGTTGTTGGTGCGCTTCAATTTCTGTGAGATCTGCACCTCCTTTCCATTAAGCAGAAGTACTGCATAGGGGTTGAGTTGACCGATCATGCTCTTACTGCCATCGAGGTCCTTCGCCTGCTCGACAGTGAACTTGGCGATACCAGTCATGCTCTCCGGTGGAGGCTCGACTGTCCCGTCTTCAAGCTTGTGGCCTTCGAGCACAGGGAAGAAACGGATATCAGCCTGAACAACGCCACGAGCACGGCCAGAAGCGACAACTTCAAGCTGCTGGTTCTCGTGTACGGGCTCGTGCTCCAGCTGCTCAAGATTGAATGTTGCAATGCCAAGTTCCTTGTCTTTGCGATATTCGTTCCAGTCAAAGACGCCAATTGTGAGAGGCTCGCGAAGCGAAGTAATGATGATGTTGACGGTCTCGTTCCATCGTGGGTTGGCATCCTCGTGAACGGTCTTGGTCTTACCAAGCACTTCACGACCATTAATGCTAACAGTCGCATACGGATCAGGAGTGCCGGAGAACTTGTCTGGATTCTTGAGGCCCCGAGCTCCGTGAAATGTGATCTGCAGGACACCAATAGCCTGGTCAACCGCAGTACCAGCGAGCATCTTGGCAACCTCGATAGGAAAGACGTTAGGGTTGTACATCATTGGACCCAGATTGGCGTGGATTTGCTCCTTGATGAAGCCTTCAAGACCTGGAATAAAGTTGATGTCGAAGCCCAGCATGTCACCACCGATCGGCTTGCAGACGTAATCAAAGTTGGGGCGCTCCAGAAAGCAAATCTCAGCCCTGTCGATATGTGGGAATGGCAGCTGCAGCTTGAGCTTGACACGCATAATGCCGGAACAGGCCATATCCTCGACAATGATGTCCATGGCTTTTGATATCATGGCTTTGCCAATGCGAATCTCCAAGACCACCTTCGGATTGATCTTGTTCTTGATTTGTCGCGCCGTCAGGTCGGCAGTGTCGTTTGGAGTGAACGAAAACTTCCAGTCCATGATTACAGTATCATCCTCAGCTCTGGGGTAGCTCCTGACGTGCTCCATCCGTGGTGGTTTTGTGCCAAGAGTAAAAGACTTCAAGCGCATACTCTCCAGAAATGCAGGTGTGGACGTGCTGAGGACCTGGTCCACCGACTGCACGATCGTGGTACAGATCACTGGTGCGTAGATGGGCCAGAATTTGACGAGGAAGCTGTTCATCCACTCCAAGGACTCGGTGTCCGTCTCGATCCTCGCCTTCGCCAGCTCTCGGTGGACATCATCTCTGAAGTTGCGACGCACGCGGCGGATCGACGTCCGGTAGTATGTGCCGCAGAACGCCATGATGATGAAAACGGAGCCCAAGCCACCCCCAATAAGTGTTATCACGTATGTGCTTAGGCAAGCAAAGATGATGATGCCGGTGTTGTGGTACCAATCGCCGTAGAACTTCTCGTCGAGCTTGCCTTCCAAGAGGTCCTGGTGGTCCAGTAATGTGCCCTCCTCATCCTTGTCTCCTGGGTTTCCAAATCGCGGAGCCCAGCCCACTTTTGCCCAATCATCGTCTTCTGGTGCATGTCCATTCGCTGTGGCTGTTGTGGGTGACGAAGGCTCAGCTATCGCTCCTTCCTTGCTGGGGGGTGGAAGATCGTATCCGGCAGTCTCGCCATCGTCCTGATCGGAGACGAGAGCTGCAGTCTGGTGCTTGCGGTGGGGTCGTTGTGCGCCGGCCTAGGGTGGCAGATCAGTATGAGTGTCCTCTTTCACACAGAGGATCTTGCCTGCTCGGCAGCTTCCCATGACAATGAGCAAGAGCGTGCTGTCTCATGGCGAATAGCACTACAGTACGCAACAGCGGAATCACTCACTTCCTTGAGCTGCCTGGCCTTCTCCTCTGGGCTGGCATTCGGGTCAAATTGGAACGCTGGTGCACCAGCAGCTCTTGCCTCTTGCAATACTTTGGTCTCTGCTTCATGGGGAGTCACGGAGCTGTTTGGATCTCTGGCTGCCTCCAGAGCGCCCTGAGACTTGAGCTCGGCAGCTTCGTGAGCTGACATATTGCGAAGCCCCGCGCTGTATGAGTAATGCGTAGGAGCGAAAGACGGCGGAGGCAGTGTGAGAGTCAATTAGGAGATCATCGTCTGTACATCACCGGTAGACAAAATCGTGTACAGAAGAAAACATAGAGACGTAGGTGTGTGACATTGAGACAGCCAGCGTGTAATTATTGCTTGCGCAGCCACGAACTTGCACAGCTGTGAGCTGCATTGGCCTTGCGCGGCTGGAGCTAGACACTAGCGCGTCAAGCTCTCGGTAGCAAGGTTGGCGCTCCGTACTCTCAGCCACTGCGTTTTTTACTTTCCATTGTCACATGCATGAGGCATATCTCTCGACATGGGCAATGATTTTACACTAACATATCGAAGGTCGTTCGTGTTGGTACGATAGCAAGGTTGCACGATCATCCAATGTGATCGTGCTTGCCGACGCTGTGGCGCCGACTCCTCCTGACCTTGCTCGCATTGGCAAGCATGGTAGCATTGAAGCACAGCAATCACATCAGGCATCTTGTTGCGATCACTGCGTGCGAGTATCATGCTTGCGGTCACACCGAACATGCAATATTGGGAAGGACATCTGAGAAGCTGACGCCCGCCTCCGAAATGAGTCCAGGCCATTGCAATGACAAATTCTTGGCAGCCGTTGCGAACACTGGCTTCAATCCTTGGGACTCGTATACATTACTCCGTGAAGCACCCGACAGCGGGTTCTGAGTATGGATGGCCATGAGAGCGCTGTCTGTAGGCAACACTATTTTTCTTGCTTATCGCGCAGGTGTTCTCGATCTTCAACTTTCTTGGTCAAAACCCTGGTCAACCTGCACTTGCATGACGCCATCTATGTGGCTGCAGGGCAAGCGAGCTTCCGGGATCATGGATCTGGGTGACAGCGAGACTGCCCCACACATCGTGCAGTGTACAAAGTGTTCTGCATGTGCTCCTCCCAGATATGGTTTTAACGGACTGAACATATATAAGGTGTGCAGCTCAAAGATGCTGTCATATCAGTGATTGTGGGCTTTCCTGGGGAAATCATTGAGAAACATGCATAGTTGTGATACCTCAAAGACTGTGCTTCGAGCAATCACCAACAAGATCATCAAAGACGTCGAAGAAATGGCGTTATGCTTCCCACGCATCGTGACGGGTTCTTCCCATCTAACGTAGCACTGCTATTGACCTTGAAGAGCCACAAGCGCGTGACTGGGAAAGAAAAGTGCTTGTAGCAATATCCGATTCATGGCCACGTCAATCTGGACGGGAAGATGCTTGACCTAGGAGGACCAATAAAATCAAGTGCATTGTGTTCCCCAATTGGATCCTCAGAGTGACAGACGATCTGGTCTCTTATGTGGTCATGCTCATGATGTTCTCGTAGGGTCAAGAATCTCTGCACTTACCACCTTTGGCTTCACCAGAGACTATCAATGGTAGGGACTGCAGATGATGAACGACAGGTAGAAGTGATACTGAGGCACAAATATTGTTGAGAGTCGGTAATTAAATCCTCGAATGCTAAGTCATCAGGTTCGAGGCGAGCGGCCAGGCATGCTCAGAAGCAGCATGCCGCAAGCAAGAACAAACTCAGCTATCAGACCGATCAGTCTTCCAGCAGCTGGACCGAGGATTTGGTGGTCAACATGTGTATTGCGCCATCTGCCGAGCCTCGTTCTCTATCCATCTTAACCGTCTTCATGGATGCTCTCAATCATAAAATCGGCCTAAGACCAGCAGATCGTCTTCGATGCTGAAATAATGGTTGGTATTCAAATACGAAGTACTGCTACAAGGACATGGCAAGACGATCCATATCTTCGAAGGCTGTACTATGCTGTTGACCGACGCCGAAATAAGACAAATCCGCATGTAGGCTTTCAGTACGATGATACTATAGATCTGGAGGGAGCTCCAGTAATGTAAAGGTAGAGCACGTTGCTCCCGATCCAGGTGATTGCTTGGTCTGCATATTCCTGCCGGACTGAACTGCGGGCTTTACGCCATTGCCTACTACTCTGAGTAGCCTGCAGAGGCGAGCTATCTCGAGCCATGAAGAGCTGTAGATTCTGCCCAATAGTGCTGTGAAGCTGGTGTTTGGCTGGCAAGACGACGAGAATGAGACTCTCGCCGTGCCTGGGCGGGACTGAAGTGGAGGTCATTCCTCCTCGCTGGACTTTGCTGAGGTATAGACGTATGTGATCTGTGTACCTCGCATCAATTTGTATGTCTCATTTGATACTGATCGACAGTTTCTGCTCAAGCACCTTGCATTAACACCTGAAGCTCGAAGGCTTAACATTTGATTTTACCATATGTGGGCAGATCGAGATTGTGACATTCACAAATTCAAGGAAGTAGGGAGAGCCTCGTTCTTACGTACGCGAAATCGCAGGACCTCAACCTTCTCTGCCGGGTGTGTCTATGGCTGGCCCAAGAAGTCGTAGATTTCTGAGCACGGAAGTCGAGTCTAATTAAGGCGTGTAGCGATCTGACTGACTTTTCGAGAGATCAGAGTCTGCGGCATGTTACAGCTGACTGCTGATCGCTCTTCCATCGCCTTCGCCGACTCCCATCTTTTGCGTCATGCGTCGACCATTTGAATGACAAATTGACGGTGGACCATACTTTATTCAGAGTTGTGACCTGGTGTTGGAAATTCCTGGCGTGCTTCATCTCTATGGATATAATGGATATTGCTTGCGAGCGATTCTTCTAGTTGCTTGTATGAGGTTCATCGCTTTCCTCCAAGTATTATCAGCCGGTTAGAATCGAACGGTCGACTTCCACTCGGGCTTCCTAGTTTTCTAGACGTACATGCTGTACGTGAGGCGGGCTGTCGCCCACCAGAGACTTGCGGTATGCAAGCGCCGTAGCGTGTAGTATGTTCGATGTACTTGGCCTTCCTTGCGATCTTGAGCAGAGCTGAGCATGATGCAGCAAGTTCCTCTCAAGCCACGGTGACGATGCAGCAGACAAGGCAGTCTACCCTCTTCAGGTCCGGGTCGCCGCGGGAGTGAGGTGCTGCCCATGTGCAAGGCAGCCGGCCCTCAACAGATGCATGAGCGCCTTTTTGCCTGCGTGTGGACCCAGAGAGCCATGGCGATGAGCCATACAAGCTCCGCCGCACATCTGTAGGCTCATCGCTGTGGTGTTGATGGTGTTGATGCCCTCGAAGGGTGGACTTGGCTGCAAGGCCCGTGCGCCATTCTGCAGCTGCCTCGACCGGCTTCAGAACTTCCCTCGACCACCCACGACATGCTCGCCAGCAACACACACGCCCCCAGATATGGTTGCAACACGTCAGCAGCTCGTGCTTATCGTCTTCAGCGTCCTCAGCATGCTTATGGCCGTTTCCGGCGTGTCGCTGCATCGTTGCGAAGACACAAGGCTGCATCAGTCCTTCCACCTTCACCGCCAGCTTCTGCTTCACTGACAGCAGGGACCTTCAAGGTGGCGAGCTGGCCTCATGGCAGCCCATCTATACAGGCTCCGCGAGCCCTCAACGGACCTGAGATGCCATTCGGCGAGCGGTGAGGGTAGAAGCCGCGTCTGCAACAGGCCGCAGCCTCCTCCGACTTTGTTAACTGCATCGCTGCTCCGCCGGCAAACTGCAGCTTCTCACGACCCTCTTGCGGCCCGCGGCATGCTACACGGCGTTGAAAGACACCTGGATCAGTCTCCGCTGAATGTACAGAAACGTCCATACACGGCCGCCCGCGACGGGCATGCACCTCCCCAGTCAGCAGACCCCTCGCCTCACATACGATGCTCCGACACCCAACAGATGCCAATCGCACAGCTTCAGCATGCGGGAAGGGACGGACAGGCAGTTCCACTGCCCCACCAGTGATAAAAAGAGCATGAATAAGTCGTCAGCGCCATAGTGCAACTCCGGTGATAGCAAAGTCCCAGGCTGTCATGCATGCACCACAATAGCCCTCACCTGTACAGCAAATCCGGCGAGCGGTGAGCTTATAGCCCGCACGCATGCTTCATGCCTTGGCTGTAGCTGTCACTTGCTTCGGTCACTGCTGGACTACGATGTCGGGAAAACACCAGACGGCCGAGTGCAGACCGAGGATAGACGATCTAGATACACGTTTACTGGTGCGGTGAGCCACATGGCCCGCGTTCAAGCAACAGCAATACTCACTTGTGAATCCGCAGCATGCCAGCAGTACAGGTCGGACAACTCTGTTGACCTATGCCTGAGCTTTTGCTGGGCGCCATGTTTGACTTTGCGGAGTATTCATGCTTTTCTGGGCTTTGCTGACAGCGGCTCTTCACCTCGGCTACCCAGGTGACGCGGGCCAGCTTATACTTATCCGGCTGCCCTGCTCGCAACGTGTACTTTCAGGTTTGGCCTGACATATACTTACCTGTCGGCTGCGCCAGGCGCTGTACGTTGTGGGAAGCTTAGGAAATGTTCAGGACGTCGCGGCATTTGTTCAACTGCTCTGTCCACCGGATTGGACTGCGACGTATCCGACGACAGTCCTGACTGCTCTGATCATATCTAGCATCGGCGTGCTCAGAGCCCGTGTAGTATGACCAAAGTGTAGAGTGGTCCTCCTCGCCAAAGTACGCAGGACGCCCGCCACCATGGTGAGCGTCATTCACACTACTGGTCAAAACGGGGGGTCGCTTGCACGTTTACGACTCTGTGCTGACACCAGTTGTGGTAACCTCGGAGAGCATACTATGCCCGAGGACTTATACTAACATTAGTCTGGCGTTCTCATATGCTGAAGGTAGTATGATTGCCAGAACCAGCGCTGCTCACTGCATAGGCAAACGGACTGCTTAGTAGCGTACTGGGTTGCACGTGTCTGGTGGCCCACTTCCCATATCGGACGGGATGAGGCGACATACTGGCGAGCAGATACCTCGCTGGATCTGACTGCTTCCGTGCTCAGCATCACACTCCCCAATGCTCAGGCCGCTATAGATGAACGGATTTTGCAGCGTTGCCAGTCATTGGCATTCCTAGTGTTGAAGGCTCGGATCTGGCCAGGTCTCAGAGCTTGCTGTTGTTCTGGCATGCTCTTACGCGTTGCCACCGGTTGATGGCGCGGACCCATACCTAGGACACAGCTGACAATGGACGTCCTACACTTGGCGGTATCGCTACCCGTATTCAGCAGGGTGTCATGCGAGATCGCCAGTGAGCCTCGGCCTGGCCTTGAACACTTTTGTACCTCAGCAGCGGTCGAAGTGTGCTCCAGCCGTTCGCTGTCGATGCCAGTACTCCCGCTTCCGTCAGGTCAGTCAGCATACCGATGGCTGGAGCTTTTTTATTGTCTTTTCTTTTTTCTTCGAAGTTGCCGCCTGTTCAACACTCATGGCGATGCTCGCTTCTCTTACTTCGTTGACGCTCTGCTAGCTTTGGCGCAGAAAGATCCTCCGCCAGTGGAATGACGACTGATACACCTCTGGACTCTCAAAGATGCTCCTCAGGGCGAGCCTCTGTAGGCCCCTGCTATGAGTTCTGGAGACTGGGCATGCAAACACCACGAAGCCAGCCACAGCCTAACAGCACGCCATTTGCACTGACCTGGCCGTGATCTCGCATGCTACTGATCATAGGCCGTGCTTGCTTCTGGAGTGGCATCGATAAGACTCTCAGATACTGTACCTACTTGGCGCCAGAGGTGCCGATGGCAAAGTGTTAAACACCTGAACGACAGGTGACCGCCGTACCTCAAGCATCATCGTATCTGTCTAGCAGTCTCCTGCCGTGCAGCAAGGCTTCTGGCCAGCATCTCGACCGCAGCAGAGTGACTGCGTGATCAGTGGTACCTGCAAAGCATAGTCGCTGAGCACAGATGGCGTCAGGACTGTACACAATGGCCCAAGCTCATGCCCGAGAACAGGTCATCTCCGCATTCTGGAGCAGAGCAGCGACCTTCTCGGCTTTGCATTGTGACCGATCATCAATACACTGCGCGGGAGTGACCATGCCGGCAACACCGAGCGGTCTCTAAGCAACAGGAGCTCAGTGCACTGTTCGAGGCCAGATACATCGAATTCAAATCCCATGGTGCTTGCATGGAGGCTGTCGTCCTGGCGGAAGCCATTCAGTAGCATTCAGCTATGAGTGTACGTACGCATGGGCTGTGCTCAGCACTCTACGACCCACATGACGCTGGAGTAGGCGCCTCATGTTGCCTCTCTTGTCATCTGAGCATGGAGCAGGACGAACCTTCGCTCCAGAATCGGCATCGATGCTGCCGAATTGGATTTATCTCTGCACGAGGGATGCGATATCGCCAGCCGTGCTTCAAAAAGGGACGTCATGGCCTTATTTGATCATAGTATCGGGCGTCAAGGATCAGCACTCGAAGTTGGTCCAATTGAATGCCAGCGCAGCGGCTGCCTGTAGCTCGCCTTGCACGATTCTTTGGGCCAACGCATCATTCGAGACCACCAGAATGGATCAGCCAGTGGCGGCCTAATCGGCCGGAAGGTGAAGCAGTCGCAGCTCATTGGACAAATGTGGGCATGAGTGCGCACTGAAGAGAAGGAGACCTGGCAGCGGAGATACACAGGATCAATGGCTTCCTCACTTGACCTAGCCCTGACTGTGACCGTCTCGTCCGCAATGTGGCTCTGATAAGTAGTCACAAGTATGACCAGACTTGGCATTTGGCTCGAGCAGCTTAAAACCTGCCACATGTGCCAATCGATGTCACCGAAGCAAAGCCTCAGCAATTCAGCAAGATGGACATTGCGCTCTCAATGGCCGTTGTGGCCTTTGACAAACCCGCACTCAGGCTGGCAGCCATCAGACAATCTCCGTTAGCAGGACCGGTCTACAACGCCTCGTGGAAGCTGGGCAGGGCTGATGCCGAAGACACATCAAACGCCTACCTGCAGCCATAGCATGGTGATTGACGGCGGCAGGGTGTGCTCTCAAGAAAAGCAGAAGCAGTCTGCAACACCTCATGGGTGCTGTTCGAAGCCAATGCGGCAGTAGCCTCGCCTCCAAAGGGCGAGTAGGTGGCAGGTCTTTGAGACCATGATGCGATTGTCGGAGCTTGCAAGATCTGAAGCGTCAATGGAGCGACCAGGAGCGAGGCATTGTCTCCAGCGCGGCTATGTGTGGTGTCCCGGCAGTGGTGATGCTGGGACTGCCTGCCGCTGTGCCGCGTATTGGCCTTGTTCGGTCTTCCGATGTCAACTCCTGAGGCACACTGCCATGTACTGGTCCATACGCCCGGCCGGTCATGCCTTTGCTGTAAGGTGCTCTAGATTGTGTGGGTCGCGTCCGAAATGCTTGAGCACCCGTGAGGCATGTCTTGCGCAGAAAATGTGTCCGGCATTGACCGGCCACATGGTCCCCGGTTTTGTCCTTGGCTAGACGTCTGCTAGGCTCCACCTTGCTATCGGCAGGCACTTTGACGCTGTCTGATGGCTGGTCCCGGACGGGTCCACGCACGCGGCAGGCACGTCCTTGGCTGGTCTTGCATCTCTGCAGGTGGCTTCGAGCTGCATAGTCTACAGAAAACAACGAGCATTGGACCAGCTAGCAGGAGAATCGCCTTCTGCAGTCGCTCGTCGATAGTATAGTGATTGTCCCCGCTCTTCTAACAATTCACTGCCGGAGTGGTATGTTATGACTACCAAATTTCCTGCTCTTCCCGTCCCCGGCCTTCGCAAAGTTTCATGGAAACGTCTGCTGCTGGTCGACCCGGGCTTGATACGATTGTGGCGCTGAGGAAGCCGAGAGACATGACTGTGCGACTCGTGCGCTTTGGCAGATGGGAGGACGTGGCTGCAATCGCTCAGGATTCGACACTGCTGTTATCGCTGTTGGTGGCGGCTTGGTGCAGAGTTCATGTGCCCTCTTAGAACAACCACATCGACGATCGGTCCAGTGGAAGGGTTTCGCAGCTCTGAGAGCGTGGTGGCGTGTGAGCTGCAAGGAGCTGGCGCCAAAGCAGACGTGATAATGCTCAAGCAAGATTGGTCGTCGCCTTGGGCCTGTGATCAATGAGCTTTGCATTGTGATTGCTACGTGAAGAGATGTCTGCGCTATCCTTCGCTACTGCCGCCGCCCCTATGCTCAACAAACAAAAGAAAGTAAACATCCTGATATCTTGCCGCCACCACCCAACATCTCTCGAAAATGATCGCTCGCAGGAAGGCCGCCGGGCTGGCATCGAGGACGCCGTCTTGATGGGTTGCGCCTACGAGTGACGGGTGTGGTGCGGTCGAGGATGGCGAAAGGCAGTGACTGCAGTACGGTGCGGAGATACCTTGGAGCTGCTCGGGGACCAGAGTATGGGAAGAGCGGAAGGACGGTAGTCACTCGCTTTGCCGACGCGGTCTTGCAAGCCGAGATGGTGATGAGGAGTTCCATGACATGTCCGTTGACCTCGATGCCCGTGCTTCGCGGGCGGTGTCAGCAATGCTCACATCCTGCGCGCGTCGCGCCGTACCTTTTCCACCATCCGCTGTGGAGGTGGGAGGACTCGGACATGAGTCGACATGTCGCCGAATTCGCCGGCCAGGGCGCGAACTTTGCTATCAAAGTCGGAGTCGAGCGACGGAGCGAAGCTGGCCTGAGGGCTGTTTCAAGGCATGGTGACGCTGGGTGCGCTCTCGTTGTCGACCGAGATTACCATGGTTTCCGCGTCGTCCTCGCGGGCGCGACGCTGCGCATACCAGTCCGTGGACATGGTCGGAGCAGCAGCGCCACAACAGCTACGCCAGGCTGCTGTTGCTACCAGCGCTGCTAGCACTGTTCGTTCGCTCGCGCTTCTCGCTGCTCATGCACGCGCCCATCGTGCACTGCGCGGAGCGCCGCGGTCGAGCGCTTGGCCTGCAGAAGTTGTGTCAGTCTCGTGGCATGTACAGACTTTTGTGTGAGGTTGTTGACGTGGCAGTGGCCGTTGCGTATGTGTGCACACACTCTTGAGAATGTCTGCCTAAGGGGCAGGTGACTGTTCCAGGCGGCGATGGCAACAATGCCACCACGTGCGAGGAGTTGTGGGAATAATGCCTGCTCTTTCTATCATGCTCTTTTACGATGGCAATCATCCTCGATGATCTGGGTCTGCGTTAGAGTTTGATGAATGGATAAGATCACTCACCTTGCGCCAGCGGCGAAACAGCCGGGCGAAGAACCGTGAGAGGCGGCCAGGGACCTTCTTGAGGCGTTGATCCCTGTAGAGGGCCAGCGTGTCCACTGGCGATGGCGGTTGTTGGTGATGGTGGTGATTGCTCGTGTTCATGTTGTTTGCCTGTTGTGTTTGTGGTTGGCATGAACGAGCGAAGGGAAGGGAGACAAGCTGTTTCGAGGCTTTGGCAAGCGCGGCCATTGAGCTTGGACCAAATCGACCACCCGCCACAACACGGGCATAATGTGCAACAAGGACTGAATCGAGTGATGGTAGGGCTTGGAGTTCTCAGCATGAATTGGAGTTCACGTCGCATGCGTGGCTCGTCGCCAACGTTCAGGTCAAAAGGTTGTTGTGTGCACGCATAGTAGGAAGACTTGGTCGCTTCATCATCTACGTTGCTACCTGAAACGTGCTTGCAGGCGCAAAGGCTCAGTCAGAGGACCTCTCATGGCGAGTAGAAGCGGAACTGGCAAGAGCACTTGTGGCCTAGCACTGCAAGCTGGTGGCGTAGTTGCCTTGGTCGAGGACCCTATCCGAACAGCCCCTTGGTCAGAGCTTCGTTCGAACGTCCTACCATTACGCAAAACAATTGCCTTCGCAAAAAGTTGTATCAGCAGCTGTGAACATGGCAAAAAAGAATCAATGTGAGGAAGCTCAGCTCAATCAGACGCATTGCGGATCTACTGCGAAGAAGATACGTTAGCACATGTTCACCCACCACCCTTTCCTGAGCCACAGCAGCCGTGCAGCCCAGTAATGAGGTGGTTGGCTGCAAAACCCCCAAACATGATATATAAACCCACAAAATGGCTTGCCGGTGTCCCCCCGGAACCTTGGGCATAATGGCCTCCTGCAGAATCTCGCTGCTCACGCCATACAGGGGGGACTCGATGCTACTCCCATTCAAGCATCTCACAGGACAATTGGCATGCTCATTCGGTAGTGTTGTTCACGTCGGTGAGAGCCATTACACAAGTAATTGTAGGGATACGGAAATGTGCAGAAGCCATCCTGCGGCGATCGTACATTGCATTGGGACAAGCACGAGTTTGCACGAGATATGTTACGAAAGCATAATCGCTTCTCTCTGGCGAATGTCCAGATGCACCATCTACCACTGAATGCAGGGTTGAGCAAATAGGAAGAGATAGCAAACAATCAAGGCTGCGTCCTGCAGCGGCATTGGATGCAAGCACGTCGGGGAGGTCCTGTTACATAGCTCGAATTCCTGGGAATTTACTAACATGAACATAATGGAAGCAGTGCGAGTGTGGTGATCATTATTGCCGGTTCAGACATCCGACCTTATTCGTCCCTTGCACTCTTCCCCACCTGCAGCAATCTGCACGAAAACCATGCATGCATCGCTCGTTGGCGTTTCCTCGCTGAGCTTGTGTCGTATTTTAGTTTCCCTCGCGGCGCGACCTCATTATCCTACTGTCCTCAGAAGAATGTCTAGCATCAGTCGGGCTTTGGCAGTGACGGCTTCGACGCTGGCCAGGAAAGTACCTGTATCAATCTTGTCAGAGAATGCAAAATTGCCGAGCGGCTTTCATAGCACTCACAGCTTGCACAATGTGAAGTGAAGGCTTCGATGGTTGATTGCCGTTGGCTCAGGCGGAGATCGCTCGATTTCGTGCTCTGACTGCAACGAGAGTGTCTGGCGGACAAGATTGAAGTCGAAATAAATCTGTAGCGAGAAATACATCCTTATGTCTGGTGGCAATACTGGCTGTCGTTGCGAGAGTATTGTTGTTAGAGTGGAGGGCGGCAGAAGTAGCGTGAGAATGGCACCTGCCAGGCCTGCGAAGCGAAGACTGCGCGGCAGCATTAACCCGAGCATTCTCAATGACAATGAATTACGTGCTCGGGAGACCAGAATACTATTCACTATCGTCTTCATATCACTAGTTCAATATTCGCAAAGCGCTCACAATGTCTGGCGAACGCCGTTTTCAGGTCCACTCCCTTTCGCGAGTTCCCTAACACATTATCCTCAGCCATCTTGAGCACAGGCAACTATCTCGCCACCTCATCGAGCTGACCACGAGAAATCACGCACAGAACACCCTCACTCTCGTCCGCGCAAAGAACATCCCCCGGCTTCACCTCCACCCTCCTACAAGAAGCGGCACGTCAACAGCCCAAGGCTTTGCCTCTATGCTGGTCCCTCCAGAGCTCAACGGCCTGTTCCACACCTGAGACCCACCATCTTCGCACAACTCGCCGCATGAAACCACGTCGCGACTACGACCGTCGATCACTGCTCCGAAGACACCACAAACTTTCAAGCGAGTGGCTACGATGTCCCTGAGTGACACGACAGTCTGGCTTGAAGGTTGTTGGAGCACCGCAATACTTCCAGGAGTCGGGAGCTCTGTCCAGTGCCTGTCGCTTGGAATATTGGATCCATGGCAACACCAGAGGCAGAAGAGGAGGCTGCGGCCTGATGGTCTCTCCCAAGGAACCACACCGTGCTGATGAGCGCGATTACTCGGTTCCTGCCAACAAGCCTACTCGGAACAGGACCTGCCGACAACCTGGAGCACATTTATTGATGGTGGAACATGCTTGCTGAGCACTCACCAATATCTGCGGTATGTCTAGCCATTGGCACCTGGAGCTTCCGCGAAGCATCGGCCTTCCGCTCAGCATCAACAGCCATACCACAGAGTTTGCAGTCTTCAGCAATCATATCACACGGCGAGTAGTCCTTCTTGATTTGCCAACAGACACTGGCGATCTCCTCGCTGCTCACCATTGCGACAGGCACAACGACACTACGGACTCGCTGCTTTCGATTTCCACTCATCCAGAGTGCCATTGAGCTCCTACACTTGTGCTCCTGCTTTGCTCATTGCAACAAGAAGCGCTGCTACGTTGATCTCCATAGTACCGGCTATCGGGCCAGATGAGCGGGCCGCTGACGACCTTCCCGATTCGGCAACTCAGAACGTCGCCGCAGCGAAAGCCTTGTCTTCAAAGCACCATACAGGTGCAGACGAATGCCGATGCGCTTCGAGCAATCGTAAAGACGATGGAGAGCGGGGACATGGCATGGATGGGCATACACTAGGGCGGAGCTGTAATGAGACGTGGTTGACCGAGATAACCTTGCCCAAGGATTGTTCTGCAGCACAGCAGCTTGACGCAGGATGGATTGTGTATCGACATGAGGCTCAATTGGAACGCGGTGGTCTTTCATCCTGGACAGGTTGTGAAATTTTGCGTGGATGGATATCTCGTTCCAAGATGATGTTGTAGTAATAGTGACCTTTGCACAATGACATAAATTGGTGGATTTTGATATATGACGAGGGGAAATGCACTGAGACAGATTTGCATCGATCCAATGGTTCGAAACGAATCAATCATTGAATTATGGAGACACTGTTCAGGGAGTCTTTAACTGTTATGTAGCATAATGGATTGCGTACACATACTTTCATTTGCTCTTGCGCTTGCTTCAAATATGCAGTTGGTTAATGCCCCGAATGCAGGATCAAGCCATATAGCGGCTCTCATTGTTCCACTCATTCCGACTATCTGCTGCGTCACCTATCTCGGTCTCAAACAAAGGTGAGGCTCGTGTGGCGTCAGCAGTCACGGAAGCCTGACCGCTCTTTCCAAGATCCAGTGCAATTGCTACCTTGTTGCAAACTTACAGACCTTTGCCGGTCCTTGCAATGAACAGCTTGTAGGTAATGCTTTCAAGATCGCTCAGACTTGACGACAGACAGGAGGCTGCCAGTCTATCGTCGACCAAATTACACTTTTGCGTCAACCACCTGGCAGCGAGCTCTAGGCTTGACCGCTCCTGTAGACCCACTGGAGCACTGACCCCATTGCTGCCTTGTCACGCCTGCTCGCCGAAGCTCGTCCATTGGTTGTTGAGCTAACGGCAATGTCCGCTCCTTCCCGTCCGTGAAGCTATAAGAGTTTCCACCTTCCAGCATCAATTTCCTCTTCTTCTTCTTTTCTTCTTCAGCGGGATGCTACGTCAAACAGGTGAGCCTCAACAACCACAATCACACACACTCATATGCCGTCACATGCTAACACCTTCACGTCCAGGCTACGAGTGAGAACAGCTTGCCGCCTCCCATGGCCCCTCAGAGCAGGGCGACCGCAAGTCTCTGCTGGGCGAGGAGGGGGCTGGCTTTGCGCGGAGCGCACGAGTGTGCGCTGCTGCCAAGCTCGCCCGGTCGTCGCCTCGGCTCTCGCAAGAGAGGGTTGTCACCTGGCCCTTGCGGCTCGCCGTACAGATACTCTGGAGAATGTAAAGCGCAGGCTGGTAGTCCGCGAGGGCCACGTGATGGTACGCCAGACTGACGTGACAGACCGTGCGCAAGTTGAGAAGTTGCAGGCAAGCAATCCGATGCACATGATCCTGCCATGACATTGACACTGATTCTGACGCCATCACTTTCAGTCACGGTCTACCGCGCCACCACGGTCACGGCGATCAACGCGACCATCATCCCAGGCGCCAACATTGCCGTCCCACTCAGCACAGCCACCACCGGCAACAATTCCGCGTCCAAGCCAGGCAACTTCCAGTGCGTAGATCACTGCCAGTGCCTCCAAGCTACAATCTGGTGCAACATTAGCGGCATGCCGGGCTACATCACCGCCGAGTGGCCCCAGTGCCACTCAATGCCGGCGACCATGTCCGTAGTCAACCTCACCGGCCCGCCCAATTCCGACCGCCATCAACGCCGGCCTCTCGGCGTGCGCTGTCCCTCAGTGCATTCCTTTGTGGGATTTGGTCAGGATGTTGGTCTTACATTGGTCTGGTAGATGGCCTTGGGCGTCTGTATGACGTTAGTTGATGGATGGTCCCGGGTCTTTGTATCACGTCAGTTGGTCGATGGATTGTGGATGTTTAAATCACGTTGTTGGGCTGGTGGATGTGGATGTCTGTATCACGTTGTTGGCTTGGTGGTTGTGGATATCTGTCACATTGGTTGGAATGATGGTGGTTGATGCTGCTTCGTTCATTCATCTATTGCAATGCTCGTATCTACCAATTCATTGTGCTATCTTTGGCCATCCATGTCTCTCCTCCCCCTCCCTCTCCTCCCTCTCCTGCGGCTCTGCCTTTCCTACCGACGTGGACTTGGCGGCACCTCTGTCCGTGCCTCCTCCACCGCAAACACCACCTCCGGTTCGCTCTGGAGGCTCGCACGCTGCGTCACCCACAGACCATCCGCGTTCTACACAATTCTATCAGTCAATGATCCACCACAACGTGGTTGTTGAAAGCCTTGTGCGCACCTGTTGCGTCGCAATCACGGTCGCAATCCTCAGCCCTTGCAGTTGGGCATTCGCCATCAAGCCCACTTACTGGGACGCGACTTGATCATCTCTGGGCAAAAGTCTGCCAGGCTGTTGCTGTTGTTGCTGTTGTTGCTGCCGCTGTCCTTGTTGTTCTTGGCTGCGGCGGAAGAGTTGTATCAATCGTCGACGGAGCTGGAACCGGGACATTGTGGTTGTTGGTGGTGATGATGATGAACAAGTAGTCACCGGCGTGGCAAAAGGTCAGGAGTAAGTTCACTTACAGGGGCATTGACCAGAGTCCACTTCCAGAGAGTATTATCACATGTCAGAAGCTGAGAGAGAGCGGAAAATCCATCTGAATAGTTACGTCGATGGTAAGGCGGATAGGAAGGTGTTCAGCAGGTGCATACGCACATTGCCACAAGGCATAAGTCTCATCTCTGGCATTGACGGCCGATGGGAAGGACCACGAGAGAGTGCAATTCGAGAATCGTCAGGTATTGATAGCTCGAGAGACTGGAAAATCTTTTGAATACTGCGCTGGTTAACAGAGCATGTGGGGTATCATTTGAAAGAGGCATACTCACGTCGTGATCAGAAGAGAGCCGCATATTTGACAACAGGCGCCGTACCAAAAGACTGCGTGAAGCAATGAAACCACCAGCAGATAAACAGACAGGCGGGCGCGGAGTCAAAAAGGGACAACGTAACAATCAGCGCGAGGTACCTACTCCAAACATTTCCGAGCGCACATCTCAGGATCTCAATCTATACCCCAAAAACACCTCTCCAATCTACCAGTCCAAAAATGCAACACACGCAGCCGGTCCCCTCACCATCCCTCCGCCTTCTTCACCCCAAACCTCTTCGAAAGCACCACCCACTCCGCAACCACCAGCACCAACCTCAAGCTCCTCGCGTCCCCTCCCTCCTTCCCACTGAACGCCGCTTCCACCAACCTCTGCACCTTCTCCCACCCTACGAACCCCAAACTTCCCACATTCTCCCTCGTAATCAACCCTTTCATCAGCACATGCAGCGGCCCATCACGCGGGTACGTAGTAGGAGCCGAGTACGGATGTTTAGTCCGATTATACAATTCATCCGTGATGAACGGTTTAGACGCTTCGCGCAGGATCCACTTCTCTACGAACCGATTCTCCTGGGGTAGATACCGGAGTTTAGTGCTGGGAGGGAGGTTATTGACGTATTCAGTCAAGTGATGATCCAGAAACGGCGTCCGCGCTTCAATACTATGAGCCATCTCTGTGCGGTCGCCGAGGCACGTGAGGAAAATGTTGGGAAGGTGGCCTTTGCTCCATGTATACAGGGCTGAATGCAGGGGATGCCAATCACGCTCCATTTGTTGTCGGGATACTCCGTCGACGTTGGTCGCGATGGTCCATTCCGGGTCGGTGTGTGGGAAGGAGGTTTCGGTCCAGGGGGCGAAGACGTCGGGTTGGAAGGCGGTCATGGAGGTGACGGTGGAGATGCCGTTGAGCATGCGGCGCGGGAGGCTGAGGTCGCTGGAGCCGGCGTTGGCGCCGATGGAGGTGTAGTGGTGGTTTGATGCTTCTTCTGCTTCGGTCAGGCAGCGTGAGCGCTCGATTTCGGGGAGGGTGTTGTAGTCCTTCCACGCTTCGTCGGTTTCTCGAAGGTAATCAGGGAGGTAGAGAGGGTAGCCCGCGAATGTCTCGTCCGCCCCTTCACCAGTCAATACGACTTTGTATCCGCTCTCCTCTGGCACCTCGCTCAATGCAAATTTGCCCACGAAGTTCAGATCAGGATTATGCTGCTCGCAATGCCAAACCGCATCTTCAAACCTCTTCGCCATTTCCGCCTCGTTCATGCGCTTCTTAAGGTATTTCACTCCCAACCACTCGGCCGTACGATTGGCAATGGCACTTTCGTCGAACCCAGAGTCTTCGTCGAAAGCTATGGAGAAGCAAGTCACGCGCTCGCTAGGCGGTGCGGAGCCCATGGCGATGTTCTGTTCTTTCACAAGATGCGCGACCATACCGGCGATAACGCTGGAGTCGATGCCGCCGCTTAGGTAGACGCCAACAGGGACGTCGGCGCGGAGGCGCAGGCGCACAGATTCGAGCATCTTCTCCCTCACGCCCTCGATCAACTCCTCCGGGGTCCGTGGGTCGGGGACGTTTTTGTCGGGGAAGGTGGAGTCCCAGTACGGTCGCTCTTCTATCCTTCCGCCTTCGCCGCCTTGGACTACGAGGTAATGCCCGGGTCTGATCTTGCGAACATCTTTGAAGAGCGTTCGGGTATCGAAGTTCCAGCCTCCCTCTTTCAAGCTCCTGACGTCCCATTCTGGCTGCCAGCCCAGTGGCAGGAATGCCTTCATCTCAGCTGCGATCAGGAGTCTTTTGTATGCGCCATGGTCGGGCGAGGGTTGCACGGTATAGAAAAGCGGCTTGATGCCATATCGATCTCTCACTGCAATGAAAAGATCCTTGTTCTCATCGTACAGCACGCACGCAAACTCGCCTCGGAGGTAGGATGTGAGGTTGAGACCATGATGGAGGTAGAGCGCAATGATGATCTCGGAATCGCTCCTCGACGTAAAGTGGTAGTCTGTCTCCCGTTCCAGCTGAGCTCTACATCACCGTCAGCCTCAAAATCCGATCACTATTGAAGGGGCAAAGTTACCTGATATTATCATAATCATAAAATTCCCCATTCACCACTGCATGCACGCCTCCCTTCTCACTGCGGCAATGAAACGGCTGCGCGCCCTCAGGACTCAGGTCATTGATACTCAGGCGTACATGTCCCAGCGCTACATCCACATATCACATATCAGCTCAAATCCATCATACGGACCACTCAGGACAGGGAGAATGATAGCCAGAGTACCTACACGACAATCGTCGCTAATCCACGTCCCCGTCGCATCTGGGCCACGATGCCGAATCTGCTCAAGCGAAGCTCTGAGTTTCTTATCGAGCTTCTCGCGATGAGAGTCGGAAGTGCCATTGGTAGTAGCTCGCTGCTGCTGCTGATGCTTAGGTGCCGTAAGCGAGAGAATACAGCTGATCCCGCACATCTTTTCCAGCCGCCTTCCTCTGGCGCAGCTATAGCAGGACGAATGCACAGCTCTCAATGGTAATGGTAAAGTATATAGGAAGATTAGGAAAACAGGGATGATGCCGAATGATGCTGTACGTAGTACTTATCGCTGATGAAGAGTTACTGACTACTGCTGCTTGGTCACCTCATTCACACCGAAACTGCTAGCAAGGAAAGAGAAAACCTGACTACTGAAAGTTTGATAAGCATTTTTGGGGAAGCTGTCAGTCAATGGTCTTTGTTTCCCAGAGATCAACAGATCCGCTAATGATCGCCAGGAACGATGTTGCGGCGGTACGATGACGTTTGGAAGCATAGCTCCTTGTTTGGGCTTAGCGTTGTGCTGATAGCTGATAAGGAAGTGAAGTGAAGTGAATGGTAAAAGACGAGAATGCAGGAACACGACGGGACTCGATCGTCAGGGTTTTTGTAAAATAGAGCTGAGTGTGCTTGCGCTACCTCAGTGAGCTTCCGTTAAGTACATATGGAGAACGCCATTTTCTTGGTCTCATGCCGCTAAGGATATCACAATCTGGTTCATCACCCTTCTTTCCTACTCGTACACACGACTTCTCTTTTTTGCTAATTTACCTTCTCCTGTTGCCCTGCTGCATAGCCAGAATTTGCACCATGCGGACAAAGATGTTGATGAAATCCAGCTCGAGTGAGATGGTCTCGTTGACCACATCTCGCTTCATCATCCCGCGCTCCGCCATCCGGGCGTGCGCCAGGATCTTCTGGATATCATAGAGTGTGAAGCCACCAAAAACTGCCAGACCGCCATAGAGCCAGATGTTCTCCGTCCACATCAGTGTTCTCGCTGCCGTAGCTGGGACAACGAGCGGCGCAAGACCAGAGAGCGCGACGATCGCCACACCTGCGAGCAGAGGACCACCGAGGTAGAGGTACTTCTCTTGCTTGGCCGTTGCGCCAACGAATGCAATCGAGCCCATCATGCCGACAGTGTACAGACCAGCTTTAGCGAGGATGGCAGGCGAGAAGAAGAACATGGGGGCCAGCAGCGCAGCCTGCGTCAGGTTGAAAGCAGTCCAGAGTCCGTACTTGACCACATAATTCTCCGGCGGCGTAGCGCGTGTACCCATCATCGTACCAATCGACCCGACAAGACCAATACCAAGAACCAACCACGGGTTGGCAGACATGAGACGGTAGCTCCATCCACTCCTGTGCAGGGCACTAGCCGCTATTCCAATGATGCCGACGCCAAGACCAGTGTGCAGGAAAACATCGTTGAGGTAGCTTCGCTCGTAAGGGGGCATACCGCCATCTTCTCTTGTCTCGCGGTTGAAGATCAGGTTGATGGCGAGGAGGGTGCCGCCGAAAATTGCGCCGCCGTAGATGAGGCGTTGGGTCAGGTTGCCCTGGGCCATAGGGTTGACGGGAGGGGCGGCTTGCTGATAGGTACGCTTCTGGAAGGCGCGGCGGAAGACATCATTGCGGGCGCGGGCGAAGGCTTGGACGGGGGAGGGTGGGTGTTGTTTAAAGGTCTGCTGCTTGGCGGTGGTTTGGAAGCTGCGGAGGGTTTGGTGGGTGGTTTTTTGGAAGGCGGGGGCTTGTTTAAGGGCGTTTGCGACCGCAAAGGGCCGGCGAAAGATGGACGCCATGATGAGTTGTGTTGTCGATGGTTGATGTGATCAGAGAGGAAGAGTGTCAGCAATAATAGCTTCGCTGCCGGCGGCGACGTAGAAGGTTCGGTGCTTCGAGATGTACGTCACTAAGACTTAATTGGGATAGCTTGCCTCGGCTTAGTTGCCGCGCGACACGAGCTTGACTTCGCGCGCGCAGTTTCACATGCTCGCAACCGTCGCGTGCCTTCCTGATTCACGAGTAGCTTGTGCTGTCTCGGGTAGTCGCGTTGCGTGACGTTCACTCGCTTGCCTCAGTCACAATGTCAGATCCGCGAAGACGGCCTCAAGCGGTACATCTTGTCCCCCAGCGACTTCCTGTCTTCCAGTCCTGACATATGCCATAGGCCCCTCCACCTCCACCACCACCCGCGCCCGAACCAGAACCCGATATGCCCACCACCGCCCTCGATGGCGCGGCAGACGGCAATGCCACTCCGCAGCCCAACTCGGCGACATCCCACCCTCCCACCACATCCAACGGACAGTCGAAACCGGGCGAGACACCCTCCGACTCAGGCGGCTACAAATTGAAGTTCTGTACAGTATGCGCCTCAAACAACAACCGTTCAATGGAAGCACATCTACGTCTCACCACCGCACCCTCACCATATCCCACGATATCATTCGGCACCGGCTCTCTTGTCCGATTACCAGGTCCGAGCATAAATCAACCTAATGTTTACAACTTCAACAACACGAGCTACGAGAGTATGTACGAGGAATTGAGAAGCAAAGACGAAAGATTATACCGCGCTAACGGAATTCTTCCGATGTTGGAACGAAACAAGGGCGTGAAATGGGGCCCAGAGCGCTGGCAGGACTGGCGAGTCGGCGTCCCACGAGTCGGCAAGCGCGTGAAAGTGATGGGCGGCCCAGACCCAGCTTCAGCAGGAGCGGGCGGCGAGCACCACTTATCAGAAACCGAGGCAGAATACAAAAGCGACAAGGGCTATGAAGGCACCGAGGCGGGTACAGTCGACATCGTCATCACCTGCGAAGAGCGGTGTTGGGACGCCGTCGTCGATGACCTGCTCACTCGCGGCTCACCGCTGAATCGCCCGGTCCATGTGTTCAACGTGGATATCAAGGATAATCATGAGGAAGCGTTAGTGGGGGGTAAGGCTATCTTGGAGCTCGCTGATGCTTTAAATAAGGCGGCCGGCGAGGAGAGGGATAGGTATTTGGGAGCGAGGGGGGAGGCGAATGGGTTTGATAGTGGGCAGGCGGGCGCGAGGATGGGGTTCGACGAGAGGGTTCCGGAGATTTTGGCGAGTTGGCAGGAGAAGTGGCCGACGTTGCCGGCGCTTTGGACGTTGGCTTGGTTTTGAGTTACGACGGGCGGCATGAGGCAAATATGATGGCGTTTAAGACATGCAGGACAGCGATGACAGCGTTCTGTGGCATAGCGATGGCGTTTCTTGAAAGGGCGGAAGCACCGAGCGAGGATTGACGAAAGCGTATGGTGAAGCTCTACATACTCTCTGCAGGGACCAACAGCTTTCTTCTCTTTGAAAGACGAGATGTTTGCAGCCAATTTATCTCTCAGGACTATCCAGGAGCGCGACGACACATCGCACATACTAAAGGCACTGGGACGACTTGGCACGAGTCCGATAATGTAATTGTGGTGGTCGCGAAAGTCCCTATGCGGCTCTGTACCGCAGCTCGTATCACGCGGCGCCTTAATCTCACAGAGTTCATGCACTGCAGCGATGCATCCATACAACACAAAACGCCAAGCCTGGCGAGTCAGGACACCCATGCTACCCCCACCTATCTGAGCGCTGTGAGGTCGCAACAAGCACTGAGTGCGACCAAGCAATAGTTTTGACCCGCGACTGCGACAAGCTGAAGCCTGTTTCGCGACGCCAAATCTGCTGCAATGCTGGTATTGTTTCCATCAAAGGCCTTCTACAAGATGGGCAGATTCGCACTTCACCCTCACTCACCTGACTCCCCTTGCCAACGCTCTTTGCATTTTTGATCGGCTGGTGGTAACTCGCCATGTTGCCCACAGTCCTCACACTCTTTTGTGCATTTGCACCGTCGTTCGCTCAGGCAACATCCTCGTACGCAGGCTACGGGAACCAGACATACCTACGCCAGAAAGGAAAGGACTACGACTACACCAGCTTCACGCATAACCAGACTGAACGTGCCAATGCTGTTATCGAGCAGTTCAGATTCGCTTGGAATGGCTACAAGACTTATGCCTTTCCCAATGATGAGCTCAGGCCTAAGAACAATAGTTTCGCTAATAATCGCAATGGGTGGGGGTTGACGGCTGTCGATGGGTTTGATACTGCCATTATTATGCGGCAGCAAGATATCGTTGATGAGATTCTGGACTTCATCCCGACTATTGATTTTACGAAAAACAATTCGCCGACTGTGGCTTCTACCAGCTTGTTTGAGACGAATATCCGCTACCTCGGTGGCCTGCTAAGTGCTTATGATCTTCTCAAGGGTCCGTTTGCCGATATGGTCCGCAATCGCACGAGCAATGTCGATGCCCTTCTCGAACAAGCTAAGAGTTTGGCCGATGCGGTCAAGTTCGCTTTCGATACTCCGACTGGCATTCCGATCAATGACTTTTATATCAATAACAAGACCTTCACTGATGGCGAGAAGGCTGATGACGGGACGTATGTCGCCGGGCTTGCGCAGCTGGGCACGCTTTGTCTTGAATGGCAGCACTTATCCGACCTGACGGGAGACCCTCAGTATGGAGACTTGGCGCAGAGAGCCGAGTCCTGGTGGTTCAACGGCACGGAGGTCTGGCCAGGCCTTACAGGTTCGGTATTCAGCGTACAAAACGGCAGCATCCTAGACGTCTACGGCGGCTGGACCTCAGGCAACGACAGCGCCTACGAGTACCTAATCAAAATGTACGTCTACGACCCCGTGCGGTACGGAAACTACAGCGACCGCTGGACCCAAGCCGTCGACTCCTCCATCGAGCACTTGATCGGCCACCCCAACCCCCGCCCGGATCTAACAATGGTAGGCACATTCGCCGACACCATCATGCAAAACTACTCCGAAGGCCTCGCCTGCTTCATCGGCGGCAACTGGATCCTCGGCGCCTCCATTTTCAACAAATCCTCGTACATGGACTACGGCCTCGCTTTCGCCGAGTTCTGCGCAAACGGCTACCGCTACCCGGCTTCAGGCATCGGGCCTTCCCTCTACAGCTGGAACGAAACGCTGCTTACCTCCCCCACCGAAAATTTCACAAATCAAACTGCTTTCTACAACCGCTCGGGCTGGTTCATCCCGGACAATACTGCGTATGCTGGCGGCCTCGCCCCGGAAGCCGCGGAGAGCTGGTACTACGCTTACCAGGCTACTTCCGACCAGTATTGGCGGGACGTGTCGTGGGCGTATGTGCTGGCGCAGAATGAGACGTTGAGGGTGGGAAGTGGGTTTGCTAGTATTTTGGATGTCTTTGAGGCTGATGGGGGAGGGAATGGGAATTTGATGGCGAGTTTCTTTTTGGCGGAGGTGTTGAAGTATCAGTTTTTGATCCAGGCGACGCCGGAGATGAAGGGGAGTTGGGATGTGTTGAGTGGGGAGGGGAAGGAGAATGCGTTTGTGTATAATACGGAGGCGCATCCGTTGAGGGTTGTGGGGGGTGGGGGTGGGAGTGGGTATGGACCACGGCAGGGGTGAGTGAGATGGCTGGTAGGACATCACGATGATCCCTTTGACCCAAGGAAGGGCTTGATATTGAATCATCCAGACCTCTGTTCGTCGGATTGAAGCATCTACGTCTTGGTCTGCCTGAGGCTTGGTACGCCTTAAGACGACGGACGCCGTGGAGCACTATTGTTATTTGTTGGTCAAAGCTTGCTGTTAGTGCTCGCTGATAGAGTCTCAGGCCATGTCAAATGCCATCGCAGGCAGAGAGGTTTCACAGACGCAGTCACATCAATACCATATGCTGGGTACTTTCTCCTGTGATCACTGTAGTCTGATCAACATTTTTGACGAGCGCTCGGCTGACAGGTGTCGTCGACGAAACTGTCTGGTGACTGGTTTGATGAACAAAATCAGGGGTAGTCGCAAAGAGACATCGTAGAATGATCCAGTCTTCGATTAGACCGTGAGGTCTCCTCTTTGGTCAGTAGAGGCTATGGAAGGACTATGTGATGGCAGCAACATCGGCATGCGTCTTGGACGAGGTCTTCGCAGACCTGTTGTTTGGTATAATCTCAGTGGCCTCGCTGGTGGGTATCGTCAGCGTCGATGGCGGTTGTGGCATTGATTATTGCATACTCACGACTGCGACTCTCCAGCACGCTGAGTCACAACCTCTGCCTTGAGGAGAACAACGTCGTGGCTTTCTGGCTCGTTAATGAAGTTGGCAATGAGCCCCGGCTGGATGGTGTACACAACTTGATGACGAGTGTCGGTGTTGACCTTGTGCTTCGGGTGCATCGTTCTGGGGTCGAAGACGTCGCCGTGAGCCGGCCAGGTGAAGGAGTGCTCATAGTGGTCATGGGTCAAGAGGGACAGAGCAGCTTTCATCTCCTTTGCCGTCGTAACGATTGGCGCGAGGGCATTCTCGAATGTCGAGACGCATTCCTGCGGAACATTGAGCATCCTTGTGGACTTGGCCATATCCATGAGTTCTTTGATGTGTGGATAAAGTGCCGCAGTGATCTCATGCGCCAGGGACTTGGCATCATCTTCAAGTTGACCTTGTCGGAAACCGAACCACGCTTTCCTGGTCGCTGTCTCGAACTCTCGCCAGAGCAGCATGCAGGATGGATGCTGCTCATGTTCACCATTCGCGAGCAATCTTTCAAGTGGTCGAGCAAGGTCTGGCAAAAGATCAGCAGAAAGTCATTAGGGACTGCTCAAGATGCAATTTACCTTCATGCTTCACCTGCCGCAGCCATTCTGTCATCGCCTGACCGTCTGGGAGAGACATTTGAGCTGCTGGATTGGCCGCCAGAGTGGTTCCGTATAATGCAGCCAACACCAATGCTGTGAAAAAATCAAAAGCCGACACGTAGTGCGATTGCGACTTGGCAAAGTATTGTTGTACAGACGTTAGCCAGTCTGGACCCCAGCAGCAGCTATAGAGACAGACAAGAGTCTCAGTGGCCTGCCAGCAGAATATGGTCTTGTCTCGAGGCTCCAACTGAAGCGCTTTTATCAATAGGCCCTCGACAGCCACCCGTATGTCACCGTACATTTGTTTGAGAGCCACCGACACTTTGCTAGAATCCTCGAACTCGTCAACAAGCTGGTTCACTCGGTCCGGGCCTCTCGCGCCAGTCATTCTGCTGTATCTTCTCAAGCTAGTACTTGGTGGGGAGCAGCATTGTCGTGCAGGCGCTGGTGACTCCTCTGCTGCGGGTGGGCTTTGGATCCGCGAGGCGCGTTCGGGCTCAGGCCTCCCTTTAGGGCGAGCGGGTTCATGACTCTTCTCATCCTTGCGTTTTGCAGTATTTGCTCGGACCTCGGGAGGTGATGTGTCGTCAACATCGCTGTTCGTTTCAGAATACGGGCTTGAAGGTGACGCAGAAGATGCCATCTCGGGGCATTCGGATCCAGCTGGATCGTTTGTCGTGGACCCAGTCTTGACATCAATCAAAGCACGCTTGACTTCGGCAGAGAGGCACACATGCTCGCCTTGGCGGACTGGAAATTGCTCGCTTTCTTTGGCTAAGTAGATAGCTGAGTCCTTCAGAGTCTTGAGGTATTCCTTTGTCCAGAAGGAAGTCGGACGCTCTTTCCAAGGTCCAACTCGACGCTTGGCTTGACTCAATCCTGCTACAGCCCACGTTCTTAAGCTATCAAGTAAGATCGTCGTGAGCTTATGGCTGGTCACCGGTATATGTGCACCGGTCTTTTTGTTCCAAAACAACAAATTGTAGTGGGTGATCAGCAGCTCCAGTGCTTCGCTCCTTGAGTCAGCCGATCTGTACTTGTAATCCGGATCGTCCCAGCATTGCGAAGACTGGCTGATGTCCCGGAGAACTATGTATTGAGAGCGGCAATTATGAATAAACCGTCGCCTCGGTAGCGGGATGGGATTTTGGTTGGCAGGCAAAGGGTCGCGGGAGACATGCTTCGGAGTCCATGGACCATCTGGATCCGGGTCCATGTTTGCAAAGTGGAAAGGTTTTGTAACGATTGCTTGTGCTCGAAAGGCAGAGCGAGGATTTATGATGATATGCAGAGTGCTCGATGGCGGTGGTTATCATCACTTGCCCGTGATGCATTGTGAGCAGCAAGGCCATGGGTACCTGGGATGCACCTGAACTTTAGTCTTTGCTATCCCACTAGGTTGCTGCATCTACACAGCAATGTCTCCAACTCCGATTTGTCGCATCCAAAGTTGTCAATCTTGGGGCGTTAAATCCCCAACGAGGCTTAGTCGTCGGCATCAATGGGAGCATCTGTGTGCTGACCTTTGGGCCAAGGATCGGTTCCGATGGGCTTCAAAGAAGCACGAGACCTCTTCGAGCTTCGCGAGATGGGTCGAGCTATTGTAGTGCCTTATCCGGCGAGAGGCGAACTTCGAATCATAGATCATCACCGGCTTGACCTAGTCTGGCTTCGCTCTATCGCTGTAATCCTACCAGTAGTCTTCTCAATTGCTTTCACCATGGTCGTTGCGCGCTGACACTTTGAGCTGGGGTCGCCAGCTGCGCAAAGTATTGATCACAGAGCCAAAGTACAATCGAGCGTCTTGGAGTCTGAAGCTGGATGATAAACTCCAGTATCTTGTGATAGCGGAGCTGTGACTTTGCGGAGCCGGGACTGTGAGCGCTTCTGCTGTTGCTGAGCACTACCAGTCCACCTGAAGTTCTAGACCAAGCCAATCAAAGGCCCCAACCAGCGATGTCTGTCTGATGAAACCGTCTCCCTGATATGCACTTTGACTTTGTTATCACACCTCCCTGGCCAAGGCCTTTGCACCCTGTCCAGCAGCTCACAGCTTTCGACAAGTGAGTTCGTCGTCTCATATAGAGCTGATAACATCTTTAACACCGCTCTCTTCCAGACTTTAGTACGCAGTTCCTGTGAGGACCCTATTCAAGGCGCCACATTGGCGCTTCGGTCGCTTAATGAGCCCGAGTTGAATCGCGCCAATATGTCAGATGATCCGAAGCTGACGAAGGCTGACCGCGCAGCACTTCGTCAAAGGGCTCAAGAGGATGGCGTTAGGCTGAGGATTAGCATTGACTATGGCAGTGGCATGCTCAAGTTAGCAGGTCAACGCCTGAGTGGGTCCTGCGTCAAGCAACTTTCTCCCGGCTCTCAGTGCTGACACACAATTACAGAAGGCAGTAAGACTGCGCCTCACAGTGCAGAGGTCGATAAAATCAGATTCTCTCAAGGTCGTCGAGAGGTGGCGCAACGTCTCCTACTGCACTACAAAACCGGATCCTGTCTGGACGATGGGCGTCTTTTTTGCGATAGGGATCTCGACGAGTTCCTCGTCGGCAACTCCGAACAGCTTGATAAAGTGCTCGAGCTGTGGAAATTGTGCCTTTGCAAGAAGTACCAAGAGACCGCTCAAGCGCAGAGTGTCTGGGCTGTATTGGATCCAGAAGCCAGGGTGAATGTTCCAGCCGTGCATGACCTGATAGTGCAGCACATGAAATGGATTCGGGGCAGAGTTCTGGACTTTTACGCTCGCGGATATGCCCTGCAGCTATCTCAGCATGAAGCCAGAGTGTATTGGAGATATGTGCCCACTGAATGCATCGCGACCATTCCGTGCATGTGGGACGTCGAAGCGCAAGGCATTATGCGCAACGCTTGCGCTGCTGCTGGTTTTACCAAAGTGAATCTTCGCCTGGAACCTCTCTGCGCAGCTGCCGCGTCTATGAAGCAGTTCTATAGACAAGACGAGCTGACATACGGCGATTGTTTGTGCTACGTCGACATAGGTTGCGGCACGGTCGATATAGCCACGGTCGCAATGCTCGCACCCATCGGTGGGAAGCCGCGCTTCATCGAGGTTGGTGACCATACAGGAGATTTGGCTGGAGCTCAGGTTGTGAATGACCTAATCTGGAAGCATATAAGTGACCCCGAGAACCTTTGGGGAGCGTGTGATGATATCGAACAGGAAGGAGGCTTGCAGGCGGTGCTCCACAAGTTGGGAGGTATGACCACCTTCGAATTCCAGCGGCATTGTCATGACGAGATCGAGGCCCGGAAGACACACAGAAGGTCATTTCCCAACGGAGGCGCTTTTGACCTTGTCATCAGTGCTCGTGATGGTTGGGACGCCATTGAAGGCGGCATTCCGAAGCTTAACATCAAGATTGATCGGTAAGTCAGAGCAAATAGCCAGTGTCATAAATCATATTAATATTTGTCAGTGCCATCTTGCAGCGCATCTACGGAGAGTGGGCCGACAGAATCAAAGAAGCGATTGACGAACACATGTCACAGTCAGCTCTGCAGCAAAGCCTCACTTCGGATGCAAGGCAACCATGCAAAGGCGTCGTCTTGACTGGCGGTGGAGCTCAAAGTGTCTTCATCCAGGACCAGCTTGAAGCATATCTCGATAAGAAGTTCCGTCTCAGAATGTTCGAGTGTCCAATCGAGAACCCTGTCGCTGAAGGTGCTTTGCAGCAGTACCCAGAGACTCAACGAGGCGTCCTACCTACAGGGTATTGGTGGATAGCACGCCAAGAGGACTGGCAAGCAGAAATCCAGGAAGAGCCGTCTGCAAAGTGTACTGAACAGTTCCGACTAGTACGTCTGATGGAATATCACGCCGAGGGAGGGTTGGTATTCTTCCGCGTGCCAATGCTCTTCCTGCTCGAAGAAGATCGTGACCATCGCATTACTTTCAACATGTATCACAGCAATGCTGCAATCAACCCAAATCGGCCACTCATGGACCGCCGCGGACGTGTGCTTGAGGGTCTCACCCAATGGCCACCTCAGTATGTAGACCTTCCCGACCCAGAGGCATCAGGCTTCAAGCCTTCTACGCTTTACGGGGGAAGGAAGTGCTTCGAGTTAAAAGCTATAGTGCAGCTTTCCGGGACCGAGAGCCATCTGAACTTCCATGCCGTGTTACTGGGTCCGGATGGCGACTTCTTATTCGTCGACAGTCAGGAGGACCAAGGTGAGTCAAAGTGGTCTGTCCAAGTCTTTGTGCTGGCATCGACTGATGAGGACGAACAGATGCAGAGCTGCGGCCAGTATCAGAGCATGACACCATACCGGACCTGGCAGTCACCAAAGAGCTTTGGGACGCTGACAAACCACATGACGTCTTCGACAGAACACAGCGTGTTCTCGGTAAGAGGCCAGCACCCGCGGAGCCAGCCGCTCCTCCGCCTCGTCGATCCCTCCAGTCTGATATAGCGGCTCATGCACCAAACCCAGAGTCCTCTCTTAGATCTAGTGGTCGTGTCGAACCTATCTCGGGCCCTTCGGCTCCAGTAGCACCAATGGCCGCTCCGCGAATGCCAACAGAGCATCCTTCTGACATTAGTTGTACGCTGTCCGATAGTAGCTTCGCATCGGATCGCGAGAAGCAGAAAAGCAAGAAGAGAAAGAAGGAAATGAAGGAGGGGCAGAAGGGAAAGGAGCAGAAGGAAAAGGAGCAGAAGGAAATGGAGCAGGGGCAGAAGGAAAAGGAGCAGAAGGAAAAGGAGCAGAAGGTAAAGCAGCAGAAGGAAAAGGAGCAGAAGGAAAAGGAGCAGAAGTACAAGGAGCAGAAGGAAAAGCAGCAGAAGGAAAAGGAGCAGAAGGAAAAGCAGCAGAAGGAAAAGGAGCAGAAGGAAAAGCAGCAGAAGGAAAAGGAGCAGAAGGAAAAGGAGCAGAAGTACAAGGAGCAGAAGGAAAAGCAGCAGAGGTACAAGGAGCAAAAGGAAAAAGGAGCAAAAGGAAAAGGAAAAGAGGGAAAGGGCGGAAAAGGAGCAGAAGGAAAAGGAAAAGAGGGAAAGGGAAAAGAAGGGAAAGGATAAGAAGAAGGCCGCACTGAAAAGATCTGTTGAGAGCAGGAAGCTCGGTGGCGCCCTCAATCGTGTCGTCGATACTGTGTCTGATGCGTGATGAAAGTCGAGCGAGGTCAGTGCAAGCACGACCATCGAGTAGTTACCAAGCAGCTAGCGCTCCTGAAACCACTTGAGCATCCACAGGACCAAATTCGTGAAGTTGTGCTGGTCCTGTAAATGTGGCGTTGAGACTGTGCTTGATGCTTCGTGGAGGCTGACCAGGGGAAGAACATGCAGGACCAGCGAGTCTTGGTAGAGGGTGTAGGCTACGATCAACCAAGCATGCCGACTACGAAGGATCTCGTGACCACAGCTCTTTTGAATGATCGGCCGCAGAGCCCACTAGGAGTAGTCGCTGTGGTGCGGCCTCTAGCATCTGCGGCCTCTAGCATCTGCGGCCTCTAGCATCCGCGGGCTGTCTTTAGAGTGAATTGACGTGCTAATCTCTTCGATCTGCGTCCAGTGACTGGCTCCGGAACAAGCAAGTGATGGTTGTGGATATCCAAAGAGCTAGCACACTGTCTGGGCTTTGGCCACGATCGTGTACCGATCCAAAGTTTCGCAAGCACTTCACTCCCTCTCCAAGCTGATAATACCCACATGTCATTGCTCCAAGCGGTGATCTCGATAGTGCAATTCAGAATCTCGCGGGACCGACGTGACGAAGAAAGCCAATCAGCATCACGCAGCCAATTTTCCTCAACCAATCAGCATTCTCATGTCGACCGTCTCGTAAATCTAGTCGCAAAAGACCGCAACTTCTCTCGTCAATGCAGCTAGCGAAGAATCCGTATATTCGTCTATGACACGCTCGTGCTTGCCTCGCCTCAAGACTGGCATTCTCATTTCCTCAGGTGCTCGAATAGACACCAATAAGTCGCATCCCTCGGACAAGTCTCCGCAGTCTGACGTGTCCAGATTCCAATCTGTCCACTGGATCTTGTACGATATCGAGAACAAGAGCCGAAGTCCGTACTGTCGAGATCACTGGCTCCAGGAGTCGTTTCGGCAGGATGGACCCGGCACTGCAGGCCAATGCAGCAGTATCAGCAACAGTGGGAGCTCTTTCGCATAAGCTCATCACGCTCCGAACACCTCACACTGTACTTCATACCAAGGCTGATGCTGCATAATGTCCAATCAAGGCTCGTCCAGGAACGATAATCGACTCGCCAGGGGAGGACATCTGCCAGTAGAGACCGCCCCACAACCCTCAAGAAGAGCCCAACCTACCAACGCCTTCAACCCCGTACCAGTCCAGCCCAGTCCAGTCCTCTCAGCATTGCCGTGCTCAGCCTCGATATTCTGGCAAACGTGCTGGATATCCCGATCGTTCAGCCAGCAGTACCGCAGAGTGTCCTTCCTTGATCCTCACAAAACCCGCATGAGGCAGGCTGATGACCAGATAATACCGATTCGTCTAGTGCAGCAATTCCTGTGTTGGGGGCTCGAGGTCGTCAGAACTGAGTGCGTGTATGATCCCTGCGTCGATTCACCAGAGAAAGCAGACGGAAACATTTGTACCAGGTCCCCCTCACCGCGGGCCGGACTACTCAAACGATCCTTCATTCATCTCGCTAACCTTATTCTCTGGGTATCATAAACACAATCGCTGCCTGCCTGCCTCCCCCTCACCTTTCCCTTCCACCACTCAACCACTCAACCATTGCTGCATTCAACTTCCCACCCACCACCGCCTCACCCAACAACCGTCCGCCTCCTCTCCATCCCCACCGCGGCATACCGCACAAACAACTCATTAACAAAATACTCGTGCTTAATCCCCGGCGGCCTCTTCTGCCTAAACTCCTCCACCGCATCCGCGAGTCTATACCCCAGGCGCTCGACGAGGTAGCAGACGATGAAGAAGCCGGTCCTAATACCCAAATCAGCAAGAAAATTTCAAGAGCAAGATCTCAACGGGGAATGGCGAAGGAGGACATACCGATTGAACCCATAATGACAATGCACGCCCACCGTCGGCGCGACCTCCCTCCCCTCCCGCTTCCAACAGACTTCTTCCCTCAGACGATCGACCAGGGCGACAAAGTGTTCGACTTCGTCTGGCGTAGGAGGTAATTTACTCACAGTAGGGAATTTCACATACGCCACCCCGCCCTCCTCCAAACCCTTCGGATCGTAAACCGGGCTCTCGTGACTAATATCCAGCACCACGGCCACACCACCATCCTCCCTTCCCCTCCACCCATAAGCCTGCACAAACGAGCGGGGATTATGCACCTCGTCCACTTCCCTCATCGTCTTCATCGCGCGAAAGACGCCACCGATGGGGTCAGAGCAGGGGGGGATTCGGGACCATTTGGCGAGGTTCTTGACATCCCATTTCCCGCTTGTCGTGAGGTGTTGGAGTTGCCAGCCGGGGGAGAGGCGGGGGTCGACGTGTGCGGCGAGGAAGGATTCGATGAGGCCGGAGAGGATGCGGAGGGTGGAGGTGCTGTAGAGGAGGGCGTGGGAGGCCGGGGTGGGGAGGATGGTGATTTTGAGGGCGATGGGGTGGGGGGCTGGGTTGGCGGTGGTGGGTTGGATGGTGCCGTTTGGATGGGAGGGGGGATGAGTGTCGTCGGGGAGGGATGGAGTGGTGTTGGAGAGTTGGTACTGAGCGAGTTGGACATCGCCCGCTGTGGATGGTATGGCGTCGGATGATGGTGCTGGTGCTTGTGCGTCAGGCGCGATGCCTTCGTCCGCTTCGGCGTCTGTGACGATGATCTTGGGTTGCTGCTCGACTTCCGTCACTTTTGGCTCGTCCGGGGCAGTCTTCTCCGCTTTCAGCCAATTCGCAATTAGTTCCGCCTCCTCTGGCGAAGTGATCTGATCTGCTTGGCCCGCCACGAGGAACAGCGGCACTCTCACTCCAGCCCAGACTTCTTTGCTTGGCCAGCCGGTTTCCTCGCCACCGTCCTGTGATTTCAATGTACCGTTCAACATTCTGAACAGAGTCGCCGTTTTTGACTGTGAGTTGTACCTCTGCTGCAATCTTCTCGTTTCTGCATCAGCGTCCTCTCCAACCATCCGAGTGATACTTCGACTCTGCAGCCCGCCTCTGCGATCGATGAAGCGCAGGAGATCAAATGCAAAGATAGGCATTAAACGCAGCCTCTTTGTCATTGCCGTTTCTTCGTCCGAGGTGACAGCCTTGGGACAGATGGCAATGAAACCGATGATGTACCCCACGTCAAGGCGCGCTCTCAGTGGCGATGTAGACGATGCCAACAAGGCAGAGATTGCGCAGCCCATGCTGTGACCGATGAGCACGACTTGCTGGTTGTTCTCCTTGTCGCGGTATCGATCGATGACCGCCGCAAGGAATTCCGCCAATGCTGCTGTGGTGTAGGCTTTGGGGTCATCAGGTGTGAAAGCACTGAGCCCACATCCAGGTAAATCAATTGCCAGACAAGGCGCCACATTGATCAGACTTGTCAATAGCGGCGAGAATTGTGTAGCGTTGCCTCCCAGGCCGTGCATGCAGACCAGCAAGGGCAGGTCTTTCGGCAGCTTCTCCGCGTGGGCATGAGCATGATAGAAGACTCTGATTTTGGGGTAGGTGAAGCCAGAGGCAGTGGTGATGCTTTCGAAAGTGCAGTACTTCTTGAAGAGTCCTGGTTCTGATGCTTCACGCTTCGACTGGATTGGGTGGAGTAGGCTGGGGAATCTGCCGGCTCGCCATGACCCAAACAGGACCAGACCGAGCACTGCGGTTATGACGCTCGGCACTTGCCATCTTGATGCTAGCAATGGGCCGATGACAGTCTGCAGTCTCTCGCGGGCCTGTATCGACGTTGATCGATCCATGCTAAAGTCCGGAAGCGTGTGTCGGCCGGGATGGCGGCTCGAGGCTGCAGTAGGACGCTATCGTAGTCCCTCACTGTGGCTGGAATCTTGCTGGAACATGGTCGCAGCTGCGCAGTGTTGCACGAAGAAAAGTGTCAAGGTTGCGGTGAATCAATGGATGGCAGAGCAAGCAATCGCGAGAAGCTCGACCAATCAGGGAGGAGATTGGAGAATGGTGTTGGATGTCACTACAATGCTTAAAATTGATGGCAATTATTCTTCGATACTTCTGCGATGCATACAATGCCCAGACACGTGACAACTTTTCGTCTTCTGTCAGCGAGTGAATCGACTGATGGAAGAAGATGTTTTCCAACGCGATGACGCGCTAAACATGCGAGACAGAAACATGCGACTGCCAAGACCGGGACGGAACAATCTACATACCTAGCGTGATCGCGCACAAATCTCCATCTTTTCGAAGCGCAATATGCGAAGTGCTCCCTCGACGAGGAGCTCGACATCGCCCAACGCCCAGCAACTAAACCCCTCGACACCCCCGACAACCCACTCAATCCACCCACTCATCCACCCCCCACCGCCAACATGCCAGGTGTCTCCGTGCGCGATGTCCCCGCGGACAAGTTCATCAACGCCTACGCTGCTTTCTTGAAGCGTCAGGGCAAGCTGCCAATCCCAGGTCCGTGAGAGAAGAGAGAGAGAGAGAGAAATCGCAAGACCCTACCGTCCGCGCACAGAAAAGAGATGGACACGCGCAAAAAGAAACATGAACGGACACACATCTACACACATTTGGTTCAGAGAAACCTGAATCCCGTGCGGGACGGGGGGCAATCATCGTTGGCTGCATAGCATGCTGACTTTGTTGCCTACAGGTTGGTCCGACACCGTCAAGACCTCCCACTCCAAGGAGCTGCCTCCCCAGAGCATTGACTGGTACGTGCTCATCATCATCATAATACTTCCAATTACATGTCGACTGCGTACTAATATAATACAGGTTCTACGTCCGTGCCGCCTCCGTCGCCCGCCACATCTACGTCCGCAAGACCGTCGGTGTCGGCCGCCTCAGGAAGGCCCACGGCAGCACCAAGAACCGCGGCTCTCGCCCGGCTCACCACGTCGACGCCTCCGGCTCCGTCGACCGCAAGGTCCTCCAGGCGCTCGAGAAGATCGGTGTCCTCGAGCAGGACGAGGACAAGGGCGGTCGTCGCATCACCCAGTCCGGTCAGCGTGATTTGGACCGTATCGCTCAGACCACCCTCGAGGCTGAGGAGGAGGACGAGGACGACGAGTAGATCTTTCGTATGATGAAAGTCGTTTGAGAAAAGATGGAAAGTCGGTTTTATGATGCACAGCATGGCGTTTGGGGCGGGATGGTTCAGATTTGCGGGCTGGCTTTAAGCGTAGTGCACGCAGACCAGCGGCGGATGATGTACTTCCCTGACAAGCAATATCGATACGACCAACGACTTCTGTGCATCACACATCATATTCCGTCTTTGTGCCTGTTGTAAGCCATGTGCAGCCCGATGCCGAGTTCATCCAAATGTCGTTGCAGGCTGGGGTTGATCTTGCGCAAGCAGTCGTTGACAGGTCACAGCTCAGGTTACAGGACTCATTCTCCCTTGCACGCCACAGGTCGCCGCTGTAATCTATATTTATTCATGGCAATCTCAATGCGCCCCTCTCACGAGCCCACAGAACCATTTCGGCGATCATTCAAGTCCCTCGACTGCTTTTAGTACTACTTATACGATGAACAGATGAAGCAAGCACTCTACGTAACACCGCCATGTGTACAGCTACAGCCATCAACCTCGACCCGCTCCAGCACATCCCCTGTCCATACGAAGGCTCAGCCTCACCGCGAACGGCCTAGAACCAACAAAACCTAGCTGGCAAAAAAAAAAACACAGTTCACTCTTCAATGGTTCACAAGAAAAGGAAAGAAAAGCGGTGACTGGCCAGACCTCCCTGTGAGAGCGGCGCAGATTCCTCGGTACCACTTCGATTTGTCTCGGCTGGATGTTGGCATAGCCTCTTCTTTCGTATTTGTTTGTATGTAGTAACTATTAAGCTTCGTAAGGGGCCTCGTAATGTGAGACGAGTGTTTGAGGAGGGCTGCGGATGCTTGGTGAGGATCAGGAGGAGAGGGGGGGAGCTGAAGAGAGCTGTTGAGGAGTATTATCTTTGTGGAGAGAGATTTCCTACTACTTATTCATACTACCTTTCTATCTGAAGAGTGCGTCTGCTATCTGAGGAAATCAAGGACTCACCACTCTACTCAAACTCAAGAAACAAAAATTTCGAAAGATGCAACTCTCCACTTTCCTCGCGGCTTTGAGCGCGGTTATTGGCATTGCGGCTGCTGGTACGTACAAGGACCTACTATGCCTACCTACCTACCTACCTACACTTTCCTTCACCCTTCCCTCCCATCGTCATGAAAGACAAACAAGTATAGTGATAGTGGGACTCAATGACTGAATTTTGGATTTTTTCGATAGGCTACGGCTGCGACTCGGGCTACTGCACCTGCATTAACAACGGCGGCGCGCAGCCGGATTGCGAGCACATTCATTGCACGACCACGTTCCCGGATAACCCGGGTTTGCCGACTTGTTAGATTTCGGATCTGGATGTGAGGGTCGTGAGGAGGGGAAATCATGGGGGGAGGGATTATGGGGAGGGTGATTGGGAGGGTGATTCGCGGTGGAGTGTGTGGGTGCTGAGGGGAGGTGTGATGCGGTTTGGTGCGGTTGGAAGAGCGGGATGTGGTGGAGGTGGAGGGGTCGGAGGGGTGTGGGAGACCTTGGGAGGGGTGAAGAGGCGGGTGGAGGCGGGTGAAGGCGGATAAAGGCGGATGGGAGGTCGATGGATGGGGCCTGTGAAGCGAAAGTGAAGTAAAACGGAAGACGTGGGGGAGAGGGACTGTAGGAATGATCGTCCGCAACTTCGTCTTCTTCTCTCTTGTAAAATAAGTGTCCACCCGAGTCCTACCAAAGGCCAAAGCTTGACGAGAAACCACACCACAAACCGTGCAGGCGCTAACCTATTGACCAAAAGGAATGTAAACCGTCGAGATCAACGAAAGAAAATCACAACTACTTACTTACCTTCGCTCATCGCCATACCCGCCATCATCCGCCTCCTCATACCTGGTGCGTAAGCTTTCGTAGCACCACATAACCCACCCACAAATGGCACTCCTTCCCTTTTCTTTTTTTTTTCTCCCGTACATCCAGCTTGCCACGCCATCTACAGTCATATGGATTTATCAATCAATAAGAATTTCTCAATTCCTACAAGTCTGGGCTGGAGCCTGTAATACTGACCTGGCGGAAATGACGGACGCAGCAAGCAGGACTGTTTGAATGACTCATTAGACCACGACGTGCCCGGGTGATCAAAGGATGCCGAATCGTGGTAAGGATGCTAGGGCGCTGGGATGTAATTGGGGGGGTCTTAGATGGAGTGGTGGTAATGGGATGGGGAGAGGGAAAAGAGATGGTCTGAGGGTGTTGGGAGGCTGGCGTGTTGGGTAGGGGATAGATGGGTGGGTACATGTATGTGAGGTCGATATTGCTTCGGGAAGGAAGGGCGCGGGTGTGTGAGGTTTGCAGAAATCGGCGCGAGGAGTCTGTGGTTGTCGAGCTTTTTGGAGGAACAAGCGTTTGTGTATCCTCTTGCAGTAGAACGAACGTCGTAACGATATACTGTGATGGACAATAATTATTCTTCCTGGTTGTATGCAAGTGAATAACCTTCCGAACGTCCGCGCAAAGCAAAGCACCGCCAAACCCTAACCCTAACACCCCCGAGCTCCCCGCAACACCTCCTCCCCCTCCTCCACCTCCATACAAGCTACACTCCAGCAACAGGCTTTGAGCCCTCATGCCTGAATCGGCCAGCAACCTCCTCACCATGGCCTCCTCCAGCCCCCGCCCCCCACCAACAGAAGAACAACTCCGCCTCTTCCGCGCCTCTCTCGCCCGCCGCTTCATGCTCCTCCCCTCCCCCCACGGCGACCGCCTCTCCATGCCCCTCGGCATCCGCCTCCCCCTCACCACCACCGTCGCCTTCCTTGGCGGCGCATTCCTCGGCCTCTCCCACGGCGCCACAGAAACCGGCATGCGCTTCCGAGCGGAAAACGCGCATCGCTTCCCCACCACACAGACGGGATGGTATTTATACCACAAAAGTAAGAATTACCACATGGCGCTCGGCGGGCTCTACGAGGGCTGGAAAATGGGCTTCAGGACGAGCGTATGGGTTGGCGTTTTCGTGGGAATGGAGGAGTTTATTGATCGCGGGCGTGCGGGGGCGGTTGCGATGGTTAGGAGGGTGAGGGGTGGATGGGAGGGGGATTTCGAGGGGATTGTAGCTCGTCAGAGGGATTTTTTGGGGAGTGTGTTGGCGGGGATGGGGACGGCGGGCGCGTTTGGTGCGTGGAATCGGATGCCGGTGCCTACGATGGCGAGGATGGCGAGGATGGGTGCGAAGGTTGGGTTGGTTTATGGGGTTTTGCAGGATGTGGTGGGGTGGGTGAGGGGGAGGAGGGTGGGGTATTTGGAGGTTGTGAGGGGGAGGGTTTTTGGGGGGAGGGAGGAGGGGAGGGAGGAGGGGAGGGAGGAGGGCGTTGCTGGGTGATGGTGAGGGGGAGGGAGTTTTGATTGAAGATTACAAGACCGTTTGCAAGGCTGGAAGAGACGGGTCTGGGGAGATGGCATCATTGCTGAGACTTCCCGGTCTACAACTCAGTCTGACCTGTTCGCACACCTGCGAGCGGCGAATGCTGCACCATTCGAGCCAACCACGCCATGGCCATCCACTACCGGCGTATAAGGACTGCGCTACGTCCTCGATGGAAGCTTAGCAGCTGCTCTGTCTGAACGCCGATCTTACATCAGTGTCGCACGACGGATTCTGCGCAAAGTCCTTGGAGAGCTACTCAGACCGCCATCCAACTTCAGCGTGCGTCTGGTACGGTAGTGAAGCCAACAAGTCCATCAGCATGTGACTCGCGTACACCTTCTGCCTCATCTTAGCGACCTCCTCATCCTCCACTTTCGTCGCCTGCTTGTTCTGCTCGACGCTCCCGCTTCTGGCGACGGCTAGCGGCGCCTGGGACTTCTTCGACGGGACCCAGCGTTTGTTGATATAGTCAGGATGCCTCGTCTGGCGTTTGCTTGGTTGTAGCACGGGCGTTGGCAGTATCGTCTTGCACTGGCTAAGCTCCAGAAGTCGAAGATAAGAGTCAAGGTGAAGCAGCCAAAACGCAGCGACTTTGAGGTGGAGAGGTCGACCAGGTCATTTTTGACGCGATAAGACTCTAAGGGCAATCAGCAAGAACCCAGTGAGCTTGGAAGTCAACGCAGTGTCTACAAGATGCAACAGAACGGCTTTCTATGGCGACATTATCTACACCAGAATAGCAGGACATCAAGAATAATCGACCGACGAGACTTGTCGATACTACCGATCATCTATTCCCTACAACCTCGCCTCCATCTTCGTCATCGTATCACCCAGCGCATACTCGTTCGCCGCCTTCTTACTCCTCACCCTCGCAATCTCCTCCTTACTCGGACTCTTCGCCACCGTAGCCGGATTATGCCTCCAAGCGCTCGAGCCCAGAATATCTTGATCGCTGACTTTAGCATTCATCTTCCCATCCGCCCGCTTATAAACATTCACCACCACCGCCCCTCCCAACCCCAAATTATGCTGCACCGCCACATCCGCCCCGTCAACCAACCGATTATTCGCCCACCCCCTCAACTGCCACGTCAGCTCCGCGCACTGCGCCAACCCCGTCGCTCCCAACGGATGACCTTTACTAATCAGCCCACCACTCGGATTGACCACCGGTCCCCTACCACCATACGTAATATCCCCCCTCCTCACCATCTCATGCGCCTTCCCCACCTCACAAAACCCGAGCGCTTCCAGCAAAACCAACTCGTTCGCCGAAAAACAATCATGTAATTCACACACCTTGACATCCCTCGCCGTAATCCCAGCCTCCCGATACGCAGCCGCTACAGCCCGCTTCGTCATGTCGAACCCCACCAGATCAATCGCAGACCTCGAATACAACTGCGGCGAATCGGTCATGAGTTGCTGGCCCGCCATTAGGATCGCTTGACTCCTCAGTTTCGGCCGGGCTGCTAGGAACCGCTCAGATACTATCACTGCGGCGCCTGCGCCGTCGGAAGTGGGACTGCATTGGAGTTTCGTGAGCGGTGCGTGGATCATGGGCGATTTGAGGATTTCCTCGAAGGTATATTCCTTTTGGAACTGAGCGTAGGGGTTCCGCTGGGAGTGGGCGTGCGAGATGCGGGCGATTTCGGCGAAGTCTTCGGCGCGGGCGCCGTATCTGAAAGATAAAGCGGTGGGTCGTTAGTATGTACGAGTGTGGATGGGGCGGTGGATGAGCAACTCACTTCTCCATGTATTCACGTCCGGCATTGGCGAAGTACTGCGCGTTCCTCGGACTATCATGCCGTCCGTACGTATCCTCCATCATCTTCGTTCCCAAACCCATTGGGGAGGGGCGGTCGTCCCAGACCTGTGATCATCATCAGTAACGGACCTAAAAGTGATCGCAAGATCAAGGCAGGTAAAGGGGAGTGAATAAAGGGAGGGCACATACACTCTTAATACTCCCCGGACTCATCTGCTCAAACCCCACCACCAACACACAATCCGCCACTCGGCCCCTCACCAACGTCCTCGCCATATGCAACCCCGTGCTCCCCGTCGCACAAGCATTATTCGTATTATAAATCGGGATCCCCGTCATGCCAAATCTATACTCCCACACATCAGCCTCACATCAGCCTCACCATTTCCCCAAATAAACCCAACTCAAAATCGCCGGGAAAGACTGAAATCCAGACTTACTGGTAGAAGATGCGTTGTCCACTCGTCGTGTCCCCATAACAATAACACGCGACCCCCATCTCTACCTCATCGTAATTCACCTGCGCATCGACCATGGCCTTCACGCCAGCTTCGAACCCGAGTTCCGGGTAGTCGCGCGCGCGGCGGGGTTTGATGAAAGGCGTGAGGCCGACGCCTAGGACGTAGGCGTTTGTGCTGTTCGTTGCCATGATTTTCTGTTGAGTGGGCTTGTATAACAGTCAGATGTTCAGTGTTTGGCGACGTTATTGGGTATAATATAAAGGTAAGGTTGAGGGTGTGAATGGATAGATTGGCTGATTGGGCATGGATGGGAGTCGCCCCGCATTCATTCACCTCGCTCGCCCTCGGCACCTGATTGTAGACGCAGGGTCGGAGCCGAGAGAGGATAAACGAGTGCGATGCAGCCGAGATAGGCTATTGCTCTTCACAATACATGCATAACAGATTTCTGCAGGGTAGAAAACATGGGTATCGAAGATCCAGAACGTCGCATCAATTTCCACACAACAGCTGACAGACATTCACTACACAAACCTCTCACCAACTCCCCGTCACCCCCGCCCCTCCCACACCAAGATCTCCCTGAAACCCAAACGGCGCCATCCCATCGCCTAAAAACCACTGGTCCAATCCACCCCCCTGCAGCCCATCCACACCACCGAGAGCCATGTCCATCGCCTGCTCGAAGCCGCTGCCCCATCCGAAATCGGCCGGGTTACTGCCATCAATCGCAGCACTACCACTTCCGAAGCCCGCGTTCTGAAGCATAGCTTGTTGGTTCTCAGTGGTTTGAGGGAGGTAAGGGAAGGTGTTGGCGTCCGGATGCTGTTGCGGATGGTGAGGATGGAGGGGAGGGTGAGGTGCGCTGCGTTGTTGAGGTTGTGCTGATGAGGATGATGACTGATCGTGCTGTTGCTTCCACTTCGGCATAAGATTATCCGGGTGGTAAGGTGGAGGCTGTTTGCTGTAGTCAACCACACCCGGCGTACCAAAAGCCCAGCCCGTCGATGCCTGACCTTGCTGCTGACCCTGCTGCGGCCCGCCAGCAGCGACCTGACTCAACATTTGCAAGCCCGCCTGCCCACCCCTCTGCTCCCTCTTCAATTCCCGTGAAGCCGGCCTATTCCCATCCTTCGACATCCCAAACACGACCGCCTTATGCCGTCCGAACCACTCCTTCAGAACCCCAAGAATGCGCATGATCTTCGGATGCGGCGCCATAACCCCATCCTCTTGCACATATCTGAAAGAATTTGCTAGAGCATCAATATAGTGATCTACCTTCAAATCATCCGGCCTCATCATCTTCCCCAACTCTGAGTTAGGGGTACATACCGCCACGTGCATTTTGATGAGGATGACGATAGCGTAGACGCATCGCACGAAGAACAGCAGCATGGGTAGGCTCTTGACGGTGTCCTGGTCGAAGCTTATGAAGGCGTCCAGTATGCCATGAGCGGCTTTCAGGCAGGATTCGAGCGCCGCGACTTGGTTTGCCGTTAAAGCGTCGGAGGTGCCAGCATGCACGCTCTTGAGACTCTCTTCGGTAAATGGTAATCTGAAGTCTTCGACATTGTGGTTGAAGTGCAGAGCAATCTCGTGAAGATATAGGCTCGTCACCTGCTCGAAGAACCCCAGCCCTTTGTCATCCTTATATTCCTTTGGGATGCCTTCCCTCCAAACCTTCAATTGATTCTCCAGGACATTAAGGGCATACGTGACCTTCGGGTCCGTGATACTGATATTCGTCGCCGTGTTATCGTCCATCAAGAACTGCAGCCCGATGTCCTCACAAATATGCTGGATCTTCACATGCTGTACGAACAGCTTATCACTCGTGAATGCGTCAGGATGGCTCTCCAACACCTCGATGCACTCGCGCATGTAGTTGGTCCACCTCACCAGGTTCGGTCGTCGCAAGACCATACTCGCGCTTGCGCAGAGGTAGTAGCACGTCAACCACGCCCTTCGCGCCTCCAGCGTATCGCTGTCCTGCGGAACACTTCTCGGCCCAGGCCCAGGCGCAAGGTGCGCGTTCGGGCCGCCGAAGCCGCGACGGGACTTTGCCGGGTTGAAGCGCTTGCCCAGTCCAATGTCCAGCGCCATGACGGCAGCCATGTGGATGATTTGGTAGAAGTTCGTCCTCTCGGCGATTTCTGGCGGTCGGTAGTAGAGCGCGATGACCTGCATCGCCTGGATGAGCTCGAGGCTCTTGGCCCCGTGCCTGACCACACAGTCTGCAATGGCGCCAACCGCTTCTGCGGCAAGAGCTTTGTGCGTGTCTGGGTGCACTGTTCCGAACGAGGCTGCCGACAGGATGCAGACGTACAGGATCGGCTTCTCTCTGAAAACCTGCTCGGCTGTAGTCTCAGGCGGGAAGACGACGGCCGGTAGGTTGGGAGCCAGCTTCGTAACATACCTCTCCCACATTCGCGCCGCCATCTCCGGCCCGATCAATGAATTGATTCGTGCCACAAACTCTTCGGGCGACGTACGATGCAGATATGCTCTCGGATCATCGTTCGTCGGGCCCCAAGGTCTCGTAATCTCCTGCATCTCCCTCGAGAGAGGATCCTCCCTGCTACTCGACGTCGCTCGCGAGAGATGTGAACTGGTCCCGGCACCATCCCCACCATCATAACCTGGCCCCCCCTGCCCATCCTCATCCACCCTCCGCCTCTTCTGCGGCGGCATGCCGCTCCCATCTCCACCCACGGGTCCCTGACTCTGCGGCGTAAATTGCTGCTGCTGCTGCTGCTGCCCATAGCCCTGCAACGGCCCCACGCCCCATCCCTCCGGCGCTCCATGCTGCCCACCAACTTGCCCCTGCCCCTGCTGCTGCAACGCCGCTGTAAGCGCATCCAGCTTCTTCTCCAGCTCCGCGACGCGACTATCCGCCTTCTTCTGCCTCTTCCGACTCGGCTGCGTGATGATACATTGCCGTCCCGCCTTCGCGCACCGCTTACACGGGATCTCCGGGTGTGCAGGATCCTGATCACATCGCACCTTCAACCCGCGACACGCCTCGCACGCGCGCGGCCTCTTGGCGTCTTCGCCGTTCTCGCCGCCGGGACCGGCTGCCTGTTGCGGGCTCTGTATGCCGAAGCCACCCGCGGGCGATGCTTGGTTGCTGTGTGCGCCAGATTGACCTGGCGTGTTCGCGACGGGACTCGGGTAGAAATAGGGCTGTGGTGGAGCGTTGTATGGCTCGTTCACGTGTCCTCCGCTCGGTGGTCGCTGCAGCGGCGGCGGCGGCGGACCTCCATATTGCTGACCTGGCGTCGGCGGTGGCGGTGGCTGCGCGGACTGCGGAGGTAGCTGTGGTGGTGGCGGTGGTGGTGGGGGAGGCTGCTGCTGTTGCGCTTGAAGCGCTGGATCGAGGTTGGCAGCGTTGACATTCATCTTCGCGTCCCGAGGCTGTGGACCATCGGTGTCGCAGTCAAAGAGCGGCGATGTGCTGCCCCGGTAGGCCGACTGCGGGTCTTGGCCCGAGCTCGGGGTTAGTCAGCGATGATCTATCAATTGCACTTGAGTCCTTGACTGCTAGAGTAGACGGTTTCTCTCCTGCGAAGCTGTTACTGTGCGGCACCTTCTTGATAGATGGTGTGGAGCTATGAGACACGTTTGCGCAGTGAAGGAAGTTCGATACGAGATTGATCGATGCCTACGCACGCGCACAGGTCAGTGTTGCAATTTGACTTTCACATTGATTGTACACATCAGGATGGTCCCTGCACCCTCGCTATACACAGCAGCGAACCACTTCAGATCCGTCCCAGGCTCCTCAAACTCCCATCGCTATCCACTCTCTCCACTAGCCTCAGCGGATGTAGTATCATTCGTCTCTTGTACGCATCCACGAATGCCACCTCACACTCCCACAAATCACCCTGCCTCACATCCTCACCATCTGTCGGCCTTCTCATCTCACCCGTGAGATTCAGCTCCTTGATGATGCATCCCAGTGGCATATACTTGCTATACGCCGCGTTCGTGTGAATATACGCATGCAGCTTCGTGCCATTGCCCTTTGCCACCTCGCCTGTCTCCATGCGCATTTGATGGAGGGGCGTATGCGGCGTGAGATTTGACAGGAGTTCCGGGTTGGGTTGAGTGCCCGTTGTAACGCTGAGTGGCTGACCGAAGGCGATGTGCCGGAAGAGAATCTGCATGATCCAGTGATTCTCTGCGTGCTGCTTCGATCGGTTTATCAGGGCTTCTCGTGGTTGCAGGCCAACGAAGATGGTGTTCAACACGCTCTCGCTGAAAGGCAGGAACGACCTGTCCGCGTTTGGATCATCCGTGACGAGCGACGTATCTTGCGCAGCCTCCTGGCGCAAAGTGGCTTCGATCTGCCAGTGCATGATCATGTCTCCGTACCGGCGAAGAGGCGAGGTCACCTTCCCATAAGCATCCATGCCCAAGATCTTGTGCTTGAAAGGTCGTGTGCGGAGCTCGGTACTGCCAAACGTCTCAAGGTAGCGCATGCCGAGATGCATAGGATACGCACCCGTTCCCTTCTCAGCCGCCGGCGCCAGATGCTCGCGAAAGAAGGTATCGGGATCTATTCGATCGGCTCTGCGCACCGACCCACGGAAGATGGCTGGCACCTGACGCTCCTGGCACCAATTCGCCGCGATTTCACAGGCAAGCAACATGTTCTCTTGCACGAGCGAGCGTACGACGTCGGTGCTTGGCGAGAACCAATTCTGCAGACCTCGAGTTTTCATCTGGATGACCGGGTCGCCTTCCACGCGTCTCCAGCCTTTGCGGAATGGATGGTCCCATGCCAGACCAGTGCTTTTGTGTTGTTGCCAAACACTGACCTCAGGCTTCTGGGCATCGAAGAAGAGACCGCCAGCTCGCCCACGGATTTCTACCCGCTTATTTGCCAATTGCACGAGCCAGCGCAGCTGTTGAACCTGCTGCCGCGACACGTCGGGTTTTCTGCTCTTTCGCTCCCGAGGTGGAGGGACGTCGCCTCCAATGGTCAGAGTCGTCTGAGGATTGTCGTCTTCGTGAGTCTCGCGGAGCAGCTCTGCGACTTCTTGGTGCGTCAGACGAAAGACATTGCGAATGGTGCCGGGGGTGATCTTGTGCTCGAGAGTCTCTCCGTGCTCGTTCATTCGGGCTGAGAAGGTGAGACATGGCCGGTCTGGAGCAAGGGAGAAGTGCTGTGTCGTGCACCATCGAGGCAACATCATGTATGTACGCTCGGGCATGTAGATAGTCTCCCCCATGTGTCGAGCCATTTTGGCCAGTGGGTGGTCCCGGGAGAAGAAGGCGGTCGGGTTCGCAATGTGGATATGCACCCACCACTCGCAGGCGCCATGCGTTGAGCGCGCGGTCTCTTCGATGGAAATGCCGTCGTCAATCTCATGCGCATCAGCGGAGTCAATGCAGTATACTGGCATCCTCTTCCAGTCATGCCGCAGATGTGCCATGCTGTCCTCAAAGTTGTGCTTTTTCGCCATGTTGAGCAGACTCTCCATCAAATTCTGTAAAGGTTTCGAATGCTGCGAGCTGGGCAGCAACAGATGCGTGTCGAACCTCGACCGGTTCTCGTAAGGCATGATAGTGCCCAGCTCTTGTAAGAATTGAAAAGCTGTGCTGACAGAAAGCGTGGGTCGCCGTTCATACAATCCCGTGGCCTGTAACACCAGCGGGGGTAGTGACTCAAGACTGGGAATGCCTGTGAACATTGTGTGCAAAGCATATGCTTCGAAAAAGCGAACGATGTCTGTCTCCTCTGCCGTAAACATCTCCTGCGATCGAACACGCACGGAGTCCTGCTCGGGCGTGATGGGTATTTGAGTCTTCGAAGGCCCGATGTTACCAAAATCGTTGGGCTGGCGGTCCTCGCGGCTACGTTCGACGATGGCTATGGCTTTCTTGATAAAGCTGTAAACGTAATTTGCACCTTTTGAAGAACGATGCTTCTGCAGCTCGTCTTCTGACAGACTGGCTTGGTAGGCGACATCGTCCTGCCACTCTCGCATCCAGCCTCGCACCTGGTTGACGAGCTTGACTTGTTCTTTACTACGGATCTGCAAATACCCGGTATGGCGATGAGAGCGACGATCGATGTTGAATGCAAAACCGGCGCTGCTGAGAGCGCGTCGTACTGCAAACAATGCAGTGACTGACAGCTGACTGACCGGTGTCCTGAGCAATGTTGAAGCAGCAGAAGCCAAGCTGCCATATCGGAGGTCCGTGTCGTGAGCAAGCAGATCGTGGGCGCTGTCAAGCGCTCTGGCATTCTTGCGATAAATGTCCTTGGTCTCCTGATGGAACTGCGCCATTTTCGAAACCAGGCCTGCGGATACTTGTCTTGGTACATTGAGGTCTTTGATGGCCGCGTCTTCCATCAGCTCATCCAGTCTCGTCTCCACTGTCTCGGGCGCAGGCAAGTAGTCGAGCAGAGGAGTAACAAGCTCCGAAGGCACCCACCCAGGCACGCTGTACTGAATTTGCTTCTCCTCCATGTGTACCCAACGGCCGTTGATAGTGTAGAATTGCGACAGCTGGCCCGTGCGCCGCACGAAGATGGCAACGATGGATTCACGACCAGTTTTGTTGCGCTCGATCTCTACCAAGTCACCCAGTTTAAGCTTCCGCATGCTGGTATCGATTGCGTTGATCTCGTCAGAAGTCTCAGATTGCATGAAATGGGCAGCCGCTTCCTCTGCATCTTCCTCCATTTCGTTACGTGTGGGCACAGTCTCGCCTTGCTCGCTAGGCAAGCGAGTCATGCTGTTTGACAGATCGTCGTCGAAGTTCGTCGGACGATCCACTTGAACCTCATCATTCATCTGATACTTGTCGCCGTTGAGCTCCTGCCACTTGCGAAGCTGTGCACGAATGCCATGCGGGTTCTGTGACTCTCGCCAGGCGGCCAAGCCATCTGGTGGCAGCTGATCGGTCACTTGGGTGGCTGCAGCGGTCTGCTGTCGCCTTCGAGGCGTAGTGTGATATCGACGTGCTCGCTCTTGCGAGTATGGCTTTATCGCTCGTGAAGATATCCGTCCTGTCTGCATGGCTCTTTGGACGACTTTTCCTACGCTCTGCCGGATGATTCGCATTTCTTGCTCGTGCTCATCACGCTCTTCTTGAGTACGCTGTTGCTTGATACGTATCCTCTCATCCACCCACGCTCTCGTGTCTTCGTCCAGCATTAAGTTCTGATCACTAGCTGCCTTGCGTGCTCTCTTCATCTCTGCCTTTTTGCGCTTTTGCTCGGATCTCGTTGGCTCGCTGTCCACTTTCGTCGTCGCACTGGACGGGACTGTCGCCTTCTCGAGTTCGTCGCCATTTCTCCTATCCGATGTGCCTACCAGCTCCGATCGGGACTGCTGCGCCTTCTGCTGTAGTGAGCCAGACTCGACGATCTGCTTGCCACTGCTTGTGGTAGCATGTTTGCGCCGTGCCTCTGTCTTTAGTCTACAGCTTAAACACACATAACGAGATGCTTGAAGCGCTCTAGCTGCTTCACTGCGCGACTGTAGCATGACCTAAATGTCTTCTATTACTCCTACATACATTTGACCGACGACATCCAGAGATCTTGGGATACATGTATCTTGGAACGCTCGGGCCCCTTCCCCGAACTCGCCGCAACAGTGACCCGAGTACCCACTGGCATTTCTTTCCGAATCACTTTATCTTCTTCCTCTCGACATCAATGACAGCAAGTCTCGCAATAGATTGAATGCTGGGCACGCTCTGCAGGTAAGCCTCTTTTCTGATACATCGCCTCCTCTTCACATGATGTCTTATAGCATGTATTACCCGAAGCACGAAAGTGCATTGTGGAACTACTTTAGGTAGTGGTATTTCTGATCAGCGACCACCGTTGGAATTTTTGGTCGTACGAGACGGAGATGAGGAGGCGCTAATGACTCGTTCAGGTAAAAGAGATGAGTGCACCAAACAGTCCAGCAGGGCAGTTCACCCTACTGTACTTTGCCGCCGCCACTTCGTACACGCGAAAGCAGCATGACTTTTTCGCAGCTCCTATGCCTGTAAACGAGCTCTATACCCATCTCGAAAAGCTGTATCCGGGCATCAAAGCCAAAGTGCTTGACTCGAGCGCATTGACTGTCAACCTCGATTATGTTGATCTCGAGGAAGAAACAGGCAAGGGCGAAAAAGGCATGGTGATCCAGTCTGGCGATGAAGTGGCTGTGATACCGCCTGTCAGCTCTGGATGATGACCGAGCTGCCTCTTGTGCTTCAAGGTGGCCGCAATGTACATGTGGGTTAGCCGAGAGGTGATCGATCTTACACGGTCCGTAGCATCCGACTTCGGTGACGTATGGAGCTCTGAGCTACATGATCCACCATAGATGTCGCATATATCCTTTGCACCAGCACAGAAAAAATTGCTTGTTTCGAGCAGAAGTCACGACAGTACGACCATGGCCTCGCCAAGACCCAGAACCATCGTCTACAAGACCGCCGGCAAGGTCGAGATACCCTTCGACCTGTACCTGCCGAACAATGCAAAGAACGTGCCAATTCTTCTCTGGTTCCATGGAGGCGGTCTGATACAGGGCAAGCGTGACACTGTAACATCGCACATGCTACATGCAGTCAACCAGTATAACATCGCACTCATCTCGGCAGACTATCGCCTAGCTCCTCAGGTGGGCGTAGCAGACATATATGAAGATGTCAAGGATGCTGCAGCTTTCATTCGCGATGGTCGACTCGCCAAAGAGGTCGGTGACGGCGTCCTGGACGCTTCTCGTCTTGCTGTCTCCGGCTCCAGCGCGGGCGGCTACTTAGCTTTCCTCGCGGGCCTCTACCTCGAACCAAAACCCAAAGTCATCCTGCCCATCTACCCCATCACGGACCCGCTAGGCACATTCTTCACAACCAGCCAACCTCACCCCTTTGGCGGCGGTCGTACCGACCCGACAACTTTGAAGGAATTTATCGACCCAAATGCCGAGGTAGTCGCCAACAACGACTCAAAAAGCAAGCGCAACACAATGTACTTCTACATGATGCAAGAAGCCAATCTCGCTGAGCTTCTGCGTATCAAGCCTGGAGACGACACTTTTAGGATTGCGAAGAAGATCTACGAGAGGAAATTGCCGCCAGCGTATGTAGTGCATGGAGATGCGGATAGTGCGGTGGGCGTTGAGCAGGCTGATGAGGTGGTGGGTGTTATTTCTGGACTGCAGAAGGAGTTGGGGTTGAAGGTGGAGTACGAGAGGTTGCATGGAGTGAATCATTTGTTTGATCGGGATGAGAAGGTGGAGCTGAAGAGCATGTATGAGTTTATGATGAAGTATTTGTGAGTCTGCCATTCAGCCATTTGGGAATCTTGTTGGCCGAAGCGGATGACGGGTTGACACCAGTTTGCAGGGAGCCGAGCAGGCAGTCGAGTCTTTAGATTTATCAACCATGCGACAGTCACACTGTCAATGGCATCGTCAAATCAAGTGTGTTACGAGTCCACGGCGTCAGACTGTTGAATGGTCGATTCCTTGATGGGCACGTAGACACGCTGATGACTCTGTCTGCGCAGCCAAGTCAAGGATGTGGATTAGCTTCTGCTTGCTTGACATTGATCCAGTGTTTTGTCGCAATGTGACTCGTTTGCACACATCCAGTCTTGGGAAGTACGGTTTAAGGTCACGAGATTCTGCGCAGTCGCTTTTGAGCATTCTATAGACCTTCTCACGCCCTCACCCTCGACAGCTGATACTACAATTTCAGACAGTGTCATGACCTTCACATAAGAACACCACAAAAGCACTGAATCACGATGGAGACTCTCCTTGAGCTCGAGACTATGGCTGATGCCGCTGCGCACGTCGAGACAGACGAGGCTTTAGAGAGATGGCAAAGACTCTGCGGCTACACACCCGCGCAGGCGCGAGCACACCTCGAACAACAAGCTTCTGACCCGAAAGGCCTCGTCTCGACAGCACTCGGGAACACTGTCCAGGGAAGAGATGAAAACGAAGACCACGACCGGGCCTCTTACCTACACTGGCTCTTCCTGCAGCAGTCGAGCAAAGTGACGTCGGCACCAGCACCATCTAAGGTCACGCCAGACACTGCATGTGACGTCGGCCGCGAGTACTTACTGAAACTGGAAGGCCCGCTCGACTCAGCTCAGAAGGTCCACGACGTGGGTTGCTTATCAGCCACACCGAAGATCTTCTACGGTACATCAGCAGAATCTGACGACGGCGACGGCGAGACCACCGAATCCTGTCTGCTCGATGGCGCGACGAAGCGAACCCTCATCGCCTGGGTCAACCAAAACCATTCGACCTTTAGACCACTTTTGCGCCTCGATCTGTCGCCCGCGAGGACTTTTGCGCGCACTCTATGGCGCCGATGCTAGGTATCGACACCACGCTACCGCAACATCGGGTTCTCACACTTGATGCCGTTCCGAGGCCGAGGCAGGACGAGTACCCAGTCCATTACTTCTTCTATAGCACTCTGGCTGAGCAGTACACTCTCCGGCGAGTACTTGGGCACCTGGATGGTGAGACGGAGTACGAGCTGACGCCTGCTTGTGTTCGTGGCGCGAGGTTGACTACCTGGGGAGGAAGTATCAGGGGATCGTTGATGGTGAGTAGGAGGCCGAGGGTTGGGCATTTGTGGTTGAGAGTGAGGGGCATGAGGAGGCGTGGAGAAGTTATGAGACAGCGATGTATGAGGTTGTGCGGTGTCGCATTGTGGTGATAGGAGGAGAGGAGAGGAGAGGGAGATTGAGGGGTGCACGTTTTGGGTTATAGGACACAGTAGTAGGTGAGTTGATAATGTGCATGATCATTAACTGCATGCATTGGATGACCATTTGATGCTTTGGTGGCCGAATTGTTTCTAACCAGGCATGAGCACCATTCGACATTCTGATGCGTCAGGTAAACAGAGCATTGACTGCTTGACCCGTTGTATGGGTGATGCGACAAGAAGTTCTCTTCGAGCCAGCATCGCGGGTCTGATGATTTGCAGAAGCTTGATCTTCAATGTCCACTACATGGAAGGGAGCAGGGATTGGAAGTACTGCTGTACTGTGGATTTGCCATTTTTGTGGTAATTTTTGCATGTGTCTTTAAACATGGTTGCCCTTCTGAAAGAGAGCACGGGCCTGAGGTTCATGGAAATGCGAAGGCATAATGCGAAGGGGAGTATAAGACCAGCCACAGTTTGTGATGGGCGGGAGTACCCGTGAGACATGACTTATTAGTGAAGGAGCCTTCCATCTCATCCTTGTTTCCGCAAATCGAGCCTGATGGCCAATGCGGTTTCTGACTGCGACATCCATGAGCCGGGAGCCGGTGGTCCGTCGGTCAAGGAAGTCCAGTCATGGCATCAGCGCTCACACAAATTATCGACGAAGACCTTTCAAGTGCCAGCAAAGGATCCTCTTACTACCATTGGCATACTCGATATAGCCCACTTCCGCGCAATATGACCATTGGCAGAACATGCTGATCTAGTGCCACCTGTAGTGTTCTGCCACAGCCATCTTGCGCCCCCAGGCCAGGATCCAAGGCCTTGTAGCATGCTCGCCATTATTATTACACTCGCAACGTGGAGAAGGAATTCGGCACCTGCAGCTATGTAAGCCAGATCTGGTACTGCGGACGCAATGCCAACTGAGTATTTCCGGTCTGAGAGCAGAGCGCCAGGCCGCATCACCAGTCGCTCGCCACCGCCAGCTCAAAATCACGGGAAGACCGAGTGACGAATTGCTAACATAGGGTGCTCGTTGAATTCACTACTTTCGAAACGACGAAGATCATCTTCTCACTGTGAAATGCCGCTAATAACAAGTGCAGCAGCCTTGCGATCAACTTGCCTGTACGGTCACGGTTTAATTTGTGTTCCAGCAAGGTACAAGGAGCTGCCGGGATGGAGGCTTGGGAAATCTTCGTACGTGCTTGGATTGTGCATAGCCAAGCTCATCGGCGAGGTCATCGGTGCACGATGGGATGGTTCCCAATGCACCTAATCTTGTCACAAAGCGAATGGTCCTGCTACAAGAGTGAGCCTCACTCCTGCTGCACAGAGCTTGTCCCTGCTTCCCTCTCTCGCTGACAACGTGGACAGTCATTCGTTTTTTCCGTGCGCTCCTTCGTTTACGTCTAGACTAATTTTCATGGTTACACCTTATTTCGCATAATCACATCGCAAGCTGAAAAATACCGCACCGATACCAAAGCAATTGGCTAGCAGCAGACCAACGGCATGGGATTTACCAACATTGCCGTCGCGGCAACGACCGCGGCAGCACTCTTTTCGAGCATTAGCAATGGCTTGCCCGCCCTGAAGGCATACGGTGTGGAGCGCGACACGAACGGCTCGACGGGCCTCAAGTTTGACTTCGGCAACGAGAAGATCAGGGGCGTAAACCTTGGCGGCTGGTTCGTCCTGGAGCCCTGGATCACGCCCTCAATCTTTGAAGCTACACCGGACAACGTAGTAGATGGTAAGTGCGAGACTGCTGTGGTTCCGGAGACCACAAGCTAATGGCTTGCTCAGAGTACACCTTCTGTCAGACATTGGGCAAGAATGAGTCATACAACCGCCTTTCAGCCCACTGGAGCTCTTGGATTGTCGAAGAGGATCTCGCCGAGATCGCTAAGATCGGTCTCAACTTCGTCCGCATTCCTGTCGGGTACTGGAGCGTGACTCCGCTGCCCGGAGACCCATATGTGCAAGGCGCCTACGAGTATCTCGGCAAGGCTCTCGACTGGGCGGACACATACGGCCTCAAGGTCATGATCGACCTGCACGGAGCGCCGGAAAGCCAGAACGGTTTCGACAACTCGGGCAAACGGGGACCTGTGGGCTGGGGTAAGAACAACACGGTCGCTCAGACCCTGACCGCACTGAACAAGATTCGCGATGACTACGCGAGTCATCCAGCAGTCGCCGTGATCCAGTTGCTGAATGAGCCTGCGGGGACATGGGCCGTGGACAAGGACGTACTCACACAATTTGTAAGTCTCAATTCAGTCGTGACTCGAATTTCTTACGCATGAGTGCTGATCAAATCGCACAGTACAATGATGGCTACAACAATATCCAGAACTCCAGTGTGGCCGTTGCAATCCACGATGGCTTCCTCGGCGTGAACGCGTGGAACGACTGGGCCGCCAACAAGAGCGTGGCGCTCATGGACACGCACCACTACGAGATTTTCGCGATCGACCAGATTCTCGCGAGTCCTTCTGACCATGTCTCTGTCGCTTGTAAGTTTGGCGATAAGATGGCCAGCAACGACTGGTGGACCATTTCCGGCGAGTGGACTGGTGCAATCACAGACTGTGCTAAGTGGTTGAACGGTCGTGGTATTGGCGCCAGATGGGACGGAACGTACAACCCAGAAAATGGCCAGGCTGAGACCATTCCAATCGGCTCTTGCGACGGCCTGACCACCGGCACTGTCGAGGATCTGAGTGAGGAGAACGCACTCAACATCAAGAACTTTATTGCGGCACAGATCACTGCGTACGAGAGGGCTGAGGGATGGATCTTTTGGACGTGGAAGAACGAGGCTGCTCCGGAATGGCACTTCAAGAACCTGACCGCGGCTGGTCTGGTGCCCCAACCATTCGACTCGGTCGACGGGTGCGCAGAGATTCCTAGGACGAATGGAACCCACTTTGTGTAGTACATCGAAGTGAGTCGTGCCCAGCGCATTCTTTCAAGTCGGATTGTTGATAGCAAGTCAGGTCGTAAACTTCGTCTTGATCACCATATTTCCTCGATCTTGGTTTCATTGACACGACATCTCACTTGAAGCATGCGCGACTATCAAGCTTTGAGGAGGGCGGCAGTGGTGGCGTGACATACTGTCCTGAGAGTCGTCCGTTGGATAATGCATATTGAGCACTGGCGTTTGGTCGCATCATACATGTACAGGCAAGTATAATGTGAATACTGTGAATACTGTAACTTTGGTTAGCCGCCTCTGCGGTAAGCCTTTGAGACACATGAGCATTCAGACACGGTCCAGGCGTCCTGCGCCGGGAGAGATATCCGAATTTTTGGTGGTGGTCGTGAATCGTGATCTTGATGAGCCATCCGTGTGGAGTAGCTCCTAATGCTCCTTCGGGATGTTCTGAGCTTGGCTTCGGCGATCCTCTTTTCGCAATCATCACATCACGAGTGCCCTGTCTACTCCTCACTCCATTTTGTTTTTTTTTCGCGTGGTGTTTCAAAGTCGGACGGCCAAGCCAGGTCGCCTGCAAGTTGGCTCGCTGTTAATCAGGTTCTCCTGTCCGCACATAAGCGCGCCGACGGGTGGGCGCCTGCCACTACCCGACAGGTCCTGACTTGCTTAAGCTGCAGCCCGAAATTGGACTTGGCAGATCCCTCAATCTGTCTCACGGACCAATCTCGTATTGATTATCGGAGGGACAAAGACTAATCATCCTGGGCAATTTTGTGGCATCTCACAACGCCCAAAGCAGTCTGGTTTCCTGTCAACATCCTACCGGTGAAGGGCGTACCAGTCCGAAAGTATACAAGCTCTTCTCTGAGCCTACATGAGGTGGCAGCCGCCTGACGCCCCGTCTCCCCTGCGCATCAAAGTGCTAAGATGATTCAGGACAAAGTATAACATTGCCGCCTGATCCCGGTGCAAGGTAGGTCTTGGAAGAGTGCTGTTTCTTGTTCATCACAAGCGTTTGCATCTGCTTCGACAGCACAAGAAGGATTTGTTCTTCAGCCATTCGTTACGTACGACCATCGCGACCTGACCGCAGTCATTCTCTCGAATAAGCCGACCTATATACGCAATAATACCTAATCTTAAGGTCAACACCAAAGACAAACCCGAGCACGATGTCCGACTTCTCGCTCTTCGCCCTCTTCACGGCCGGTCTGGCCTTTGTTGCGCCTTTCGCAACCGCCTACACCCAGCCTGTGGGCGCGAACCCGCTGGGCAACCCTATCTAGTACGTGGCTACAAGATGCAGAACAGACAAATTGGCACCTCAGGATTAGGCTCGTGCCATTCTGCGAGTGTATCACCAGCATTGAAATTCAGCCGTCTTGCTATGCACTATCATGGCTCGAAGTGATGCTTGAATGCCATGGGTCTGGAGATCATCAAAGCTCGACTCGAAGTAAAAAGCAGAATGCCATACTAATCTGAGCACAGCACACCTAACTCTGGCGACATCGTTTCAGCTGGCAAGGAGTACAACATCACCTGGGGCCCTACCACCACAGGCACCGTCACTCTCCGTAAGTCAGCGCCAATGGCTACAGATCAGTATAAGCATGTACTAAGATTCTTGACTTTATCAGTCCTTCTGAAGGGCCCATCCACGAACGCCGTGCCACAGTACCCGATCGTCGAGTCGATCGACAACTCTGGCTCCTACTTGTGGACACCGAAGACTGACTTGGAGCCGACCGAGGGTGCCACTGGCTATGGCATTCAGCTTATTGTGGACGCTTCGGGACAGTACCAGTACTCCACTCAGTTCGGGATCTCGAACTCTGATTACAGCTCGTCCAGCTCGTCCAGCTCGTCCAGCTCATCCTCTTCTGCCTCTTCAACTGCCACCATTTCATCCACGAGCGTACCTCTGAGCACCGGTACCAGCTCTGCTGCAGTCAATGTCACGTCCGTTCCGGCCTACTACCCCACTGGCTCTGCTCCTCCTCTCGTCACTGCCCCTGGCACCGCCTCCGCTGGCTACCTCCCGCACAACAGCAGCATTGTCCTGCCCACTGGCAGCGTGACTGTGCCATCGAGCCTCAAGACTTCCGCTACATCCGCTGGATCCAAATCGAGCGCAGCCGCATACTCGACGGCGTCCGCATCAGCAACCGCTGCTGTGTCGAACTCCGCCTCCGGACTGGCTACCAGCTTCGCTGGCCTAGTGGTCGCAGCTGGTGTCGCCGTCTTTGCTTTGTAAGAAGTGTACAATGTCTAGTCAGGAGCTAGATTGTACTGTATCAGCATGGCTCGGTCAGGGACCTGGGACCAGCAGGTGCTGGCCGCGTATGTAATAGACATAGTCAATCAAATGTGCCAGTCGCAGCATCACCAAATCACCAGTCTCATTCTACGGATTTGACAGATTGGTCTGATGGTACAGCCCTGCTGTCGTCTTGATTTTTTTGATAGCCGGCCACGCTTTTCAGGGTGAACGAAGCTCATGCTTACCACAGCACCTGACACTGACCCGCAGAGATGACATTGAAGGCGTAGTTTAGGCGAGGCGTCGTTTCGCTCGTGGTGACTCGGTTGCAGTCCAGGTCGAGCCAGCCGTGGTGTGCAGGCTGCAGAACTGTTAAATAGGCTCAGAGGCAGGATGCTATTGGCAACTCTGCTTCACAACGGACACGGCATATTCGACACGAATGCGAGCGTTTATGACGCTGTACTAATTTGGCTATTCAGTCACGGCTGACTTCTCTTCTGATTGACGTTCGTCACCTCCGGCAGGAGACTTCTCGGAACTGCGGTCGGTCGGTCCTGCTCGGTGGCAAGGACACTGAAGGTGCATCACCAGGTCCGTCTATGAGGGCAGCCCAGAAAGATGGCGGCGTGGCTGGCAAGAATCCCGTCGTGATCAATCAGTTTGCCATAAAAGGGGAGTATGTTTTCTGCGTATAGCAAGCCCGCAGCCATTGCGTGAGGGGCCCATTTGTATCCTTCATGTTGACCATGTTTTCCTGCTCGTGTCGCTATGCTCTCAATGGTTTGGAGCTCTGGGTACTACTGCCGAAACTGGATGTTCTTGCCGACCTTCCGTAGGCTATACCGCGTGACTACTTAGCTAGAACCTTTTTCTGTCATTTCTGCACGTGCAAGTCCATTGACACATCAACACTCAGCTCACGACATACGACCTTGCCGTGAACGAGTTGTACTTGCGTTGCCTTCACAAGCGAAACACTGCCGTGGCCATATCGCTCCTCATGCCTCGAGCAGTATGCATCTGTCTCACGACATCGATCTCAATCATTTGTCTTGTCGGCGAGTGATTGCGCATGCAGGTCGCGGCACTCCACGGCATAAGAATCAGCTCCCACGCTCCTGTCCACCCAATTAGTAGTATTCCGGGTCCAGACTTGGTCGACGGAAAGTTTCAACCCCGCCGAGATACGACCGCTCCTTGAGCCATTTCTTTCACATGGGCGATATTTCGCGCCTGCAGTCTGCTCGCTCTGCTCCAACAAAGATGACTGGCAAGGTCATGATGCCCCTCCACAAACCATCGTCAACTTGACCTTGCGGCAATGGCACTTGCCGGCCTGTTATCGTCATGTGCTTAATTTAGGCGCCGCTTGGTGCCTTGATCGTGCCTGTATATTGACATCCGGACCACGAAGCTTACAACTTTCTGTGGCCTCGCGGGCGGCAAGTTGCATCAGAGCTATGTGACGTTGCAACTTGGAATACAACCAGACTCCAAGTCATCTCCGGTGGGGTGCAAGACTACTCAAAAATCCACAATCGCGCCGAATCGCGCCACCAGCGCTGACTCATCGTGGACAAGGCATTATCATCCTGGGTGTTGCGAATGTCGAGGGTTTGCGATCCTTCATCGAACGCAAATGCGATAGAATCATCGACACTTACGAGACAGCGGTCCGCCGCTGCTGCAAATGATATGCATACCGACGCAGCAATTCCGGGGACGCACGACTCTCCGTTTGTCCTGAAGATCGAAGATGTCGAGACTTTGCAGCAGTCAGACGGCTTCGCAGTGCTTCAAGAGCATCTTTGTGTGCATTATGCCTACTCGTAAGAATACCCCAAGTTGCGCGCAATGTTGAAGGGTGCTGACTTCCAGAAAACAGCCTGTGCTGCCAACACGAACGGTATGATCTTGCGAATTGGCTCCTAGTCCGCGATGTTCTCCATGCACTCTTAGTCCCAATTGTCGAGCTTTTCGAGAGGGCTTGCTCGGTAGCTACATATACCACCCAAGTCAAGACACTCGATGAGCTCGAGTACGCCTTTACCAGCCAGGCGCGAGATGCATTTGTGTTCCTACAATGCTTTCTGTCCTCCGAAAAGGAGCGAGATTGGTGTCACACCAGGGGCTGTCCTGCTTGTATCGTCGAGCAATCTCTGGACTCGCCATTTAGCATCAGGCTGCTCTATGCCGCGATCAATCTCTCCGACGTCCACTATCCCTTCACTCTGGAAGGCCCTCGTCTCCCTAGCTTCATGTGGTTTCTCGACTACGTCAGAAGTGCAGTTGTCCGGGATCCACTGTATGGAGAGGACTTCTTTGATCTCTTGCAACCAAAGGCTGAGCAGATTGCCCACGGAATCGAAGAACTTATGCGTCAGTGTCTTGGACTGAATGAGGTGCTGGTCAGCGAATCATTGACTCCGTCAGATCCAGCGAGCCCAGATACATCTGTTCCAGCTTCGCCAGTCTTGGTCCCATTGGGCGGCGCATCAAAGGGTATGAGAGTGAAGCGGAGTAAGATGGCAAAGCGACAGATGAAATTGAAGATGGAAGAAGATCGGTGGATGGATGAAATGCTGCAGAAGTGCACGCAAAGCCTGGACGCCGTCCTCAAGCTGAAGCCTGAGCCCACCATGACGGTCTGTGAGCTTACTCCCGATGACTGAAGAAGCCATGACTTTCAAGCATGAGTCACCCAAGCGCAGTGATGATAGACGTTCTGGGAAAGTCCAAACTGACTCACCCTCGACCGAATCACCCATACATGCCGAGAGTGTGCCCAGGGCACGACTTTTGACCTCAAACATGACCCAGAGCGTGCCTGGCAGCATCGATTGCTGCACTCCTGGATTCAATGCCAGAACGACCACGCTGAGAGAGAGGCACGAAAGGCGCATAGGACATCGCTGGCCGCAAAAAGGAGGCACGTTGTCAAGGCGAGAAATTGCTCTGTGCTCGGACGATTTCTGCTCAACTGTAGGTGGTCCTGGCACCGAAGAACCTAGAGGGCGCTAATCCTGACCAGCGAATGTCAACTTGCTGGATGTCAACTTGCTGGAGCGGCAAGATTTAGGCGCTCAAGATGGCGGGATGTTTGGAGGGCGCATCTTACTTTGGTGCGCGGTTGTTGGTGCGCTGTCTCGATACGGCGTGAGCCTCGACCAGGAGCGCGAAGAGAACCTAGCTGGGCTTGGTCGATCGTCAATACTTTGGAGCTCCGCAGTCCGCCACTACGTGTAATGTATATGCGTCAACAATGACCTGTAAAGTCTGTAGATCCATGTTCCAGATCTTCGGTCCCCTCACTGTCGACTTTAGTTCTCCACGGCGACTCACAGGCTGCCAAGCAAGCGCCAGACCGCCAGACCCCCACATCCATGCCACGTGTGAGATGGATCCACATGTTGGACCGAGCGCGAAGTTAGAGGACGCTACTATTTACAGAATCGCGTTGCTTCGCACTCTTGCAGACAGCAACAAGGACGATTCACTAATTGATTATATGGTGGAGAATTTCAGATAGGCAATCTGCCACCACGGCATACCCTCGAACACTTGCATGTGTGTGTAGTACATCGCGAACAGGTCTAAGGCCGCCCGGCAAGTACCCACGTCCTGTTCTTGTTTTCGACGCAGGGTCACTGCTGGCGCCGAGGAGCGATTCGATAGCGGATGCGCACTACAATGACCAGAAGTAAATAACGGTGAAGATTCAGGCAGGACAGAAGGCGACACTAGTTTCCTCAAGTCTTACACACGTCGCACCTCGTGACGACTCAAGATTTTCGCCTATGTTGATTTGCCTGAGAACAATTAATAACATCACTCCGTTATCTTCTCAGACATTCGGTCCAGCCAAGCTCGCTTGCGCCCCAAGCGGCGCAGTCTTGCCTGCCGTTATCTTCCTCCGCCATCCGGGTTATCAAAGGCTCTGGTGGATGTCATACTGTCACCTTACATCCTTTGTTCTCGCTTGCTTCTGCTCGCTCTCCTCGTCTAAGGTCCGAATGCCTCTCATGAGCAGATACGCCAACATCGGAAGCGGCCAAGACAACCGACAATGTCAAGTCCGCGACTAGCATTGTCTGGAGCCGAACTAAGCACGACATTATCTCAGATTAGACGGCGATAGGTCTGACCCAACACTGGGCGCAAATAGCAGCGAGCTCGCCCTCACAGGGTGGGCTTTGCTCAAGCCCCACCGTGAACAATGGGGGTCTGGGATGATGCGGCTCCAAGCCACCGAAGTCCGGCTTCGAACCACCCGACTCTTTTGTACTCATGGTGGTGTATGTCAGCATCGAACCGAGGGAAAGTCTCGAGACTCTAATCAAAGGCGCAGGCACGGGATTCTCAGCGGTCATCATCATCACCAGAGTGTTTGGTCGCAAGATCCGGAGTAATGTCTTGTTTCGAGGTAAGCGAGGACTTCAGCCTGATCTTTGCGGCTCTAAGCACCTGCGCTTACTGATCGCTTGGCGCAGAGGATTGGATTATACTACTAGCCTTGATTCCGCTCTTCATTCGCATGGCTATTGTGCATGTAAGCAGATCTTCCATTGAAAAAACTCATTGACAGCCAATATCTGACAAGTGCGTCATCTTAGCTCGTCCTATTGTACGATACAAACAACATTCAGACACAAGGGATCCACTTTACCGAGATAGCGCTCTATCATCGCAGTATCGGCTCAAAGCTTGTTCTGGTCAGTCGCATTGCATATGCTGCATTGTAGGTGCTCGGTGACAATCCATCGCGGCGTCGGCTGACTATATCAGTATCTGGACTTGCAAGTTGACCATATCGGAATTCTTGAAGCGAATCACAAGTCGCGTATGGCGCAAAAGCTACGAGATCGTCTTGCAGACGATTAGAGTCTTCCTACTTGTAACGTTTATTGCGGTCGTAGTCGCTACTCTCGCAGAATGCCAGCCTTTCGACCATTACTGGCAGGTCATTCCTGACCCGGGACCTCTTTGCCGTCAAGGATATGCCCAGGTAAGCTGCTGAAGAAGGTTTGAGGACCTTGAGCTGCAAGCTGACTTCCTCTGCAAGCTCATCACGTAAGTGCGGGCCTCAAAAATGCTCAGCGAAACACCTGCTGCCCTCGAAGCGATCTGACAAAAGTTTAGGATGGGCTCGTGCGACATCATCACCGACGGGTATGTGAGAGATCCGATGGCGCACCGATTGAATATATCAATTGCTAACGTTGAGATAGTGAGGACTTCAATCCACCAAGTGCAAGTAGCCCGTCGTGCTTGAGGCGCTGACTTCTCGTGCCCCTTGTAGTCCTGCTGGTCATTTTCCCGGTCCCTTTAGTGTTGAGATCTGGCCAGACCTGGTATTTCAATTCCCTTGACTGCTTCTGCATTTCACTCGACCTGACATATTGTCTAGGAAACGGAAGCTCCAGCTGGTTTCACTATTCTCACTGTCGTGTATAATGATTGGAATCACGGCAACCCGCATACCTGAGGTCATTGCACATCGTGGAAGGCAACAGTACCGAACAGTCTGGGCATCCTCTGAGATTCTTGCTGCTTCTGCAGTCTCAAGTAAGAGATATCTCATGAGAGTATCTACTGCTAGAAACGCTGACAGTTATTGCTTGCCGTGTTAGGTGGCGTCATTCTTGGCTCTTTTATCCGCGACAAAGTGAGATCTCGATGCGTAGAGCCAACACTTCCGTGTCTGGGACTTCGACTGACCCGTTCTCTTTCGCTTTGCAGGGCACCAAAAAGAACAAGTACAAAAATTCTGCCACTGGGTGGGTACACTCATACAATATGGTACACCCGGACTTTGCTGATGCTGCCACAGTACAATGACCAGCGTTGATCAAGCTTCATTCCGTCGGCCAACCGTGATATCAATGCAATTAATCGGCAGCGACGAGGATCTGTTCAGAGGGCTAGGGATCCGCGTGCCGCAGCATCTTCGCAGTGAGACAGACTTCAGCCCACGACCGGCACCCGCAGCATGTCCTGCCCAACCGAGCTCGAAGGTCAAGAGCCGCGGACTCCCGGATCTTCCACAGATAGCATCGGACGATGAGACGCGAGAAGAAGTCGAGGAGGGAAACAGTGGTATAGATAAGCGTTCTCCTTCGCCGTCGACCCACCGGAGCATGAGCTTCTTCGATGTTGGTGGCTTGTTGGAAGACGGCACAACATCATTTGATTCCCACTCGCACTCGACAACAGTCGTGGGATCTAGTGCATCAGGCACCATTACGCAAGATTTCGCTTCATCAACAGAATGGTTCCGAGAAGGATCGCGAGCTTTTCTAAGCGACATTGGAGGTATGGTAGCCCCGAGTGGCGGCCGACACAGACCCGCACACTTCGCAGATTCCACCAGGCAGAATCTGAATGCGGCTGCAAGACGAAATGCGCCGATAGGAGTCCTGGTTCCTATGCTCGAGCGACATGAAACGCAAAACAGTCTACAGGATCCAGGTGGATTACTGAGAGAGGAGGAGAGGTCATATACTCCTTCAAATATGGATTCGGCGACTATAATTGGAAACAGTCGGACAGACCGCCGACACAGTCTACAGGACGTCGGAGGGCTGCTGGACGATCAGGAGGATGAAGGAATGCAATAGCACCAATATGTGAGGTCTTCAGCGACGTTGACGGGCGTTGTGCAGTGGGGCGGCTTTGCCAATGGTCGAAATGGGCCACGTTTCTGGACATATATGTTTGACTTATGATACCCTATCGCGTTTGGTCTAGTTATGAAGGATATTGTAGAGCATACCCTCAATTCAACCGGGAGGGCTTGTTGAAACTTGAAGTCATGGGATAATGACGTACACTCTCCATTGACGCTGCGTTGACGACACGTTGATCAACCAATGTATCAATAACTTCATGCAGGAAGTACAGAGCGCTCGTCAGAAAGTCCTGCGCCATGGCCTCTCGAGCAAGTCAAAGTTTTGATGCAATTGACGCAACAGTCAGCTGTCACTCAAGCCTGACGTCCATGGCATCCTGATCAATATTGATATGACGCTTGACAATCCATTAAGTTCCGTGACGCAGGAATTTTTGATGAGCGCTCTGTACGCCACCTTGAAGTACATGACCTGTGCCGCTAATCTTCGCTTGCAGCCTGACGATCCTCTCAGGCACGCGCGGCTTCGAGATTATGCAATTCTTCAGCCACATCAGAACGGTGCAGATAAGCATCTGATTCGCCAATTCTACTTAAACGATTATCACGTCTCCGCAAACTTGATTGACGTGTATACAGCGCATCGCATTTCCAAAAACCTGGTCGCGGTAGGACATCTTTGCGGCCAGCGCCTGCGAGACCCTCCTCGTCGGCGAGCTGCGACGCCCTTGTTGTATCTCGGCAAATGTTGCCCTCATGAATCCAAAGCGCGAGCGAGACGAAGACAGCTCATTAGACAATCCTGATACATCTCCAGGCGCCGCAGGACCGACCACCAACTTCAGGTAAGGACTTCTGCAGCTTTGCTTCGCGCACGTCTTGTTCGCTGAAGCGGCGTACTGATGTTGCGATGTGCAGAAACGTCTCAGCCTGTAATCGATGCCGCACAAGAAAGAATCGATGCGACCAGCGATTACCACACTGGTAAGTCTGATCGGTCAGTGTGCTTGGCAAGACTGAGACGGTTGTTAACCCTTCGTGCAACCTGCTTCAGCTCGAATTGTGCCAAGGCAAATGTCAAGTGCGTTGGCTTTGACCCGATCTCCAGGCGAGAGATACCGCGGAGCTATGTCTACTTTCTGGAACAGAGAGTGCAGTCTCTAGAACAGCTCTTGAAAGCCAACGACATTCCTTGCCCGCCGCTGTCGGATGACTTTGCTATCAATGAGACAATCAAGCCAGGTGTGAACGTCCCATTCCCAGTCCTGCCTGAGGAGGATACCAGACCTTCTGAGGCAGCGAGACCGCCTCAAGAGAACATCGTGACTTTAGACCCAGCTCTCAAGCACTCCTCAGCCAGGAAGCTGAAGTATAGAGCCGACGTGCAAAATCTTGGATCTGTCTCAATTCAAGGAGCGTCCGGCCCTCGGCGGATGGGATCTGGTATCCCTTTCTCCCAGGTTGTCTTTGCGGCAGTGAAGAGCTCGGCACCTGTTGCACAGGCGCCCTCAGAGCGACCTTCGAAGACCTCTAAGCATCTGGCAAGCACTGCCGCGTGCAGTGGTGATGGCAGCTCGGATACGTTCTTCGGCCTAAACACGAAAACAACGGTCCAGGCAGCTAGCTTCCCGGAGAGGGATGTCGCACTTGCACTAGTCGATCTCTACTTTGAACATGCAAACCCACAGATACCGATATTGCATCGCGGCGAGTTCGCGAAGCTCTTCGAGCGTGTGTATGCCACAGACATCAAGAAGCGCGGACACAGAGAGCTGTATCTTTTGAACATTGTGTTCGCAATAGGCTCAGGCATTATCGTGGACTCCTCTCACGCGCGCGATGAGGATGCGACCAAGGTCGAGTCGCGCTCCGATACGACGTTGCCAAAGCGTAAACGGCAGCGTACCGCTCGCGAGCACGCACAACCAGAAGAGTATCATGCTGCTGCAATAACACATCTTGATGGCTTCATGGGATCCGCACCGACTGCTCAGGGCAGTGGAGGTGGCCTGGAGGAGCTTCAGGCGGTCTTGCTCCTTGCCGGCTTAGCCCTGCTACGACCTGTAGCGCCAGGCTTATGGTATATCATCGGTGTGGCAGTGCGACTGGCGGTAGATCTGGGCTTGCACTTTGAGGACATTGATCTGGACCTTGACAGTCAAGCAACAGCCACATCAGATACTGGTTCCAAGAGCCTGGCTCGCAGGCAGTGGAGCCGAGATTTTCGCCGGCGACTGTGGTATGTGAGGACAAAGTTTCATCATTCATGAGCCGGACGCCGGACATGGCTAACAGCTCATTCACGATGCAGGTGGTGTACTTACTCACTGGATCGGCTTGTGTCTACATGTGTAGGTCGACCGCTTGGAATATCAGATCAACCGGTGATCACGGAGTTTCCAAGCTTGTTGGACGACAGTAATATCACGCCATCTGGTTTCTTGAAGGCACCCAATGCAGCAGATCTTCCGAGCTATAAGTTTGTGGCTCATCATTACTTTCGATTGAGGCTTCTTCGTAAGTTGTGTCCGCAGTCTCGTGGCTTGGTTGCAGATGCTGACCTCAATTCTTCGTGATCAGAGTCCGAGATACTGCAAGTGCTACAACATCGTCAGGCAGAGCAGTCGCGAGCGCTTGGTGCAAATCGAAGCAACCCATGGATGCATACGCAGCTGCCTTCACCATTTGTACAGAAATTCCGCTCATTCCGTGATTGGAGAGCCGACATTGACATGAGGCTTTGGGAATGGAAAGGTAGGTCTATCATCGAGGTTTAAATGTAACGGCCATGGATGTCATGACCGACTAATGCATCGCAGAATCTGCCCCGTCTCAAGCGCAGTCTGGCGTGGCGTTCAATCCGCTGTTCTTCGAGCTCAATTACTGGCAGGCAGTCATCATGCTGTATCGCCAGTCTCTGACTGTACCTGAGCCTTTAGCCGGAGAGCTGACGCCTTCAACCGGGGGCGATGTTCAGACACCGGGCACGACGAGACCTGAAACAAAGGAAGACGAGGAAATGGTCTACATGAAGGTGGCGCAAGCCGGACAGACCACATTGAAGATCTATCGACAACTGCACAGGCTCAAGGTAAACCGCCCTGGAATGCAGTGCACGTCGTATCTGAAACATTCACTGACCTTTCACCCATTGCTTGATAGCTCGTGAACTACACCTTTCTAGCAACTCACCATCTGTTCATGTCAGGTATGTACCAGGTCGATAGAAAATGACTTCGATCAGATTTCTGATAATCTCATGGGCATATCATTCTTGTATGCTCTGTGGCATTCTCCGCTCGTGCGGTCGAAGCTCACGCTAGATGATGTGGACTTCACGGTGCTCATTGCGACGTCGGTGCTATCTGATCTGATGGACAAATGTCCTCCAGCTGAGGCCTGCAGAGACGCATTCATGCGAATGAGCAAGGCTACAATATCATATTGTCTCAGCTCAAGCGGCTTTGGACCAGCATCAACGTTGGCAAGTCAGCCGCTCAACAGCCCTGGGGGATATTTCAGTGGCAACAACAACATCACACAAAATTACCGCAACGACACCTGTCCGTCGTCCCAGCACGGCGCTTTCATGTTCGACACCAATCTGAAGGACTTGTTTTCGGACGAAGAAATCGCCGAAAGGCCGTCGAACCAACCGCGAAAAGTCAAGGAGGCGAATGCACCACCAAGCGGCAATTCATCTGAGCTCCGAAGCCCACCAATACAACTAAGCAAGAACGTGAGCAATCATAGTCCAGCATATTCGACGTCTCAGCACTCTCCACATATCCACCACATGGCCACCGGCAGCTCAAATCGTGAACTTCAAACCCTAGCCGATGATCCCCATGAAGCCCAAAACCACACAATCTTTGATGACCTCGGCTTTCTTGACGATCTTCCAATAGGCGATGCTTGGGCAAATGCGAATGAATTTGACCTGGGATTTGGCACAGGAGGCACAGGCTACGATGGCAACAGCGCCTGGGATGCGAATGGTGGCGTGGATCTATTCGACGGATTCTTTTTCGGCGGCAGTGCAAATAACGGTTACTGAACAAACAGCTGATCGACAGCAAACTCGTTCGAGCGGTCTTCGACTCTGTATCATACAATCACCATAAGAATCTATGTTCTGTCGTCATGTGATCTCTATTGCGCCATATCCCAACTCGTTGGCGCTGACCGTGCGTCCGGGGTATCTTATAGCGCCGAATGCAATGCCAGGATAATCGCCTCAAACACCAATCCTGCTCAAAGACAATGCAACCCAGATGTGTGCACTGTGCGTGAGCACATCTATATCTCCCTAGCGCCAATATGTATGCTTAGCAGAATCATGCGGAACGCCCAGAAGCCGTCCCAGTGTTGTACAGTCGAATGAAATTCGTGATTGTCGTGTTTTAAGACGTAAGCCAAGGCCTGCTGTCACGTCTGTTGCGTCTGCAGTCGATGCTCATCCGCGTGAGCAGCGGTGATGAGGGAACGTGGCACTCAGATGAAGCGTTCAAGCTCTCAGCTGCAGCAGATGCGGGATCCATCTCTGTCGCATCTACAGCAGATGGGCTTCCATCAATTTCTTCAGCAGGCGCTTTTTCGGAATCGAAACGCCGTCGCTTCTCCTCCACCATGAACAGACTGAGCACCGCTCCTATGCACGCAATGAGTGCGTTCGCCCACCACGGGAGGCCGAGTACACCAATATTCAGACCAGCAGATTGAAGTATGCCAGAGACTGTTGGTCCAAATGCTCTGCAGCCGCTTGCTGCCGATGCGGCAACACCGTTGATCGTGCCAAGCACTTTAGTTGACGGCGCAGAGTTGGCAAGCATGATGTTGCTTGACGGGAATGCGAAAGCCTGAGCCGACACTTTCCAAACAATGACGGCAGCCACGGCCGGCACTCTGAGTGAAAATGGTACCAGGGTAAGGTACGGCACCACCAGGTAGAGCAGCGGATAGGTGATCACGACCATGCGGTATGTGAGGAGGCTTCCAAGTCGGCGACTGACGAACGGGAAGATGACTACAGTGGAGACCATCTGCACAACGGCTTGACCGGCAAGAATGGCGCCAATAGTTTTGGTAGACAGCGCGAAGCCGCCGGTGAACTTGAAGGGTAACAATGCCGGTGCATCAGATTCAGGCATGCTGAAGAGCACCGGCAGGAGCTGCTCGGCTGAAATGGTGTGGCTACAGGATAGAGTTAGCGTATTCCTTGGGTTAGCAAGACAGGGCACGAAGACTTACTAGGCCATAATCCCGTAGCCAATGATGTTGAAGACGACCTGCCTGGTGAATGCGCCAGACACCCCAGCTGCACACTTTGCGGCCCGCACATTGTCCATTGCCTCATCAGGCTCTTCTTGGTATAGCGGTAGCTGCTCACCGTCTGCAGCCTCCGAACTTCTGGGCGACCCTTCAACAGATCGGTACTCTGGAGGTAGATTGGCCAAGCCGTCGGAGGTCGGCGCAAGAGCTGGCGAAGAAGCTATGCTTCGGTATTGTGGAGGCTGGTCATCCTCGACGATCAGTACTTCGGTTTCCATGTAGTCGCCCTTGCCTCTCGACGGTGGTGCAGCAGGCCGGATACCCAAGCAGCCCAAAAGACGAGTTCCAAGCTCAAGTCCGATGTCCCTCCGCTCTTTCTTGTCCTCATGCGTCTCTTCCAAAAACAGCAATCCAATGATCAGACTGAAGACCACCACCATGGCGCAGACTAGGTTCGTGAGTAGGTAAGGGAATCGGTCGAGGATCGTCCCGGGACTGAAGATCGACGCGTAGCTGTTGACTGGGTCGGCGAGAGCACCACCCATTGCTGCTCCGACAATACTACCAATGCACCAAACGAATGGCATGATAGCGTATGCTCTGGCTTGGTGGGCCTCAACAGTGACCACCTCGGCGACGGTGGTCTGGAGCACGCCAATGTTGCCATTGAGCAGCCCTCCTAGAGCTCGTGCGACCATTGCTGTTGGCAGATTTCTTGCGAAACCGAACATAAGCATGCTGAGGCCTGTTCCTGCGATGCCAGACAAGAGAATGGGTTTGCGGCCGTACTTGTCACTCAGACGCCCCCAGAAAGGCCCTGCCAGGCACTCCGCGAATGCGAATGCTGATGTGACTAGGCCAGCGTACAGTGCAATCTGTTTGCCGTCTTGGGTAATGTGGAAGGACTCGATCATGTAGTAGATGTATGGGAAGATCGACATGAACGCTATTGGCTCGCATATTCGGCAGAGACCTGGAATCGTCAGTCAGATCGAATCACACTTGACGCACGATACCTGCAACACTGACCAAGAACGATCATTTGCCGAATGGGAAAGGCATGTGAGCCATGGCGGCGATCGACTGAGGCGGCTTGGGTCATTCCGTCTCAGAAGTGTGTCGTGTGCTGTCTGCTGTTGAGACCAGATCCTGGACAAGAAGCGCAACAGATCTTGAAGAGCTGTCAAAGATGCCAGCTGCAGTTGATTGCTGCGAACATTCACTGCTGCGCAAACAAGCTTCCTGGCAGCAGGCGTTACAGGAGCTCTATAACGTATGCGAAAGTCGGCGCGTGAGTGGTGATGTGGCGCTGCAGGATGCGACTGATGAGATGGCGGTAGGACGGGGGATATGTGACTAGAGGCGGCAATGAATGCATGTGTAACAGAGCGGGAGGAGTGGTAGCATGCGTTTGCGGCAATAGGAATATGAGGAAAGACAAATCTGACCAAGGCGGGTTCATCGCTGGCACGACAGCGCGGTCTGTCCGGCATGGTGCGCTTTCAGTTCTTTGGCTTCCGAGCAGCAGAGTGTACGCCCCTGACGATGGAGCGGTGCCCATTGGTACGGAGTGGGTTTTGGATGCCGTGGAAGAAAACACCGGTCCCGGCACATCGAGTGACTGATGTCAGGTCGATCCTGCTCCCACAGCGCCTCTAGGGGCTAACGTTTGCGCTAGACCTGGATCCTACGTTCCCTACCCAAACTTCGGAACCTGGAAACCGTTCCTGGCCAGTCGCGGCAGATGGAGCTCAAATGCCGGACGAGCTAGCAGTTGACTCGGTCCACGCCCCGATGTGACAGACTGACAAGGAGCCACCACTGAGCCTCCGGGGCCGCCTCCCACATCTTCCACAAGGCTGGACGACATATCGGTTTTCGCGCCAGCGGGCGCTTCCCCGAGCACGGCAGCAGCGGTCAGAATGCCCAAACACATCGGCCACGTCGTTCGTGTTCGACCAGGGCTGCGTTTGACAAGCCCACCGGTCAGTCGATCGAGTCAGGCGCTTTTGCCATCATGAAGTTTCACGAGCGAGAAGAGAATCAAAAGGCGGTGTATCAAAGCTTCCCCCTTATTACATAGCAAGCGCGGCAAAGTGATGGGATCAAGGTTTCTTGCTCGAGATTTGGTAGGCAGCCGGCTCTTCGGATCGTGAGTCCCGTCCGGGATTGACGAGTCGCCTGACTCCGCATCATGACGGCCTTGACGTTGGCTTTCTAAATATGTGATATTCACGGCGATTGGGCTGCAAAGTGACGAGTGACGAATACTGCTACGTGCCCAGTGTCGGATCGCTTGACTGAGTCGTTTGGGGCTACGGCTTGAGCGGTGAAGGCGCAGCGAAGCGTTTGCTACGCAGATTCGTGCAGATCAGGCACCACGCGATGCTGCATGAACGATGCGCTAATGTAGAGCGGCTATGGGCTTAGCGCTTTTCCAGAAGCTCCAGAATTCAGATTGCGACAGGGGAGACTGCGACCGCTTGACCGGGACCTGAATCTTGGGCGTGAGCTTGAAACTAGCAAATCAGATGATCCATCATGGCTGTGCCTCTTGCCCGACAGTATGGTAAGGCGAACACGTTGGCGGCGTTTGCTGAGAAAGGGCGACCAAGAATTGGTGCGCGAACATCTTCAGATGATGCCTTGTCACGTTTTCCAATATTGGTGGATTCCTTCGAACCTGTCACATGCTCGCACCGAGAGCTGCCTGCAGACATCCCCGGCAATATTTGATCACAGAAGTGACGACAGAGTACACCGCGCTCTCAGGAGGTATATCCGGGTCATGCAGTGACACAACGATCGGGCGGGCTAAATGACCATCTCCAGACCCTTCCGTATCTGAAAGGCCAAAAGGAAACGCAATTCTGCTAGCAATATAGACTACAGGTTCGGCTCAAGATTGTACATTATCATGCCCAGTCCAACATGCGGCTTGCGTCTGTGATCTCGTATTGCCGCGGTCCGCGCTTTTGCTATAGACTTTATGCAGCACAAGGCGAGCGCCTGGGCGTGGTTGGTCCGTCTCGCTTGCATAAGGTAGCGGCCACTCGCATGCTGATGTGCCAACGAACGTGATTGAGGCGCAAAGCCACGTTCACAAGCCCCGCGTTTGCATTCAAGATGTGACTATTACAGTCACTCAGTCGAGGCATCAAGGTCAACCATACGGGACGCGACAGCTCATCACAAAAGCAAATGTCGCACTGCAGGTGCAGGGCCTGAAATCCCGGCGTACGTATTGCTCTCTCCGAACCCATCGAAGCGGTGTACAATTTGTCGTTCATTGGTCTGCGACGCTGCCAACGCCAGCACAGATGATTTTTGCAGTCACTTGCTCGTTGATGCGGTCAGCAAAAGCTTGCTTGGCCAGACGATCTCTAGCCTGTTAGGACTTGAATCGGCTGTCCTCGCCACGACATTGGCGCTCAAGCGAAGAAGATTCGCAGACGTCCTGTAGGATCCCAAACGCAATCCGTCATCCTAGCAGGAAAGTCAAGCTTTTGCGAGAGCAACATGTGTGGCAGCGCTGATGGGTCGCGCGAGAGGTAAACACAAGTTCTTTGTATACTAGGTTCAGAGGTTGGCTGAAAAGACATGGGCTTGTATTGGAAGTTGCTTGCGACTGCCCCGCGACGCGCTTCGCGCGGTGGTCTTGCATCTTGACAACCTGAATTTTGAACATTTACCATTTTGCATTGACTCGCGGCATCATGGCCTTCGTCAAAGAGAAGCTGTGCATTGAGTTGTATGTTGAGTACTTGTGTTCCATAAGCATCAGCTGACTCTTGTTTCAGTGCCGCTTTGAAAGTCGCCTGTCCGAAGGGTGTCTACGTGGCGCCAGATCCGGACGAGCCTCTCACCTGGACTGGCGTCCTGTTTCCTCGGAAAGGTGAGTTTCGACGGTGGAGACATGTCGGTGGTCACAGCACTTTCGGTCTGACTCACAAAGCAAGGCCCTTACACCGATGCTGTCTTGCGGTTCCACGTCGATTTCAGCCCATCATACCCAACACGCCCGCCAATCATCACGTTTCTCAGCGAGGTCTTTCATCCACTGGTAACTCCGCTCACCACTTACACGCATACTGCGAGAGATGCTGTAGCGCAAACTGTTAGCTCCGCCGATGAGGAGAAGCTGCCTCCAGGTGGGTTCGCACTGCAGCATGGATTTCCGGAATGGTTCAGGGAGGCATTGAAGCCCATCAGTAGCCAAGATGAGTCCTCAGGCGAGCGTGCATTCACGAATGAGGATGATAATTCCGTGAAACCGCCTCGATCACAAGCCACGCAGCAGTATGCCCACATCATAGAGATGCTGCAGTATCTCCAGATCGCATTTGCTTCTGAAGCAGTCATTGACTCAATTCCGCTTGAGGTGGCTGCTAATAGCGGCGCCTGGCATGCGTGGAGGGCCTACCGCGCCAGAATGGCGGGCGTGAAGCACACTTCGCCAGCTACGCGGACCGCCGGTGACGGTGGCGCAACGGCAATTGAAAGGAGCACTTCGCCAAGGCAGCAGCCTGGCGGTGCTAGGCGTCCTGGAGAATGGAATTGGCAAGGCGTTTGGGAGGACAGAGTGCGCAAAAGCATACTGGCAAGCAATTCTGAAGCCATGTTGTATGGTGGGGATCGAAGTGATATTATCAATTTTCGCAAGATCGACGCACAGGAAGTGAAGCAGCGCTTGCCGGAAGCAAAGTCGGTCTTGTCTGTCTGAGTATGGAGAGCATGACCCCAAGGCAAGGCAAGACGCAATTGCAGCGTGAAAGCACTCCATGCCTGCTGCATCGCCAAGAAGCCGAATGTGACTGCAGCCGAGAGACTGTCTTCTCCACGGCTTGCAGCGCTGCGATGAAGCTTTAGTGTCCATGCTGCTGTTTAGACGGGCGTAGCTCAAGCACCAAGTCCTGCAACACGGACCACGACCTGCGTGACGGCCCATGGCCAACAAAGAGAATCAGCCGCCTGGCATCGTTCGATGCGCGGAGCAGTGCACTCCTCCTGGAAGCGCTTTGCGTACACTGGGCCTTCGACCATGGCAAACAACGGCCTTTGCGTCGCCGCCATTCCGAGCAACATCCCCGAACAGCAGACCATCGTTGCTACAGCAGCGCGACCATTCAGCATGTCGGCACCCGGACACACCACTCAAAGTTCGAAAAACAAGAGAGAATCTCAGACAGGATGCTCTCTACGCGGAAATCCCGCCTCCATGCTTGCACCTTCCGCACCATCCAGTGAATCAGGACCAAAGTGATCTGCCGTGCGACGACGAGATTCCAGCCGTCACCAAGGGCGGTGGAGTCCGCCATACGCATGGCTACAGCGAAGCATGCGTATCGTCTCTACCGTCCTTGCCGCCATTCCATCCGGATGATTACCATCCACTGATGTCCATGCCTCCGCCACTTTCAAGTCACCAAGCGGTAGCTACGCCACCCAGGATGCACAGACATAGATCAGTCAGTCGGCGCATGCTTTCGAAGGTCAGACAAGGCATTGCTAGCCGAGCGAAAACTACTCCTACGGTGCGGCCAACCGAGAGTGAAACAAGCCTGATGCGTCGCATTTCTGGTCGGCGCAAGCAGAGTGTCGAAGTCGAGCGGCGAGCACAGAGCTTCGAGATCAGTCGGGATAGTGTTGCAACTGTCATGAGCGATGGTAGTACAGACGCTACGGCGAGCAAGGACGATCTCCGGAGGTCCGTTACGCAGTCCACAATCTCAACTTCTGAGGCACTTGGCGACGCCGCCACTGAGCCCGATGACCTCCTCGAGCACGACAACACCAGGAGTGAACGACTCGATGATCATGTAGCCGTGACAGAATTGCAAGAAGGCTCGCCACTCACTCCTCGACCATTACACCGGAGCTTACCTGTCTCATCTGCCGCGCCATACGATGCACGCATACCTTTCATCAATATGGCCGTCACGCTAGATCGTACTGCAGTAGACGCAGGGGCTGAGCAGCAGGTATGGGTGGCGCTCGAGGCATCTGTGGAGTATCGAGAGTGCACTGTAAGCCGTTGGACAGTGTCAGAACGCCCAGGTGCCGCAGAAAGTCAGCTTGGAGCTATTACCAGCTTGCGTCTATGTTTTAAGCCGGTCGACGGCTGCTCTATCGTCGAGCTCGTTGGTCAGAGAGGCTTGAGGAACCTGACTGCCAACCAGACCTGCAGTCTGTTCATCAAAGTGCAAGTGCCCAAAGTCAGCTCAGTATGCACATCTTACGCAGAAGACGACCAGGCCTCGCTGTTCACCGAGCTGGAATGCATGGTTGGGACGCTGCAGACGGAGCTCTTGCATCTCGAGGCCCGATATCGTCATTCATTACTACCGTATGACAATGTTGTTGCGGTCAAGCACGTAGCAAACATCAAGCGACCCAAGCTGGAGTCTCGATGGAGCATGATCGATGCGAGGGATGATACATATATAGCAGAGCAGCTACACACCAAACTAGCCATCCATCTTGCGGACCATCACGCTCCTGCGCGAGCGCTGAAGCTCATCGACCGTCATTTGGCTGCTGAGTTAGCGTGTGAGGAGCCGGTCAGGCAGGTTCGAGCGACCGTCGCGGCCGAAGTGGAAAAGGGCCTGGAGCATGAAGCGACCATGGATTCTGGAAACAAGCCATCTGTGGTCATCACTGACATTGACATCGAATCTGGCCTTGCTTCACGCCTGACGACATTGGACCATCAATCCACGGCACCGTGCACACCAGTCGACTCTGGAGTCTCAGATGATTCGCATCCGCCCCCGACAGCAGCAACCACCGCGACCGCTCATGACAAGATTCGCTCGGTGTCAATGACCATGTTGGCATGCCGAGACCACGATGCCACAAATTCCTCGCAGGAGCGCGGTGACGCTGCGCGCAAGATCTGGCGTCACATTCGACGGTCGTCACTGACAGCTAGGCAGCTTGCAGAACTTGCACCCGAGCAGCTGCAAAAGCTGGAGATGAGTGATCAGGCGTTGATGGAGATACGGCGACGAGCCTTGGCGAACAAAAGGAGTGTGGGCGCTGAGACGTTGAAGGCTTGGCAGTGGGATGAGAAGGCTCTCGAGCAGAGAGGCGAGATGCCTTGGATGTAGGCGGCATGTGGGATGTGCATATGGCATATGTTTTGGGTAGAGGCACCAGCTTTTGGGAAGTATCGGGTTCTTGGATGATGGAGCAGGTTTGTGCTGTGTACAGTAGGCATTGCTCGGACCGCATGCAAAGGGTTTACCATAAAGTCGCCTTATCATCGCACAATGAAGACCCCCTGACAAAGATGGCCCTTCCAATTATCGAACCGCCAGTGCCCGTCCCCAAGCCTCCGGCAGACCCCAGCCACAACAGCCGCCGTGCTCAGTCCCTCACCCGCGGGCGCCATCGGGTCCACCGCTGCCGCCAACTTGCCGCGCAGCATGGCACAAAGGTAAGGATTATCGTGACCCCTTGCACGACTCTAGCCGCGCTGCGACTTCGCGCTTGGCGACAATGCCGTGCGAGGGCGCACATATGTATCGCAACTTCAAGTGCCGAGAGGGTGGAGCCAAGAGTTGCACTCGGTTGTCCTAGTCGCTCGCGAGCAACTAGTGCGTAACAAGCGAGGCCGTAACGACCGGGCGGCTGGGTCCTGAAGATCCTGGTATGTGTCGCACGAGCAGGTTTGAAGCACCCAGCTGTGGACCTGTGGTGGCATCGTTGTTCGCATGGCCGTGTCTCTATAGTACGGATCTGGCGGTGAGAGTGTGGAATCGTGGGAATGATACCGCGTTTGCAGATAGCGTCGGCAGAGCAGTCATGTCGCTGTTACACACAATGATCGTTGGCCCCACCAAGGGCGCCATTGAATGCAAGTGAGTGGGCCGCCTCGTTTGTGACATATAGATGGGCGTTTGGATTGTAATGTTGCCTTTCGTGTTACGCTCGTGATTGCGATGATCATCGTGACTTGTCTCCAGCTTTGTGTCTACGAAAAGGTCGGACCGATATTTGCAATTTGCCTCACCCTGGCGCTTCCAGCGATCAAGGCGACAAAAGCTACATCGAAATCACACCGCTGTTCTTAGGTGATGATGATGGGATGTTACAACTGCAGACTAGTTGCGGGACGTTTGCCCTGGCGATGCCTTCACCCTCTCCTCCCGATCACAGCCATCTCTCCCGGCATCCACCGCCTCAAGCACGGCGGCACCACCACCTCTTTCCTCTTCTCGTCCCAACCATTCTCTAATATCGCAGCGAGCACCCTCGGAACCGCCATGGCAGTCCCATTGACTGTATGCACAAAGCCATTCTTGCCGCCCGCATTTTTGACCCGTGTATTCAGTCTCCTAGCTTGGTAGTCCGTGCAGATACTCGCACTCGTGACCTCACCGTAGCCATTGTCTATTGCCGTGCGAGATGGGAAGAAGGCTTCAATGTCGATCTTGCGTGTGGCCGAGGCTCCCAAATCCATGGACGGCATTTCTAAGATCCTGGCATGAAGGCCAAGTGCAGAGAGTATCTCCTGTTGAATATCTATCATTTCCTCAAACAGCTCCTCTGCTTGGCTCGCCGCTTCGTCAATACCAAATCTGTCACCACCATCTGCATCACCAGGCGGCTCGGCCCAAGCGAACATCTCGACTTTAGTGAACTCGTGCACACGATACAGGCCCTTGGTGTCTACGCCTCTTGCTCCAGCCTCTGCCCGATAACATCTCGACGGTCCGATGACCTTCAACGGCAGGTCATGCTCAGAAAGAATCTTGTTTGCCTGACTCCCGGCGAAAGGTATCTCAGCTGTGCCAGCCAGCACCAGGCTCCCTTTACTCTCGTCCGAGTCAGGCGACCCAATATTGTAGATCTGAGTCTCGCCGTTTTGATCCCTGGGCATGAAACCACACGCGCTGGCGACATGGCTGTATACTAGCGACGGAGGAGTCATAATTTGCCAGCCACGTTTCAGAGCGACTGACACGGTGAACTGTACGAGCGCTTGCTCCAGCAAGGCAGCCTCGTTCTTGAGGAAGTACCAACCCCAGCCGGTAGTAGTAGCACTGGCCTCGAAGTCGAGAAGATTCAAATCTCTACCAATATCCACATGACCCTTGCGCCCATCCCTCACAGGTGGCTCCGATCCGTTGATATGTCCAAGTAGCTCAGGGCTATCACCCACCGGCGTCTGCAAGCTACTCAGGTTTGGCAATTCCAACGCCAACTTCTCCATCTCCTCTTGCGCCGCCTTTTCAAACTTCTCATACTCGACCAGCTCCGCTTTCAACGCCTTGGCCTCCGCGATCAATGCCCTTGTGCCTTCGTCCTTGCGCGCAGCTGGATTCTTCATCTCCTTCCCGATCGCATTATTGCGCTGCCGCAGCTCTGCGCTCTCCTTCTGGCTTGCAATGAGCTGTTCATGCAACTCCAAGATACGCCAGCCATTGCGAGAGCATGGGCTATAGTTTCTATCTAGGCAGTTCTGCTCGTAGAGTCCCGGATTCTGTCGGATGTGCTTCAGGTTCAGTGTCGGCTTTGGTGCGAATGTTGGGCGGATGTAAGGGCGTGATTGGGGGACATGACGATACCAGCCGCTTCGTAACTGAGCGCGGAAGACAGCGTGGCACTTATTACAGACAGACATTGTATGCAAGAGAACAAGAGATGGAAGTAGAGAAGTCTTCGGCTAGCTGATACAACCGATGCCGAAAGCACGGACTCTTCACGAGCAGCGCGCGCAGTCACGAGATGACGGCTTCCTGAAATAATGCCCGCTGAGTCAGTACCACTAATGCTTACTATGGCAGTCCGGCCAGCCGCAACATGTCCACACGGGTCGGCAGTGATAAGAAGGTTGACCGGTATTCAAGTCGTTGATGCACGCTGCACGCTAGAAGAGATGCTTTCCTGTCCTGTCGGTCACAGCTCCGAATCGTGCAGAGACAGTGCATATCAGCTCAGTAGAAGCACGATACTTCGTACATGCTCGAGATGTACCACCATGTATGAACGGCTTACTGTAGACGCGTAGGCTACGATTCGCCCGGAGGTCCGTCCTCTTGCTCTGCATGAGGGGTGAGGACGCACATCAAGCACTCTGACGCGGCTCAGACAGCCTGCTCTGTCTGATGCATCCTGCTCGGACCTGGCACCTTGGCTGCGGCGTCTGCGATGTCGGCATCTTTATGGTCTTGATCGTTACAGCAATCGAGATGGTAGTCTCTTCTTTCGGCCCGCTCTGTTCAGTCAGCTCACGCACGGCTCAGGTAATCCTATACGTGTACTCCCGGACGCTCTAGAATTATTTTCAGGCATCTGATAGTGCGATGCTGAGAAGGGGAAAACGCGCTGTCTTTCTCTGTCCAGAGTGCCATGATCGTAGCCGGAAATCGGACAATGCCTCCATCTAGGACTATCCAATCACATGCGGCTCCGCTGTACGTAGCGCGTCCTGAAATTGGCGTAGAGAAGCACTTCAGCTGTCGGCATGCATAGTTTTCCATGTTCACGTCGAGATAAGTGATCATTTAGGAAGGAGCAGAAAGCGGGCAGACCCGGCCCATGACACGCGAGCCATTAGCGTCGTGTGATGCTAGCTACTATGATGCCATTTGCTCTCTCTCAAACATTTGAGGTTCCAGCGACCATGGCAGACTCACGTTCACGATCAGCGTCGCCGGCTCGCGACGAGCGCAAGGCGAAGAAGCAGAAGACCGGCGGCTTCAAATGGAAAGAGAAGAAGTCGAAGACCGAGGATGAGGAGCGAGACTCAGGCAGACTAGAGCGAGGCTACAGAGATCGATCGCCTCGACGAGAAAGTCGTCGCGATAGGGAGGAAGAAGCAGATAGACAGAGGAGGGAAGAGGAAGATGAGGCCCAGCGCCGGGCGGAGAAACGCGCAAGAAAGCAAGCGGAGAAGGACAGACAGGCAGAGTCTGAGCGGACAGAGGATGCGCCTGCAGCCGATGCGACGAATAGCACTGCGACAGCGCAAGGAGAAGACAAGCCACGCGACGACATAGCATCCAAGTTTGGCTCTTGGAAGCCCAAAGCCGCGCCTCAACGAGACGACCTAGCCGACAAATTCGGATCGCAAGCACCCAAATCAGACGGCGTGAAGAAAGAGAAGAAGAAGAAAGCTGCTGCTGCACCCATATCAAATCAGCCAATGATCGTGGTGAATGTGAATGACAGACTGGGAACTAAGGCGGCGATACCGTGCTTCGCGAGCGATAGTGTGAAGGGCTTCAAGGCATTGGTAGCGATGCAGATTGGGCGACAGCCACACGAGATCATGATCAAGAGACAAGGCGAACGGCCGTTCAAGGATCAGTTGACATTGGAGGATTATGGTGTCAGTAATGGGGTGCAGCTGGATTTGGAGTTGGATACCGGCGACTGAGATACAGCCGAAGGACTTTAAAGAGACCTGCAATGAGAAGAGTTGACTGTGCAGAGCACTGTTGTTGAATTTCTTCAGTATTGAGAAGCTCTAGCGCCCGCAGACATGATACATGCACTGCCTGTAGCGTGTCGGAGCCGAAAGCATCAATTTGATCGCGGACAATGCGCAGCGTCTCAAGTCGCTATATGCCTTCCGCTTGTCGACCAAGCACGCTTGCACCCTGTCAGACGCTGCAATGCAACTTGGAGGTCCGTTATCCCAATCCCAGTAATCTCGGTAAACCTTCGCGCGGCACCAATCTGTTCACAGATAACGTGCCAGCTCACTGAGGACATCAATGCGGTTGCCCATACTCTCCCTGTTTCCGTGGACCTTCTTTCTAAAGTTGTACTCCCACTGGCGGCAAGCTTTCTGGCTCATGGTGCCAGCACGCTGCGCCTGAGAAGTCACCTCACGGACCAGCTCTCGCTCGGCCCTCTGACGCATCTTCGTGATGCCGTCAGCGACAAAGTCGATGTCGCCACTTTCGATGTTGTTCTGTTCCTGGTCGAGCAGGCGACCCAGGCTGCGGGAAAGCTTTTGAATCTGTCCAGAAGTCAGCAAAATGTCGTCTCAAGGATGATGTCGAGAGCGTAAGCAAAGAAGGAGACAAAAGGTGGCGGCGGCAGCTGTTTGGAAGGTGGCGAGCTCTCAGACTTTCATGCAGCTGCATGTGGACTCCAAGTCATAAGGGTTAGTCCTACCTTGGTCATCCTGGCCCTCTCTTTCATATTCGGTTGGCGGTTGAACGTCTTCGGACGGTATGTCGAGGCCCGATCCATCACCATGTTCACGATGTCGCGACCACCATTCGTCAGACGCTCGCGCTCGATGTTGGCAATTGCCTCCAGCTTGAGCTTGTCGATCTCGTGCCTACGCAAGCCCTGGCGGCACAGCGCCGCGATGAAGTCGTGGAGGAGAATGCTGCAGTAGGTACAAAATCAGTAATCATGGATGTAGTGTGGCCTTTGTGACCGACAGACTCACTCGATGGGATTGACACCCTCATCGTTGCCCCGTGCCATACGAGTACGTGTCTCAGGGTACTTCCGATGCTCGCCCGGCGGAGAGATCACGGTTGCCATCAGCGTGTCGATTTCGCCTGGTCGCGTTGGTGCACATGTGGCTGGCATGAAGGTCAAGATCACTGTAGATGAGAAGTTAGCGCATGCCGAAACCAGATCAGACCACCCTGGGATCCAGATCATGGCACTCACGGTGCTCCGGCATGTAGCGATCCTTCTTTCTGTGGAGCTGATAGTTGTACTCATAGAATTTGTAGGCATCCACGGAATGTCCGTAAATCGCAAAGGCGAGCAACTTCCTCTGAGCGGTGTCAACGCGATAACCGCCGTTGAGTACGGCAGCCGACAGATTGATCACCTCGTTGTCGATCTCCACGAGTATGTCGGCACGATAATTGTCGCCAAAGAACTCGAAGAGCTCTTCATCATGCTCATTGTTCATCCTGGGGATCTCGTCCAGACGGGGAATCCACAGGTTACGCTCTGAGGGAAGCCACTGTTACAGCATATGTCAGCGAAGGCTCTATGAGAGTCAATTGAGCAATCTGATCGCCGCGATCTCTCGCAGCAGAGCAGGCAGCTGGTTGGCGTACGTTGTCGGTGTATCTCGCAGGCTTTGTGTAGCCTGTCAGGAAGTACTTGTAAGCATCGAGAACGGGACCTGTGTTAATGCGCTCCTGAAACTCCGGAAAGTGGTCAGCGATCTTCGGATTGGCAGCCAGAAACTGGTCGATTTCGGTCAAAAAGAATGGCCTGACGTGACGGAGGGCCAGGTAGTCAAGCAGCTCACGGTCCGCCGCGTACGAGAAGCTCCGGAATCGACGGCCGTGGCTGGTGGGCGGCTCCCTGGCAGCGTTCCAGGGGACCTCGTCGCCGGCGCCAAAGTCATACTCGGCCATGGCGATAGCTGCGTAGTGATGTTGTTGTTAGTGCGAAGGTTGGAAAGCAAGGTTGGAAGTGCAATGAAGGAACATAACGATGGAAAGAGCTCACATCCTTTGGGTCATGTGCACCAGGCAACGGCGCGGCATTATCCGAAGCATGAAGAAGGCAGGTGCGGTCAGGAGCTCGCACTTGCCATGCAAGCCCTACCTGCACGTGGCCTCAACCATCCACTCACTTGGTTACCGCGTACTGATATGCTATCGTTCGGACCAAGTATCAGACCACGCTACGCCTCATTCGCATTTGTGACGCTCACTCCAGAATGGCATACTACAACAACGTCGGCGCTGGAGCGAAGGGAAATCGCAGTGGTCAGAGGTCTCGCAACTGCTTATGTGGCAAAGCGCTGCGTGCAAAAGACGTCGCCATGTGCAGCGATTGTCAGTCTAATCAGCGTGTTGGGCAAGGTCCACGAATTGCATCGTCACAGGCAGGCGCCTCGAGGCAGGTGCGGTTTGGGCTCGGAAATGTGACCGGAGGACTGGCATCAGCAGGCGGTGGCGGCATCGGCGGCAGCCTGTTTGGTGGTCTTGGTGGCTCGTATGGACTTGACGCGACGCCGCAGCAGATGATGCTCGGTGGAATGTTCATGATGCAACAAGGCCTCCAGGAAATGCTGATGCAGAGCATGATGCCCCAGCCACAGCAAACGTGCAGCTACGGCCAGGCAGTGTCAGAGCCTGATATCATGGCTCACAGAGAGAGAGATTATCCGCGCCAGGCGCGGTCGCGTTCTCCAGCCAGGGGAAAGTCAAGCAAAGATATGCAGCACCTGCTGCGGTCCGTCGATCACGTCGTAGACGAACCATGTGAGCGCTGCGCTCAAGATGGTCGGGTCTCTACCAATCACTACTATCACAAGTGCATTTACATCACATCAGCCCAGAGGCGTACGGCAAGGAAGCGCTTCGAAGCGCGACAAAGCGAATAGCTTCGGAGATAGATTGATCACAATCTTTGTCAAGGCTCCTTTCTGAGCGCCTCGACCGCTCTCGTGATTGCCCAAAAATTGTATCAAGGAGCGCCTCAGTCAATCGCAGGGTCAAAGAACGACCTGGTATCAGCAGATGACGGAGATGTCAAAGGCACCAGGGCCTGTCGACAAAGGCTGCTGACATGAATGCGGTGGGACCGCAGTGGTGGAGCTGCAGGCATCAATTTGCTGCATCAATGTTGTTGAGCATCAGAGCAAGACAAAGCTTCGTGAGCACATCACGATCCGTTTTTATGCAGGAGCAAGGACGATCAAGTACTTCGACTGAATCTGTTTTGGCACAGAAATGCCATAAGATGTCACAACCAAAGTTGCGAAGTACACAGCCGCACCATCACTGTTGTACACGAAGCCTAGATGTCACCGATCCTTTTCTTACCCTTTCATACCGTCTTGTTATAGTCATCACCCTCACCCTGCCTCTCAGGCATAGCCGCCGTGACCTTGTTGTCATCACTCTCAATCTCAGCCAACTTCTCTGCCTCCAGCTGATCCCTCCGGGACACCGCATCCTCCTCGATCGCGCGTGCCTGCAGGTCGAGCTGCTCAGCCTGCACGTCCTCTGACGAAGTGCCAAGCATAGCAGCATCCTCATTCGTGAATTTGTCGTCATTATGCTTAATCTTGTCTTCAAGTTCATGTGCATCATCCTCAGCCGGAATCGAGCCTTTAGCCTCTTCCTTCTTGCCATTAGCTTCACGCTTCTGCTTCTCACCAGCACTATGGTTGATGAGCTCGATGTCCTCGTTGAAGATGCGCAGAGCCATTGCCTTACGGTCCTCTTTTGGCAGCATAAGGTTGACGGAGTTCATGCTTCTCCACAATGGAAGTGTGAAGGACTCGTTGAAGCCACCTTCCTGGTCGGACGTGGCCTCGACACGCAAGATACAGCAACCCATGCCCATGTTCAGTACTGCTTCTCCAATCTCGTCAAGTCGCCTCCAGCCTGCTTTCGGGTCGTCGGGCTTGCCGACATGGGGGAACATCTCGACTAGTAGCGTTCGAAGCGTAGACTTCTTCTGCAGCTTGATCACGCGACTCTCGCCGACCCATCCCTCGATGATTGGCAGACCTTCAGTCTGGATGCGCCAGCGGCAGATGTCTTGACCCTGAGCATCCTGCTTCATGAACATCTTGACGCCTGCGTGCACAAATTTCATGCCCTTGCCTTCCGAATTCATCGTGAGGATATCCTTCGCCAGGCGGGTGGAATAATAGATACCCTTGACAGGATCACCGGCGGGGTTGCGGACCAGGAAGAGGTCGCGCGGAAACTCTGGATGTAGCTCATAGAACTTGTAGATGCTCTGCAGTTCTGGATGATCTCCTGGCAGGTACTTGAAGGCTTCCTCATTTACCGGGCCATCTCCTCGGCGGTTGCGTCTGTTTTGGATTGCTTGCACAGCTGGTGGTGGTATACTTTCACCATCAAATGGCGCGTTACGCGCGGCATCTGCTACTGGCTCATCAACAACAGGCACACCACCATCCTTACTGAAGTCGTCTCCATCGATGACCTCGGAGCCGGGCTGACCACCATCCGCTTCCACGGCCATGGCGACCGCAGGAGGCACTGGTGCATGCTCACGACGGGATGTCTCACTCGCAGACGTAAGCTCGGCTGGCTCATCGCCGAGACGTGTCTTCTTGATTGAGCCCGGATCCAGCTCATCCTCGGCCTTGCGCTTCGAATTGACATCCAGCGACTCGTTCTGACGAGCAGCAGCGGAGACGTCACCGGCACTAGCGACACTGTCCGCATTCGACTTAATCAGATGTCCCTCGGCGTCCTTGGTCGCGTTGTTAACATCCGCCATGATTTCGCCAAATGTAGTGTTGTTGGGCTCTTCTTCCAGCTCGGCTGGCGCCTCGGGCTTGCCGTTCGAGGCGCTGAAGTTCCAATTCTTGTTTTGGCATTTGCTTTGATCCTCTGGCTTTGCTTTGATCTCACTCAACTTCTCCAAAACAGCGATGAAGAAGCCACCAGTGTCCTGCTGGTGTGGGTAGACACGCATGCAATGTGGTAGCGGAATTTGCTCTTCTGGCTCAGGCGCAAACATGCCAGGCACGATCTTGCTATCCTCTCCCTCATTGCTTTGTGCCTCAGGCCACGATTCATATATCTGACCTGCTCTGTTCATTATAGACCAATCAATCAAGCCCGGAGTGCGCGCCAGACCAGGCAGCATGTCCTTGCTATCGACGAGCTTGACCTTGGCCACACCTCCACATCGCTCGATCGCAGAAGATACAACTGCCTCGTCCTCAACAGGATTCATACTGCACGTGGAATAGACAACGCGACCACCGACCTTCAGCATCTGCAATGCTCTGACCAAGATGCGCACTTGTGTAATGTACAGCCCAAGTCCATTCTGTGGCGACCAGTCCTTCCAGATACCAGGATTCTTGCGACATGTGCCGTCTCCAGAGCAAGGAACATCAGCCAGTACACGGTCGAACTTCAAATACTTACCCTTGCCACCGACAGACGGCAGTTGAATCGACGGAAACTGTGTGGCATCGTGGTTCATGACGATCAGGTTTGGCGAGTTCAAGCGCTTGACCTGGTGGACCAACATCTGAGCACGCTGGTAGTTGACATCATTGGCAATGAGTAGTCCAGTAGCACGTCCTTGGTCCACAGGCTTCTCTCCAGATCCCGCAGCACCCTTTGATAGGCTGATAGCCTTGGCCACACTCTCCTCCTCACCAGCATGTATTGCCTCTACCAATTGCGCGCTCTTGCTACCAGGGGCGGCGCACAGGTCCAAGACCGTGTGGTGAGGTTGAACGTCCAGCACCAGTGGTGGTATCATCGAAACAACCTCTTGCCTGCTGATATTGCCAACGGTAGTCTCACTGACCAAGAACCTCTGGAAGCCCTTGAACTCATCGTACTTCCTCACAATGTTCTTCGGCGTGGTCATTGCGTATGCCAGCTTTTCAGGGTACCACTCCAATGGGTACGGCAGGTCGACCGGCTTTCCATCTTGTGACTTGATAGCTCTGAGCTGGTCGAAGTAGCGTCCAATGAGATTATTCTTGACACTTTGCGCATGCGCCTTGGATCCAGTGAAGCGAAATGAGTTTGGCAGCTCTCTGCGCAGCGCCGCCCAGAATGCTTCTCGCTCTGGACCTTCTGGGACGATGTTGAGACTGTTGTAGTATCGCTCCATCTTGTCATTGTGCTTGTTGATCTTGTCGAAGGAGACGCGATTGTCCTCGAATCGATTGCCTCCTCCACCACCGCCTCCTCTGCCTCTACCCCCTCCGCCTCCTCTGCCTCTTCCACCACCTCTGCCACCACCACGTCCGCCTTTCTTTCCACGCGCCATAATTACTGCTGACGGCTGATGTTGTGTATTGATGGGTCGAAGTAAAGACTTGGCGAGCTGCAGCATCACATTGGAGCTCGAGCCCTCAAATTCCAGACCGAAAATCTACCTCACGTCACTGGCGGCTTGACTTGACTCGCGCGAACGCTTGGCAGGGCAGCTTTCACATGTCGTCGATAGGCCAAACTTGCCCACGCATCAGCTTCTTCATCACGAGTGACATGAAGGAGTGATTTGGTGGCATTCGATTCGAGACTCTGTAGTAGTCAGACGCACGCAAGGCTTTAGAGTAAGGAGTTAGACTGGTACGAGCTGTAACATTTCTACTTTTCATCTTCTCCCTTCCTCTTACGATCTATTTCGAAGCATGGCTGGAGATTTCCTTCTTTCTCATGGCGTGGACATTGATGCCGAGATGTCGAAGATACAATGCGGCGAGAACCTGCATGAGTCATCACAGAAGCCGGAAAAGCCTTTGAATTGCATCTACAACGTCTCGCTGCCCTCGACCGCTTCCGGGAGCCGCTGGACTGTCGACCTGACCGATGGCCATGTTGATGCTTCAAGACGTGTAGGCGGGTCAGAAACATCAAGCAGAGCAGAGCACATCGACTGTCACGCCACGCTTATGGCTCCGTCACTCTGCCACCCACACGTCCATCTTGACAAAGCCTACTTGCTCAGTCATCCCAATTATGCAGACCTTCAGATCGAGCGTGGAGACTTCTCAGAGGCAATGGAGCTTACAGGGAAGGCGAAGTCGCAATTTGAGCAGCGAGACCTGCTTGAGCGTGGGCAGCGCCTCATCGATGAATCTGTTGCAGCGGCCGTGACGCAAATGCGAGCCTTCGTGGAGGTAGACGCTGGTGTTCACAAGAAATGCTTAGATGCCGGCATAGAGCTGAAAAAAACTGCAGAAGAGGCTGGAAGGATGAGGGTTCAGCTCTGTGCGTTTGCTCAGTTACCTCTGTTCTCTTCGTCGCAGGACGATCCTGATGGTGATATTATCCGAGGTCTGGTGCAGGAGGCCGCGCAAATGCCGTCCGTCGAGTGTATCGGCAGCACGCCTTACGTCGAAGCCGATCAGGACAAGATGAAGTGCAACATAGACTGGATGGTCGAGCTTAGCGCAACGACCAACAAACACCTTGATTTCCACCTGGACTATAACCTGGACTCGAATAGTGAACCCATGGTGTGGCATGTAATCAAATCACTCAAAGATCATCAGTGGCACCAACGGACAAACAGCACAAGGACCATTGTACTCGGCCACTGCACCCGCCTTACCCTCTTCTCTCCAGCGGAATGGCAAAAATTGCGAGAAGAAATCGGTGACCTGCCCATCTCCTTCGTCGGCCTACCAAACAGCGATCTCTTCATGATGCGCACACCCGAAAGCAGACGTGGCACCTTGGACGTCCCTCGCTTGGTCACAGAGTATGGCTTGAATGCTTGCATGGGCATCAACAACATCGGAAATGCATTTACGCCTCATGGCTCCTGCGACCCGTTGATGCTGGCATGCAGTGGCGTGGGCGTGTATCAAGCAGGCACGAAAGCCGATGCTGAGCTTTTGTACCAATGCGTGTCGACGAGAGCTCGCCAAGCGATTGGATTCGGGCGCAAGGATGGCTCGATTGAGCTTTCTGTGAAGCAAGGTGACGGTGATTTCGTGGTGTTTGGTTCGGACGACGTGGCTGAGTGGCGAACGAGGAAGAGCGTAGCTGAGGTCGTGTACCTATACGACCATTGTCGAGGCAGAAGAGGCATCAGAGATGGCAGACTGATCGGCTGATGTTTAATGGACTTCTCTGTGTAGGCATCATGCTCATCTTGATCAGAATAATGTAATGACTGCTACCGACAGTGATATCGGACTTGTGCACAAGTGGCTGTACGTCTTGATGTAGAGTATCGACATGTTGATCCATTAAAGCATATTAGGGTATCCTCGCTCTCCACAGACATTCGTTCCTCATCCACTCATCAACCATGATAATGATACAACAGGAAAATAGATAACCCTGGTCTCGCTCACGCTCACGCCCACGCTCATGCTCTTTCTCGAATATGAATCCAAACGCCCAAGCCTTTGGTCAACCATTGCGGTTCTGTACCAGTATACCCAGTTTTTGCTTATCTACTGCCGTCTGCTGCACGATCAGCTGGACCGCGCAAACACCCTCCGCCAAGCACTCATCTTTGTCGCAGTCACTGAGCTACCCGAACTCCGTCGCTTGGATTTGAAGCTGAAAGCGCTGGAATGGCTGTTGCCGATGACGCTGTCGCCGCTTATGCTACCGCTGCGTGATCGCTGGTGTCTGCAATCGACTTTCGGTGATGTGAAAGCGCCGGTCGCGACGCTGAAAGAGTCGCTCAGTACGTGGTCGATGGTCAGGTCAGGTGCCGTGTATGTCTCCCACTCTCTTCCCGCGCAGCACAAGCTATCGACACCGCACTGAGAGACGAGTATCTCCTGCAAGCGGTCACGAACTTCTTGTGCCGAAGGCCGAAGCAGCGCATTCTGTGCCATCATGAGCCGCACAAGACGTAGCAGCTCAGGCACTCCTTGGAATATCTGCTCATTGTGGCGCTCGCTGTCTTGCTTCAAAATCTCGATCCAGGCATCAATCTTGTCCACATTGCAGTGGAAGCTTTGATCCAGACGGATCTTGCTCTTGTTGGTTGGTGCTGAGACGCGGGTAGCGCGAAAGCGCACGAAGTCGTTGAGTTTCCCTTTGATCATGAAGGTGATGATGTCGAGGAAGATGCATGCGAGTGAGTAAACATCGGACATCTCCGGTGCTGGTTGCGGCAGATCTTGCAAGGTGTCGGGATCGATGTACGATGGACGTGGAAGTGACATCGGCAACGTCATGCCGGACACTACTGATCTGGGAGATGTTGGCATGCTTGGCGGAGGGGATGGTGCATGGTAGAAGAGTCGGCTGAAGTTGCGAATGCTTGAGGTAGAGTTGCGCGGAAGATGAGGTGTTGGCATGAAAGTGGTGATCGTTGTCATGCTGTTCGACCTGCCGCATGACGGAAAAGTAATTGGGCTCGAGACTGTGCACATGCTGCTGGTGCGTGTGCTGCTGCCGCCAGGAGAAGACGAACCTGAAGAGCTGCTCCCGCTTGAGCTCATCTTGCGCAGCTTTCCAAAGGCCGAGAGGCTTGGTGGAGGACTGGCCGCCAGAAAAGACGGTGATTGACAGATCTGTTGTTCTGGCGCAGAATAATCATAAGCTTCAGTCTTGTGCGGCTTCTTACCTCGCTGGAACGTGCGGTGTGTGCCAATATCAGCAAAGGCGATGCGATTGTCGTGGTTGATCCAGATGTTTGAGGGTCGAATGGCAGTGTGAGCGGCTCCTCGGTGGTGGAGTGAGGCCAGCGCAGTCACGAGACAATGCATCCATTCACAAAGCAGGACGGGTCTCTGTGGAGGCGGCACTCGTAGGAGCTGCATGGGCGTACGGTGGTCGATGAATGTTCCTAAGGTGTGCTCAGCCACGAACTTGGACAGAACATAGCCAGATCCATCCGAGGTATATGAGGCCCAGACATTGGCTACATGCTCATGGCCGAGCGACCGGGCTTTTCTGACATCTTTCATGAACTGCTCCTTTTGGCTTTGACCCGTGTCCTTGTCTGTCAGGTCATACCTTCGCCGTTGGTAAATCTCATCCGGCCGACCTGGAAAATGGACCCTATCCCAAGATTGCAAGCTCACAGCAGGTGGCAGGGTATTGACATATTCCATGGGTATGTGTTCGTTCGGGCCATAATCAATATGAGCGCCTTGCTTCAGCTCTCGCAGCAGATACACAAATTGAGTGTCGTAGAACTTGCGATTCAATGCTTCATCGTTCTCGTAGGCCAGCTCAAGGTTTCTCACGTTCTCAAGCGAGATAGGCAGATCATCATCATCCCACGAATCGTCAATGCATCCGAAGATCTGGTCTGGCACACCAATCTCGGCTAATATAAGGAAGAGTCTTTTCGCACGCTCCAAGATCCATTCCATGTAAGTGTCGTCCGTCAGCCCTTCTCCAAAGGCAAGCGGCCTGTCCAGGAACTCGCGCTCTTCACCTCTGAGCTTTGAGATGACGAAAGACCGTGTGATCTTGGCTTCTATCCGCTTGTCTGTCCACCAGAGCTGCTTCAACGCTGCATGAGGTGTAACAAGAGAATGTCCACCGTAGCCGAAGATGTACGCATTCAAGGCAATTGTTGCGGCTGTTGGCGCCACATCTGCGTAACTCCTCGTAGCCATATCGCCAGTCAGGCCGCGCTGGCTGATCTTTCTCAACCTGCTATGTTTGTGTTACTGCTGTCGCATGTGCCATATCAAGAGGGTACAAGATATCCAGTCATGAGTCGTCTTCGTGCATGTTGACTGCGAAAACAAAACCAAATACTGCGCAGAGGAGTTTGTTTTACGGGCAACCAGGCTTACGAAGCGCGTCAGGTCGCACTCCAGCCATGGAGCTCTGGTGCATCCACATCGGTACCATCATGAGGACCCTTGTCAGCATTGCATTGGTGCGTGTTGTGCCACTCCGGACCTGCAGCACTTCAAGGCCAGCATGACAGTGGCACAATTTGGCCAGACGAATACACACAAAGAGTTCATTGGAGCAGCAGCCGTCCTGCATTGAGCCTGTGTAACCGCAGACTTTATTCAATACGTGTATGGCGGCTGCAAAAGGGCCAGGGTCCAGTCCATTCATCGCCAAGACGTTTGAGTCTCCGCGCCGTTAAGACCGTTCAGGAACGTGGCGATCCTCGCGTTTTCGCACGCTCATCACCTGTGCAAGGACTGATAGGGTGTGTCTGGCGTCCTTTCAGGGAGCAATGTCGGGAGGCGCGATGAGGATGAAGACCAATCAATTGCCGGTCCGCTTCTTCCCGCTTCCTATCTCTGCCAAGAAACGTTGCTGCCGACACGTGAGTGGATGATGGACTCTTCGGCTAGTCATGCTGACAACCAAGCCTTCTCCTCATCGTCGTCGACTTCCGACTTGTTACCTGCAGGCCTGCGCTGTACGGTGATGATAGCGCCCATCCGGAATGACTCCCCAAACCCTCGCATCTCAACCTGGTGTTGTTCGGAATCGGCTCCATTATTATTTGACATCCCGACCCCAGTCCGCATGCAGGACACAGCTTCGCGAGTGCAGCGATGGCTGGTAGCGCATCTGGCGGTGTGGGTGCATGAAAACCCGCGACTCTGCAGCAAAGTGGTTCCCAAATGAGGAGGATGTTCCTAGTATTGGATGCTGAGGCTCTGCGACTGTCATACATCCCGATTGAGTCTTCAATAATACGGACGTCATGGTGCTCGCGAACCATTCTCATCTGGTTGTGACAGCTTGCTGGAGCAGCTCTTTCAATGCGTTGGAACATCTCGAAGTACATCGCGTCCTGCATACCTAGTAAGCGCTGGCTTCGCTTTCTGGTCGCAGTGGAGTCCGCATCTGCTAGCTCACACCGAGTGCCTGGACATAACAACAAACTTCCTCAGGGCCTTAGTTCGGCATTTACCTGCTCATCATGGAAAGCATGGCAATCATTGCGAGAGATTTTGAGATTCGTCACTTGTACATGGTCCACCGCCGTATACCAGTTCCGCTTGCTGAACCTAGACGATCTGACGCTTTTCGTATTGCCACGTACTGAAGCGGATATTCTCGAAGACTAGTATTGTGCTAGTGGCATTGATCGTTCTTATAAACTCTATTCATTCTACTGACATGCATTGTCATGGACTTTGCGTTTGCTAGATATGCGACTTCGAAGAGAACAGGATGTTCTCTTCAGCACACGTTCACCGACTTCGACTCTACCTAGGTATGTTCCAATGGTAGACCGGATAGGCGCAACAACATCGTCCCGTTCTGGCGACGCACATGCGAGAAGCCCGAGGACTCTCGCCGATGCCATCGGATCGTAGAGCAAGCTTGACCGTGAATTGCTGTCGAATCGTTACTTGTTACTTGCGGCATTTGGTGAATCGAGGATGTTCGCTGAGGGCGGGTGCGATCTTGGGCTGTTGTACTGGTTTGACAGCTACACGATACTTGAAGAAGTCATTCTCGAGCACTCCTTCGAGACAAGTAACATATGAATAGCTTTTGACAGTGTTGATGCTCCAAATCTGAATAGTACGAGGTGCCCCTCCTTTCGTGCAGCCGCCCGGGCGGCGTCCCTTCCTCTCGCGTCACGTTCGTCTGTTCATCACGCGTCGACTACTTCCAAGTCCAATCCCATCACTCATCATCACATCTCGTCTTCCATACAGCCATCCAGTGATCAGGTCGTTGCATGCTCTGAAGTTCGAGCTTAGCCTTGGCGCACGGCAAACCCAATTGCGGTATCGGCAGGCACCATGCAGAACTACAGAGGATTCCAACAACAGCGCAGTCCAGCTGCTTCCAGGCGCGGACCAGGTACGCAAACATATTTACTTTTGGTTACTGCACATTAAAACGTCGAACCGCAACAGTGGTATTGACTTCACCGGGTACGCGAACGCAATACACGAGTTGCGCGTTTAAGGTGGCAGTCTGCTCGTGCAGCGCGACTAAGACAGCATGGCGACACAACAACACTGCCGGAAGATCTCATTCCGCGATCTAGAGCTGACAGTGAATCGCCGCGAAGGTCCTATGGTGCCTGGTCCGCAGCATGGACAGCAGCCCACCATGACGCCCCAGCAGATACAAGCACAGCGACTCGAAGACATGCGCCGATTGGAAGCCGCACGGCGCATAAGCAAGAAGCCCACCGACCGCGAGATACCGTTTGAACTGAGCGACGTAGTAGTTGGCGACGGCGTGCAGCGGTATGGGAAGTTGCGCGACACCGAGAGGCAGCTAGACGCCGTTATGATGCGCAAAAGACTAGACATCAGCGACAACCTGCAGCGGAGATATGCGCGACGGGAGGGCGTGCTGAGGGTGTGGGTGAGCAACACGGCAGAGGGCCAGCCTTGGCAGGAAGATAGTGGCATTGGCGAAGACGGCACCTTTGAGTTTGGCGAGAACAGTCAGGCCACGTTTCGCGTCAAGATTGAGGGCAGATTGCTTGATGACCCGAACGAAGAGAAGCAGGAGGATGAAAAGAAGGAGGGCGAGGCTGAAGATGGCAAGGGTACAGATTCCAAGCGACCGAATCAGCGGCCACGATTCAGCCAGTTCTTCAAAGCGATACGCGTCAACTTCTCGCGCAACCCGTCGCTGAACCCAGATGGCTACTCCGAGATTGAGTGGCGGAAGCCGCAGCCGGGCCAACAAAATCCCAGCTACGACCCAAACAGCAGCGAGGCGCTCTTCGATACGCTCGAGTTTGAGAGGAAGTCAGATGAGAACATCAGCATTACGATCAACTTGTACCGCGATGACAGGCATGAGCGCTTCCAACTTAGTCCTCAGCTCGCAGAGATATTGGATACCGAGGAGGATGACCGCGCAGGCGCTGTGCAAGGTATCTGGGAGTACTGCCGTGCGATGAAGCTGCAGGACGCTGAGGACAAGAGGTGGATACAGTGCGATGACCAGCTGAAGAAGGTGCGTATGGACTAGGCTTCATTTGACAATAATTCATACTGACCCTTTGCAGCTGTTCAACCAGGAGCGCATCCACTTCCCGTATGTGCCAGACCTTCTACACGCTCACCTCAAGCCATTACCACCAATTCAGCTCAACTACACCATCCGTGTAGACAAGTCATACATTCGTGGCGATCCAGAAAATGGGCTTCAGCCATCGGCACCGACCGTCTACGACATCCGCATCCCCCTGCCAAATCCACTCATGGGCCAACTTACACGATTTCACACATCCAAGGCACACCTTGGCACTCTGCAGCAAATTGTGAAGACCGATGATGATCTGGCTTTGCTTGTGCAGAAGATAAACCAGACCAATGCGAAGCGCAAGTTCTACGACAACCTTGCGAAGGACCCCACGAACTTTGTCAAGCGATGGATATCGTCTCAGCAGCGTGACCTTGAAGTCATCCTGGCGGAAGCTACGAGAGGTGGTGGCGAGGATGCTAGTGGCGAAGAATGGCGGAAAGGGGGCCAGGATGGTGTGTGGGGCTCGAAGCTCGCGCAGGAGAGTGTGGGCTTGTATCTGGCGAGGAATACTAAACCGTATTGAAATCAGCCGTGTTATATGCAGAGATGTCGATGGCTAGTAGCCAAGTTTTCAAGGTGCGTTTGAGCGTTTATGGTTGGGAAGGTGCGCTTCACAAAGTCTGGCAGGCGCGAACTTCAGCTGGGAAAGTGGCATTCACTGTAACAGTAGGAATTGTAAGAGTAAGAGCGAGGGCCCAAAATGGACCAGGAGCGGCAGGTAGTACTAATCCCCGGGAAAGATCCCAGTTGCGACGCAATACTTTACCTGATGTGCGTGCAACATGCCAAGTTCCGGCCGACATGATTATGGTCTTGTGCATCCCTGCCCAAGCTCTATTATTCCTCTGCATCAACCTTTGGCTGGAGTTCTGCTATTGAAATGGAAGAAGCACACGATACTCCATGGCAATCCCGTCCGGGCTCCAAATCAGGGAACAAGAGAGGAGATCTCGAGGGCACAGCGCAAGAGCGTGACCAGCAGATCAATGACAGTGCGTTCGTCGCGCAGGCTGGAAAAGAGACAGACGATCAGGTGGTCCGACAAGACGATGCGCTTTAGGACGGGACACGCCGTCGGGTATGGGACAGTCGCAACCGGCCAAGGAGCTTGATCATTGCTCCAGGAGAGACTGAGCCCGGTCTTATCTGGACGGATGAGGAGATTGATTGCGTGCTAGCTCAGCGGCTTTTTCAAGGATCGAGTGTTGATTCTGGCTCCAAGGCATTGATAAATGCGTCTGCAACTCAAGGGTCGCAGATGGGAGTAGAAGACGATTGTGTGACGTCCGTGCCGAACATGATTGTTTGTGAGAGTGCTGACGCTTCGGATGGAGTGGACGACCACGGGAGGTTTCAGCAGGAACGGATGGCTGACGCTATGGCTGCGGATGACAGCACTTTCGATCCTGGCATGGATAAGTGGTTATTGTCTCTGCGGCCGTACGACATGCTCTAGCTTCCTCTCAGCTGCAAGAAAAGGAGAATCATCCTACAGATCAGGGAACATCAAAAACAAGGCATTGTCCCTTACCGATTGTTCATAACGAGAGAACGCTTGAAGAATTGTCGAGCAAGACGCGAGGAATATGAGCAAATCCTGCGTTCCTTAGCTTCAAAAGCGACACGAATTCTGTCCCCAATAAGCCGCCAAAAAAAGCAATCAGCCTCTCAGATGCTCCGTTACTACACCAAACGTTTGGAATGGCTCAAGATGCAGGAAAAGGCACTAACAGGGAGGCCCGCTGGGTCAAACGCCGAGTCGGAAGCCACCGCACCTCAGCTTGTGCCACGCTCAGCCTCGAGAGACTTTGCAAGCACAACGTCTGGAGCGGAACATGTTAATGAACCTCTCTCAGTCATTGTTGGAGTGGACGATGCAGTCGCCAATTCCTATCATAGCAGTGCGCAGTACGGACGGTGGAGAGAGCGACCGAATGGACTGGGCCGTCATGCACAGCGTGTTACTAGCAGCCATGGCTGTACGTCTTTCAGTGGGCACTCAAGCACCGGCCACGGGACTCTTGAAGGCCATGGTCAATCACACGGCCGAGTGGCTTCTTTGCTGGGCTTCCGTCCTTTAATGCTCCAGGCTCGAGTGCTGGCAATGCTTACGTCGAACGGTACGGCGGCGCTGAATCGGTCAACAGTCGCGCCATTGGCGGTCCAGATAAGTGCAGCTCGACTTTTGGGACTCCTTCCAATAGCGGCCAGAACATTAGCAGCAGCCACTGGGGTGGTACCAGGGATATGACGGGAGAATGCCCCATCTTTCGTCTAACTCAGTCAAGGTACGACAATGCCATTGGTGTTAAACGACATCAAGTTGCAAGAGCCCAGTTTCGCAGTGCTAACGGAAACAGAGGCCATGGTAACACTCCCGCTGGTAACATCTCCGCTCCCTCTGCTGGGCCAGCAACAGAGCCTATTCGGGGTACAGCAACCCATATGGCAACTCCTACGGCAATATTGCTGGCAGCAGTCAGACTCATACTTTACTCGGCGGCTTAGATGACGTGAACATAGCTCTTCTGCGTGGTGGTGCTAACGGTGCTATGTTCAATGGATACAGCCTCACATTTGCCAACAATCGCTTCAATGCAAATAGCAGCAGCTGGTCACAGCCTAGGCCCGACGTACCAATTCTCAATGTCCCGGATGAACGCATTCATCTTGGGAGCGGCAGATATGAGCGTTTCGATAGAGCTGTGCAAAACGAGGGACACGATAGTACGTTCAGTATTGGCACACGGTCCCGCAATGGCAACGTTGTCATGGCAAGCAACAACCGACCCCTTTTCCAATATATGAGTCCATTTGAAGAGTCACAATTGACTGTGAGGGAACGAGCATTGCGAAGAGAGAGGTTGGACAGAAAATAAGGCATCGCATGTGACTGTTTCAGCCACGCAAGCGACGGCTTGAATAACTGATTCGCGGTGCTCAACACGTATTCGCATTGAGGCAAGCATGAATATAGGAACGGTTTCTTTCGCGGTATCACCATCATGGCAGACCTAGATGTGACTCGCGCAGGACATACTGCTGTTTACGGTACATTCCTCTGGAGTGTGACATTGTAGTTATGATCGGAACTACGGGTACTCTTGAAAGTGCGCCAGATGCTCTGGAGTTGCAGAGAATCGATCGAGCAGAGGGCGAAAGATGGTTCGAGTGTTTGCATATGGTCCGCGCTCCTTCCCCTTTCGGAAGAAGGTTCGCTCGCCGAATCCCTGCAACATTAGCGTCGTTTGCCCGGCAGCCACTTTCGCACAAAGCTCCATTTTCCCTCCATTGTGCTGGATCTACTGCAATGCAAACATTGGTTCAATACCATCGATACGTGCCGCATTCCATAATTGAGCAACCTCAGTAAGTACACTAGGCTTCGGAACCTCTTCAACAGCGCAGCGGGAGCAGCTCTCCCGGACTCTCGTATCTCGACGCCTCAATCACTCGCCGCGGTTCTCAGTGAGTTTTATACTGACAACGCAGAAGGGCCTGATGGCAGACCAGACCCCTGGCCCCCACCCGTACTACAGCGGTTACATGAACGACCAATACGTCCACTCGGACAATGAACAGGTGAGTCGAGGCTTCGCCATGCGCAATCCTCTCCTTGGCGCCAACGCTACCCTGCCATCCTCGTTCATGGGTCGGACGGCGGGCGCAACAGGCGGTTTAGGGAGTGAGTTTGGTGGACATTTGGCAGAGAGGCTACCGGGCGAGAACGCAGTACATGCAGAGCGAAGGTTTGTCCCGCCAGCTACCTTGAGCGCTCGCCAAGACGAGTGGCACGCGCATCACTTAGACATGATGCGTGGAGGCGAGCCATCGGGACCAGTCATGAGCGCTGCGGACCAAGTGGCCATGCTCAATTTGATTCGCTCTCAACAGAAACTCTTGAATCAGATGCATATGCAGAACGCGCATCTAGTCCAGCAGAATGGGATCGGTGCTGGCTTTCACGGTGGCAGTCTCTGGAACAGCATGGCGATGCATACACCTCAGCTGGCCCCTGCATTCCCTGATGGCGATATGCCGCTGTCCTCGCACGCATTTGGTCATGACGAAAGGACGTTCCACTGCCCGATGGACGGCTATCGCAACTACGACAATACCACTCATCTACGAGACCACCAGCCGGGCTTTATGGTGAACGAGACGCCTGTCATGGGAGGCAGGGGCAAGCTAGCTTCCCATCATCAGCTCTCGAATCACCAGTTCGGTGGTCTACCCAACTACCGGAAGCGTAAGTGCTCCTCGCCAATTTCGTTCGCACTGATACTGACCTCCTGATCCAGCTTCTTCTTTCCACGGCTTCGTAGAGCCCAGCCTAAGCGCGCACTCTACTCCTCACCAACAGCCTGCCCGTCTGCCGCCAGTCTCCAACTTTGCGCCAGCTCGTCGCCCAATGCTTGGTCCTGGCGGCGACGACATCAGCCGTATCTCGTCTCCGCAGCACAATCATGCGCATCCCTCTCAAGCCGCAGGCTCCACCGACGCCAAGCAACCGCGTGGCAGGATCGATTCTGCGCAGCCGACTCCCATGATGCCGCAAGAAGAGCTGCCCAAGTACCCTCCTCCAGCGCCAATGCTTCCGGCCAACACCCGCCAGCCAGTCTATCTACATCATCAACAGCTACTGCATTTGACTGACCTGGGAACACACAATCAAATCCCATCCATCAAGGACTACGGTCTGGCGCACGCGGTTCTTCAGCGGTTTGGTGCCTTTCTGCCCGCAATGCAGCGTTTCAATGAAGTTGTCGATCAATACAACAAGAATCTGCTTGACACTCAGCAATTTTTCCTCGCGTTGTACGAGCTCTTCTACTGGTCGGACTCCTCAAACCTGCTGGAGATGCTCAAGGACCATATTCCAAGTCATTTTGACGTTACGAATGTCAGCGACTTCTATGCGCGGTTGCGGTCTACGGTCGAAGATCGTGCGAAGAGATACAAATACTTTGGCACAATGAGAGATACATTGCGTAGTTGGGCAGGCAAGAAGGCTGTCGAGCAGGACGAGGGCGGCGAGTCTTCCGATGGAGATTACGAAGGTCCTCAGGTAGCCCCGGCGAGCAAGAAGACGAGGTGGCAGCCTAGACGTGCGTCCACGCGCACAAAAGCACCGTCCCTGATCGTCAAGCTTCCAGTCGATGCGTCCGCTCTGCTCTCTAGGCTGGGAGCGATTGACACTACGCCTGACAAGCCGCGCAGTCTGAAGAAGCGGCCGAGGAACGCCTTCAAAGCCTCTGAACGCCTGTCAGAGACAAGTGACGCCAATGAGGGCAATGAGCCTACGGCCACTCGTCAGAATGCACCAGACCGCCCAAATTTGATCGTCCAGGAGGATCCGGAGACTGGTGGCGACGTCCTCATCAACAAGAAGACCAACAAGCCACTGCCGGTCAGTCAAACGCCGGCCTGTTGGATTGACCACGTCGGTCCGATCTACAAGACCCGTTGGGAGATACTGGCTCGCGAAAGCAAGCCATACATCCACGAGCCGTGCAAGCAAGGCTTCGAGCATCCGGGCTTGGTCAGGCAACACCACCCGCCGAGAGCTTCCGCTAAGGGCGAGAACGGTAATTGGTGCACTGACATGCTCGCGAAGATGGAGAACGGTGACTGGCAGGAATGGGATCACCACGAGAGTTGCAAGGTCACCGAGCTCAACATCAATTACACTATGGTAAAAGATGGGTATGTCATCAACGACCAGGAGAGTCTTGACAAGATCGAGCGTGCCGTCAGCAAAGGTCTGGAGTTCAAGGTGCAGGCGAGCTTGTGGGAAGATGCGCAGATGGAACAGGCGGGTGCGAACGCGAGCGTTCCCACTAGCTCTGCTGAGCTTAAGCACCACACTGACAGGACGTCCCTGCCCGCTGTGACTTCAGCGACCAGCTCCCGTACTCAAGCGACCGCGACCATACCAACGTTTGCTTCAAAGGCCACTCCGAGCACTGCGACAAGCAAGGCGCCTGTCAAGAAGGTGCCAGCGAAGCGTGCCAACCCTTCGCCTTCCAAGTACGGCCTCACGCCACAAAAGCGTAGGTATGTTGTTGCGGGCGCTGGCGACGACGACAAAGAAGCAGAGGCTCGTGCTACCGAGATACTCTCCAGCGGCGGCAAGGGTCGCAAGTGAGGGTCGGTTGGTCCTAGGGGCGCTGCAAAATTGCTTGAACTCTGGTCCAGCATCGAATGCTTGAGGAGATTTTTCTTAGGTTTTGGCCGGTGGTTCCTTTGGCTCACTATACGAGTGACTGTGGTGATAATATGACGTTGGCGGTACATGGTCGGCACTTGATGCTCTTTGCGGACAGAGGATTACCCTGAGTTGCTTGGAGGACGAAAGCATGTGGTGTTCTGGCCACCGGCTGGTGTCGACGTGCTAGAGTTCAGTGTAGACTATAGCAAGCACCGTAGTATCAGATCGATTGGCCTGTACATCAAAGTAGTAAAGAGTTCTCATACGGATCCAGTCTTGAAGGCCAGTAGACGTGCAGGTGGCTCCAGGCTGACAGGAAGTGCCTCTGGCGAATACTAATCCGTCTTGAGTGCCAGTGACCATTATGACCGCTGTAATCTGACAAGATCTGAACTTCTCAGCGCTCACTCTGGAACAGAAGCTCACCCAGTCGTGTCGTGACTCGTGAGAAACTCCAACTTATCGTAAGATCTCAGGCGATTATTTGCGGACTAGCTCCCGTCTTGCCGTGTCCATTGAGAGCTGGAGGTCAGAGCCGACTTTCGGAACTTGCATTTCTCCAACACCGAACATCTTGGAGATTTTCATGTTGCATCTCGCCTTAACGTTGAATGGTCCCGTCTATGCCGAGTCAACATCACTGAGCAGGCTAGAACATTGTCATGGCGCAAGAGGCAGTCGAGAAGAGACCAAAATCTTTCGAAGCGCTCACGCCAGCCCTTGCAGAATGGATCCTGGACTATACCAAAAGTATGGGCTTTGCACGCACTACGCCCGTACAAGCTATGGCAATTCCTCTGTTGATGGGCAACAAGGATCTTGTGGTCGAGGTAGGGGCGGGTTCTTTCCCATCATGTTGCCTGCGCTGATGTGCGATGCAGGCTGTCACAGGCAGTGGCAAGACCTTGAGTTTTCTACTACCGATCGTCACACGAATATTGAGTGCGGACGAGCCGAATAAGAAGGGCTATGTGCGAAGCATAGTCGTCGCGCCGACCAAAGAACTCGCAGCCCAAATCTACGATGTATTGCAAGGCCTCTTGAAATTTCATCCGCCATCAGCTGCTCTGTTGGACCCGAAGCCTGAGCGGCGCGACGACGAGGATGTCGAGATGGAGGACTCGCAAGCCATTCCGCCAGGGCCATACGTGATACCGCAATTGCTCATCGGAGGGCGCACGAAGCTCAACGAGGATCTATCCACATTCTCCAAGCTCAACCCGAATGTCTTGATTGCAACCCCTAAACGCCTGGTCGAAGTCCTGCAGTCATCAAGAGTAACCTTGAAGCGGCATGTATTCGATTTGCTAGTCCTAGACGAAGCAGATAGGCTGCTTGACCCGAATTTCCAGCCGGATCTACAACGAATACTGGAGCTTGTACCAAAAGAACGACGGACTGGACTGTTCAGTGCTTCAGTGTCCGAAGCTGTCAACGAGCTGGTGAGGGTCGGCATGCGTTATCCATTCAAGATCAGTGCGAAAGTGCGGAGCAAAAGCGGTGCACTAGACAAAAGGACGCCCGAGAGTCTGAAGCTGTGCTATATCACCGTCAGGCCAACGCACAAGCTGCCTGCTCTTAAGCGCATACTAGAGCAGTCGCAAGCGGAGAAGAGTATTCTCTATGTCTCAACTCGGGCTGGCGTAGACTACTGGAAAGATATTTTGGGACCACTGCTTGGGGTACGGGTGTTTCCTGTTCATGGCGACTACAAGGCTCCTATTCGCGCGAAGAATCTCGACAGGTTCCGGAATTGCACTACACCAGCAATCCTCTTGACGACTGATGTTCTGGCCCGCGGCATTGATATCCCCGACATCGACCTAGTGGTCCAACTTGATCCACCTAGCCAACCGAAAGACTTCATCCACCGATGCGGCCGATCCGGGAGGGCTGGTAAGCGGGGCATGGCAGTCACTTTCCTGACCGCTGGCAGCGAGGCTGATTACGTCAAGTACCTGGACCTGCAAGGGACAAAACTGGAGCCGTACCTTTCACCGCCAGAAGTCACCAGTGATGATGCTATGCATGCCATACGGACCATGAGGAACATATTGATGCAGAAGCGCGAGTACCACGACAGATCGCAGAAAGCCTTTGTCAGCTGGGTACAAGCTTACACCAAGACACTGCCCGCGGACATCTTTAACATAAAGAAGCTCGACTGGGCAGAAATCGGCAAAGCTTGGGCACTCTTGCGCTGGCCAAAGATGCCAGAGCTGAAGCGCCATTTCTTGGAGGCTGTTGCAGATCGCAAGTCCGGACTAGATCTCCCAGTGGAGCTAGACTTGGACAGCTTGGCGTACGCCGACAAAGTGCGTGAGGCTACGCGTCAGGAGGCATTAGCTGCTCGCGCACGAGGCGAGAAGCCAAAGCTGCCTACGAAACTTGCAGGTGCTTTTGCCGACGCTAAGCGGCGGAAAGAGAACGCATGGAGCGGCCAGAAGGAGGCTAAGGCTGTGAAGGAGGCCCGGCGAGAGCGCAAGGAGGTGAGGAGGAAAGCTGAGAAGGCTGGAAAGATGTCTGAAGCAGAGAGGCTGAAGGAAATGGAGCTGGAGAGTCTCATTGCGAAGGTTAGAGAGCGAAATGCAGCTCAGGCTAACGATGATGAATTCGAGGGGTTCGACTGAGCCAGTGTCGCTCGTTGACAGACGTGACGAGCAGCTGCGTTGCAACTCAATCTAGATATGCATTCGTCTTTCATCACTTTCCAGGTTGAATCTCGAATTCTACGATATTTCGACCACGTGAGTATGGACGATCACATGCAACGAACGCTGACACGTGCATTCCGTCATCACCTGATTCGACCCACTTTGCTTGCTGGGCGAATGGCTGAACTGCGGCATTACTGGCTCAGCAGAACCTCGATGCTTACTCTGGAGAGAGTCAATGACATTCCCACATTGAAGTCAGAGCACTCACCGCTGCATGTATATCAGCCTTCACTACTATGCGCAGGTCTCAGCACGCAACCTGGTTTGCCTTTCGCTGCGGAGCATTGGAGCTGCAGGGACGGTTGCGGACGTGGGGAAAGCGCATCCACGGGATCTCGGGATTGCCCGACCGGATGAGGCTGGCGATTGCTCTGCAACTTCTGAACCCGCGCCTGATCTTCTTCTCTTCATTAACATTCCGTCTTCAGAGCTATGTGAGTTCAATTGGCCGCATTCAACTCACCTTACCGCTGAGCATTCGGTCACGCGACATTGTTACTTCGATCGCGATCTCCATTCTTCTTTCAAGCGGTTCATTTCATTACGGCGTATCTGGACATTCTTCGTCGGCGTTTTGATCTCCAAGCTGCCGCAGCGACTATCGATAACCTCTGCAGCGAAGGCCATCCGTCATTGTTCGAATCGCACCACCACCACGACGGCAGCAACTCCGGCACCATAGGTGGCTCACAGGCATTGCGCAAGCTCGTTCATGAATTAGAGCAGAATAGACAATTGATGTTGTTAGATCACCTAACTGACCCAGCGTCTGACTTCCATTATCACTTCGCCATTGGCAGGACCTCGCCCGACGCCGAACACAGTCTTCAAGCCTCACCCCCGAGCAAGACCAGTACCTCGACGCACGTATTATCACATCGTGTCCTAGGCAGCGGATCGGAAACCATGGCCGCCCAGAATTACTTCTCATCGGCTTCGCCAACGGTGGTCCTTCCACCTCCTTCTCAGCAGGATCAATACTTTGGCAATCAACACTACATGAACGGCCTCAATAACGGCAACACATCGAACGTGTTCGCGAACACATCAGCATTTGCAGCCAACAGCTCCATTCCGCCAACTCCCGGATCCATGGCTGGCCGCAAGCGCTCTCGAGGCGATATTAACGATGTCGAGGAAGAGGAGGGCCGCATGGACGATGGCTCAGTCGTCACTCCGACGGACAACGATGTCGACATGCATCACGAAGAGCAGACCAACCACACCCAGGTTCGACCCGTGCATCAGAAGCGTCCGTCTATCAGCAGCCGCAAGTCTCAGCGCCGTGACCGTGGGGGATCCGGCTCAGGCGACCTGGCGCAGCTGCTAGTCCCGCAGGCGATACGTGAGGCCGCAACAGAGCCATTGATCGACGAGGCGACGCGTGTCCTGGGCATTAGCTGGACGCGTATGGACTCGACTGAGGCGCTCAGCATCACTCAGGCAGCGTATGCGAAGTATATCCAGAACCACTACCCAAGTCTGAAGGACGTCGCAGTCTGGTTCGAGTACAGGGGCATTCCAGGCTATCTCGTGCAGGCTCGCAATGCATACAATGGGCTCCAGGAATACTACATCTTCTCCGACGACTTGACGGAAGCTCGTTTGGTCACATCTGAACCGGCCCAGCTGATCCCAAGGCTGCAGATGTTGCCTGCCTTGCATTTGGCGGCACCTGGAGGACACATTCGTGCTGAGGTGGACCCGATCACTGCAGCACAGAACGAAGTCAACGGTGTGCAGGAAGCAATTGTCAACGGCGACCATGAAGCCAGCAAGTTCTCGCAGGAAGTGTTTGCGCTGAGCCGTCGCATTCAGGACAGTGCCCATCAAGCGCCGGGTGCGTGTGCTGCACACTCGATGGAGCTGGACTAGGAGCCAAGCTTCGAGCATGTCACCGTCTGTCCTTGGCATTCGGACGATCCCAGACACGTGTGATCGCCTGACGTGCTCTAGATGTCACAGTGCGTTCAGCATGAGGCGGCTGCGGGCGACCTCACCTTTGCTTCTAAATTGTCCTTTTGCATAGCACCGGGTCGGAGTTGGGTTTGGCGGGTCTGCTCTGGATGATTGCTTGCTTCTACTCGGCTGTCGTATGCCTTCTATACGGTATCTGTCCTCCGAAAAAGTACGACGGCTCTTCAATGACGCAGAGCTCGTCTTTGCTCCTGCTGCTGCTGTTACAAGCGCAGCCACTCATGTACTATAGATTATTACCATCACGAAATGACATGAACATCGTTATGACCATGGTCTCGTGGATTTATGAGTCTTGAAAGCCGCTCGAGGTCTTGCTCATGTCGCGAAAAACATAAACGCTCGTGGAAATGTGCTTGCTTGCAAACATGTAGATAAAGAAGCCCTGATGACGACTTCGGAGGTTTCGCATGGCATTCGCCGACGCCTCACAGTCGAGCTTCACCAGCAACCTCGCCTTCAAGAGCTCTCCCGCGCATCCTGGCCTTCTGCCGCTACCTTACACGCATAAATAGCCCGCCATGGCGGAGGGAATGTATGTGAACCTCTTGAGGAGGTGGAAAGCTTCGGCTGACAAGCGCAGGTTCTACAACGTCTCGGGCGGCTACGTCGAAGGCATCGTTCGAGGCTACCGCAACACTCTCCTCACCCAGCAGAACTATGGCAACCTGACCCAATGCGAGACTATCGATGGTGTGTTTCTATGACTTGGAAGAGGGTGTACAAATCGGGCTGACAGTGGGATATGCGCAGACGTCAAGCTCCAACTCGGTCCAGCATACGGCGACTTCCTCTCCGCCCTCCCACCGAACCCATCCACATCCGCCCTCGCCGACAAGACGCTTGACAAGCTCGTCGCCGAATTCCGATATGTGCAGGCAAACGCGACGGGCTCATTGTCCCAGTTCATGGACTACCTGACCTACGCCTACATGATCGACAACGTCGCACTCCTCATCACCGGTACACTACACGAGCGAGACACACGAGAACTGCTGGAGCGATGTCATCCGCTTGGCTGGTTTGAGACGATGCCTGTGCTCTGCGTAGCGACGAATATTGAAGAGCTGTACAACAGTGTCTTGATTGAGACACCACTCGCTCCATACTTTAAAGGCTCGCTCAGCCACCAAGACCTCGATGAGTTGAACATCGAAATTGTGCGGAATACTCTGTACAAGAACTACCTCGAGGACTTCTACCGATTCGTGAACGAGGACCCGAGCATCAAGGGAACGCCAACGCAGGAGGTCATGTCTGAGATCTTGGAGTTCGAGGCTGACAGGAGGAGTATCAACATCACCATCAACTCATTCGGCACAGAGCTGTCCAAGCAAGAGAGGAAGAAGCTATACCCGAACTTCGGCCGTCTGCACCCTGAAGGCACGCTCATGCTGTCACGCGCGGAGGACCCGGAAGGCGTGCGCATCGCGGTGGACGGCGTCTCAGACTACAAGAGCATGATGGACCAAACCGGCATGGGTGGCGGCTCGGGCGGCGTAGGTAACCAGAGCGGCGGCATCGGTGGCGGTGACGAGGGCAAGAGCTTGGAAGACTTGTTCTACCAGAAGGAGATGGAGATTAGCAAGCTGGCGTTCACGTATCAGTTTACGCATGCGGTGGTGTATGCGTGGGTCAAGTTGAGGGAGCAGGAGATTAGGAATATCACTTGGATTAGTGAGTGCATTGCGCAGAACCAGAAGGATAGGGTGGGGAATTATATTTCTGTATTTTAGGGTTTGGATGATGTTGTACGCAATCGGAGAGCGAGCCTGGCGCTGACAGTATGTGCATTTGCGTAATCAGAATGTGAGTTTCAGTCAGTTGTGGAATGGCTGACTTCCACTTCTTTGGCTAGATTTCTCCTATCTGGCGATATACTGACAGGTCCATGGTGGCACGCAGCTTCTTCAACATGCATGCAGTGACTCTCCAAATAGCAGCGTTCTGCGCTCCAGTTGGGCAAGGTGCAAGTGTCTTATGACACACAGTCTTCGGTCCAGCTTGAAGCCTGCAGTCTAGACCAGGCATCGCGACAGTCAACCGACGAGGACCGACTTCTTGGCAGTTAATCGTTTGATCGTGGTGACACGGCCATCGATCAACCGGTCATCGTGCTTCTTCATCAACCAATCAATCATGGTATATGCAGACTTTTGCTTGGTTGATCGGTCCAATTTGAGATGTTGTTCATGCTACAATAGCTGGTTGTTGTTGTTGTCATTATTTTACCCAAACACTAACCCTACGGGTGCTCGGCGATGCTCGGCCCGTAGAATCGGCAGCTAGAAGAAGTTCTAGTGTCCGATTGGTCAGAAAGAGCTCCGAGCACGTGACTTTACTTCGATCAACCACTCATCGGATCAATCAAACACGCCGAAGAACCCCTATCGATCAACCAACAATCAACCATAAGCGCCGACGACGACCAGTCAACCACTAAAAGCACTGATTATATGATCGGTTGACTGTTGCGATGCCTGGTCGAGACGTGTGTAACCTCTTGAACTGCGTACCTCACTTGGACTGACGGCTCTCGCGCCATAACTTATATGTCAACCGCAGGCCCGCATTAGCTCTCAACTTCATGTTGAAGAAGCACATGAGCCAATCTCCAAATGTATGTCTCGGGTCGGTCGACTGCTGTGCATTTTGCCGGCCGTCCTGCGTCTCGGTCGCATTCGACAGTCCTAGCTCCTCCTCGCCCACCTCACAATGCCGACTCACTCACAACCCTGAACCTCGGCGGTGCGCGCAGATGCTCCTTCTTAATAACATTGTGCGCGATGCGGGAGGCTTCCCGTCTGCGAGCGTTACTGTCGTCCACGCAGTACCACCAACGCTTCATTGTCTTCACGCATGCGTCTCCTAACTGCTTGCGGAGACTGGTGTTGTGAGGGACCAAGGCCGGGATTACCACCGCGAGATCCATCTTGCACGTGGAGTAGACTTCGAGTCTCCCGAATCGGCTCAGGAGATATGAAATGCAGCCCTCGTAGCAGGAGTGGGCGCCAATGTTTGCGGCATATCGAAGCACCATCCTAAGTGCTATGTCGTTGGAGATGCCAAGTTCTTGCGCTGGTCTGAGGAGATCATGCTCGATGCAATCCCAGATTGCTGATACGACTTGTGAAAGAGAACATGACCATTTCTGAGCTTTGCGCTCCGCCTCGAGATTTCGTATGGCTCGAGCGAGCGTTAGGAGACGATGCGTGGTCCATCGTTTTGCTTTCGGAGTCTTGAGTCGAAAGACGTCATAATCCGCGCAGAGTATGTCCACAAAGAGGCGCCTTAGCTCTTCTTTGTACTCGTTGTTCACCAGGGTCTGAGGTCCAAGCTCATGGTTGATGGCGTGAGTCGTGTCGTCCTGGCCTGTCTCTTCGAATTTAGAGTACGGCGGCGGTGCGATTCTCGTGTCCATGGTGGCCCGTGAAAGGTACGATGGGATCGAAATAGTTTATATGTAGCGTGTACTGCTATGTCTGATTCAGCAGGTTCGCGAAATGTAGTGCAAGGAGCGAGGTTTCTTGGTCTGTATATAAGCAGAAGATAATGCATCATGGTTTCGCTGGTGCTGTACATGATGACCAATTGTAATGGTACGCAAGCAACGGTGGTGATGTCCTGGTAAGCATTAGCCATGCTAAGACTGGCAGATTGGTGGAAACATTTCTTAGCGAATAACAGCTCGACCCCTTGAGTAGAACCTGATGAGGGTGTATGAGCTTTGATCGATATAAGATTTCGTTGAGGGAGTGAGGCTAACGGAGGGAAATTAGAGACGATCGAGAGGTATGAGTAGTCGACAGAGTGAGAGTGATAGACGCTGGTGAGTGTGGTTAACGTTCGTGAGAGTGGGTGACGTTCATGAGAGTAGGTGACATTAGCGAGGATGACTGATGTTGGTGAGAGTTGCTTAACGTGAGCGTGAGATGCTTGACGTGGGTGAGAGTTGCTTGACATGCTTGAGAGGTGATCCGCGTGGATGAGAATGGCTGACGTGAGTGAGAGTGATCTGACGTGTGCATCATTTGATATGCTGTCAAAAACTATTTGAGACCATAGCCAATGTCACAAGTAATCATAGTCTAGGCGATGGCCACGAAAGCCAGCCCTGCGAACATGGCAGCCCCGGCGCGCTTCTTGGCGGCGAGGGCCTTAGCAGTGGTAGATGTGCCAGATGAAGAACCTGTTTTTGAGGCGGCACTCCCAGTAGTAGTAGAAGCGTGGGAGCCAGATGAACCAGAAGTCTCGCCAGTCGTGGCAGTTGCACCAGAAGTGGTCGCGGCGTTGGAGACCGCTGCTCCCAGCGTCGGCAGTGCCACGTTGCCAGACACTTCCCACGTGCCAGAAGTGTATGCTGGGCAGGATGGAGGCGAGTTGCTTGGCGAGTAGGCGCTCATTGAGATACTGGATGGCGTCAGAGTAGCCCATTGAGATGACAGATTCTCGAAGTCTGGCGAGATTGGCGTGGGTGTTCCTGTACGGGTGTAGCCATCGACAACACCAGAACCAGTGGAGGCAGGAGGGCCATAGGAGATGAGTCCGTAGTCGTTGGTCTCCTCAATCCATTCGTAGATGATACTGCCGGACCTGCGAAGTCAAAGTCAGTCTGAAGGTACAGTCAGGAAAATCAGTGACAGCATCAGTCAATCAACAGGTCAACAGTTTGACTGGTTGGTCAGGTCGTTGAGGCGGCCATCAGCAAGTTGATGCGTCATGTAACCTGTCAGCTGCTGTTGAGGCGTCAACTGCGTCAAGCCGTCACGTCAAACACATCAACCAGTGTCAACGGCGTCAACCGTCATCAACCGCGTCAACTGATGTCGAACGTTGATTGACCAAAGAAATTACTGTCCTGAGCTTAATAATGTTGACTTACCAAGTCCCGTCCATGTCGGGTCCAAAGATTGCCGCCTGGTCACCAAATGTACGTGGCCGGACGGTCTGCAGCCCGTGTTAGCATAGGTGACCTAACATGAGAATGATACGGGACCTTACATTGCAGCCAGTCTCGGAAAAGAAGATCGGTACACTGTAGTTTGCGGCCATGGCTTGCAGCTGAGAATAACCCGAGGTCATGTACGAGCTGTCACCACACCATTCGTATGCGTTAAGACTGAAGAAGTCCGTGGCCTCGGAGCTGTTACCTCCGCAGGCAAGGTAGTTCTGCAAATTCGGACGCAGGACAGCAATATCAGCGGCAGAGTAGCCGACTGGAATCGCGCGGTAGCCCTTGCTGTCTCTGTAGGCTTTCATGTCGCGAATCGCTGCTTTGACGAACGGCGCCGCGATGGAGTCGGCTCCAGTGTTGAGGACCTCGTTACCGACGAAGAAACCTGCGACGTTGTCGTACGATGCGAAAGCCTAGACGAAAAGGTCAGATTGCCTTCAAGGCGGACATGAGCGAGTGGCGTACTTACATCCATCACTTTTTGGTATGCAGAATACTGCGTGGAGTTCCACACGGGTGAGGCGCCAATGATGTAGGTCGAGAAAGTGTCGAGATCAATCCAGGTGTAGATACCGGCATCCGAGAAAGTAGACATGCAGCTACTGTGATCGGCAGTCGGGTCGACATGGTAGACACGAACCGAGTTGACACCAAGAGTCTTCATCAAAGCAGCGTCGAGTGAGCATTGGTTGCCGTCCGCGAGCGGGTCATCGTTGGTCAATTGGTAAGCGACACCTAGACATGGTCGTCAGACGGGCTCTCGCAATTGAAATTGGTGGAGTAGGATATACCTCTGACAAAGAATTGTTGGCCTGACTCCAGGAAGAACTTGGCGCCTTTGGCGACAACCGGGGAGAGGGCAGTCGTGAGAGTGGCGAAGGATGCCACTGCACATCCCAGAAGGAACTTCATTGTGGGTATGAAAAATTGAAGGCCGACTTTCAGACCTCCCTCAAACAGAAGCTGGTGGCTAAAGCAGTGGGTGGTGTTGCTGTCGAGAAAATCGCGAGTGCTGTCTTGCCTCGGAGAAATTGTCAATCTGAAGGGTACCACAAAGAAGTTCAGAGGGAAGAAAGGAACAGTTGCAACGCTGCTTCGACAAACAAACGAGTGTCCTTGCCGACTCGCGCAATAGCAGTCACTGCCGTGTGAAGGTATGGAAGGAGAGCCTTGAGAAAGCAGGAAACCGCTTGCAAACACACGCCACACCTACTGCGCACCTACTCTACCCGCACCGCAATGTTGACAAGAAACGCCTTAGCGGCTGATCCTCCAAGATAATGGACGCTAGTCCGCACTCTAGCGAGCCATAAGGTCCGGTGTTTGATAGCATTGGATCAAGTGATGACGGTGATACGCTCCCGTTGGAGTACGAGACGCCGTTGGTTGAACAGGCGAAGCGGGCACAGAAGTTGTGGTTCTTCGAGCTCAGGATCATGATCGTTCTATTTCGACTACCAATGCTGCTCTTGCGTGTAGAGCGTACGTTAGGAGCTGTCGCCATTGAGGAGTGCCATGTACATTTTTTCGGACGCGCAACAACGCTCATTAGACTTCGGTAGTCTCGACGACGGCTAGATGCAGAAGGCCCAACAAGACGATGTAGCCGCGATATATGTCCCGAAGGCCGTTTTTGATATTGGTCGCGCTAGTGCCTGTCATTTGGTACCCACATGAAACGGTGGTATTACCTGCACGTGTTCGCGACATCGAATGCAGCAAAAATCTCCATCGCGGCACATGCAATGTATCAAGCCTGTCATACTCGTTCAACGTATCAAGCTTGTCATACTCGTTCACAGGCCATGACCAAAGAACTGCTTCCTACGCTCGCAGTGGCTACCAGACTGACCTCCATCTCCACGGCTCTGGAGAGCCGAACTCCAAAGCTTATTCGCGCATCTGGACCACAAGTGCACGGCACAACACCACCAAAGATCTGTTTCCGTTTACTGATATGGCGACTCGTAGCGAGCGCTCTTGCCACCGCAGCATGCGCGATCATGGCAATACGAAGGCAGCATCCTGTTCTCAGTCATCCCGGTATCGCAATACGCGCCTGAATGGCATAAACAGAAGGACTACAATTCAGGATTTGGGCTGGAAGTAGATTGCTTTGTGACATTGACTGCTTCACTTTGAAATTGGTTCAATGCTCGACATGCTCCTGCTACAGGCCTGTTCCTACATTACAAACCCTTCCACCAGACAGTCTTCTCCAGCTCAACCGTATCGACCAAAGCATCTTGCTTCCCACTTCCGTCCATAACCAAGACATCATACTTACCTGCCTCAGCTATCCAACTATCCCGAATCTCATCCCAATAGCTGACCGCATATTTCAATGATGTCTCTACTGCAACACTCTTGCTCTCAGCGGCCTTGACATGGACCTTCGCGAAAGCCTTCAACTCTTTTGGCGGCCGACGAATGCTTGGAGCCTGCTGGCGAACATACAGCTGCACCACCACCTGCCCGTCCAGCTTCCCCGTGTTCTTGACAAGCGGAGTAGCCCGCAGCCTGGCCTCCAGGACATCCTGGCTGGTCTTTTGCACCTTCAGATCGGACAGCTGGAAGCTGGTGTATGATAAGCCGTATCCAAACGAAAAGTTGACATCGCGTCTGACGGCATCATAATGCCTATACCCGACGTAGACATCCTCGCCATACAGCGTCCTGCCACCTTCACTGCGATAGTTGTAGAACGCCGGATTATCCTCGACCCTCTTGGGCCAGCTCAAGCTACTGCGGCCGCTTGGGTTGACATCGCCGAAAAGTACATCTGCAATAGCATTACCAGTCTCGTTACCGCCATACCACGCTTGCAGCAAACCCGCAACCTTGTCCAGCCATGGCATCTCGACTGGCGTCCCAGATTGATTCACAACAATAGTCTTTGGATTCGCCTGTGCGACGGCGCTGATCATGTCGTCCATACGACCTGGCAATTTCATGTCTGCTCGGTCAGCGCCTTCCCCTTCCCAGTCGCCATTCAGTCCAGCACAAATGACGACCTGCTCAACTTTTTTCGCGAGTCCAACTGCTTCAGCTATTGTCTCATCCATATCGCGAACCCAGGCGCCACCTATTCTGAATCCGCCGCCACCGAATTGAACCATTCCGGCACCGCCAAGCTTGCTTGTAGGCGCGGAAGCGAACTCGAGCTTGACGTGGTACGTCTTGCCTGGCTCAGCGCGGAATGTGCCCTTCTCTTCCACAGTGGCACACCCAAACATCGCCGTGCCCTGCCGCTGTTTCGTAGCATTGTCGATGACTTCCTTGCCATCCACATACATCTTTCCGGTCCCATACACACAGAGACCGAGCTCATACTCCCCAAAGCGGTCCGCGTGAAAGTAGCCCTCGACGTCCGCATACCACAATTCGCTCTTTAGGTTCGGGTTTTGATAGTCCGGCAACATTGCCAAAGCAGAGTCCAGTTGGATTTCGTCTACGGCAGCTCGATCCTCATGCGAGGGCGCTTCATTGAAAGCTCGAAAAATAAGACCTCGTTGGCTATTGGCATCCGCGCTGATCGTGAGTTGGCTCGATACGAGAGGCAATTCCTTGTGACTGTAGCATCCAACGGCATGCTTCATCTTGCTTGCGTCCTGAAGCTTACTTTGTACGCCTTCCCACGGCGACACAGCATAGTAGGGTCTCATCGAGCTGCTGCCACCCCCACAGAAAACACTGACTTTCGCGTTAGGTCCGATGAGCAGTAGATCTTTGTCCTTGCTCAACGGCAAGACGCCATTATCATTCTTGAAAAGCACAATGCTTTCGCCTGCTATCTTTCGTAGCAGCGCCGCAGTCTCTGGAGTGTCAAGCTTACCCTCTTCTGCTCCTTCCTTGACGCCACTCTTCGCACATTGATTGACAAGCTCCAGCATGTTCCTTGCGCGCTCGTCAATGGTGTGCATCGCCACTTTTCTTGAGCTGACGACATGGCTGAGCAGACCGCTCCTCCAGCGGGTTGGGCCAGGCATCTCGAGATCAAGGCCGGCATTGATGGCCTCGCTAGTTGAGTATGTACCAAACCAATCACTCATGATTGTACCCTGCCAGCCAAGCTCGTTTCGAAGAATGGATTGCAGGGTCCTGGGATTTTCGCTGAGGTGGGTACCATTTAGCTTGTTGTAAGCAGTCATGAAAGCCTTTGGATGAGCATCGCGTACTGCGATCTGGAATGGAAGCAGATAGATCTCTCGCAAAGCTCGGTCGGTGACAATGGCATCCACCGCAGTCCTCTCGTGCTCCTGATCATTAGTCACAAAGTGCTTGATAGTCGCCACAACGCCAGTGCTCTGTATGCCGTTTGTCAGGCAGGCGGCGCCTTGGCCAGCCAATACTGGGTCTTCTGATATAGACTCAAAGCCCCTGCCACCCAGAGGACTTCGTTGCATGTTGATGCATGGACCTAATAGTATATGGGCCCCTTTCGCCTTCGCCTCTTCGCCCATCAGCTTCCCAGCCTCCAATAGTAGCTCTTGATTCCATGTCGCGCCCAGCGCAGTACCACAGGGGAAGCATGCGGCCGGTACCCCATTGAAGAAGCGTGTGCCTCGTACACCATTAGGCCCATCGGACAACCTCAAAGCTGGGACATGGTGCTTGTGAAGAGGTACTGTATGCCAGAAATCGGTACCTGAAAGCAATGTCAGTGATCTTCTTGTTTGGGTCGGGGGACCGTTATGCGATCCTCACCTGCGAGTAGACTGATCTTGTCCTCGAGCGTAAGCTGGACAAGGACTTCCTCCACGTCAATAGCGGCCATGTTGTCTCGGATGCAACACACTTGAACGTGTGGAAGGGTAGCTCTTTGAGACAAGACAACCTAGACCTACCGAACCTTACCTGACACATGTTACTTACGCGAACATGACTGCCGCTGCTACGCTGCCCTGCTTGCCGCCTGCTGATTCGGACGCTTTGCGGCGAAGCAGTAATCGAGCATGACGAAAGGGGGGTTGGGGAGGCAGAAGGTGTATGCGACATGCAGGTTGCCGGTCTGATACCGGGCAGAAGAGCTGTGCGTCGCCCGGCGTGAGCCCGAGCTTGGGAAAGACAGGCACTTCTTTCAAGTCTTGGGGGTGTGCGTATCATCAGAGGTGGCATTCACTCCGCGAGACTATCAGAATCATGGCGCCTCTTTGGAAGCCTCAGCCACGGAGGTTCCGGGTTGGGGAAAGCCGTTAGAGAAACAAGCCTTCAAACGGTGTCAGCCTCACGATCCGTTTAATCTGCTGAGTCGGCATCATTGCAAATTTTGATTGGGCATGAACCTCGGCAAAGTATTCAAAACTAATGGCAGTCCAAATGTCAATCTCATTCAACAACCACAAGGTGTGGCTCCCGTCTCCGAACCACGATCTTACCGATCGGGTTGCGCAATTGCCAAGAAGCATCTGCCAGCGGGCAAAGCACTGCGGGCAGCGAGTATGGGAGGCGTGCCAGACTCTGTGTGAGCAGTATAGCACGTGTAGTTTGGCGAATGACTGGCGATGAGGTAAATTAGTGGAACCAGCTTGTCCCTAGCAACAAATTCTCTGAGCAGGAAAGCGCATTTCATACATCCCTGAAGTAGTCAGAGAAGTCACTCTTTTCAGTAGAGATCAGGATCATGGCATATGGGAAGAGTATTGTGCGAGTGGGCTTGATCGGTAACACCTTGCGAGTGCTTGAACACCTCCACCCAACGCTGACAGGTCGCAGGCTGTGGCGAGGTATGAAAACAGTTCCTGGTTTTTTTCGACTCGCCATGCTTCTCCAGAATGTACCGGAAGCAGTGATAGAGAATACCTTACTGCTCGATGACCTGATTGGCCCTGACGATACCTCTGCAGGTCGCTCAAACAGTCCACATCCCAACACTCAACAACTTCAACGAGTATTATAAGATCACCTACCTTTGCGATATCTCTTCCCAAGCCCTGCAGTACTGTGCGGGCAAGGTCGCAGGTGGCGCTCCGCAGCTCACAAAAGATGCCAAGGAAGTATGCACCTCGTCTGAGGTAGATGTTGTCTTCATCATCAACTCCACCGAGTATCATGTCCCACATGCGCTGCTTGCGCTGGAATACGGCAAGGTCGCATTCATAGAGAAGCCAATGGCAATGAACAATCGTGACGCTCAATTGCTTCTGGACGCCGAAGCCAAAACGAAAGGCAAAGTCATGGTCGGCTACATGCGACGATACGCTGCGGCCTTTGTGGATGCCGTTAAGGAGATTGGTGGTGTCGAGGCTGTCACATATGCTCGTGTGAGGGACATCATTGGGAAGAATGCCTTCTTTGTAGACCAATCTGGCACCTTTCCCAAGAAGTTCTCAGATTACAGTGCAGAGGATAGTCAAGACCTGAAGGACAGAGCCCAGGACCTGGTGGAGCAGGGTCTTACGAAAGAGGTTGGAGTGCCTGTGACCAAGGAAAGCGAGGCCATGTGGTCCCTCTTGGGCAGCCTTGGCTCCCACGATCTCAGCGTCATGCGAGAAGCCCTTGGCATGCCAGAACGAGTACTTGGCTGCCATCTTGATCCGACGAGACCATTCTGGACGTAAGCGCCCCTCCCATCCCGAGATTTGATATGATCATCATAGCTGACATGGACTAGCGTGCTCTTCAAATATCCAAATTTCCCAGTCCACTACGAGAGTGGCATAGATGACATCCCGCGCTTCGATGCCCATCTTGAGGTGTACACCAAGAACAAGCAGGTCACCGTCCAGTACGACACTCCATATGTCAAAGGACTTCCAGTCACCATGACCATCCGCGAGAACGTCGATGGCGCCTATGTGGAGAGGTTGGTGCGGAAGACGTACGAGGACCCGTATACGTTGGAGTACAAGGAGCTGTATGCGCTCGTCACGGAAGGCAAGCCGGTGAAGACTACGGTGGAGGATGCAGTAAATGATCTGAAGATCTTCCGGATGATCATGGAGGCTGGTAAGAGTCAATTTGAGAAGTGATGGTACTTCTTGTTGACGGCGATGCGAGCTGCAGTGATGTCAAGCACTCAAGTAATCCGTCATCTGACCTCACTGTCGTTGTCTGTGTGACATTTCAGGACCTGAGCGCATGCCGTCAAACCATGTCGATCTCGTTTGACGGCTCAGTCGGACGTCAATGATGACAAACTTTTGATGAGGGTCTCAGACTTGGGAGCAACATGGGTGGAATGCTGACAACTATCTGCACATGCTTGTCTACACCTATAAAAACAGCCTTCATCCGTGATAAACGCCAATATCGTCGCTCGTGCAAATTTGATCATGTGCTACCCATATAAAAGTCGTCATCACGCTGCCATATCCGCCACTTCCTTGCCCGTCGCTCACTGGCAAGGCTAAGCTGATCAATTTGTCGCCTCCCTCCTCAAATCCTGTATGAGATGCCGATGTGCCCACGGATCGCACATCTGACAGTAGTAGGTGCCCGTATTCAAGTTTTTGGGAAGCGCACTGCCCACGCATCGTTGGTGCTGCCACACCTGACAGCCTTCGCCTTCGCACCCAATGTAATCACCAGATTTGTCGTCGTGACTTACGCCGCACACACAGCGGACCTCATTCTCGGGACTCGCGAATGCGGCTGGGTTAAAGAACTCGGGCATGAAGTCTGGCTTATCGGCCTCGGCGATGTCGGTCGTGATGTCCTCGTTGGTCTTGTACTCGTCGAGAAGACGCTGATGACGGATGCTAGACGCCTCACGAGCTTCGGCCTTGTTCTTTGCCACAGCAATGCCTGCAATGACCTTTTCGAGATGGCGGGTTGGAGCAGCTGGCCGGGCTGGCTGCTTTTGGGATGGTTGCTTCCTGGGTGCTCGCTGTACTGGCTTTGTGGCAGCCGGTGGAGATGGTGATGTGGTGGGATCGCGGCGTGGGCCCTTGAGGTTGAGCCTCACCTTCTTGGGCGAAGACGAGGCTGCAGCTACGGAGTCTGTTTGTGACACAGCGTGTGATGACGCATTATTCGCCGTCGCGTGGGCAGGAGCAGTGGTCGGCGGCGCAGGTGGTGTGTCATGAAGCACGCTGTCACCGCGGTCCAGCGGTTCGGTAGCTGAGCGCTTGGTGCCTCGCTGCTGCTTGACAGGCTGCTGCATGCCACGGCCGGACAGTGAAGATGCGGGCGACCTTAGTGGCGAGTTTATCGCTGGCGTCGGCGGCGAAGGCGGTGTTGGTGATGGTGCCGGTGCTAGTGCTGGTGCTGATGGTGGACGACCGAGCGCTGCGAGGATCTTCGACATCAGGACTGGATCCGTAGGCCGTATCTGGCCCTGCTGAGCATGGAGGCCAGGTTCCAGCGCGATTGTGCCGGGCATGATGAGATTTGCCGGCCTGTGACGACGCCCTAAGCTCGTTGCGCTGGTCGCGGAAGTCGCGGTTAGAGGGCTGAAAGGCGGACCTTCAGTTTGCTGCCGTGGATGTGTGTTGTTTGCCGCTTCAAGGCCTGGTGACCACTCGCGATCTGGGTAGCTGGCAAACGAATTTAAAGTCTGCGTGTTGTTGGTCTGCAACATGAATATTAGTATCAACATGTGTGCCAAATGTCTCGTCTCAACAAGAAGGATGCGGTTGCACGGCCGAATGCGCCGCGGGGTGAGACAAGGTAGCTTTACTTACCGTTGGTAGTGGTAGAACAGGGTCAATGTCTGCAAAGATCTCACGACGCTGGATTTCCTGGACCGAAAGCACCTCACTCGCGTTTCTGAAGACATCATTGGCGTCGCGGCGGCATATTGGAAATATCTTTTGGAGGTGTCTGTATTCCGGGTGCTTGTCCAGGAAGCCTGCCCGTCGGCGGACGTACTCTTCGAGGGTGTAATGATCGTTGATGACGGTCGCAGATGCCATGATTGTGTGCTCGAGGATTCGTTGAGGTGCTGAATTTCGATCGTTTGAGACTCGGTGAGGCCGCCTTGGTTGGAACAGCTGAAGTAATGGCTATCAAATGGACAACGCCAGCGTTGAGTGGAGCCGTAAATGAAGTCGCTTTTTCTTTTTGGATCAGTCGGTGGCTGTTGGTAGAGATCTGTCGAATTGTATGGCTGCGGGTCGAAGTTGCAAGTTGGTTGGTGGTCAAAGAAGGAGATATGGGTTTACAGAGCAGCATGACGCGCTAAAAGCTAAGCCGCACAAGTGAACTTGCGCATGCTATTGTCGAGTGGTATTCGCGTTTGCTGTTCTGTTAATCTTCAGCCTATTGTCCTCTGACAGCATGTGTGTATTGTTATTGGTGGCTGGAGTGAAGTTCTTCCAGTGTGCTAATCTGCGCAGAACATAGACAAGTGCGAAGGTGTGCTGTTTGACCTGGTCTCCTCTCGGCATCCGCCTATGCAAGTCGATTGCATTTTGATCCTTTCGCGGCATGATATTGACGGCTTCCAAGGGCTCATGTCCGCCTATGCGCTAGCTCTACTCTGCTTGATATCATTGACCGTGCTTCGTGAATTGGACAAGGCTTCTGCTGCCGCGTCCCTCCCACGCTCCGGGATGAGATTCTCTTGTCCTGCATCCATACCGATGGGTCTCATAGCCAAAGGATCATGCAATGAGCACTGGGAGCTGGGCAGACAATGCGCGCCAGTTTTGGGAGGGTCAACATCATGGAGACGCTTGACAGCTCATGCGACAGAGCACGTTCTTGATATATTAACGGAGCTGCCTTTCTTTCCTTCACTGCAGAAATCCTCGCGTAGGTCATGCCGTGTTCGAGTGTTCGTGCAGGCCAAAAGCTACGTTCACGCATAATGCTGGCCAACAGCGCCGCCATTGCCGCCATTTGCCACGAGCCATAGTTGGCACTTGATATTATCTGGAGAGCCTCATAGAGAAGTGATTTATCCTGGATCCTGTTATCATGATCAGGTCCTCGCGTGCGCCGTAGATCTGGTGTGATGCTGAAACGTATCACCACATCGTCAGGTAGGCGACCGCAGAGCGCGAAATCTGCGAGTACATCAAGCTAATGACATTGTCGTAGGCGCGAAAGCTCGTCCTGGTATCGGCGATCAGCCTTCAAGTGCATTTGGCGAGCACTTTTTCCTTTCGCCAGCCGGCGGGATGCTTGTGCCTCCTGGCATGCCTCCCCGCCGCCCATCGATTCGTCTGCTTCACCATGCGAACTGTTGCAAACCTGCATGACTGGCTTCGATTCATCAAGCAATGTGCTGAGCAACCGGACCCAGAATTGTTGATATCGAATTGTTAACGTTTGATAGGAGCATGACGCTTCGGCCATACGGGCGAAATTATGCCGAAAGTCTAACAGAAAACGTCGAACAGACCCGCCGCCTCGAAATCTGGACTCGGGCACCTCAACAACAGGACAGCCACGGACTGGATGGGAACGCGTTTTGAGTGAACATCCCGGCATGCTGGTATGTAGGCTATCAACTCTACAGCGCGACCACAATGTCTTTGCCGACTCGCAAGCAGTGATCACTCGTGGTCACCTCGAGCACACTTCAGGATCCTGGTTATGTGACGGCCGAAGTACCCTTTGTATCAGCTGCCAGCTTGGACGCATTCGACCGCTCTGCGTCGCACTCTTCTGCCGTGTTGCGGAGCCGTCCGGCGTGAGAGCCATGCTAGCCCTTGTCTCTCCGCATATGCACCCCAGGCTACTCCACGAATCCCCATTGAAGCTTCTTTAGTATGCATAGATGGCGCACAGAGAACGATACACTTGACCGTCGCAGGATCGAGGGCCGGCGAGTGCGAGCAAATCACGCGCCGTCGCGCAGCCTGTATCGTGCTGCTGCATCGCGACCAGACCAACTACCGGTAGCTGCATCCCTGCACGTGGCTGTATCGTGCATCACGAACGCCTAGACAATTGCTGGTTGAGGTGACCCGAGGCTATGGAGATGCAATGGCACGGCAGATGCATCCTTGCGGACGCTCGTGACACGCATAAGATGGTGCTCTGCCCATTCATATATCATCGCGTGGTCGCAAACAATCTGCTCGAGTTCTTGAGTGGTTCCTCCGAATAACATAGTCTTTTGCAAGGTCTGGCGACCCGAACCGTAAGGCGCTGGCCCCAGGCGTGAGCTTGGCCCTCCCTTTGTGCTTAAATTCTGCAGCGTTTTGTTCACGGCTACGCTGAACCACACGCCGGTCGAATTACGCCAGTATGGAGATGAACTACGATGTCGAGGTTAGTACGCACGTCTAGATTCTCTATCGGCACTCCTAATGCGCCACAAGGAGCTCCATCGGATAGAGGAGGAGCTCCATGCAGAGATCCTTCCTGGAACCGAAATCATGGCCGATGTGGGAAGTCGTAAGTGGACAACGCTACAGCCGCAGACTTATCGCACTTCATGCTGACCATTGCATGTCAATGTTAACAGACCACTTCGTCAAGGGCTCTGGCAACGTTTTAGTACCGCAACCATCCGAAGATCCGCACGATCCATTGAATTGGAGCCGTTTCTGGAAGGGATGCTGTATTGCTGCCTCTTCCAGTGTTTCCTTCACCCAAGGGCTTGGGCCGTTGGCTTTGGCTCCCATGTTTCCCTACTGTAAACTACGCCCTCGCAAGAGCTTCGTGTGTGAGAGATCATTGACTCCTCGCGCAGATGTCAAAGACTTCGACTCGACGTTACCACAAGTGATCAAGTTCACAGGAGTGGCAGTGAGTGCGACGGAACCGGAGACGTGGACAGAAAGTCGTACTGACCTTCTTCGCGTGATTAGATTCTGGTTCTTGGCTTCAGCAACTTCATCTGGTACTATACCTCTCCCTGCATTCTGTGCACTGCTAATAATTCGAAGGGTACCGCTCAGCACAGCTTATGGCCGACGACCTGTCTACATTTTCTCACAGCTCATTTGCTTCGGCTCATCGATTTGGCGGGCAAGGGCAATGACCTATGGTAGCTTTATGGGTGCGTGCGTGCTCAACGGCATCGGGGCTGGACCTGCCGAGTCCATTCAACCCGCAGTTATTGCGGACATTTTCTTTCTGCATGATCGTGGATTTTGGAACACGCTCTACTGGGTCTTCTACATGGGTTCGCTGATGGTTGGGCCCATCATCTCTGGAAGTATGGCACTCCATGTCGGGTGGCGCAACTTTTGGTGGTTCAATACTGCTCTAGTAGCCACTTCGCTGCTAATGGTCATCTTCATGTTTCCTGAAACAAAATGGCATAGGCTGCATCCTAGCGAGATCATCCACAACACGGCGTCGAATTCACCTGGGACCACGGCTATCTCCAGGGAGAAAGAGCAGAAGATCGGATCAATTGAGAAACAAGAAAATCTGGACAGTAGTGAAGCGCATTTTTCGACTCCGGACACTATGCTAGACCTTACACAACCAACCACGGCTGAGCGGGATCCCTATCTGGGCAAAGGATCACCCTCCAAGGCGCAATGGGGCATCTATACGCCAAGTCAGAAGGCTTTCAAGACCATACTGATGGATCTCTGGATTCCTTGGAAGCTGTTCGCTTTCCCGATTGTAGAGTTCTCTGCATTCGTGGTGTCCTGGTCTTGCAGCTCGTTCCTGACACTCAACCTCACGCAATCGCAATGCTTCGCTGCCCCGCCTTATAATTACAACTCGCAGACGATTGGTTTCATGAACTTTGCCATTCTGGTAGGGGCTTTGATCGGCTTAGCCACGGCAGGACCATTCTCAGATTGGGTCAGTGCCAGAGCGACGAGAAAGAATAGAGGCGTCCGCGAGCCCGAGATGCGCTTGCCAGCCATGATTCCTTACGTCCTGCTCATGATGCTGGGGAACTTTGTTGTGGCCTTTGGCTACCAACAGAAGGTAATAACACTAAATCTGCTAGGTCGAAGCGCAAGCTGACTCGTCTCTCTCCAGTGGCCATGGGAAGCCATCGTGATCATTGGCTACACCTGCGCTGGTATACAGGTTGCTGCACTGCCAGCGATGGCCACAACATACGCTGTCGACTCGTACAAGCCCGTTGCCGGGTCCTTGATGGTGGCGATAACAGTCAACAAGAATGTAAGCATATGTCAAAGTTGTGCCAGCATCAATGTCACTGACCAAGCTGCTCCAGGTCTGGGGCTATGGCTTCTCCGAGTTTATCACGGACTGGGTGGAAGAAGCTGGGTTTGTGCCGCCTATCATGACGAACATGAGCCTCATCACGCTGTGGTGCTTGTTCGGAGTTTTGTTCTACTATTATGGCAAGACCTTCAGGCGATGGAGCAAGGACAGCAACGTGCATCGCTTGTAGTGGCACCATCAGCGGCACGGGCGGTCTTCTGATTCTTGATCGAGGTTCTTGCTGGTTTTGACTTGGCAATCATAGCTTTGCGAGTACGCCACTCGGCTCTAAAATGGCGAGATGGGACTTGTTGATCTCTTGCACAGTCCGACAGCCCGCAAGACCCATACACATGCGGAATTCATCCATCAATATACGAAGAGCAAGCTCGACTCCCTTCTCGCCGTCGTACTATGACGAGGTCAGCCGCGTCTCTCGAAAAGCAGCCAAGGACAGGACTTACTGCAAGGCCCCAGATCGGAATGCGACCTCCGAAGACGAAATCAGCACCCAGCGCCAATGCCTTGAAAATGTCTGTACCCCTCCTCACACCACCATCGAGAGCGATCGGAATCTTCCCTTTGGCTATTGGCGCGCAGTTGCGTAAAGCGTCTAGACTTGCAGGCACGCCATCCAGTTGCCTTCCACCGTGGTTGGATATGATGACTCCCGCGACGTTGTGTTGGATCGCGAGCGCCACGTCTTCTGGCGTATAGACTGGCCATTATGTGAGCAAGGAATTGGCGAGTTCCATTAGTGTACTGACCGCCTTTCAGCCAAATTGGCAAAGATGTCCTTGTTCGGATGTAAGAGAGTGCTTGCTCCCATTCGACGCTGTTGTCTGCATCCCGTGAGCATGTTGGTCTCGGTGTGCAGGATGCGTCTCACACACTATACTCGAAGTTGTCGCCCCATGTTATTTCGACTGCTTTACCGACAAGATGAGGGAATCGTAGACCTTCCGGTAGGTTAAACTTATTGCGTTTCTCGTTGTACCGTCTTCCAAGAATGGGTGCATCCACCGTCAGCAGAATCGCTTTACAGCCTGACTTCTCGGCTCGCGCGATGATCGTCTCGTTGATTACGTCGTCTTCCATTAGGCACATTTGCATGGCATAAGGGTTACCTTGAGCCTGAGCGACTACATCTTCGACCGTGTGCGTTGACCAAGCCGACAGAGCCATTGCGACTCCGTACTTGGCGGCAGCTCTTGACGTACCGGTCTCGCCGTCCGAGTGAGCCAGAGCATGTAATGCTGCGGGAGCGAAGCCGAAGGGAAAGGCTACTCGAGAGCCCCATATCGAAGTTGATGTGTCGATCTTTGAGACGTTGCGCAGAATGCGTGGACGCAGTTTGTAACGATCGAAGGCTGCTTCGTTGTCACGAAGCGTGATTTGATCATTGGCTCCAGACTCGAAGTATTCTGCACGAGTTAGCGAGCTGCAGGATGATAGCAGCGGAAATGTACTATACTTGCCTAGATATGCCTTTGGCAGCTTCTTGACTGCCTGAGCTCTGAGGTCGTTAATTGACAAGATTAGTGTAGTGTCACGAGTCGCCATGGCTAGAAAGGTTATTACAGAGCGTTTCCCCAACTCTCCTACAGACAAATATACCTACAGACAAATACACCTTCCACAGTCCGGGCATGTTGGGCCATTATGTCGGGGCCAGATGATCGGTGTATCGGACTGCTCGGAGTGCGCTGTCACCTTCCGTGATCGGCTGGCCTATCTAAAGAGCTCTGCTCGTATGCGGAGCTTGGAGCTCACGAACATTTTGAGCGGCTAGCGGTAGCTTTGACTCAGCTTTCAGCAAGAAGACGCCGAGCAGGTGCATAAGATCAATCATCATCCATACAACGCTACATACCAGAGTTTGAAGTCAACAAAAACGTCAACATGGGCTCAACATCGAAGACCCGGGTACTGCTCATTGGCAGTGGTGCAGTGGGCACAATGGCTGCCTATGCTCTAGAGGCTGGAGGGCAAGCTGAAGTCACCGCAGTGCTGAGATCGAACTACGATGTCGTTGCAAAACAAGGCTTTAGCATCGACTCAATCGATCATGGCCGTGGTATCACCGGGTTTCGACCATCCCACATCCGCAAGACAATCCCAAACGTCGCAGGAGAACATCTTCCACCTTTCGAATATGTTTTTGTCTCGACCAAAAATATCTCTGACGTCCGGCCAAATGTCCTGGATCTCATCACGCCTGCCATCACACCCGGCCATTCCACAATCGTGCTCTTCCAGAATGGACTCAGCATTGAAAAGCCAATTATCGAGGCCTTTCCAGACAATGTTGTCCTATCTGGTATCTCGCTGATTGGTACCAACGAGACTTCTCATGGTCACATCAAGCACGACGAGCCGGATGAGAATAAGATCGGTCCATTCCCGAACCAGAAGGTCCCAGCAGAACGTGCAGAAGCATCGGCAAGGGATTTTGTCAATATCTACAGTGCTTGCGGGAAGGTCGATTGCCAGTACGACGAGGATGTGGCGTTCACCAGATGGCGAAAGTTGGTATACAACAGCTCATATAATGTTGTTGCTGCCATCATCGGTATGGACGTTGTCCGCATGAGAATGTCTCGGATCGTCATTGACGATCTTGTATTGCCGGCAATGAAAGAGATCAGAGCGACTGCGAAGGCTGCCGGTGTGAATCTGCCGGAGGGGCTGGAGCAGAAATTCATCACGATTGACTCTCATGAAGGCTGGTTCATGCCTTCCATGGGCCAGGACATGCTCAAGGTCAGTATCTGAGTGCCGCAGTGATGATCAAGACACCAATGCTGAGTATTCGCAGGGCAACTTTGTGGAAATGGAGAACATTGTCGGCGAGCCAGTGAGGGAGGCAGAAAGGTTGGGCGTACAAACGCCTGTTCTGAAGACGTGCTATGGAATCCTGAGAGGCCTGCAGCTCCGGACAAAGGAAGCGAGAGGGCTGTGGAAGCCTGAGTTCGAGAAAGACAATCCTTACCAGTAGATTCAGGATAGCATCAACGAGATCTGCTTACTTTCTGCCAGCATACGCCATCGGCTCGTCCCTGCCATGACTGGCTTGCGTGGTAAGCTCCACAGCTCGTAGATGAGATCTCTAGCCGGTCTGATCGAGCTCAGACAATACATTTCGACTTTGTCAAACCATGCTCGGAAGCGCGTCTGCAGATCTTCGTCGAATGCTTCCGATGCTGCAATGAACGCAGGCCAGAAGCCCGGTCCGCCGCATACCTCAGCCTTGTGCTTCAGCTCCTCGATGTACTCCAGGCTTTCGAGAACTGCTTCGACGCTTGGTCTGAGGTATTGATGTGGGAGAGTCCGATAGTGTTGGGCAAAGTAGATCAGGAGAGCTTGGTGATATGCTATCGTCTGATGTCTGATCAATTCAGCATGTAGTCCGTTGAACAGATGAGCTTTTCGAGCTAGTTCAGCATCCATTGGCCAGTGGAGTATACTGGCTTCGACCTCATCATACGCTGAGCTCCGAAGTCCACAGCCTTGAGCGGACCGCCGCGTTCCAATTTCAGACTGGATAATCGCCGTGGCTCTTCGTATGAGTCTCAGCAGGCTCAATGGTACGCCATAGACGAATTCGCACGCCGTCATGTCATTGTCTGAGCTCTCAGAGACATCCAGCCATGACAGGTCACCACGAGCCCTATAAGGAATATTGACAAAACTAGGTGACGATGTTCCCGACGTGTTCGTTGTCGGGCAAGTTTCATCAAGAGCGCATTCCTCAGCTCGAGTGCGTTTACAGACTTCCCGAAGTCTTGCCGAATCATGTATCGTCCGTAGATACAAGTAGTGGCGATGGAGGACTTTTGCTTTGTGCGAGTACTTTGATTTGGTCCTGCCGACGTATTGTATGAAGTCCTCGCAGCCGTCGAGGTGTAAAATGCAGGTCTCCGTATCTCCTGAAACGACCTGGGTGACAGATCAGCTTTGCTTCACATGAAGAGGCCAAGGAGAAATGGCCAACATACATCAATTGTGATCATAGTCAGCACGGCCGCGAGCATCTCTTTGTACTTCACCGGTTGTCTCATGATCAGGGCTGCGTTCATTGCTCTATTCAGATACTGTATGGCCTTATAGCGCCTTTCGGTAGCAATGAGGGTCCATGTCGCCTTCGAGCTATGGTCTGTACAGTCGTTCGCCTTGTGGAACGCACTGACGGACAGAATAGCATACAGCAGAGTGACTCTTACAAACGATGTGGAGCCAGACACTTCCAGCTCCCCAATGGTCCGTAGAACAGTAGGGATGTGGAACATCTTCCACGGGCTCTTCGGACTGTTCACTACGGTAAACACACTGACGACCTTGTATATGTAGTGCTCCAAAAGGTAACGGCTTTCTTGGCACAGAGCGTGGTTACGCGAGTGCAAGATGTACCGGTCTGGCGTGGAGCATGGGGTTGCGATCGCGGCTTCAATGGACGGCAAATCGTCGCTGCGAGCAGGTCCTACGGCATCCCCTCTGGCAAGGTCTGCCCTGTTGTCAGTGGGACAGTCATCCTGGTGGAAACAATCTTGCTCAGCATTGGTCTCGTTCTCTGATAGCTCGTCTGCAAGCGGTGAAGGCCAGTGGTCTCCTGTCGCAATCCTTTCCACCAAGGTTGGCGACTGCTCGACGTCCAGTGCATCAATTATGCCAGTAATCACACCAAAGAGCTCCAGCTGAGTTGTTGAAGTGCTAGCATCGATATCAGCCAATATGCGATCTAAATCTTCGCTGCTCAGGATTTCCAGGGGTGGCGCTGCTCAGTCATAAGCATTGCTGTCACGAGTATACATGTTTGGAGACTGACTTGATATTATCTCACGACGCTGCCATGTAACTCTGTCGCCAGCTGTCTCCTTAACAGATGAGGTTTGGTAGTCGCAGCTTGGTGGAAGCCAATGCAATTTGGCGCCATAGCCTTCACATGCATGGCCGCGCTCTTCGCATCGAAGACAATTAGGCCGACGCTTCTACTATCAGCCAATCTCCAGATCATGCTCAACCGAGTCCCATACCTCGTCGCACTTCCTTTTGCGTCTGCGGCAACTCCAGCATCCTGTGAAGGTCTTGCTGCGCGGCGTTTTCGTTTTCGTTTTCCGTTTCTGTCCCATGGCCTCTTAGCCGACTTTCGCTTATCACAGCAAACAGGCAGTCCATCGCGAAGACCATGTCAGCAACATATATGGTGAACGCCGAACCGTGTTGCGATGAATACTCAATCCAATGTTGTGGAGGAAAGTCACCGCGCCGAGATAGGGTTTATCGGCGAGACGTCGGCCAGATGCCCGAGCCTTATCAGAAATGGCAGGTCACAGCGCCGCAAGAAGTCACGAACGTCCATCGAACGTCCATCACATGCCGTTGTATCCTTCATAAGGCTTGAAACTTGTCTTAGAAGAGCTCGCGGCAATGATAGAAGTGGTTTGTTGCGACATGGCTTTTACAGATCTCCATTTGAGGTATGCATCTGCGCCCTCGCCCGGCGCCTAAGGTTGGCCGCAGCTTATCCTCGTTGTACACCTCGCTATAATGATGCATAGCGTATCTCACCGACTAGCACCTCAGCTGCTATATCGGACGATCAATACTCGCTGCCCAACTTGAAAACCTCGCCGTCACTTCTATTTCCAACGGTAGACCTCTCTTCAAATGGCCCCGCATGAGGCGATCGACGTCGGCAATGGCCCTCTTCCTTACTTCTCTGCAGCAACGGTAACAGAGGCTTCAGGCCTCGTGCACATCTCAGGCCAAGGAGGCGTCGATACTGACGGCAAAGCTCCATCGGACTACGAATCGCAGGTCCATCTTGCTCTGCTCAACCTGCGCAAGGTCCTACTCGCCTCTGGATCCCACGTCGAGGATATCGTCAAACTCACGCTCTACATCGTCGACTACGATCCAGAGAACAGGAAACACACGAAACCGCTCCAGCAATTCCTAGGCAAGCACCGTCCAGCCGTGACACTAGTTCCAGTACCACAGCTAGCAGTCCGGGGATGGCTCTTCGAGGTGGACGCAGTAGCAGTGAAGCCGAAAGCTACGCCAGCGCAGGCGCTGCGCACCTGGACTAGTACACCAGCCGAACATGTCGATGTCGTGGTCATTGGAGCTGGTCTAGCAGGACTGACTGCGGCCCACGAGGTCTTGAAGGCTGGGTACTCGTGCGTAGTGCTCGAGGCACGGGATCGTGTTGGGGGGCGGACGCACACAAAGGCTGTCTCGAAGGGCGATGCGAACGTCGAGCTTGGCGCAGCGTGGATCAACGACACGAATCAGTCCCGAATGATTAGCCTCGCTAGACGATTTGGATTTGATCTCATTGAGCAGAATACCAAAGGAAACTGCACGCTCCAGGATACTGCTGGTGAAGTAAGCAACTTCATATATGGCGATTTGCCACCAGTAAGCAATAACACCGTCTGTTCATGCAAAGTACGATTAGCTGATCAAACCAGTTCGACGAGTCTACCAAGCAGAGTGTAGCCTCCATCCGCGATACAGTCGAAGCAGACTGCCAAAAACTCGATGTCTCACAGCCCTCAAACGCAGAAACTGCAGTGTTCGACTCGCAAACATTCTCCGCCTACCTTCGCAGCAAAGGCGCCACGTCCACCGCACTTCAAACCGCCTCTGTATGGACCCGTGCCATGCTCGGACAGGAGCCCGAAGCCATCTCTGCGCTTTTCTTCCTCACCTACTGCAAGGCAGGCGGCGGCCTGCTGCAAATGCGCTCAGATGGCAAAGGCGGCGGGCAGCACTTGCGCATCAAGCAAGGGACCCAAGCGTTCTCAGAGGCTCTTGCGGCTGAGCTGCCAGACGGCGTGCTGCGGCTTGAGGAGCCTGTGCAGGTGATTTCGCAGGCTGCAGGGACTGGCGTCGTGGTGCGGACGACAAGTTGCTTGTATGCTGCGAGAAAGGTCATTTCTGCGGTGCCGCAGCCGGTAGTGAAGACGATGAAATTTGAGCCGTCTTTGCCGCTTCAAAAACAACTGCTCGTGGAGTCGTACCGACATGGGTTTTACAAGAAAGTTATGGTCGTTTTCACCAAGCCGTTTTGGGTAGAGAAAGGTTACTGTGGACTTATACAATCGTTCATAGGGCCGGCAGCGGTGATTCGCGATACAAGCATCCCGCAGGACGGCAAGTGGGTACTCACATGCTTCGTCGCGGGTGACGCAGGCCGCGACTGGGCATCTAAGCCTCAGGAGGAACGCGAGGAGCTTCTCCTGAAGCAGATCTCGGCAGTCTATGGCGAGCAGAGAGTGAGAGATCACCTGGTGGAGATCATTGCTTCTGCGTGGGAGGACGAGGCGTTCTCTGGATTTGGCTGTCCTTCTGCGGCATTGCCGCCGGGAGTGCTTAGCAGTGTGGGTGGTGTGCTGCAAGCTCCGGTCAGGAACGTGCATTTTGCTGGTACGGAGACATCGACGGTCTGGCGAGGATATATGGAGGGTGCAGTGCGCAGCGGTGAGAGAGCTGGGCAGGAAGTTGTGCATGGTCTGAGCCACGTTCGAGCTAGGCTTTGATTGGGGCCTGTGAAGCGATCTGGAAAAGCAAGATATGAGTCCACGTCAATGAAACCGTTGGCTACCGTCGCAAGATTGAGTACTGTCTTGCTTGAATGGTCCGTTCAGGACACAAAGACTATGAAGATGTATCGCAGGTATGATCAGCCTCAGCTCCCATCGCCGGCATGATGGGCACGTCTTCCATCGACAGCTTGACTATCTCGCCCGATACGACTGGTTCGCCTATCATACCAGTCTTGAAACTGTCTAATATTCTTCGTCTGATCGTCCGCAATCCCTTAGGGAGGGAAAGACAATTGGTCCCACAAACGTGGCTGTTCGGACGTCATCAAAACATCCCTCTCGCCCGTCTCCTCTCTTGCTCAAACAAACCATGAGGCAATGAGTAAACACTGTGAAGGTCGAAATCAGAATCTTCGCCAATGTCAATATGCTGAGATTCAGTTGCCCGTCGTGTGGCTTCCTTTGAAGTGGCTCCGCGCCGAACATACAAAGCCATGCGCTTCTTCTTTTCTCTACAACGGCGTTGTGAACTCCCGCACACAACCAACTTGTGCCGCAGGTCTACAATGTCCTTATTCGTGGATCGCGGTCGCTCTTGGTCAAGAATATTTTGTCAGTGGATTCGACTGCCTATATTATCCCCCAACCTGGCATCGTCTGATCTCTGATCTTTCGATTCCTAGATTCCTGTTTTCTTCACCCAGGCAATCTGATCAAAGAGAAGAGGACTCGCAGATCATCAACGCACACACAAACCGTCACACCGGGTTTCTCGGCGATCGCAGGTATGACCGCCATGTCAGAAACCACGGCAAACATTAGCAATCTCACAACAACAACCATGAAATCACCGTCTCCACTCCTCGCGCTCCCCCCAGAGCTCCGAGCAATGATCTTCGATTTCGCTCTCAATCCCTCAGATCCCATCAATCCCCTTGTTACTCCCACCACAGCAGAAACCAAGCACCGCAGGGCCCTGACCCAAGTCTGCAGATCCATCCGCAACGAAACCCTGCACAAGAACACTTTCCTTTTCAGAACCCTCGGACGAAGAGCTCAAAACCGGGTGCCCGCGCGCACGAAGCTGGTTGACCGAAGTTGTGGGCAGGGAGCGCATACCGCTGCTTGCTGGCATCATCATCGAGGATCTATGCGGAGTCTGGAGGCTCGAGTTGAGACATCATCGGGTCCCTGGGACGGAGATGCGTGGACTGCGAGTCAAGAGTCTCAGCGTCAAGGTACGGCGCCAGAGTGACCAGCTGAGCGCGATCCCTCCGGGCCTGGGACCCATCCTTCTCAATGATGGATCTGGGGTTGGGAGTCGCGAGGCTATTGGTCCTATCGTGGCGTCGATTGGGTACGCTTTGAAGCAGGTGTTCTTCAGCGGCGAGAGTGAGGCTTGGTATGCTTTTGATGGGCGGGCGTCGGTCTATGAGCGTGGGCTTTTGCGGGAAGATGCGGTGTTGAATCTGGTGGGCGGGTTGGCGGGTTTCCTGACGCATGCGACGCTGAGGGGTGATGGGGAGTTTCGGGAGGATATGACGGCGTTGCAGTTTGTTAAGCGGCATGCTTGCGTTGTGAAGGGTGTGGGCTGGTGGGGTGGAGTTTGGGAATACGGCGCTTGGGAGGATCGGAGGAGGCGGTATGATGTTGTGCCCCTTGAGCGTTGATCTGGAGGAGACGAATATCCTTGCGTCTCATGAGTTTTCCTAGATCGCAGTGGACATGGACCTCCGACGGTCATAGTTATGTAATTTGGCAGAAGAGCAAGTTGCACGATGGCAGGACAGAGGCGTTTGACTGTTTCTCGTACTCGCCAAGGAGCTTGAGATGGTTTGTGCAAGTAATACTCGAAAAGCTCCCGTCACATACCCTACAGCGTGCCAGTAGTGAGACCAAGCTGCTGGGCTGGCTCGAATTCAGCTCCAGCAACTTGCGTGGATGTTGGCTGGGACGGTCTATCATGGACTACACGATGCACGATGTTTGCTCTGCTTCTCGATGGGCTGCATCGTACCGGCTTCCAATATGCTGACTTGACGTTTTGCATCAATCATATTGCATCAATCATAGAATCTATTCGAGAAGGGCGTGTGAGCTATCTGGATGCCGCAGCCCCGAAATGCGCGCAATGCATGCTTGCTACGCAGGATATTGAGGACCCCTCGCATGGCGAGCAGGAATACCAATGATTAGTGGTGAATGGACAATCGAGAGGAGGATACATGTGAATTACGAGGGGTCAAGAGCGCACATGCAGTGGCGAAGAATGGAAGCAGCGATGATGACATCATCAGCTGTTTCTCAAACACAGAATATAATGTAAGTCGTAGAACATCGAAGGCCTCTTACACCATCTTACGCTTTTCTCTCTGTTCCCACTGAAATATCATATATCATTAACTCAACCGACTTTCTTGGAGATTACCACATAAAATCTAGCGAAGCTGAAGCCGACAACCCAACTCATCCTCCTCTTCGGCGGCCTACTCTGCGCATTCACCATGACTTCGATCTTCCAGCGCCTCACGAGGCCCTTCACCTCGTCCACCATGCGCTTCACCCCCGACCAGCCCGCAGTCGTCCCCGAAGGCGCGCAAAAGGCCACTATCGCGGCTGGCTGCTTCTGGGGCATCGAGCACCTCTACCGACAAGACTTTGGCAACAAGGGCCTGATTGACGCTCGTGTGGGATACATCGGTGGCGAGACCAAGAACCCGTCATACCGCGCCGTCTGCTCCGGCACCACAGGCCGTACGTCCCAAGCTACACTTCCCACCCCGCTCTTTCCTGCATGTACTGACACTCTCCTCCAGACGCCGAAGCCTGCCAGCTCGTCTTCGACCCCACCAAGCTCTCCTACCGCACCCTCATCGAGTACTTCTACAAGATGCACGACCCCACCACTTTCAACCGCCAGGGCCCGGACACCGGCTCGCAGTACCGCTCCGGCATCTTCTATCATGATGACGAGCAGAAGCAGATTGCGGAGGAGATAACCAAGAAGGCGAATGAGCAGTGGTGGCATGGGAAGATTGTGACGGAGATTCTGCCGGCCGGCGAGTGGTGGGATGCGGAGAAGTATCATCAGTTGTATTTGCATAATAACCCGGGCGGGTATGAGTGTCCGAGTCATTTTGTGAGGAAGCTGCCGGATTTGCAGTAGGGCTGTAGATGTGGAGGGATGATGTTGGTATAGAATGTAGGATATGAGACTACGGAATGTCATGATATGAGCTCAGCCAGGCGCCTCTTTCGGTGCTCAGCGCGGTCCTACAAATTCGATGGTCTCTGACGATGTTAAATCTCGAGCCCTCCCATTGTGCTATCAGCACTTGGGCCCTTCGCTAACTGGAGAAGGAAGAGTGGAGGGCCGCTGTTACTCTACGACATGGCAAGCCGATGGTCTCTTACTGCCACTCTCCTTGCGACGCTGGTCAGTCCATATTAGCAACCAACCATCACCATTTGATTCACGACTTCCTACCATCTGGCCGCAGCAATACAGGTCTAGTGTCAAAAGGGTAATGGCACCGTTACGAACAGTATGGCATGTCTCGGAGGTCTGCCATTGCAGGCATACTTAAACGCTGGTAGATGGTGGAGCCGCTTGCTAGAGGCCTGGACGCGGCCCAACATAACTACTTCGCTACAGAACGACCAAGTCTATCGCTTAGCAAATGGATGCGTTGTCTGGCCACAGTGTGAGAACGGCATCTGGCCATCTGGACTGCCTCGCGAGACACATGAACGGGCAGACATCTCAGCAGCTGAAACACGACATGATCTGGAGCATCAGTCTCAGCAGGTTGTATGTCTTCGACACGTCGCTCGACTTACACTGTCTCTCCAGAGACGATCTTGTATCAGTACAACCAGAATCAGCTACAATGACTATATCAGCTCGACCGTGGTGCCCTCCTCATGTGTTGCTCATAACAACTCCAACTATTCAGAACTGAAATAAACATCATCCTCTGCACGCATATAGAGACATGGTCAAAAACCGCAAGAGACATCATGCCGAGCTTCGGTCAACTCGAGCAGGCTACACGACAACAGGCTGCCGACACGACCCAATGACTCTGGTCAGGACGGTCGTCGCATCAATTCGAGCGCCAGTGTGGAGCACAATGCAAATGGAAGGCATGCGCGAATGGCGCAGATGGATTGCTAGTTGGGCTGGGCCCAAAGCTGGACCGGAACCACTCTCTGAGCTTGTCACAGTTTTCGGCAAGATCTTCTTTCTTGGGAAACTGCATGTTGCGGAAGACAAATTTGAAGTCGGCCTCCATGAGCAAATGAAATGGGTCGGAATGATGACTGAGGAAGACCGCCAAGGAGGACGTGTTACAATCAGTCTCGAACCGGACAATGTCCATCAGCTCAAGGGCCGCAACAGGCACCGCAGGGGTATGCTCGGGACGTTGCTCCACGAATGTGTCCATGCCTTCCTCGCTCTGTATGCTTGCGACGACAGAAGCTGTGACTTGGCACAAGGCCAGGGCGGGCACGGTCAAGCGTGGTTTCACTTGGCCCCTCACGTCGAAGCGGTGGCCCATCGATATCTGGGCAGGATAGGCGATGTCGGTGTCTGGTGTTCGATGATTAGTCACGGTCTTTCAGACTATGTTCCGACTGTTTCCGACTGGCAGGAGATGCTCGGAAAACTCACGGTGGAGGATCTGGCGGGTCTGGCGGGAGCAGGATTTTGCCTGCGCAATGCACAGTTTGCCCAGCTCCTCAAGCGGAGTCGGGAGCGACACTATCCTGAAGTTGAGGAAGTCATGAGAGAGACTATTGAGAGGTGGATTGTGGAGATGGCCAGACGGCGTACCAGGCGGAATAAGGGGTTGCTGACCTCAAGAGAGCGCAATGACCTGGAGGCGTTGCAGAAGCGGCTCAAATGGCAGTGTCGGGACTGTAAGGCCGGTCACGACCTGTACGACTTGTTTGCAGAGAGGCACTTCATACCAGGCCCGCAGGTTCGAGATAAGAGTTGGTTAGAGCTTCAGTCGGCAAAGCTTCAGCATGGGAGAATATTGTCGGAGGGATCAGAGACCAGCGTGGGCAAGCGACCGAAGGTGGTCCTGGATTAGTCTTGCCTCGCCAACAATATCACATGCTATTGACTCTAGACAGATTGGCAATGTTACCCCTTGTACTAGATCCCGACTACGAGAGCATCCCACGGGTGGTCTGCTTAGAGTCTGGACCACTATGTCGACTGGCTGTGGAACTAGTGAGTATGATGCGAAGGTGCGCTGCGTGCCCATCATTGTCGCTGATGAGGACAAACAGGAAGAGCTAATGTTCGGGACAGCCTTGTTCGAGAACTAGCGACTGGTGCGGCAAGCATTCGTCGGCACGAATAGGTGGCCGTGGGTCGGATATGTACTGATCCTCCGCCACCAATACGCCACTACTGACTTCCGACGCATTCACAATGATGTGCGCTGCCGCTCCACCGCACTGCTGCTCGAGCCCGGCGGCATTCCACGAGCGAGAATCTGGCCAGACCCGAACCCTTGATTGGACACGGTCTGCACGATGGTTACGGCTTCACCAACCAGAATTACGCATCCATGGTCTGGGATCAGACATCCATGCAACAACAGAACAACCGACATTGATATGCCACGGACACCCGCATGCGGGTCGTGCAAGTTGATGGTGAGCCCCATTAGCCTTCGACGCCTTCCTTCTACGTTATGGTGTGGCTGGCACCCTCATCACATCTACCCAAACCGTTGTATCGACTTTGCAAGCCTCATTTGCGCCAAAGGTCAGAAGTGAATGGGTATGGAGATCTGCGCCGTTGCAGGATGCGGACGTTGTGCACTAGCGTTGCTTTTATTCGGATTACGCTTTCCGTCAATGAAAGCTTGGCAAATTGAGCGTCGACTAACTTGACTCAGGCACATCGTGAGATTGGCATATGCAGGATATCACAACAGTTTGGGAAGCAGTTGACAGTAAGTCATATTGTTGGAATTCATGTCGGGCCAAAATGTGAACGCAATTGTTGGGGAGCGAGATACCACCCATGTCGGCCATCATTCTGAAGGCCAAAGTCACAACAGTCGACAGCAATATCTGGCGACGCAGAAGACCGTTGGCAGCAATGAACGCCCTGATCGTCGACGGCACATTCCAGAACTCAGGCTATTGACGCTCATTCTCTTGACGATGCTTTCTGTGACACAGGGGCTTGCCCAACGCCCAGGGAGCTTTCTATGCTGATCGACTCATCTCTTTGACCTTCCTGGGAACTGCAGTTGCTAGGATATGTGCTATGGACCGCCATGATCACCACACTACGACCTGAGCACTGGCACCCTTTTGAGATGATCGATGGTGCGTGCTTGAGACATTATGAAGGTGAGGCACGTTCTTGCTCATATGTTGGAAAGTGTCGCCGACGAAGGGGTCGACGACGAGTGGGGGTATATGTTGTCCCCAGTGCCCTCAACCAGGTTGGTTTCTTCCAATCTCGACCTCGTCCTCACCTCGCAGCCTCTCACTCATCTTCTGCTCTGCACATTCCTTCAACACTGAGCACTCGCTCATTCCACTCGTTCATCATCAAACCAAAAAAAAATGATCCACACACTCTCCCTCCTCGCGCTCGCGGCAGCGCTCACACACGCCGCCCCGGCATTCCTCCCAGCTACCGCACCCCCATCACCTCTCCCAACCACCGCCGACCTCCCCATCACCAAACGCAGCATCACCTCCCTGCTCTCCACCCTCGGCCTCTCCGAATCCTCCACCCTCAACTCCTTCTACTCCGCTCTCAACCTGGCCGAGAACAGCAGCGTCGAAGACTTGCTTGCCGATCTCGATCTCTCGAATGCCGAGGCCGCGGCGGCGGATGCTGCGCTCGCACAGCTCGACATGAATCCCCAGGATACGGAGGATGTTGTTCTGAGCGAGCTGATGTACGCTGCTGATTTGAGTGGCGATGAGTCTTCTGTTGCGGATTTGCTGGACGCGCTGGATATCAACGATGTGGATGACAGTAGTTTGCTTAAGCGTCTGCTTACTGGCGTGCAGTCGGAGGTTACTACGCTTCTTGGCGAGGACGATGAGACGGATCTTGTTAAGCGGGTGGAGACTGAGCCGTTGACGTCGGGGGTTGATGGGCTGGTGGAGGATGGTGATGAGGCGCTCCTTGGCAAGCGTATTGTTGCTGAGGGTCTGACGTCTGAGGTCATTGGGCTTTTGGATGGCGAGGCTACTGAGACGCTTGCTGAGCGTCAGGTCGTTGGTGGTGTGACGGGTGATCTGACTGAGGTTCTGGACAGCGACGATGTTGACGGCCTTGTGGAGCGCCAGGTTAATGGCTTGACTGGCGAGCTTACTGATGTCCTGGACAGCGAGGGTGCGACTACTCTTGTCAAGCGCCAGGTCGACGGCCTGACTGGTGATGTTACTGAGCTGCTGAACAGCGAGGATGCGACTACACTCATCAAGCGCCAGGTCGACGGCCTGACTGGTGATCTTACTGGGCTGCTGGACAGCGACGATGTTGACAGCCTTGTGGAGCGCCAGGTCGACGAACTGACCGGTGATGTTACTGAGCTGCTGGACAGCGACGATGCAACTACACTCGTCAAGCGCCAAGTTGTTACCGAGGTCGAGGACCTCGTGGAGAGCGAGGATGCGACCACTCTTGTCAAGCGGGATTCTGAGGTCCTCCCGAGCACGGACTCCATTACCGAGCTGCTTTCTGGCACGTCAGTGCCTGACACTGGCGCGCACGCAACGATCAGCAGACGTCAAGAGCTGTCAGTCTCTGTTCCGCAGCTCGTTGGTGAGGATGACAGTGACTTGTTGAAGAGGCAGGAGGTCACAGCCTCTCTTCCAGAGATCCTTGGTGAGGATGACAGTAGTCTGTTGGAGAGGCAGGAGGTTGTTGAGCCGGTGACCGATACGCTGAGCAACACCATGACCACAGTTGATGGTGAGCGTATTGGCATCACAGTGTCTTGAATGCTTGGCAGGACTGGATGGAGATGAAGCGTTTGAGACGTCCACGTCTTTCTTTGGTGTAAGTCTGCTATTCAGCGACCTTATAGAAAGGGCTTCGACAGCTGTAGTAATATCAGGTGGATGACCAGAAGCATTGGACGTCCGCTGCATCGACAGCATATGCATGTACATTAGCGATCCAAGTCTTTTGTATACTACCAGCAGATAGACCATGGTCAGGTGGAACCGACTGCTTGCTCAAGTTTTAAATATGGAGTTTACTTTTACGTCCACAACTTGCGACCTCCGTATCTTCTCCCTACTGCTGACAAAGGATAAGCAGACACTTTTCATCACAACGACAGGATGAGAAAGCAGACTGAAGACAAGACACCAGGCGCCGAGTATTGTGGGCCATGTTCTGCGGCACATGTGTAAGCACTTCATTATGACCTGTAAGCATGGTAATGCTGCCCTGAGTCCAGCTCGACCTTCGCTGTCGTAGGTAGGTCGTGCGAAAAGTGTCTTCAGTCGTGCTCTGACACATAGCTGGGCGGACTCACGAGTCACGCTAGCAGTATGTGCCGCCTCTGTGGAGACATATGCTTCGGTCCAATCCGAACGACCCTGATAGCAGGTTAGGGAGTATCGACTTGATTGGTAAAATTCGCAAAAAGAAGTCGGGAGTGCTGCGGCGCGGCAAGCGAAAGTCGAGCTGGCAAAGGCCGCATTATACTCATTGGCAATGCGGTTTCGAGTTGTCACGGGATTCATTGCGTGAGGTTTGATCGTATGCTGGTAGATACTGACGCTGTCTTCAGCCTGCCAAAACAGAAGAAATGCCTTGGCGAGGTCGTTCATATTCATGCGCTTAGCAGGTAAGCAGGTAACGTGTGTTCACTGCTTGGGATGCAGCAGCCTATCGTTGGCGATGCATCCCGCGGTTGTGGCCGTTGCTATTTGCTGTGCCAAAATCTTTATTCTTCAGCCACCGCCCAATCTCAGCGGTGCTCGAGCGACTGAGCCCAGATCAACTGCATGCACGCTACATTCGGATTGACGAGGCCGTAAACCTTACCCACACCGCGGACGCCAAGAAGAGCAGAGATGGACCGCAAGGCTACGCAGAGCGATGGCATCAAGAGTGCGATATGTACGCCGTCACAACAGGCCGATGCGCACCGCGCTCGGGATAAAGACGCACATAGGCAGGAAGGGGCTGGTCTGTCGACGCTTACAATCGCGCCGGATCAAAGCCAGAACATCAACATGAATCACAGTCAAGGTTCAGCAGCGTTCGGCTATGGTGATGGGGCGGGCCAGACTTACGCTCGATCTCCTGCCCACACCTCTGGTCAGCACCCATATCAGTATGCTGTGCTACGCTGTCCATTCGACTCTCCACTGCTGAATCCTCCTGGTCGCTTCTACCCACTCACTCCGCATTTAACGCTCCAAGGGTATTGCCAAGGCCCATTGGGGTGACTGTTGCTGTCAATTTTTGTAACAGTGTCAATATTGACATTTGCAATTAAATATCTCTTTATTAGTACACGTATTATCTCGGCTACGACGCGAGCCAGGTTGGCACATTGTAGCAGCTTCCCTGCCAAGATACCTGTATAGCCAGCACCGACCGGCAGGAACGGTGGCGGCAGGCAGCGGTGCCTCTCGTTTTTACTTGGAGTACTCTTCAAGACTTGGAAGGCATTGGTCCGTCTCATCTTCCCAGTCTACTGTCTTTCGAACAGGGGGCATTTGAGCTTCTTGCCATACCAGGCCTCGGCTACGTACTAGCCACTACCAGAGAAATCCGCAACCTATTTCGAACGAGGAGCCCATCGGGTGTAAACACAATGCTGCATGCAAACAGTACCCGATGATAGAGACCAGGTGGCCCCCAAAACGTGGAGTTGGAAGTTCATATTGGCAGCTCCGCGGGGAATTTTGCGCGCCAGCAATTTCATGGGCCGGAACCTAAATTCATGGAAGTGAAAAATGTTGACCACCAAATAACCTTTATTATCATCAATAGAGAAAGCTGGATCCTGGATTGGATTTCATCAAAGATACACACAAGCGTTAAGATCTTATCTTAATCAATCTAGAGTACTATTCTAAGGGTAATCAACTCAAAAATAATCTGAAGAGAATATAAGGTAAGCTGCTTTGAACAAAGATCATCATCAGCTAAGCTACACTAGACGGCCTTGGCGAGGACGTGCTCCACGGTTCACCGAAGCTCCTTGCTCATGCTTGTGCATCGGTCCCATGCGTATAGCTCGTGACATTGACACGCACACGACGCACAGCAAGGCGCACACTATGCCACCTTGACCTTTCCCCTGAGCATAGACTCGAGTCAAAACTACAACCTCCGAAACTCGCGCAATGTTTCGGATGAAGTATCTCGAGCTTGCACCGGCCTCATGCCTTGGCCTGCACCACCAAGATGCTCCGCAATAAGCTGGCCATTGGGCAGTACCTATACAAACTTGCCTCTCATGCAAACATCTATATTTATTGACTCGTGCGTCAGTACAGGTAACAGGGAGCGGCCGGCCACGCCATCAAGATTCGATATAAGCCAATGGCCTACAGTGCCTTCGATGAGGCTACGATCGGTCCCTTAATTACCAATGCAGGTTTTGCCCGCTGCTACTGTGATGCCTCTGCCCTCGATGTGACACGGCACTCAGACTGAAAGAATTCTCATCCTGGGTGATCAGGATCCTATGATTTCACTTCTGGGGAACATACGCTGTTTCAGTGCAGAGCACGTTCTTTGAGGCACAGGTAAAGCTAACCTACCATGTCCTTCTGTATGGACTGTCGATATAGGATTTCGCTAGCCGAAGTGTCCCCAAATGCAGGTCTTGTTGAGCATATAAGGTGAGGAAGTCCAGCAGTCTGATCCCCTTCACAGCCTACACCATCACTAGACAGCAATTGGCAGAACTGTTCAAACTAGCACGATGAAGTCCTTTATTCTTACTCTGCTCCCCGCCCTTCTTGTGGCAGCATCTCCACAATCTTATTCTAGTGGCCAGTCTCAAGACATTGAGAACTGCCTTTCAAAATCCGATGCCCAGAGCATAGTCGACCAATATATCTCAGTCCTACAGCAAAAGCCATATCAGGGCAAGACACCCGAGCAGACCGCCGAAGATCTTGTGATCTTCGACTACCAAGTTCAAAGCGATTCTGTTCGCTCGCTGCTGAAGGAACCGGTACGCATTTTCTGGACTCACGAGATATGAACCAATACTGATTTGCATCAGATTGATGGCACCCTCGACGCTTACAACCGCACTCAGTGGGTCAACGGCCTCGTTATGGCCAACAAGCTCCAGCCGCCTCCCTACGCTGAGCTCCAAACCACCACAGTCCTGCGAGGCGAAGACAACACCATTTTCTGGTCCTGGAAGCTCCTCAAAGTCGGCCAAGCCACGTACCCGGTCGCTGGCGTTCAGATACTCTATCTGAACGACAACAAGCAGATCACCAAGTCCTACTTCGAGTTCAACAGCATTGCTTGGGGTGCGAACACAGGTCAGATCGAGGAGTATTGCTCGGACGGGGCCAATCAGACTTCGTCGTCACAACAGTGAACCATGAATGGGAGCTTGAGGGAGTAATTCTCGTACAGTCCTTACCGGCAGACATTCGCAAGGGAAGAATGATATTACAGCTTCTCTGTCACGTACATCAGTATGTAATACGATGCAATAAAAACACGTGTGTGCATAGCTCCGGTGTTGCTGTATGTATCTACTTTCGGATATGTCTGCATGACTGGCAAGCTCATAATCCCTCCTACCCAAATTCTACTCAATCAAAGACATCAATGTGCCTCCTGCCCTATTGATCTAGGTCACGATGCCATACGATTCAAGCCCCTGAGCTCGACGACAGACGAATTCACACTTCCTGACCTCATGACGCCCTGTGATAACCCGACTTTCGTGTCTTCGCGAGGCCTCAATCATGTCGGCAGAAGTCCCAGCAACGCTCTATTCGCGGTCCATGACCGCAACAGGGTCTACCTCGTCTTCCGGTCGATCATTGATACTCGGATCCGGGTCTAATTGTTCCTCACCTGAACCTTGAGCAGTATTACCGGGCCTTGGTGGCCCATCAGCATCTGTGTGCTCGTTGAAGCTTGGATTCGTGTCCGACTCTTCTTCGACTGCAGAGCGGGACGTTTTCCGATAATCTGCCTATGAAGCTTGCCCATCGCTTGCCACATATCGGTCTTTCCAACTCACTCAACATAAACGTCTACGAACCCACTCGATTCCCAACTTGAATTCACGACAAGCACGAAAAACATGAGTTCGAACTCTAAAAAGACTACCGCTGGCCAGTTCAGAAAAATGGCCGCTGACAACATGGACTGGCTCGACAACATCGACAACATGTCCAATTTTTCATTTCACGACATGCCCAAGCCCCCTTCCGCTGGCGACAAGCCACAGAAACCTCCCGATAGCAACAATTCCAACTCTCCCTTCCCTGACAACGGGTCCAGCTTTTCCGCTGGCGGCAAGTAAAAGAACCCTCCCGCCGACAACAAGTCCTGGCTTGAGAACCTCGCCAACATGTCTAACTTTGGCGCTGACAACAAGCCCTAAAAGTCTGCTGCTGACGACACGGCCAGTGGCCTGGGCTTGACAATATCCCTGGGCTTGACAAGATGTCGAAAAAGCCTTCGAATGGCGGCATGTCCAAGTTTCCTGGACTTGACAAGATGGTCAACTTTCGTGGATTTGACACCAAGTCTAAGAAACCTTCCGGCGACAAGAAGTCGACCGTTTCCTTCTATGGAAACAACCCGCCGCCGACAAGAAGAAGTCCGACCTTACACCCGAGCAGCAAGCCGCTCTCCACAAGCATAACGAAGCCCGTGATGCGGAAGGCTTGAAGCCGCTGGAATGGCACGCGGAGCTTGCGAAGCAAGCAGAGGAGTATGCCAAGGTGTTGGCTGAGCAGAAGGTGATGCAGCACTCCTTCACCCTAGGGCAGGGAGAAAACCTTGCTTGGTCTTCGAAGGATGTACCCTTGGAGAAAGTCGTGGCAGACTTTTTGACCAAGGAGAAGGATTATCATGGCAAGCCGGTTTTGGAGAACGAGACGTATGCTCAGTTCAAGAAGTATGCTCATTACAGTAAGTGCATGCATATATGAGATTGGTGGGATGAGTGGAAGCTGAAATTCTGTTCTTCTGTAGCGCAGATCGTGTGGGACAGCAAGGTGAAGGGGAAGGATGGGAGCACGTTTGTTGTGGCGCGTCACTTTCCGCAGGGTGATATCCAGGGGCAGAAGCCTTTTTGATTGAGGGCCATGGATTGGAGGCTTTTGATGGCAGTCACTAGGTTGCCAGTATGAGTGTGGGCGGTGGATCTAGGGATGGGATTTAATCGAGAGTCGCTCGATGGCAGTCATGAAATAACATTCACTGGGCATCAGCATGAACCCCGTGAGACGCCCTGCGTACAAGTAGGGGCCGCTCCCAGCCAGTGTAGCATGAAGTTCGGCTCAACGTTCTGCGTTCCGCTCTGCAGTACAAACGTTCAAAAGCCAGTTCATGCCCTTCCGTAACTGTAGCCAAGCAGCCCACCCTCCACGATCAACGCAAAGCATTTAGCTGCAGCTGTCACTGCCAGCAATAAACTCCCCATCACTGTTCTCGCAGCCACATTCGCCAGTGTTCGGATCCTTGATGCAGCCGGTACCAACGCCACTAGCCGCACCTTTACCGCTCCAGAAGAAGGTCCAGTAGCCAGCGACGTCCTCCATCTCGCCGGACGTTGGGGCGTCGCATGTGTATGCTGTGCAAGTTCCTACAGGCGTTGATCGTGATCAGTCATCAAGCTTGTGGAAATCGTAATTGTGAGTCCTTGCTCGAAACATACCATATGGAGCACCGTGACTCTCGTCGTAGCTGTGATCGGTTTTGAACACGGCGAAGGTCTGCGTACCACTCGTGCGAGTGTTGTGGCTACACTCCGCCGCCTGAATGGCGTTGCTTTCTGCCGCCGCATAGCAGTTCAAGGACTTTGGCTTTTTGCCCTTGGAGTTGGAGGTTGCTGGGTCGAGGGTGGCTGTTGCGGTGCACGCCAGCGTGAGCGCAATAGCGAGAGAGAATGGGAATTGCATGTTGTATGTTCGGTGTTTGAAGGACGGGAAGGCGACAAAGACTGTAAAACGTAATGCAAAACCGCACGGTTCAGTTGAAGAGAATGGAATGCTGTGTCTAGTGAGCAGTCTTGGATGAGCGTATGGCATATATATGTGGTCGACCCTGGCCCGAGCGGTCATTCGGTGAACCGTCAGGACACAGCATCTGGGCGCGAGAGCAACCTCAGACACGACGCGGCCTGGAAGTGAAGCCTCGTCTATACACGCAGTCCCATGTTGTTTCATTGTATGTGTATTGATCAATGAAATCCGTTGGACCGAGATTGAGCGCCTCGTTCGGCGAGCGTGTTGATGTTTCGAGATGAGTCGATTCATAAAGCTGAAGAACGCGGCTTCGACGATCCTACTCGCTCCATCGGCCGTATTGCGGTCTGACTATACAGTGCCGCTGTACGTCAAACAATCGTGCGCATAAAGTCTCCTAGCTCCTACGTATCTCTCTTTGCATTGTTTGTGCGTGTACGACCGTGCCTCATCAATGCGCGGCCGCTGTGGCGTGACAACGCTCATCAGGAGGGTCTGCAAAAGAACAGGCACAATCGACAGTCCTGACCAGCTGTAGTGCATAATTCTATACGAGCCTTGGATCATTGCTGCCAACCTCTGCGATTGCGCTGTGTGCGATCAAATCTGGGTGGTATGGCGCCTGCTTTTTTATAAGCATACTCAACGAGAAGCCCGACACTCCGGCCGGACAGAGACGAGTGAACCAGCACTTCCGCGTTGGCCATTCGCCTATAAAGTTGCAGCCTCAAGATCCTAAGTTCTGGCCATCTACTGAAGATGCCCCGTTCTTTTACACAAGGAGAATGACTCAGGCGACCGCCTGGGTTAGAGCTACTCCGTACAAAGCGCCCAGGCGGCCATGTTCAGAACGTGTATTCACTGCTTCGACTAGGCGACCTTCTCGCTGGTCGAGCCGCCGTGCAATAGCGAGCATGTTACGTTAAGCTCGCAGCATGTTTGCAAGTCAAATCTTCCAGTCATGAGGCGAGAACCATACAAACAAGAGCCACAAGTTGGAGGTTCAGCTTACTTTTCTGAAACATGGGGCAGCCCCAGAAGAGCAAGGGGGAATCTGGACGGGCTGGCCCACCTCGAATGAAAGAAAAAGCAGCCAATCATATGCTTGCCCTGGTCTAATGATGCAAAGGATTTCTGTCGACGTCCCATCACATCTGCTTGACATGGCAGATACATTCATCATGTCAAGATCACTCCTCGGGCGCGTTGCTTGCCATTGCACGTAGTCGACGTTCGAGACGAATTGGACCGTGGTAGGAGTGCTGGTGTCGGGACCTTATTCGACTGCAGAGCGGGACTTTGGCTTAGCAAGTTTCTGTAGGAAGTTCGAGGCTGTATCACCCTCACGAAGCTCAAGCTTGTAGTAGAGCCTCTTACCATGGCTATGCCAGGTTTTGGATGCGTCGCATTGCTCGCCGCACAAGTGGACAACTGTAAACATGAGCGCTCTAGACATCGTTCTGGCGTGCTGGTATGGCTTTCAAGTCGCCTAGTACGACCAAGTTCTATGCCTTGAGCACCAATTCGATGAAGTTAGGATTGACGTTGACGAATGTCTTCAGCCCCTGATCTGCACTCACCTTGTCGAGATCTGCGTTCGCACGGCGAAATGTCTCCCGCCGATTGTAATTTCGATTGCCTGGGTCATTTCTATTGTATGCCTTGGGGTGGTTGATTGAAGTGCCGATTTGAAGTCTTTGGAGATCAAGCCCTTGGTAAACGGGAGCGCGACAGATATGACAGGACACGTCTGGTGCGTATTTGGTTGCAACCACTCTAAGAGACAGGGTAAGCACATCATGTGGCCATGACCGCAAGGTAGCTCGACAGCCATCCTGTCATAGGCGTATTGAAAGGTGCATATTCCGCAGGACAGCTCGTACTCGCTCAAGTCTCGCAGGCTGACGATCTTGAAATGAGTAGATTGTTCAATGACAACTCGATACGTCGGATGACTCTGCCCTTTCCACGGAACCTTGACATCTCTCACAGTGACTCCAGATCTACCGTCAAGCTATCTGTCGACCAATCGGTAGATTGATTGACCTGGTCGATGGCCCGACGGGTATGATTTTGCTGTTCAAGTAACATGTAGGTGTTTGGGCTCATGGCAGCAGTCGCCGCTGCTCGTCAACGACGGCATCCCATCAGCGGTACTACTCCCAGCTGCAATCTTCCTGACAAGGTGATATACTGGTATTGCAATTCAGGCAGAAGGGCTTTGTCAGGCTTCTATCTGAGTAGTCCCATACCTCATTAAATGAAGCCCTTGACAATCTTTACAACGAGCTCTCTAATAGATAGTGGCGAAATGAGGTTGAAGATCGTCACATCCACCATGGCTTCCTTGAACAACCAATTCCTGATCTCTATCGCCACCAGTGAGTTGATACCATAACTAGGCAAAGACCGCGAAATATCGATGCGGTCCTCAGTCACGCCTAGGCATTTCGCAATTCTATGGACAAGCATCTCCTCCACCACTGTCTCCATCTGAGATGCCGAGTCTGAGGCTTTTGCAGCACTGAGACGTTTGCAAAACGAAGGCGCGACGTCAGCCGCCTTATCATCCCGCAGAGAGCCATCGCACGAGAGCAGTGAGAAGCGTGGGTCCGTGAGGTATTTGGGCGGTGTGACTCCGGCCGCCAGCGCTGCGCTCCTACTTGCGATCCCCGTAGGCACCTGCGGCGGCACTTTGCCCAGCCCGACGATCTGGTCCTGAATCGCCACGCGAACCAAATTGTGTAAGGCTTGCTCACCAATCCCGAAGATGGCAAGCTCTTCCAAGTTTTCCGTCATCCCTTGCTCGGCCAGAACGCCAACATCACTGATGATCCCTAGGTCGAGGCTGACGGCTTTCATGCCTTTGGAGCGGCGGTGGTGTGCTAGAGCATCTTGGTAGGCGCAGCCAGCGCCATAATTGGACTGTCCTATATTTCCAAAAAGGCCGGCGAAGGAAGAGAGGAGGATGAAGAAGTCGAGACTTCTTGAAGTGGGAAGAAGGTGGTCAATGTTCCTGCTCAGATTTAGTGGAAACTATTCAAGCAGCGGAATGGTGCGCTTACCGGCTCCCTTGGACTTTAGCACGAAGAGAGCAAGTCCATTGCTGGTAGGTCAGATTGGCGAATGTGGAGTCGTGCAACACCATGGCGCATTGGATCACACCGTGCACGGGTGGTTGGTCTGCCGCGACTTGATTGAGTGTCTGTTGAAGCTGGACTAGATCTGCAACGTCCACAACGTACGCCCGAGCATCAATACTCTGGCCGACGAGTTCCGTAAGCAGTGTTCGTGCAGCAGCGGTGTTGGCGCCCGAGCGAGAGAGAAAGCAGAGGTGCTTGGCTCCCAAGCCGACCAGCATACGTGCCAGACTCCTTCCAATGCCTCCCAATCCGCCGATGAGCATGTATGTTGCGTTTGGATTCAGCCTAGCACTGGCACCACCATCACCCATCACCTCAACTATGTCATCGTCATCCCAAGACAACAGAAGCTTGCCGGCGTGTGAACCGATCTGCATAAGCCTTGCCGCCTCTTTCACCCTCGAGATCGGGAAGACTTGTTGCGTGCTAGGCCTTACGATCCCGCGAGCCACGAAGTCTAACGCTCCATCCAGAAGCGACGTCATCAATGTGTCGTTGTTGCGCAAGATGTGCTCAATATCGAAGACACTATACGTAGCTCCCATTTCATGGTTCGGCCTGACGTCTTCCAGCACAGCCTTACCCACTTCGATGAATGTCCCGCCCGGAGCAAGGCACCTCCAGCTCTCTCTCAGGATCTCGCCGGAAAGAGAATTGAGCACGACGTCGACGCCTCGGCCAGCTGTAAGGCGTTTGAGAGCTTTCGCGAAGCATGTGTCACGGGAGTAGAGGATGTGGTTCTCGGGTATGCCGTATGTGTCGTGGATCAATTTACGCTTTGTTTGGGAACCGACAGTCGCAAAGATCTCCATGTTGAAGTGTTTGGCATATTGTATAGCAGTTTGGCCGAGCCCGCCGGCAGCGGCGTGGATGAGTATACTCTGACCAGGCTCGGGGCGGGCAATACGAACAAAAGCGTTGTAAGCAGTACAGTGCACTACCGGCAAGGAAGCCGCTTCAGCAAGACTCAGTGATCTTGGTAGGTACCTACAAGCGGACGCCTTGACTTGGGCGATCGAGCTGTGCAGACCAATGCTGAGGCAGAGAACTTGGTCACCTGCGGAGAAGTTACTGACGCATTTGCCGACCTGGAGAATGGTACCAGAGCCCTCTGCACCTTCCATGGTCCCAGGTACCCGACCCATGGCGATCATGATGTCTTTGAAGCTTATGTGTCATTATGTTAGCAGCCGAGCGCCAGAGAAGATCAACCAGACACTTACTTCAATCCAGAATACGCCACCCTAAGCAGGACTTCGTCATCTCCAAGCGCAGTGAGGCCGCGATTACGCTCGATGAGGTGCAATGTATCGAGTTGGCCGAGCTCGCCAATCTCGAGACCTCTGGGAACACCGCTCTTGCTGAGCGGTACCTGCTCCATGATGGAAAGCTCCCTCCCAGTGACTCGGTCGCTGAGCACTGGATCCGCTGCGATCCGGACAACACGAGCGGTCCCATCTTTGATGGTGAACTCCTGGTCAACTGTATCTCGTGCAGTGGCTTGTATAATCAGATCTACGATGCTGCCATCGGCATGGGGGAAGTGCATCGTTCGGATCGAGATCCTGGCGTCCTCGTTCCTGATGCTGCGAGAAACTCCATCAATGGCATACATGGCTGGGTCATCTTTGGCTGTAACCCACAGTATATCTGGAACCACGGTGAAAAATCGCTGAACGTCGCTGAACGCTTCCTCGCCGAGCTCAGTGATGAAAGGTTCCTCAAGCTCCAGGAGAGAAATGCATCTTGAGCGTTTGGAGGGCGGCCCGTACGCAATCGCCGGCCACTTGACCCGGGTTGCTCCCCACTTCAGAGACTCCAGCTGTGTCTTGAGTTTGACGGCAATAGCTTCAGCAGCTTCGCTCACCGTCTCAGGCTCCAAGATGACGATCTCTGAGCCTGAAAATTGGGACGTCCAAGTTCGATCAGGACCCGCAATGAGAAGTACATTATCTTGGCCATCCTCTGAGGGCAAAGTGGCGTGCAAGTGCAGGTTTGCAGCGACGAAAGCAGCTTTGAGCTTGGCAGCTGGGCCTATCGCTACAGTAAATCCATTGGGCTTCAGAAGTCCCGCGACCTTACAAGTAAGAGTATTGATATCCACCAACGGATCCTCTGCTACCTGCAGTGGCATTATTACGATGTCATGTGTTGGCCCAATTGGCTTGGGCGGCTGGTATCGGCTAGCAATATCTCTTTCCCTCTGACGCCATTCGCCTTGAATATAGTGCACGATAGAGTTTGCTGAATCCTTTTCGGAGTTCAAGATAGCCGGGCTATCGGTATGAATGATCTCTAGCACTGCCAGCTCCGGGTTGAACTTCCGGAAAAGGTTCACAAACTGTGTTACAGATCTCAGCACCAAGGTCCCTACATGGTCTTATCTCGTCTTCGTCTTACCTCAGCCAACTTGGCTGTGAGCAGAGCGACTCCGTTGAGCTGGTGCGTCGTGGAGTTTTGATCCGCCAGAGTATCTAAGATGGCGGGTATCTGCTCTGCGTCCAGTAGCTCTATGGATGGTACAGTCAAGACTTTGCTGCACATATAGTGCAAAGAGCCTCCAGCCGCACAGGATTGACTTGGAATCTGGGCAACCCTGAAGCCGTTCATCGACAGAACAGGACGGGAACTTAGCGAATGAAGCACGTGGATCTCGCTTCGTAGGTCATTTCGTCCGCGGCTGGTGACATCTGTGACGACTGCGAGCTGTGTGTTGTGCTGATAGGGGATGCCTGCGGCAATAGTCACATTGTCTATTGAGATTGGGATTGGGGTTGGAGTGCAGTACTCGACACCTGTAGCCTATGTAAAGCGCAGACGGATCAGCAGACTTTGAAAGGACAATCTGACTGACGTGCTTACCGCCATGATGGTCTGTGTGATAGAGTCGAAAGTACAAGGATGGATAATAAATGGCCGTGTGTTTGCGGCGCAAGGCATGTCTCGTTCACTGGCTGGATTGACGACATTGACCAAGCAATAGCTGGTGTCCTGCATGTGAGCGGCACGGAGTCAGCAAATGCATCGCCTCCGCTACAGACTGCTGCAATCATTGGGAACAAATTACCTGTCGTTTTGAAATACGGACAACATTGCGGAAAGCCGGGCCAAATCCGAGCCCGATGCGAGTGAGCTCCCGGTAGAGAATATCCGGATCGCAAAGGGTGAGACAACTGCTTTGCGCATCCTGCAGTCTCCTGCAGATAGCTCTCTCAATCGATTCGTCTTCTTGTGCGGCAGGCGATAAGTTGTTGCGCGAGTAATCGATCGCAAATAGGCCAGTGCAAGTCCTTTTTACCGTCTGCGTATCCCAACAAGCAGAGATGGAGAAATCGTACCACTCCCCATCACCATCGTGTGCTGGCCGAACCACAATCGTCATCTCTGTGAAGTCGTCCTTGTTGATCATGGCCGGACTGAGGAAGCGGACGTCACGCAAGCGGAAAGCACGGACTTGACGGCCTTCTGCTGCCAACTGGCGGGCAGACTCTATGGCCATGCAAATGTAGCCCACTGCAGGATAGACAGTGTCGCCCTGGATGCTGTGATCCATAGTCCAATGCTCTTCTGACGGCCTAAGGAAAAGCCGCCACATGTGCTCTTCCGCCACAAGCTGAGGCATAGGAGCGCCTAGGAATCGCAGTGGTGGCATCTTTCTCATACGATATTCTCGATCCCATCTTGACTGAGCACAGTATGACATCTCGTGGTTCCACTGATATGCCGGAAGACCAATCAGTGGCTTGTGCTTTTTGTCGTCACCCACGCCATTGACTTGACTAATGTTAACGGACACCCCTCGGGCCAGGAGCTTTGCGGCAGCAGACATGGCTGTCTGCACTGCATCCTCGCCACGTGTGAGTACTGACAGATACGGCAAATTTATGCCGCATGCGGACAAAGTTGTCGTGACAGGTGCTGTCAGAGCCGAATGTGGGCCAATCTCAACCAGAACGTCGACCTGCTTGGAGAGGGCCATACTTTCAACCGCGCTGGCAAATAACACAGGCGAGATCAGATTACGCACCCAGTTGCCGGCGCCAAGGTCTTCCGCTCCTGCTTCTTTCCCCGTAACGCTGGAGTACATTGTCCGTCCAGCATGCGCTTTCCTTGGTCGTAGCTGACGCAACCGCATAAGGTACTCATTGGCAATGACCGAAAGGTGGGGAGAATGGTAGGCAGTGTCTACCTTGAGCCGCCGTGCAAAATGACCCGCTGCGGTGAGAATCTGCATCAGGTCTGTGATGGCGCTTTCATCTCCGGATATCGTCACATTTGATGGCGAGTTCACACATGCGACCACTGCCATACCTGAGTTCAGGCGCTTAATGAAAGCCATAGCTTCCTCTTTAGACACACCGGCAGCTAACATGGCTCCACGAGGCAGGGCAGATCTTGTACCGACATTGCCGCGCCAGTATGCTGCCGTCCAAGCATTTTCCTCGGTGAGGGCACCAAGGCAATATGCTGCACCGATTTCTCCACTAGAATGACCGACCATAGCACAAGGTGTGATGCCCCAGCTCCCCAGAAGATCCACCAGTGCGACTTGGAGGATGGTGCAGAGCGGCTGGCTAAGCTCCGCAGAGTTCAGACGAGATTGATTGGCAGGCCTGAGCAACTCTTCTTTGGCGGACCAAGTGCACCCAAGTAGAGAGCGTAGAAAGATGTCAGCACGTTCGATACTTTCTCGAAAGACTCGATATTGGATGAGCCCCACTCCCATGCCGGCCCATTGAGCCCCCTGCCCAGTGAAGATAAAGGCGATGCTTGGACTGCTGACTGAGGCTCTATGCTCGATCGAAACGTCGCTGTCCAACACTCTCCGAAACGAGTCGAGATCTGAGGATATGAAACATGCCCGATACGGAAGCAAAGATCTTCTAGACGAGAGCGTCATGACAAGCCGCTGGAAGTGATCTCCTGGAACCGAGGAGGAAGTCGAGAGGTATTGCCTCATAGCGGCCTTCTGCCGTTCGAGTGCTGTTGGATCATTGGCACTAACAATTAGTAATTTCGGGCCAGAGCCTGTGAGCCCGTTGGTCGTAGGCGTGACCCCCTCAGTGTAGCCATCTAGAATGGCGTGAGCGATCGTGCCACTGGCCCCGAACGAATTTATACTGATCCTTCGCGGGCCTGTCTCCTTTGGCCAAGGTGTCAACCGTTGTACGACTTCCAGGTGGGACTCCTCCCAGTCGAACCTCGCATTCAGCTGATCAATCCCTATGGCAGGTGTGATTTGGCCATTTTCGAGCATCAAAATGGATTTTATCACACCTGCGATGCCAGCAGCTGCCTCAAGGTGCCCAATCTATCGGACCACGTTAGCTATCGTTCGAATCAGATGTCTTTGTCAGATGAATGCCTACATTCATTTTCACGGAGCCGATCAGCACCTTTCTATTCCCAGCGCGTATCGTCTCACGGATGGCATCCAGCTCAGCAGGGTCACCCGTTTTGGTGCCTGTTCCATCTGAAAACGATCGTCAGAACCCTCCCGTGTCTTAAACATGGTTCAAGGAACCAGTATACGCACGAGCTTCGACGTAATCTGTCTGGTCCATCGGCAAGCCTGCCCTAGCATATGTTCTTCGAATCAGATCCGCTTGAGCCTCGGAGTTTGGTAAAGTGATGCCGCTCGTCCAACCATCCTGGCCGACGCCGGTGCCTCGGACAACGGCTCTGATAGCATTACCGTCAGCTACGGCGCTGCTCATCCGTTTCAAGACTACGGCACCAAAGCCTTCCCCACGTCCAAAACCGTCTCCATTAGCATCAAAGCTTTTGCACTTGCCGTCTGGACTCAGGAATCTCTGGTTCGAGTAGAACAGATAGTATTCCGGATTGAGGATCAGGTTGGCACCACCGACTATGGCCAACTCGCATTCGCCACTTTGTATCGATTGGTTCGCCTGGTGCAATGCGACCAAAGATGAGGAGCAGGCAGAATTGACCTAAAAGGAAGAAATGATACAGTCAGCGCAGTAAAATATGGCAAGCCTCAACTACCGAGCTATTATCTTGCCGCAGATAGAGGCTGGCTTGCTTGTGGGCAGCACACGTAGTCCTACTCACGGTAGTGCTCGGACCTGCGCATCATGCAGGCGTTAGCGGGATCAATAGCAGAAATTGCACGCTTGATGGGGGACTTGCCATGCATATCGAAAAACCAGCTTATCCGGCCCGAGATATATTCTGGTCCTGTTCCAGTCCAAGTATGCATCGGTGCTGCTTCTGGGTCGCGGAACAAGGTCTCTCGCCAGTCATTGCTATTGACGCCCATCCAACAGCCGGTGAGCGACCCTTTCAAATCTGCTAGGGGTATACCAGCATTCTCAAAGGCTTCGTATGCGACTTCCATCATGATCCGCTGCTGCGGGTCTGTGTATAGAGAGTAAGCAAATGTCCTACAGTCAGCTGCTTGTCGGAAATGGCCTACTCACCCATCGCTTCCGCCTCTTCTGGCGTGACACCGAAGAAACTTGCGTCCCATGCTTTGACGTTGCCCTTAACAAAATGACCAGAGTTGGTGACACTCTTGTTCAATCCTGCAATTGGTGAATGATGGAAAGCGTCAACGTTGAATCGATCTTTAGGCACGGTTGAGTGTGCAGATTCGCCTTTCGACAGCAGGTTCCAGAAACCTTCTGCATTGGCAGCAGCTCCTGGGAACCTGCATGATAGTCCGACTACGGCCACTGGATGTGCATCTCTTGCTCTCCTATTCGCCGTCATATCGACGATAGCGCAGAGCCTCAGGAGGCACACACATGAGGAAGTATGGATGGCTGCGCTTCTGATTAGCAGAGCCTTTGACCCTCCGTATACGATCAATCCCTTGACTGAGAGCACAGAAGAGACTTCTCCTTACAGCCTTATAGCCTTACAGGAAGCCAATTGCGGCCGGCGTTATATGTCAACGCTTGAGCATGGCCAGAGCACACCATTTTTAGCATGCGAACCTCGTCTGTGCATGACAGGGTCATCCTCACAACTACCATACATGCGGGGGCGATTGGGCTCGAGTCGAGAGTGCTGTCTTGCTCAACGTCACACGCCCTGATTTGGGTTGCGAGGCAACGACATGGTCCAGGGACGCCTTTGTGATGTACAATAACGACACCCGAATATGAAGCTGAGCGCCTGGAGACAGCCAGGACGCCAGCTGGTAACAACCCTGGAATTGCTGGGCCGCAGTCCCCCCCTCAAGCACTGCCTAGCAAGCAAGAGATTGTCATATGTGGCTGTGCAAATTGCTGGGGCATGTACATAGTCTGCGTTGCCGATTGCCAATGCTTCGGTGCGGGAGATTAGAGGCGCAGCAAATGCTCAAAGCTCGAAACCTTCGGCTTCGGGTGGCTTATTCCTTCGATCACTGTGAGATACGTACGCCTTGACTTGTAGTATGCGGTGCTCCTATTTGCGCAGCGCCCTCCTGATGTCGGAAACAATCTGTTCCGTGAATGCCCATAACGCACTTGAATCGTGGGTGTGCCACGCCGCGCCGGACCACCAAGTCCCTCGGTACCCCTGCAGTGCATACAAATCTCGATAAAAGCCATTGTGAATGGTCTGAGCGTCAACCATACAAGCGAACGGGCTGAAGTCGCCAAAAGCGAGAAACTCAATTTCTCGATCCAAGTCAGGCACAGCAGAACTATTCCTCAAACGCGCAATAGTGTCTACAACGTCCTGGCGTACCGTGGCTTCCGACTGGTTGTTTGTGCCAGACGGAGCGCCGTACCAGAAGGTGTGAATGCCAGGGACCTCTGTGGCCTCGAAGACGTAAATGCCGGGAAGCGCAGGCACGGCGCCGGGATTGTCCAACTTAACATTCTGGACTTCGAAGCTGGGTAGTTGAGCATGCCGAAGGATTCCGGCCGCGTAATAATTGCTTTTGAATTGCACAAAAAGAGACTTCTCACGTGCATCCAGATCCAACCAGGTGCTGAGGTTGGGCATGGTAGGCGGGATGGTGATAAGTATCTGCCTTGCGCGGAGACGCTTTTTCCCAAGTGGAGTTCGTACGAGCAACTCAGTCAAGTCATGCTCAGAACGCCTGCGGCCTGCAGACATGATTGAGCTACGCAGATATAGACCGCCATCGCTGGCCAGCTCGGCCTGTGCTCGAGCATAAAGCTCGCTGTTGTTTTGCATACGAAGCAGACGGCCATGCGCCACACTTTCCAGAAGCCCCAGACTTAATATCTTCATAGCGTACAGCGTCGGCTCGTGGAGGAAGTCGCCATATCCTTGCCCAATCTGGAAAGCTATGTTGAGCATGGCCTCCAACTCATGCTTACGAAGGAAGTCAAGGAATGGAATAGTCAGCTCCTCAGGGATAGGATTGGGGAGGTCGTAACCACGTTCAAGATACGGGTAATGCCTTGAGAGGAGATCGACGTATCGTTGAAGTGCAGCCAGAACTTCAGAGGCGGGTGGTGGTTGGAAGTCAGTCCGTTTGCCTGTGCCTAAGTCGAAGAATTCAACATGATGGAGTGCAGGATCGATAATAGTGTCTCTGTAGGGTACGATGTGATAGTGATCCAGGAAGTCTCGTGTGACTTTGTCGTCGTGGAAGAAGACCACGCCATATTCGATGGCCACTTGCGTTTCTGGGTCCGTAAAAGTCTGCGAGTGGCCTCCGAGTCTGTCCAGATTTTCCACCAGAGCAACAGACAATCCATGCGCTCGCAGTCGAGTGGCAGCATAGGTCCCAGAAGCTCCACCACCAACTACGACTACATCTTTGATCGAGCGATCGCTCTCAAAAGCTTCGTCATGGAAGACTTGTTGCACTGCATTCTGCCATTCCTTTGCTATAGTCCCAGAGCATAGGAAGCCCAACAAGGCCGCAATATCAAGCTTCATGCCGCAAGTGGTCGTGTTGTTGCGTCCGATCATTGTACAACACAAGTCTTCGGCCGTGAGTGGAAGCGAATTCGGCTTGCTCGCTTGTCTCGGTCCAATTCGTTTGCAGGCATATCCCAAATTGACATGTGTACCGCACTTTACACGGAGTCACCCAGAGAAAATAACTTTCCTAGGCATGCGAAAACCACCGAGCTCTCTGCATAATCCACAGATTGTTCCACCAGAGAAGTCAACTGCGCAACGTGACGCGACGTTGCTACACATCAGGCAGTAAGCGCAGAAGCTCAGTTGAATCCGTCAGGAAGGTTTTGTACTGAATCGCTGATCGCCTCCTCGGCTTGATTGAACTCTTGTATCCGGATCATGGTGGCATACAGCCCCCCTTCGTGCATCAAGTCATTGTGGGTGCCATGCTCGACAATACGACCATGATCAATCACGTATATATAATCGGCATGCTTTACTGTGCTCAGCCGCTGAGCAACCGCTATGGTCGTGCGTCCGCTGGTACCCCTGTTGATAGCGCTTTGTACAAGACGCTCACAGATAGTGTCGAGGGCAGAAGTTGCCTCGTCCAAGAGTAGAATCTTTGGATCATTTAGCAGAGCTCTGGCTAATGCCACCCTTTGACGCTGACCACCAGATAAGGACATGCCACGATAGCCCACCTTCGTTTCCAGACCATTAGGCAGTGAAGCGATGAAGTCTGTGAGCGCCGCGTCCTGGATGGCTCTGTCCAGGTAAGTCGCGTCACTCGAAAGCAGAATGTTCTCCCGAATGGTACCAGTGAACAGTGTCGTTGTCTGAGAAATCAGCGCCGTGCGCTTTCTGTAACATCTCAGATTCAATTGCCGGATGTCGACATCATTATGTAATATTGCACCGGCCAAAGGGTCGTAGAAACGCTCGATCAGTGACAAAACAGTGCTCTTCCCACTTCCCGACGGTCCAACAAGGGCTGTGACTTTTCCTGGCGTGGCGTTGATATTGATGCTGTGCAAAGCCTGCACATCTTCTCGAGCACTGTATCGGAATGAAATATTATCACAAGCCACCCTGCCGGCTGAAGCTGAGAGGAATTCACCACTGTCGCTGGAAACATCCATACGTGGATCCCGAGACAGCAGAGTCAGCAGAGCTTTGCAAGCACTGAGGCCCTTTCGAGTGTCAGGCAAGAGGTTGAAGCAAGCTCCTGTGGAAGGTGTGCTTGTGACAATGGCTGTATAGCATACGAAAAATTCCATCATTGAGCTTTGGCCGCTTGTGACAAGCCTACCTCCATAATAGAAGCATCCAGCAAAGCAGAGATACGTGCTCATTTGGGATAGCGCATAGATGGCGCAGGCTTTGTAGGCGGCGTGTATGCTCTCTCGGGCGCGAGAAGTGATGAGCTGCCAAAACTGGCAGTCGATGTGATTCTCGAGGCTCAAGGACACCACAGTGGCCATGCAGTCAATTGCTTCACTGGCCATTCCCACTGCGTCGGAAAAGCTTTGTCGAGATTTCTGTTCGCGCTTGCTCGCAAAAACACCATGTAAGTGTCCAGACACGAGTAAAATTGGTATCGCAGCAGTGAAGACAAGTCCCAGCCTCCAGTTGACTGCAATGGACAAAGCCACAGCTGAAAGGAGGGCTGCAAAGCCTGCCACGAACTGCGCTATCACGGACGGGGTCAAGCTGTTCATCTGCCCAATCTCGGTGGTAATCAAGTGGCTGAGTGTCTGGCTTCCAGAGCTGTCGAAGAACGTCATATCCTGCCGCAAAATTTGCTCAAAAGCCTTGCGTCGAACTCTGAGCATGAAACCCTCCGAGCAGACAGCGAGGAACGCGCCACGAAAAACCGATGCCACCCATGTGGCCCCGGCTAGCGTCACCAGCATGGCTGCCCAAAAGTCGACATTTTTGAGCAAACGTGCGTTGTCATCGATAGCCTCACTGAAAGTGGTCACAGCCTGCCCATGGTCAGTGAAGCTACATGGGCAACACGCCATCTAGACTTACGCTTGCAAAAAGGTATGCTTGGACTGTACTGCTGCATCCAGTAATGAGGGCCCACATAAGCCCAGAGGCCAGCAACCACGTACTTTCTCTGTTGTACGACAACAGTTGTCGCCAGACCTCCTTCCTACTGTGCACCTGGCGTGATGCAAAGGAAGGCGTTTCGAGCTGTAAGTGATTGCCACCACTGATTGGAGCATTGCGCCCAATAAGGTTGGTACTTGAGTCAGCCACGGACTGCTTGGAATTGGTCTCTGTGGAGAAGCTGGCTACAGGTCGAAGCGTCACATCGGCATCGCCAGTCGCCCACTTTCTCGGTAAAGAAGCAGACAAAAAGTCCGCTGGCTCGGTCAGCATCTGTGTGTTGCGGAGCTTGAAGAATGCAGCGCGGCTGGCCATGAGGTCGGCATATTGGCCTTGCTCGACAATGCCATCTGGACCCAAGACCACGATGTTGTCAGCGTCTTGAATAGTCGATAATTGATGTGCAATGATGATCACAGTCCGGTCGCGGCCAGCGGCAGCCAGGGTCTCGCGAACAAAGTTCTCGGAAACCGTGTCCAGAGCAGAGGTAGGCTCATCAAGCAGCAAGATTTGCGACTCTGCAATCAGTGCTCGGCTGATTGCAATACGCTGTCGTTGACCGCCTAGAAGTCAACCGTCAGCAAATGGTTAGTTGCGGTATTGGAAGCCATTACCAGAGAGCTTGGATCCTCGTTCCCCTACGATCGTTTCATAGCCTTGAGGCATTCGCATGATGCTATCGTGAATGTCGGCCTGCTGTGCCGCGGTGTGGACCTGTCGCATAATATGACCCTCATCTCTGGCGCAATCCGAGTGCATCAAGCCGTATGCGATATTGTTATAGATCGTTGTGTTGAACAGGTCAGGCTCCTGACTAACCACAGCAATATGCTTCCGGAGCCACTTGACGTTCAAAGATGATAAAGGTGTCCCGTCCAAGGATACGGTACCACTTGATGGATCGTAGAAGCGTTGTACGAGCTTGACGATAGTGCTTTTGCCGCACCCGCTTGCACCAACAAGAGCTGTAGTCTTACGTGCCGGAATAATGAGATTAAAGGCCTTCAAAATCGTCATATCTGGTCTAGTAGGATAGGCGAAGCTCACATCTTCGAAACGCACAGTGCCTTCGATGGTGCCAGGCTCTATGCCTGCTTCTGGCCCCGATCTGCTGGAGCCGCATTTGTCAATCACGACAAATATTTCATTCGCTGCCGTCAGTCCAGCAATGACCGCTTGTGCCATTGGACTAGAAGCAGATTGCATTAAGTTAGTCAACGTCTCAGAATAGGGTCTTTTCGTTCGTACACGTACCCTACCAGTCCGAGAGAGGCAGTGCCGAGCAGAATAGCCAGCAGGACAATGATGATATCCGAGAAGTCTGCATGTCCGTTGACATAAAATCGAGATCCTTGCCAGAACGCCAGACCGAAAAGGCAGGTGGCAATGCTGACAATAGTGGCAATCATGAGCTCGCCAAAGGCACGGGCTAGGACTGCAGGCGTGAGACCTGTCGACAGCAGGCTAGCGTATTTGGTTGATAGGTGTGTCTGTGCAAGATTCGCAATGACGCATGAGATACCGCTGATAGCTTCTTGAGCTAATGCCGATGCTTTCGCCTGCGCATCAAGGGAAGCTTTTGTATACTTGGTAACAAAAGAAGCTCCAATTCCACCCGCGGCGGCAAAGGCAAGCAGACCGCTGCTCATGATCAATGACAGCCGCCACGAGCGCGAGAAGGCAACTGCGAACGCCACGAGAACGCCCGTGACTGCGGCAATGACCCTACCAAGCTTACTCGAAAAGGCGTCTTGTACTTTATCTGCCTCGCCACCGAGAAGATCGGCGGTCTCCCCTGTCCCAGCTTCATCAAGGTAGGCAACTCCTTTTCGGAAGAGTGCCAACAACAGCGTTCGCCTACAAGTAAATTGAGGATTAGATGCCGATTCTGCCAACCAGCGGGCGGTGCAATGATGCTTGCCTGAGCTTATTGGTGATACCTTCTCCAGCGATTGTGAGTCCTATCCACATAGCAAAGCTCCCTACGAACTCTGCGATAGCCAGGTATACGAAGCAGAGTGTGAAGTGCCTAAGGCTGCGCAGAAATTCTGCGTCCGTAATGCGTCCGGCTTCGACGTCCGCAAACTCGCCCGCGAGGGAACCGAACACTATGGTCATGGTGGGCATGAGCGCACCCTGAATCATGGATCCTGCAACGCCGAGGCATAGGAAGCATACTTCTGTCCGTGAAGCGAGGGCCAAGATCTGCAAGCAGTGTCATTAGCGCAAATCCCAAGCAAGTTAGCGAGAGATCATGTTCAATACTCTGAAGACTGAAGAGCGATGCCGTCCCAACCCCGAAGCGTTATTGTCGTCCACCATTTTGGCAGTGTTCTGATTCATTGTACCCAAAGGAGGACGATGATCAACACGGTTGCCACTAGCGTTGGTTTTGGTGTGAGTAAACGAGAGGGTTTGAATCAAGGTGTTGACTTGATCCTCACTCTGCATTCAAACAGACCATGGTTCCGGATCCTAACTGCCTGTAGTAATGCAACCGCTATGAAGGTCTCAAGAAGGTTGGCCACAGGACCGCGTTTGCTTCTTTGCGTGGCAGAGCGCAGGTAGCGTCTGTCAGGTGAAAGTGGCGCACTGGCGCAGCACTAGAACTAAGTTTTGACTGTCGAACGTGGCTGCCATGGACCGCATAACTTCATATTCCGCGCATAGATTGCGCAATCGCGACAACATCTGAGAGCAGGGCTTCCTTGTCGCAGTTCTTCGTTGGCGCGGTCTGTTGGCAAACGTCTGTAGACGGATGTTTGCCGACCCTTGACCCGTATATCGAGCATACCAGCAGAGCAAAGTATACAGCATGACGGACCGGAATCCAAGCTTGGCGATCGATGCCAATGGGGGCGCAGGGCACCATACCAGCATCAGCCAATCCTTTTCTTCTGGGGCACGGCACGATTTGAGGCTGAGTGTTGCTACATCACTCGTGACCAGGCCGACCCTGGGCGTTGTCATTGCTAAAGCATTACTGGAAGGAAGTGCACGGAAGCCGCGGCGCGCAAACACAGCCTGCCCACCGAGACCTATGTGGAACGTGGTCAGTGTGCCCATGAGGACGCTCTGGTTGCGTGCAGAGTTTGAAAGTGACTGTGTATCGTGCGCGTGAAAGTAGTCCTCGTTGCAAATTTCCTGGCTGCGTACTAGGGAAAGTCTCCCCATCATCGACCATGGCAATAACACCTTTCGTTGAGAAATTGCTCGTACAGGCTCGTCAGTACGACGAGCAAACCGCACGTGGTCGACAGGATCTTCATGATCGAGGTCGAGATGAAGACTATGAGCAAGCTCGCCGCGCCATCTTGGATACGGCGATGAAGCTGCAGTTGGAAGTGATGTCGCCTGATCAGATCCTTTTCCTTTACATGAGCCGGGTGAGACCATACCCGATTAAAGCGTAGCTGTGCTGGGAAAGCCACAGACTGACTTTATTTGCAGGTGTACGATGCAGCCGTGTTGGAGCTATTTAGATCCTATGACATTGCGAACAATGTACCGGATGAAGGCATTTCTTTCATGGAGCTTGCCAAGGCGCTGCATCTGCCTCAAAGAGGTCTCGAGAAGCTCATGCGCAAGGCTATGGCGCACAACATCTATGAGGAGCCAGAGGTCGGTGTTGTCAAGCATAACGCCGTCTCCAACATGTTTCGGGCTCCTGGTATCCAGATGCTCTGCAAATTCACCCTGGATATCGTAACGCCTTCGATGATGCAGCTATTGCCAGCGTTGGAGAAATGGCAAGGCTCACAAGACCCGACTCACACGGCCTTCAACATGGCATTTGGAGGGAACGGTCTGATGGATCGGTTTCCCAACGAGGCATGCTTCAAAGCCATTATGAGTCCAGCAGACGCTAAGGGCCTCGCGAGCTACGATGCGTGGCAGACCATTGACAAGCCTGGTGCTGTTTTCGTCGATGTTGGCGGCAATCATGGCTACGGGGCGCTCGCGATCGCCAAGGCCACTCAGCATATGAGTTTCGTTGTTCAAGATATGGACTCCGTCATCACGCAAGCGCAGCAGCAGGAAAATCAGCCAGATGGAATTCTTCAAGACGAAGAAGCAGGCCATCGGCTTACGCTGCAGGCATATGACATCTTCTCCGGTCCGCAACCGATCCAGCATGCCGACGTATACTTCTTCCGCGCCATATTCCACAATTGGTCCGACCGGAAGTGTCAGGAGATCTTGAGCAACTTGCTACCAGCATTGAAGCCAGGTGCGCACGTCGTGGTATGTGATATCGTCTTGCCAGAAAAGTGCGATGTTGCCTCGTTCGAGCAGCAGTACACCAGGTACGTCAGAGTCTCGCCTTCGTGGACGATGTAAGCCAAGCTGACGACGCCACAGAGTCTCTGACCTAGCCATGTACGCACTCCACAATGGATGGGAGCGGACAGAGGGCGAGTGGCGAGATCTTTTCGCGCGTGTCGATCCTGCTTTCGCCATCATAGAGATGAAGACTCTATGGCCAGGCTCATACCAAAAGTTCATACACGCTGTGTGGAACTAGAGAGTCGCTGTCATTAAATGTAGAGGACTTAATGACGAATGGGCCTCATGTTGTGTCTTTGATTGTGAGGGACTGTGGTGTCCTCTGCCGTGCTTTGGTCACAAGATATGTAGCAAAGTCCTATAAGTCCGACAGCGCAATGGACAAGTACCGCACGATATCATAAGTGCGTACAGTACCTGAGCGAGTTCAGGAACAGTTGAACTACGGAACCCGAGGTAAAGAAAATGCTGACTAAGCCTGGGGCCTGCTCTAGCCTCTAGATAAGATGTCTCAAAATACAAGCACGTGACCTTCTCCAGTCATTACACCGCGTATCAAGCAGCTCGAAAGCCGGCTCAAGTAGACAAACCCATCTTCCCCTTTTCCACATGCCATCTGACATGGGATCTTGAAGTGGAAGGATGATCTCTTTTCAGCTCAATCCACGCACAAATCTCTCGTATGATCTCTCCAAGTACCGTGCGAGAACCTCAGCCTATGACGCGTCAGTCTGTGCGCCAAGTGCGGAGTCTTCACGGTAAGCGACTCACATCGGGGGGTACCATAATGCTCCTGTGGTCTCCTTCGATCTTCAGGCACTCAATTTGCGATCCGACCAATTCGTCCCATCCACGAGGACCAAAATCAGTACGATCAAAGCAAAACCATTCCCCAATGGCCAATGGGTCTGGTATGTCTGGGAAGTCCTCTTTCTTCTTGTTACCCATACCTTTCGTGGCCCAAATGACAACAGTGCCATGCTTCGGATACTTACCAGGATTCATGGGGACCGGTTGATACTTGTTGAGCGCTCGGAAAGTCTGTATCAGATGCTCCTCGATGCCTTGCCCAGATGGGAGTGGGGCAAAAACATCCTGGAGGCCCGTCACGTCGCACCAGAAGTCCCACAACTCTTTGCTTGTATCTATCCATTCTGGCAGAGGGTGAGGAGCATGCATGTCTATGATGATCAGGCCCAAAACCTGCTCTCCAGCATCGAGGAGCTGCCGTGCGAGCTCGTATGCGAAGACGCAACCAGCGGACCAGCCACCGAAGATATATGGGCCGTGCGGTTGCTTTGCGCGGACGGCCTCAAGGTACAAAAGAGTTGCTTGCTCGATGGTGCAGGTGAAGCTAGCGGGTTCATCGACCCAAGGCGAGTGCAAACCGTATATGCACGTCCCGGACTGGAGCTGAGGTAGAGCCAAGAACGATGTGATCGATCCTGCGCCGTCGGGCACGAGATACATGGGCGGGCGGTCATCATTCAGAGTGCCTTGGATCAAGAAGACTTCCACTGCAAATCTGTCGCTCTGGAAAGGGTCGGTCTCATCACCACGATAATGCTGAGCGACTTCCTTAGGGTGAGCATCTGGCGCGGTTCGCTTGCTCTTCGATGTCTCAGCTGCCATTGAATCCTGATTGCTCGACGCCGCAGATCTATTGTGGGGATCTGTACTCGAACTCCCGCCCGTGGGCTTGCCGAGAGCGGCGGCAGGCTTGTCTTCGCGAAGCCACTTGGCCTCTTCGCTCCAGGTGTCACCGAATCCTGAGTCGCTCTGGGTTTCACTAATTTCTGGGCTTGGGATGATCTCCAGCGGCGTGCTTTCATTGGCCTTCCCGAAGTTGGTCTTGATATCCGCGACGGTTACGCAGCTGCGGAATGTGGTCGAAGGCAACACGATGCCTTTCTGTGAGCGCAGCTTTGATGCAATCATGATGGTCATCAGAGAGTCTACTCCCAAGTCTGCAATCGCAGTATCATCACGCATGGTGTCGTACGGCCATCCGGTCTCCTCAGCAATGGACCTGAGAATCTGTTCAACCACATCTGGTGCGCCCGCTTTGGCATCATTTGGCTGCAACGCGGTCATTTGCAAGGCTGGCTTGGCATTGACATGCTTTGGGTTGATCCTCGCGTCTAGCTCTTCTGCGTGCACGGGCATCGATCTTGACGTCCTTTTGGGGCTCACATCAGCTTTAATCTTGCTCTGCCATGATGGAGGTCGATAGGCACGCCGAGAGACGTGTTTGTAGATCATGTCAGCACAAAGTCCAATCAGCCGGTCACCGTCAAAAACATAGACATCGCCCAGCGCTCCAGTAGCGGTCCGCTGCATATATGCATAAACCTGGTACGACGTGTCCGCGGTGAGCAGCTCCTCGAACACGATGCTACTCACGGCGACTGCAATATATGCATCCTCTTCGGGTGCGTCGGGATGACCGTTGAGCATGAAGCCCGCAAGGTGGAAGACGGCATCGCGCCAGTAGCATTGGTTGGCTGCGTAGTCGCTTGTTGCGGCAGGGCAGGGCGCCAATTTGACAAATGCGACTGACTCGGTTCGCTGATCGGTCAGAAAGCATTGCTCAAGAGCTTGGAACGGTGCAGCGTATCCAATGTACCGACGGAATAGCTTGTAGATGAGTGATTTGCGCAGAAGGTGCCCCGATCCGCTTTTGACTGCCTCTACAAGTGCCTTCATGCGGGCTGAAACCAAGAACAGAGACGTGGATCCCATCTTCGCGAGTACACCAGCGCTACGGGTTGTGTCGATGCGCACATGACCCAGTTGTGTTGTCTCGCTGCCCGCTGTAACCGAGAAGTCGATTTTGACACCGCTAGTGTCTGCCCGTGCAACCGTGTGAATAAGGGCATCATCATCAGAAGTGCTGATGACGAGCGGACGTCGCATATCAAGATCGCTCAGGACCATCGCGGCCACAGAGGCCGATGATTGGTCGCCACTCATCTTGGGAAGAAGGTATTGAGCGGCTGCAAAGCCCATCTCGCAATACACACTGCCAGGCAGGATGGGGTTCCCGTCAACTAGATGGCCTTGCGCCGCAGCGACCATCTCGGCGTGATTGACTCGGGACACGAACTCTGCTACGAGCGCTCCATCCCGTTCGATCGGATCATGCGTCAAGTGATGTAAGAAGGGGCCCATGCAATGTGCCGCAGCCGGAGGCTGCTCACCTGCACACACAGTGTCTTGTGTTGTATCGGACTGGTACGTCCACCAAAAATCTTGTCCATCAAACGCATATCGTGGCAGGGAAACCAATCGAAGATTGCACTCAGCCTTGGCATAGTACGCTGCCCAATCGATATCAATGCCATGATTATACAAGGAGGCAAGGACGCTGTTGACAGAGCGCCAGTTGGGATCTGATGGGCGGAGAATGGATAAGAGGCGTTGAAGGTCGGTCGTGACTCCGCACCCACGCAGCATCGAAGTGCAGACAGCGTCTGGTCCAATCTCAAGCCAGAGCGTCTCGGGTCCGACTAGATTGGCAGTTCGACAGGCTTGAACTGCGCCCACGAAATCGACGGTTCCGCGCGTCTGGCGTGCTAAATACTGTGCTGAAATAGCGCGGCTGCCGTCTTTCCATATCTCTGCATCCACCGTCGATGCCAGTGGAATTTGCGGTTCGCCCAAGACAACACCCTGTGCTGTCTTCTCAAGATCATCGACGATCGCATCCATCTGCGCCGAGTGGAAGCCGTAACGCATTGATAAACGACTACACTCAACTCTCTTCTGCCGCAGCGATTCGCACAGGATGTCCATCTCATCCGAGGGTCCGCTGCAGACTGTCACATTGGGAGTATTCTTGCAGGCTATGCCGCTTAGTTGTAATCCACCCAGGGCGATTTGGGTCTGAACGTCCCGGGCCGGCATAGGGACGATAAGCATGACATATGCATTTGCTTCGCAATGCTTTCGCAGTAGCTCTGTGCGCTTGCCCACAAGGTATATGGTGTCGCTAAGAGACAATGCGCCGCTGGTGTATAGAGCAGCATACTCGCCAATGCTGTGCCCGAGGACCACAGATGGCTCGACTGACCAGGAGCGAAGCATGCCAACAAGAGATACCTGAAGCGCCACCAGCGCAAGTTGCTCTTTGGCTGCGCTTTCTGCGGCATCATGACACTCCTCTGGTTGTGAAACACCGCTGAAGAAGTCGACGACTGATGGGAACATGTGGACATCGCAGACGGCTTGGCATGCGATGATCCCACACCTGAATTGAGACGATGTCTTCCAGAGCTCGCGGCCCATTGCAGGGTAGCATGCGCCTTGGCCTGTGAATACGAAGGCGAGTGATTGAGCTTTATGGATCGTGGCATCAGATCTGCCTTGGTCTTCGAGCAGACGGAGACCGAGCTCTTGCATGTCCTTTACGACATGAGCGGCACGGAATGCATGGTGCTTCGGTCTTCGTGCTGCAGTGGTGTAAGCCAAGTGCCGAACATCTGCGTCGCGGTGTGCCATGACATGGTCTAGGTAACGGCGTTGAGTCCTTCGGAGAGCGACAAGGGTGTGGCCAGAAAAGGCTACCACAGGGTGTGATATGTCGTCCGACACCTTGCAGGCGGATGATTCGCAACGAGGCAGGGGAGCAGGAGATAGCACCATGCAAGCGTTGCCACCAGTGGCGTCGAAGCAATTGACGATTACCTTCTGGCCAGGCTGGAGCTGACGATGCGAGCCATGAGCAACATGGATATGTCTTTCTTGCAAAGGTGGGAATTCCGGATTGAGTTGAGAACACGACTCAAAGCCCGGCTGCGGCGGCACGATGCCGCCATTCTTCATCACTAGCAAAGCTTTGATGAGTGCAACAACTGCCGCAGCAGACTCGCTGTGCCCAACGTTAGCTTTGACAGCACCTAGTAGCAACGGATTGGCAGCGGTGCGCTGGTCACCAAAGACATTCGCTATGGCAGTCACCTCAGTGACGTCGCCTGCGACCGTACCAGTGCCATGAAGCTCCGCGTAGCCGATCTGCGTGGGCTCTGTCGCTGCCGCTCGTAAAGCCTGGCGGAATACTCTTTCTTGGGCACACTGATGCGGATATGTAATGGACTTCGCATATGCGCTGTGGTTGCGGGCAGACCCTTCGATGACACCTAGTATGTTGTCGTTGTCCTCGACGGCATCCTCAAGGCGCTTCAAGACGACGACTGCTACCGCCTCGCCTCTGCAGTAGCCATCAACGTCGTTGCGAAATACTTTGCAGCTGCCAGTTGGCGAGAGAAATCCGCCCTTTGTTAGGCCGGCATACGCACCGGGTGAGCAAGCCAGCATACCGCCACCTGCGATTGACATATCACAATCGCGATTGATCAATGCATTGCAGGCAGTAATGATGGCTACAGCGCTGGAGCCGCAAGCGGCATCGACGGTCATAGATGCGGCCTCGAATTTCCAGAAATAGTGTAGACGTCCAGCGCCGAAAGCTTTTGCGACCGAGGGAACGTAATGCGATTCGACACCTTGCTGGTGATTCAGATCCCTCCAATCGTCTCCGCTCTGCCCGAAGAACGCACTGATGTGTTTCCTATTTGTAGCGGGTGTCTTCTCGGGAGAGTAGCCCGCCATCTCCAGAGCCTCGTAAGTGCACATCATGAGCAGACGCTGGATTGGATCCATCTGTGCTGCTTCGCGAGGCGAGATATTGAACAATCTTGCGTCGAACTCGCCTGGACGATCGAGAAAGCACCCCCATGGCAATTCGGCGTCTGGGCCTAAGTAATACTGCCACGCTGCCAAGTCCCACCTGTCTTTTGGTAGTTTCCTCTGCCATTCCTTCCCATCGAGCAATGATTGCCAGAATCCTTCGACAGTTGGATTGTCTCCGGTCGGGAAACGACCGCCAACACTTATCACTGCGACCTTGCCTGACCCGCAGCGGATACCTCTTTCGCTCGGCCTTTCCATCGGGGTGTCAAGCATCGTGATCTTCGCACCACGTTTTTCGAGCGCTTGCTGCAGAGCTGCGACTGAAGGACTACCACCAATAGATATAACCTCCACACTCTTTTGAGGTCGTACGTCGCTGGCTATGGCGTCTATAGTCCCCGTAAGCTCCAGTCGTCGATTGAATATGTCGTCCAAGATCTGATGCACCAGTTGAAAGAGGGTGGCTGCAGCAAAAGGTGCGCATGAGCTTGTGGAATAGACACTGACATTCGAATTGAGTGTGCGATCTCGAAACGCGAAATCGGATAGAATATCATCGAACTGCACGGCTGGAAGATGAGCGGCGTGAACTGCCCCATTAGCGCGATACAGCTCGATCGAAGAGACTCGAGTGAAAAGGTGTGACTCCTGCAGCAAAAGCTGCATCGTGCTTGGAGCGCCGAACAGAGTCACCCATTCCGCTGATGCCACAGCTATATAAGCTTGCTTGTGTGATGGAATTCCCTGGACCGTTATAGCCCGTCAGCATTCTCCGCCATCAGTATTACCATAGCAGCGTCCGCTGGTCACCGTTCTGCTCAGTCGACAGCACTAACCTGTTCCTGATGCCACCTCGATAACTCCTTTTCGGCTTCCTTACTTGACACACCGAGGAACAGATGTCCCCACACTGCGCTAACATCCTCGATGCGGTGGGAGCGATAGTGCAGCTCCACACGCAAGCGGAATGCGACGCGGACCATTGAAGAAGACAGAACGAGCAAGTCTTGCAGGTCTGACGATGCCGCCATAACTGCAGCCGACAGAAGACCAGTGCATAGACCAACCGCGCGGATTGAGTTCCTGCCAGACGCACGCATCAATAGGCTAGGGTCGTCCTCAACTCGTCTGGCGAAAGGCCGCAGTCAGCAAAACTCATCGAATATGCTGATCACCACATTGTTGACCGAGTAACTCACAGGATCAGATCTGCCAATCTCGCAATGCAGGTCAACGTCGTCTGGTATATTCCCATGGGATCTTCCATTCTGTCGAATTGCTCTGGTTCTGACAACAGCATTGCGAAGACCTCATCATCGAGCTGTGCTGTTTGTCGGGTAGCCGATGGCAACCTATACAGCTCCTGCGATATCACGTCGAGAGCTTCTCGAAAGAACTTGCGTACAACGTATGAACTTTCCCGAGCAATCGCAGCAATACTTCGAACGCTTGGAGCGAACGGTGCGGTCTGGTCTGCAAAGAGCAGAATGGCTGTTGGCTCCATGCTTCAGCGACTGGTAATCGCTGTTACAATGTATGACAAGTGGGATTTGTATGCCCAAGCAATGACTGCTTGCATTTGCTGATGATGGATACCTGCAGCTACGAGATGGTAGCAACCCACGACTGGAAGTGGCCGGTGGACTGTTCCTGTCCCGAACCTCCGATCGTCCTTGGTATCGACTCAATGCGTTGCCATCCGATATACGCTACTTAGCATCTCGGGCAGTGCTCTTGGAAGTAATACACGCAAGGGATGTCTCGTGCCGTTTGACATCCTGATACAAACGTGTCCCCCACGCAGGGCCCTTCCTTCCGAACCATCGCTCACCGGCTGATTGAAACGGAAGCAGCTTGTGATCGACAGAGACTTCCTTTTACCTCGAAGCTATGGATAACGAAGTCTTCATAGCTTTACCATCAAATGTGTGGTCTCCGAGCTCTGCCAAGCTAATCTTATCGAGCTGATTGAGCAGCGGGAACTAACATGTTGTCCAGAAGATGTACATTCATCGCAGCCGAATCTACCGATGAGCGTGCCGTAGATCGTGTCTCCAGACCGTAGATTGTCTAAATTGGAGATACTGTAAGTAGCATCCAGTGGCCCGGATCGATTGGCTGATCTCTGATGAGATCGTGGTCCGATGTTCCTGGGTACGCCCTGCTTGTACGGGAAGATGCGAATTCAAGCGATGGCCTCGTGACAGCTCCAGATCGGCTCATGACAGATTTATGTTCACTACCAAGGCAGCTCGCACGGTTGCATAAAACTTAAAGATCGGGCCGAGGTCTGCCGGCTCCACGGAATCCTCTTGGGCATCAGTCAACACAAAAGCACAAGGGACTCCTGAGAGAAGGGGGCAGGCGGCGATTGTGAAGGTAAGGGCAATCGTCGTAACAAGCAAAGTTAGATGCTAGCGAGCAGCTCCGATTAGTCACAACATCAACACCGTCGAATGTCACTCCTTTTTTGAAGACTCGTCCGGACATGGACGATCGCCAAGAACCTTGGTACTACATCCTCGCTATCGAACGTGCCTGGATGCCAATAACCTGTGTGCACTGCCACAGCTGACGCGATGGGTCCGCCCGAATCTAATTGAGATGGCGATCGCATGCCGTCTACGTGGCCTCCAAGGTTCCATTGCTCAAGTGTGGATGTGAGTGGGGGAGGCATAGCAGTAGTCGTCACACGTCTGCCTCATCAGCTAATTCTCCGAGCGATTTCCCATTGAGGTCGGCCGCGATACATGAGAACATAAACATCAAGATGTATTTTTCTACACTGACTGAGTTGTGCCCGAGTGTCCTCGCAATCCTTGCCGTCCTTACAGTAATCATTTACCTCTTCTTGTCATCACGACAGGACATTCTGAAGCACATTCCTTGTGCGGGCGCAGGATGTCGTTGGAGGAGAGCGCAAGCATATCACCGCAACGCAAAACGTATTATTGCTGAGGCATACAGCAAGGTAGCGAAATGGCAATGATACACAACTTATCAACGACTCTGACGCCGCAGGTTTATAGAACAAATCCTTCACCCGCCTGGTCACTCCTGAAGGTAGGGTCCGACCCAAGTTAGCGTACAAGTGCAAAATGTTGATATATGCGTCATGCACAGGAGATTATGTCCTCGTTCCATATCATCTGATTGGCGAGTACAATGCAGTCGGAGAGGACGTGTTCAGCCCACATGCGCCATTTGATGAAGTGATGCCCCCTGAGACCTGTTTTTGAGGACCACGTTAATGCCGGCACAGGTTACGGAAGCAAGTCAACGCAAAAGATACCTCCTTCGGCGTTCGCAGCCCTTCTAACGTATCAATGTGGACAGAAACCGCTCACAGACATAAACATCACCTCAAGGGCGCTCATCTACAGCCTGAAGCAGAATCTCACCCCTTCCCTTGGTAACAACCTTCCAATGCCTAGACCGCGATGTGAAAACACAGCCCAAGCTAACCTGGCTCCCTCGACTGCTAGGAAAACGGACAGCTGAGCTCGCGAAAGTTGCCGATGACGTTGTCCTCGCTAAGATGCCGCCCTGCGACGACTGGACTGAGGTCAACCTTCACCAGCAGTTGATCAAGATCATCACGCTTGTCTCTGGCTGGATTTTCGTGGGATTGAGTTGCAGTCGGACAGGAGAATATATGGATCTAGCCGCGAACTATGCCACGGATGCTTTCGTCGGCCCGACCATGCTACGAATGTTGCCCGCAACCATGCGTCCGTTGGCTGCGCCGCTTCTGCCTTCCTTGAGAAGGGTCAAACGATTTCATGATCGTATCTACGGGCTTCTCGCCCCTGAGATCGATGTCCGTCGGAAGCGGCTATCCGAGACGCAAAAGACAAGATCAGGCGACATGCTCGATTGGCTGATTATGAATGCACATCGATTTCCAGATGACATCCGGTCAGACTATGATATTGCAAGGATACAGCAGTCATTAAGTGCCGTGGCGATCCACACGACGGCTTTGACATCTTTAGCAACGTAGGTAACTACCTTTGCCTTTGGGCACGAGCGCTAGAGCAAAGGGAGTCGTCGGCGTTGAAAGACTGACACATATCGTTCTGAGGTGCAGTATTCATGATCTCAGCTGCAGACCCGACCTCATGGACGAGATGCGTAGGGAGATCGCGGCCGTAAAAGCCATGCATGATGGCGAGATCACCTCGCGCAGCCTCTATGACATGAAGCTCCTTGATGCCGTCTGTAAGGAGTCTCAAAGGCTGAACCCTGCCGACTTTCGTCAGTCTACCCACAAGTCGTCAATCTGCCTAATTTCTCCCACGACGTGGCTGATTTGCATGCCTCTTAGTCTCTGCCCGACGCCGAGTGCTGCAAGACTACACCTTCTCAGACGGCACCCATATTCCGAAAGGCACCATGCTCGCCCTCCCCGTCTACACCATAGCACGAGATCCAACCCTATTTCCAAGCCCTGATGCCTTCGACCCTTACCGCTTCGTCAAAAGCCGTCAGGAAAGTTCGAAAGATCACTTGCAATTTGCATCCGTAACAAACGGAACCATGGCTTTCGGCTCGGGCAAGTGGGCTTGTCCTGGCCGCTTCTTTGCCGCGCTGGAGATCAAGCTACTAGTGATCCACTTGCTCGAGCACTTTGATCTTCGGAGTCTGCCAGGTAAAGACGGTGTGGTAAGGAGATATCAAAATGTCGAGTACGATAGTATGGTGAGTCGCCCACATGTCGTCGCAGCATTTTGGCTTGAAGATCCCCATCAACCCATGGGCTGACGGTGTATGCCACAGAACATGCCCGACGTAAAAGCGAAGACACTGGTCAGGCGGAGACCGGTATCATCTGATTCTCGAGGCACCTAGTCTTTTTGATTTGCCGGACTAGCAAAGTCTACGAAAACTATGAAACTTGGCTCTGCCCCGATTCACAAATGAAGTGTTATAGTTAATAAGTGCTCAAGCAAATGGCAACGCTTCGCCACCCGAACGTGGCTTTTACTATTCAATCTGATCAAGGACAAGTATCACTTATCCGACGGTTGCTCGCCCGTGTAAAAGCCTGTCTGCCTGGGTGTCTTGTGCACCGAGTAAGACCCGATACTACCGATCAAGTAATGCCTAGACGCTACATGTATGTATGCCGTCTGTAGGGGCTCGCGCAAAGCTTTTGCAGCCGCTTAGGCCTTGCAACGAGTTGAGCTATTGCAACACTGACATCTGTAAATACGCCGACAGACCGACCAAACGATAGATCGAACGGTCGACTATTCGTGGATCGGTTGATCGATGGCCTCATTGAAACCCGACCAATTGATTTAAGCCTTACTAGCTGCCAAGAAGTCGACCAACGGAGGATCTGGGGCCAAGTGTTGCGCGGCACATGTGCACGCACTTCACCTTGGCGTCTGAGCCTAGTACTGCCCTCGATCCAGCTTAGCATCTATCGTCGAGGATAGCCCGTGCGAAGAGAATCTTCGTTCGCACTCCGACACATAGCTTGGCGAAGTGGCGGAGACGTGCACGCTTATGCGTAGAGCACTCTAGAGTTGCAACATTCGTCGATAAAGTACACTATTGAGCTCATACTCCTCTGACGGCATCACACATGCGTTATGGCAATGTGAATGGTGCATGGCGATGGCGATGACTATGTAACGGACAGGAGGGAGTGTGGAACCCTTCTCACCTGTTCTCATTTTCACTGCTGAACACTAAGCGGACATAGGTTGTCCTCAAGCAATGTGTAAAACGCTTGCTCTGCAAGCGGCGGGAGAACACCTGATACTCTCGCCCAACCAAGTCACTTGGGTAGAGCTGATGCAGCGTCGCCGTGCCCAAAAGACAGTCGCTAGAAGTGTCTGTTAGCCCTTTGCCTGTCACACAGTGGTTAAGACGGGAGGTGTAGGGGACGATCTAGTGTCCGTAAGGCCTTTCGACTAGTGAGCTCAGTATCTCGGTTGGTTCGGTTTTAGCTAGTATAGCCAGACCATTCGACTAGTTCGCTTGACGCGTGGTTGTAGTACTACTTACAACCAAGTGGACCATAGAGCCTAGATGCTCTATTTGATGATCTTAGATCTGAAGCTAGCGCGAGTGTGATCATTGCTAGAACGTCGATGGGCAAAGCTGGAACCAAACTGCACAGATTGCAAGTTTGAGAGCTTCACACCTCCTCTCGCAATGAGATCTTGCTAAATCCTGAAACCAAACCAAGCCATTTGAAATCCTACGGAACCACTGGATATAGGTCTTGGAACTAGACCACTCTACTAGATGGTTTGGATGGTTCATTTGGCTCGTGCAGAACTACTGAGCCCACTGCTTTCGATCAATAGAACACTATACACAGTTCAACGGACGGCAAGTGGAGCAAAAGCAGTCAATCCAAGCTACAGATTCAACTGAGTCAACCGAGCGGACGAGTATGCAAAGAGAGGTGATGTTAAGTCTGTCTCTGCAAAGAGCATAATGCCAGTACCAAGACCCGCCTGATCTCTTGACAAGCCGGCGACCGCTCGGTAACGCTTATCCGCCAAGGTCACGAGAACGGGCCATCCTCACGCCGAGATCCTGTTAGTTTCACGCCTTCATCCACCAAGCCACCACGCACCTCTGCCAAATGCGCTATCCCATGATCAGGAATGCCCGGTTCCAGGCCTTCGGGAGAAGACAAGCCACTGCACATATATCTAGCAGTCTCCGGCCACATCCAAACACTCGAAAGCTCCATCACTGACCTCCATCGCAAATTCCGACCAGATCCAACTACACCATGAAGTCATTCGCACTCCTCTTCCTCCTCTTCACTAGCCCGTTGGCGCTAGCACAGGTCGCAGTACGTCCTTCCTCCTTCTGACAGCATTAGCTCCACCTCAGACTTACCACAAACGTCGCATATAGACTGTCTGCGAGACGTCCGGACCAAGCGGGAACAATGGCAACGGGTACTGTCGTGGGGGAGGCGTTTACCAAAGCTGCGCGCCGGTAAGCTCTCTTGTGGATGCTCGACGCCAGGGCTTGCAATCGCTGATCGTTGCGGAACAGGCAAACCGCTGCCACGACGATGGGAACGGGTGTATCTTCGATGCTCAGAGTGTCTGGGTGCCGGCGGAGAACCGGTGGGTACTGATGTCGAATTGCAGTGGTTAGATGGCATTATTGTTCGTGGTGCGGTGGCTGGTTAGTGCAGGTGCTGAACAGCGAGAGCATGAAGGTGTCACGGTCGCGATCGACTCGTCATGGGGCAGGCAGATGCTGGCACGCGAGGCGCGAGTGGACAGTAGAAGTGAGCAGTAACTGCTCTCCAGCATGTTCGAGTTGTCATTTTGATACTCGCTATGTGACTTACGCTTTCTCCGCTATGTCCTGGCTCCTCGTAGAGCTACAGCATCCATAGCCAAAGCGGCATCACTTCCTCGCCCTGCGCGTTAAACGCTCTGCGTACAGGCTGCTTCCTTCATAGCGTGCGACGCATGTGACTGCAGCGTCGATTCTCTTCGCTCTCATCACAGGCGTTCTCTCCGCCAACCAGAATGTTCGATACTGCGACGCAGATACAGCGACAGCAAGGCGCAAAGAAGGTTGCGATGGAGGGACTCGAGGTAGGGGTGGGATAGCATTGTCTCGAGGGGAGCGACGTGTATACGATCACCTTTTTGTTATCTCCACTGGGTAACGCTGTACAGTATGTTGAAAAAATCGCTCCGATCATCGGCTATGGCTTTGGGCAAAGCCTTGTCCGACGAATGAGAAAGCACTGTCTGTAGTATAGTTCCTCTGCCCGTCAGCCTGCTAAGAGCACAGTCTTTCCTCGACCAGCTTATGTTCGGGCAAGCTGTGCAATGACTGCTGTCGGCTGATCAAGAGTTTGACTGATCAATACGGTTGATGAATTGACGGAGAGCACCAGACCTTTCAGCACGAAGTCAGCCACATCAGACCATCAATATCTAGCAATTCATCAGCTTAATTGTGGCTACGTCAAGCAATCGGTCGGACAGTCATTACGTTAAGCGATCGACCATGTCAATCAGTCAGCTGGTTGATCGATTGAGTGAGCATTTGTATCACCCTATGCAGGTCATTAGTCTCAAAGCAACTTCAGTTGCTGTCGGTGGTGCGCTGACTCATACCTCGGATGTACATATGCCTCAAGGTTCCCATTCTGAACTCTAGAACAACTTCTTTGCATGGCAATGGTGCAGCTTCTGACTACAAGACTGCGCAGCAGTCTGTGGCGATGGGGACTGCTTCACGTAAGAATGCTTGACAAACCAGAGGATGCCGACCAGTGTGGTCGTATCGTGCTTCAGTCCTACCGGACCAGATCCGGCAATGCCTGTGATCGCCTCTAAAGTCAAAGTCACTAATGACTGTGTGTGAACATTGGAGTATCTCACATAGCGTAGTACTTCTTCATCCCATGGAAATGAGACCGAAGCCCTCCTGCTTGTGATGAACCCTCGCAATCACATTGTCTCAAATGCAAGAACTGAAGTGTACGGTTCAACGTACGCTCGATGAATGCGTAAAAGTCGTCTGGAAGCAGCGTCTGTACTGCTCGCCGAATCGAGGCAACTCCATGACGAAAAGGGTCTTGTCGTAGTACAACAGGAAGCTGCGATGGATCTCACTCATCAGCATAGCGTATGCGTCACAGATGCGGCCGTTTTCCATGTTATGGTTGACGAGCGTCGCAGACTGAAACGCCCGTTGTGCTGCTACGCTCAGCATCTCACACTCAATCCTCCGCGCAGACTGTAGATGGATGGGTGTAGATTGTGGCGGTTCATTTCTTGCCTCTTGAATGAATGTGAACCAGAACAGATTGTAAGCGAGTGCTCCCTGCACCTGCATTCGGTGGGTATTGTTGCTGGCGAGGTGCTGGTCCAGATCCGGGCAGCTACGCTCAAAATTCTCCAAGTGTGAAAACCTTGGGTCGGGTTCGTACGCCTTGCCGACAGTGCCGAACTTGAGTGCCTGATTCTGCTCTTCGTCTGCCAAAATCCTCACCCTGCACAGTGGACATTTCAGATCGGGGCCTTCCGAATGAAATATTTCCATCAAGCAGTCCATACAGACTAGGTGCTGATCGTGGCACGCCAGACTGCGGAGTCTGTTGACTGTGTCGCAAGCCTCCCGACAGATGATGCACATCTGTTCATCTTGTGGTCTGGCTAAAGCATCAGCATTGGCGGTGGCGGCTTCCAAGGCTGGCTCGCATATTGCTCGACGAGCTGGCTTCCAATTTGACTCCGGTAGATTGAATGCATCGAGATCCTGACGTTCAAAACATACTCGCACGTGGCGGACGGCACGATCGGAAGTGCCAGTCACCAGATCTCGTAGGTCCTTGTACCACTGTGCATCGCACGACATGTTCAGAAACTTCTCCAAGCCCATTCTGTGGATGAAAATAACCGGAGTCGGATGGTCACCGCCGCAATGTCTACAGCGTTCTTCATCAAGTGTTGCATTCACGTTGATGGCAATCTCACGACTCTGCTGGCCAGGAGACCAAGGGTGGCGTTGTCACAGCATGTCTCTGGGGAAGTGTAGGTCGCGGCAGCGACGTCAGTAAAGCAAAAATTGCTGACAATAGCGGAAACGGCCTCAGACGAATTGTGTAGTAGTGGGGGAGAAATTGGTCGACCAGCTGACACCTTGTAGTACGAAGTGAACGATGACTCCGTGTCCCGGCCTGCGTGGGCTATGATACTCTGGTCCTGGATCAACGGTGCTGGTTCAAACCGTTGTGCCGCATTGTGTGCCGGAAGATAGAATGGTGCAATGTTCCTGCTGTCTTTCCGTACGAATCAAGCGGATACACGATCCAGAGCCTATGATGGGTCTCAGGCATAGCTATCGGCGCCTGCGCCTCGAAAGAAGTGCTTGCTGACTCTGACATAGTGACTGTAAAGTGGTCGGACGTTCTGTATGGATAGATGCAGAGCGCCGCGTGTCTGTGAACTTCCTGTGGTTGGGCTCTTCATCCGCTAGCTCATCTTCTTCGCTATCTCTGGGAACCCGAGCACCAGTCATGATGGAGCCTGGAAGGACGAGAACGGGTATTGAGATAATGCCGATATCCGTTCAGCAGGGTACACGTGAGCAAGACCTACCTTGCGTGTCTGTCGCAGCTCCAGCTTCTGAAGAGGTCCAAGCACCTCCTCTTTGTGAACAACGAGATAGCTGACGCTGACTCCTTTCTTGATCCTCAGTGAATCCTCACGTCGTAACTACTCAGCGGCAAGTAAGAGGCCGTTGACCTTCCAGCAGTGTGTCTGGCACATGCATCCAGCATCCTAGCAACAGCATAGATACCATGCTGTTCTAGCGCCATGGCGTCTCCTGCATCCAGTCCTGTTAAGAGACCTGCGGCGGCAGGCGGTAGGTCTTCTGGTATGACATGAGCTCGATTGGTAGAATCTGTGTGTCCCAGAGGGTGATTATGAAGAATGATCTGAGTCGCATCAACCTCCATCATCCATCTGCGCCTGCCTGCGGACATAAGTCTCCCACAGTGTCGTAGGGGACGTGCGATGCCCCCAGTGCGTCTCGAAGTAGCATCACCGATACGCCGTATAAGCTGCCCTGCCACTTGACCTCATTCTGCCTGGCGTCCGGGATGGGTTGCACAATGTAGCTTCCACCAGTATCCTCCAACAGCATCTTGCGCACTTGCTGACGTGCCTCTTTGTCCACCAGTGCAGTCAGAGTGAAGAGCGGGGCCTTGGAAGTACCACTCCGGCCGCTGCTGTTGCGTCACAGCCCTGACGAAAGCGTCGCACGTAAGGCCTGCAATGCTCAGGACATTACTGCAAGGAACCACGCTTGTCACCCCTTTCGTTACTGAGTCTTTCATGAATTCATCGTCTGATATATTCCGCCTACCGGCTTCAGCTCAGTTGCTGCCTCGTCGACCTACAACGGCACTTTGCGTAGCTCGCGAGCACAACAACGACCAGCACTGTCCTGGGTGCCATCGTAGCCTCGTCGGACTGTTGCAACCCACTCGCCAAGGCGGTGGATGTAATGTAGCGTCCAGTAGAGAGCACTTTCAAAGGGCTGCTGATGACCTCCGAAGGATGCCACAAGCTCTATTGGCGTATCGCGCATCCCCACATTGCAAGCAATACTTCCAGACCGCCGTGTGTCTGGCGTGTCATCGTAGCCTCGTGGCCCATGGCAACGTGCTCGCTGTGCCGGTGAGTCTCACGAAGCATGCAATATAGCGCGACATATGCGCAGCAGTGGTGCTCTTCGGAAGGCTTTCGCATGAGCTTTGCGTGCGACTGCGCGATACGATGTTCCATTGATACAGCTCCAGTTCCCTTAAATGGCAGCAGCTTCCCGCCCAACGACTAGGTCGCCAGCTCGGAGCTGTTGCTGATTTGCTGCTACGTCGAGTGCAATGCAATGCCTGCTTCTTTGCCTCGATTGGCAACTTCGAATGGATTTGTCGCTTTTCTGTTCTTTCTTCTGGGCAGGGCTTTGGCAGTGCTGTTTCCATCAGTCAGGCGAGTTGTCCAGCTCTTGCTAGTGATGTTTGGAACGGCGGCGGTGTTTGATCTTAGAATCGACGGCTTGGATGGTGGCGGCCTGGTTGGTGTTTCTGTTGCGCTGGCGTATTTGGTCGATGGCAGCATGGTGCGCATGTGAGATCCATTTCTTCGTAGGATTCAGCTGCTCCGTCCATTGCCATTGCATGTGATCAATGCTAAACATCGATAGTCGTGAAGTGACCTTGCACCCCTTCTCGAGTGTGTCCCCGTGCTCCTGCCCTTTGCAGACTCAACTGCCTGCTCACTAGCGTGGTCCAATTCAGGGACTCATATGTTCAGCCCCTCGTCCTCGCTCGCCCTCAATCGCAACAACACACCAACATGCCGAGTTTTCGCTTGCTGCCGTCGCCGGTGTGCGACAAGTGGGACGAGCGGCGCCACGTGAGTATATCATCTTCGAGGCATTTCGTCGATGGCTTGCGTCGATGAGGTTGTTTTGGTGGTTGCGAGGATCATATGCTGATGTTTGGTTAGGGACCTCCAAGCCCACCACCACGGCTGGTGACCGTGGAATTGTAAGTGTGTGATCTCTGGCGAGTGCCTGTGAAACAGAGAAGCTGATATCGATTTAGTCAACTGCCAGTGACGGCCGCGGTGCCTCCTCCTCCGCCCTCTCCTTCCCCACCGCCGCCGCCCACTCGACCGCCGCCGCCGCCGCCGCCGCCAGTGCCGCCTCGGTAAGTGAGAGAGACTGACGTGGATAGGACCAGGTCAGCAGAACGACCAGGGATATCACGTCAAGAAGGACCAAAGAACGACGAGACACCCTGGCAACCATACCATTGGCGGACGAACACACCGGATCACCAGCCTCACCTGTCAGTTGGCCCAGCAGGACAACGACGGACATGAACATCTTGCCTGCAGAGCACCCGAAATGATCAGCAGCTTTGGCAATATGGTTCTGCCCAGCGACCTTGGACCGTGTCCGGTTCCGCTTCGTTGCTACGCCCCTCTCTGCTCGATCATCACGCGCAATGTTGCACTCGAAAGCCGATATTGTATCCAAGCCCGGATCTGGAGCGCCTTGGCCTGCTTGCAACAATGTGAGCTTTGGTGGAGCTCTTCTCGCTGAAGACCCTCTGGCTTCGGACCCGAGATGAGACGCTGGATGGCCACACGAGATGTTCTCGACTCAATCATTCTCATGATCCTTGGATTGCGCCGACGCCTGCTGCTGCCGTGCATTTGCTGGATCGTCGTGGAGAGAACCTATGCTAACTAACCTTTTTCACCAGCCAACCTCCTCCCCGCCCGCCGCGCCCAGCGTTTGTTCCGGACCTGTAGGTAGTCTCGCAAGCCATCCTCCCTGGACCGACTGGTCGAGAGCCTCTTCGCTAACCATTTTTCTACTCTGCAGGAGCGACTACCGGCACCTCGCGTAGGAGTCTATCGATCAACGAGGCGACGTGAACATTCACTGACAAATGGCAGATTCGGCATTGAGGTCCTCTCGGCACTCACTCGCGTTCTGTACGTTCACATCGTTTTCATAATGTTGATGAGAAGAAGCAGTTGTCGTTGCTCACCAGAAGCGAGAAGTCGCACCTGGCCTCCGAGGTTCGGGCGATTGACGAGCCTCGGCATGTGAAAGCTACCTACCATTCAGTGCGCGAGTCGCTTTATTACTTCTCACACACACACACAATGTTGCTTTGCCTTCGTATAGGCTCATAATGGCTAATTTTGCGGCAGCTACGGAGAGAGTCCTGGCTCGGCGCGCCGCGAGGGCCGCAGCAGAGAATGGCCAGAGAGCACGGCGCCAAGCAGAGCTGACGCACCAGTTTCTGGCGGCGGTGGACGCGGTGCGCAGTCCGTACGGGACCCGGCCTTCTTTTAGGGTCGGGCAGGTCGACGCAGAGCTCCTGGACGAAGAACTGCTATCTCTCCTCACCAATCAAGCCGGCGATGGCTTGAAATTCTTTGGAAACCACCTCAAGGACGAATATGGAGCTGAGATAGGCCTTTTTCTGCGATCAATACTATGGAAGCTGTCGATATGGGACAACGGAGCATCATACGGCGCAACACTACAAGGCCTACAGTACGTAGACGCGAGAAACCCCAACACAGCAGCACGAACACCTCCCCAAGCATGGCAGAAACTCCTCTACGGCTTGCTCACTGTAGGCGGACGATACGCCTGGACGCGATGGGAACAACACCTCTCTGAAGCCGAGAATGGCTACGACGAACCCTCATCACTAATACGACGACTATCACGATTCACAACACTTTGCGGCACGACACACGACATAGCGGCTTTCCTTTCCTTCCTTGTTTTCCTATACAACGGCCGATACCGTACTCTCGCCGACCGATTACTGCGCCTACGACTTGTGCCTTCCTCGAATCAGACAAGCAGAGAAGTCTCATTCGAATACCTCAATCGGCAGCTCGTATGGCACGCATTCACCGAATTCCTCCTTTTCCTACTCCCCCTCGTCGGCATCAGCAGGTGGCGCAGATGGATAGCGCGCGCATGGAAGAAAGCAAAAGCAACCATCTTACGATTACGGACAGGCGACGCAGCCGCAGCAGAAGACGCGCAAGATATTCAAAAGGGCGAGCTGGGATTCTTGCCAGAGCGCACGTGCGCAATATGTTATCAAGATCAGAATCCAGCGGGCGGACAGAGCGAGCAGCAGGTGATTTCGGCTGGCGCAAATGCAGGCATCATTGGAAATGCGAGCACAGACATCACGAACCCGTACCAGACTATTCCGTGCGGCTGCATATACTGCTATGTCTGCTTGGCACAGAGAATAGAAGGAGAAGAGGGCGAGGGCTGGATATGCTTGCGATGCGGAGAATTGGTCAAGGAGTGCAAGCCTTGGGATGGCGATGTGATCCCACCGGCACCTGTTTTGCATGCGACTGGGGATTCTGGGCGACCGAGCAGCAGTGGGAGAAAGAGCATTGCGTGGGCGGATGAGCTGGTGGAGGGAGAAGAGCAGGAGGAGCCGGTGCTGGAGAGGCGGATGAGCCAGGTGGATCCGGTGCCGGTTGATGACGAGGAGTTTGTATATCCTGTTGACGAGGAAGCGGCACACGCGGAGCAGGAGCAGGCATATCATCAGTTCGATGAGGATGATGAGGCATAGGCAGTATCAATTGCGCCGGGCGCGTAGCATACGGTCTGGTTGATCTCGCGGTCTGGCAGAGATGTTGCCACGAGAAGAGAAGGGCATGCTTTTCGCTAAATTACGACCGCAGTATGCCGACAATATGCTCATGCAGAGGCTGGCAGTGTGGCTTAATCATAATAATCAACGGCCACGCGGCAGAAACATCCCATCTGATTATTTCAGGATACCAATTATAGACTCCAGAGGTAAGGGTGTTCATGCTAACTCGGCCAGGCTTCACGAAGATTGTCACATGGGCCGGCGCATGATCGGCGCTGCTAGAGCTTGGAGCTGCAGGTACAGCCGCGGACCAGAAGCAGACGTCACAGTGCTGTCAAGCATCACCACAATTTGCTTGTAGCATCAATATGATCACCATCACTTCCCAGAGCTGCCGCTCTGTCCCAGTAATCAGTCTACATCACTCTAGAAACTCCAGGACCGACTTACGACCTTGACGAACCCCATACGACCAACAATTCACCAGGCCGAAATATATTCACTTCGACCAACGAGAACGATCGAGACAGTCGTAACCATGCCGGAAGGCGCAGACATCAAGAAGATCGCCATGATCGGATGCGGCTCCATGGGCGGCGGCATGGCACAGCTCTTTGCAGAAAACGGCATCCATGTCTCGCTCGAGGACCCTTCTGAAGATGCGATGGACAGCGTGATCAAGACCGCGAAAGCATCAAAGATCCCAGAGAACATGCTCAGCAAGCACAGCGACTACAAGAGTCTCTGCGAAAGCTTGGACAAGCCGAAGGTGTTTGTTTGGAGCTTACCGCATGGCAGCGTGGGTGACAGTGTGCTCGGTGGATTGATGCCGTATCTGGAGAAGGGCGATATTATTATTGATTGTGGTAATGAGCACTGGGAGAATACGGAACGACGGCAGGGCAAGTGTGTGACGAAGGGCATCCGGTATGTGGGATGTGGTGTCAGTGGTGGGTATCAAGCAGCGTAAGTCAACCAAACATACACTCCACTGTCTGATCTAATGACTGACCTAACGACAAACAGTCGACGCGGACCCTCGATGTGCCCCGGCGCCGACGACGAAACTCTCTGCCTCGTCCTCCCAACACTTCAAAAGGTCGCCGCCAAGAGCCCAGAAGGCAAGCCCTGCGTTGGCAGGGTAGGGACAGGCGGAGCAGGACACTACTGCAAGATGATCCACAACGGCATCGAACACGGGATGATGAGCGCGATCGCTGAGGCATACGGCATTATGCGCACAGGTCTGGGAATGAGCTTGGATGAAATCAGCAACGTCTTTGACGAATGGAATAGCAAGGGCCAGTTGAAGGGCACATTCTTAATCTGGATCTCGAGGGATATTTGCCGGACGAAAGATGAGAAGGGCCAGTATGTCCTTGATACTGTTGAGGATAAGGTCGTGCAAGACTACACCGGTGAAGAGGGCACGGGCGTCTGGTCCAATATCGAAGCAGTCGACAAACATGTCCCTGCTCCTACTTTGACGGTAGCTCACTACCTGCGCATCGCATCTGGAGACCGTCGCCAACGCTCTCAAATCCAGAAAACTTTCGGCGTCGGCTCAGGCGACCCAGTCAAGGACCACGTCTCCCTGTTTCCACCGCAGAAGATCGAGGGTGTGCAGGACCAAAAGGCGTTCCTGGAAGATCTGAGGATGGCAGTCTATACTGCCTGTCTCTCAGCTTACTGCCAGGGCATGATCATCATCGACAAAGCAGACAAGGGATACCACTTCAACGTCAACTACGCGGAACTACTCCAAGTCTGGCGCGCCGGCTGCATCATCCAAGCCGACTACATCTCCAACTCCCTTCTCCAACCTATCTACGAAAACTTGAAGCCAGGCTCAGCCCCCAATCCGCTCTTCGAAGCCGACGTCGCGAGGGATTTGAAGAAAGGCTTCCCCGGTTTGAAGAGGGTGGTGGTTGAGGCTGTGGGTGCGGATCTTGTGGTTCCGGCTCTGAGCGCGACGCTGGAGTGGTTGAAGTATCAGACTACAACGGATTTGCGGGTGGCGGGATTTTATGAGGCACAGTTGGATTATTTTGGGAAGCATATGTTTGACCGGAGGGGTGGGGATGTGAATGAGGGGGCGCCGAGGACGGGGACGGAGCATTTTGAGTGGAAGGCTGCGTAGGGCTGTGGGAGTGGAGGGCATGGTGTGGTGTTGTTAGGTCTCTAGGTAATTTCGGGAGACATGGATAGTTGGTCTGAACGTGAGACGGCGATGTTCTGCAGAGCGATGTATTATGTGCGAGTGGACAAGTCTCGGCAGCCACGAACGAGCTGTTTGTGCATCTGTGACACTTCAGGTTCATGGTGATTGTTTTGAAACCCATTCATCGTACTCCTCACATAACTACGGCATAACTATGCATCCCCGCCCAGCCTTGTAGTACCACCTCCTCCTCGTATCTAGATCGGCTTCATAATGCCGAACCCGGTTCCTGGCTCCACGACTTGGCGCTTGCTTGTTTCATACCAGAAGGATCGGCACATGGAGACGACAATCCGTATGGAATCCTTTCTTTCCTCCACTAGCTTGCGTCACCATCTCGCATGTCAATGAAAGAGAGGAGGAAAGCCTTATTAGCATTGGGTCTCGTCGAACTCACGACGTCTTTCCGTCGAGAACTTGCCCATTGGACTTGATCTGCGCTTTGGCTTTGCCGCGATAACTCCGGTCCTGGGCATCCTGGGCGTCACAGGCCTGGGATGAGGTATCTGGACGAGTCAGGAGAGCGTCGGACAGGACATTGGTGCGGCTCGGTTGCACCAAGGCAAGTATCGAGATTTTCGTCAGATATGCCTATACGAGGAGGAAGCTGGTGGCGTCTGTCTTGAGGCCATGCGACGCCGTTGGAGGATTTCTGCGGTTGTTCCTGCATGCTTGCGAAGTATATTTTCTGGAGCTTGGTAGCGCCGCTTCTTGTTTTATGGTTTTGATGCCACCACGTTGTTATGTCTGCTCGCACAGATAACAAAGTTCTTCATCAGGTCGGACGGACAAGCGGAGTGTCAACGCGAAGCTTTGAGGTCAATCTGGAGACCGACACTCACCGCGGCTATCTACGAGGTCCAGGGCAATCGCATCGTCCGCTCGATCCAGGGCTCCACAATGCCGCCATCCGGTATGCCATACATCCCAGCTTCGCGAACACGGAGACATTCTCGATATGGAAGTGCCGTTACTTACCCTTCTTCATATGATGACAGAGCTCAAGCCCTTCACGGTAGTTGGGCGCCGTCTGTCACTCACTCAAACTTGGATCTGGAAGTTTTACGTTCTGATCATAGATGCTGGGTGAAGGGGTATTAGTTTTCAAAGTGCATTGGATCCTTGTGGATATGGATTCAGATCGATGCTCCGGATATCTTCTCGACATACAATAACCGGTCACGCCCCTTTCTGGCCAGACGCACCTTGGCTGGCCGCCGCATTGGAGCTCTTGGTTTCACTTCGACAAGTGACCATTGTGCCTCAAGATGCGTATACCGCCTGCGGAGGTCATTGCCAGCTGGCCGACGCCGAATTACGTCGACCCAGTCACTCGAGGTCCTGCATCTGTTATCGTCAGCATCATCTTCGTCGTGCTGATGCTGGTTGCTGTCGGATTGCGCCTATACTGCAGGACGAGGGTAAAGCATTGGTTCGGCTGGGACGATGTCATGATAGCTTTTGCACTGGTGAGTGCACCACGACGATCGTGCGCCGCAATATATGCTAACGACTTCAGATGTTTGCCATTGGACTTGCGATTGTCGTCATTCTGGCAGACGAAGTCTATCATTGGGACCGGCACATATACGACATCCCCTGGAACGATATCCAAGCATCGAATATCATTGCCTTGACAGCGAAGACAGTCTTCGTATTGGCAGTGACCTTTACCCGGCTGTCCCTATGCCTCTTTTACTATCGACTCGTGAAAGATAGCGGGCTGAAGTGGTTCTCATGGCTGGTGCATTTCTCGGTGGCCTTCAACTTAGCTGTCTGCGTCGCGTTCGTCTTCCTGGCCATCTTCCTCTGCACGCCCGTCAGCTACTATTGGGTGTTTCCACCGAAAACTGCCGGTCATTGCTTGGACGAGGGCAAGGCAACGCTCGCCGCTGGTCTCATCAACATTGCGGCTGACGTCCTGACTACCCTTGTACCGGTACCGTTGGTCATGCGACTGAAGATGCCCCTTCAACAGCGGATAGGTTGCTCTGTCATATTTGGTATGGGCTTTGTTGTCATTATCGCGGCGATCGTCCGAACCTACTAGTGAGTCCTTGCATTATTAGGAGCTGAGGCGAGCTTGCTAACAGCTGTCGCTAGCATCTGGAAGGGTCTGATGGACAGCTATGACGAGACCTGGTATGCATGGCCGCTATGGATTGCAGCATCCGTCGAGGTGGACATTGGAGTGGTGAGTCGTGCAAGCATCTACTCGTTGCGCTTTATTAACTCGCATCAGATTTGCGCCTGCGCTCCAGCTCTGAAGAGTCTGGTCATCTCCAAGCGAGCAGGAACGAGAACCGATGCTTCAGGAGACAGCAGATCGAGGCCTGCACCATCTGACAAGCTCCCGCGGTCGTTAAGTAGCAACAGCAGATCTACAACTCGTAGCTACCTGAAATTCGGAAAGTACATGCTCTGGCCGCCCCCGAGATCTGGATCGCAGAGAGGTTCCGTCCGGCTGCACGACTCCCCGATCGATACGCACTCGTGGACGGATTGGAAGAGCCAGACAAGGTCGTATACTGTTACGAAGGAGGCCGATAGGGAAAGCGAGGTGCCGGTATTGCAGATCATTCGGCGACAGTCCATTGAGATGGAAAGCTTGAGGCCGGTGGAGACTGGAGAGATTTTGGATGATGAGAATTTGACGGCTTTACCGAGCAGTCGCAGTCGATGGGCCGGGCCTCCGCCGAATGGATGATGTGGTTGAACGTAGATAACGGTACAAGACCTGATGAATGCGAGGCATGCCTCCATCCGACAGCACATATCCAGACCCTGCCGCCCGTGAAACGAACTCGTCAAAGAGTCCAAGTCGGAAGAGTGATTCGATACCATACACATGTATTGGCGCACTCGCGATCTGGTCGAAGTTAGCAGGCTGGGTTCAGACCCTCGTCGAGACTATTACAGTGGCCCAATAGCGTCAAGTCTTGCAGTTGCCATCTCGTAGCAGCACATGCTATCACAATCGGATACCGCATGCAGAACATCTCGGGTCCAGATAGACGGAAGGAAACCCATACGGGCCTCAATGTTCACCAGCGGCTGCGAGGCTGGCAGGAACTTCGAGCAAATGCATCTTGACCGCTTGAATCATTGTGGCTGTCCGCGTTTCGTTGAGCACAGTGGGTGACGAAACTCCATCCTACCGAATATATGCAGAAGCTTTACTACACTTAAGCGCCTCCCTCAAATCAATCTGCTCGCTAAGCGCTATGTACACTATCGTATCAGTCATCAACCGTCATATTCTTGTCACTGGCTCTGTATTCATGCCTTCGTCTCTTCTATCTCCTCAACAATATCACCCGTGCCGAACTTCTCCATCTTGATCCTCTCGGGGCTCACGCCCAAGGCCTTCAAGCTCTTCTCAACATCCGCCATGAAGGCATCTGGACTACAAACGAAATACTTCGTCTGATCGTTGTCGAGGAAGAGGTCTTGCTTCTCATCCAAAGCCTTGATGGTAAGCCGTCCAGTCGCGTGGTAGTGCACGCCCTCCTTGTCTGTGTTGGAATTCGGATCCCTGATGAAGAACTTGGCATGCACATTCTCATGCTCTTGGGCCATATCTCTGATACGATCGCCAAATGCTTGCAGCTTAGTCGTTCGCGAACCGTGGATGAAGGACACTGGCTGCGGAGTCTTGTGCTGCACGAGCGTGTTCAGCATGCTCATCATTGGTGTTATGCCCACGCCTGCCGAGAGCAGCACGACTGGTGCTTTGCTAGCCTGCTCCGGGTCCAGGTAGAATTCGCCGGCGGGGTGCGAGACCTTGAGGACATCGCCGACATTCTTGGTGTCGTGCAGGAGGTTGGAGATCCATCCTGGGTGCACTGGGGCATCGGGTGTCCCTACTTTCGCACCTGCCTCCTTCTTTACACTGATGCGGTAGTAGTCTGTCCTTGGTGCATCGCTCAGAGAGTACTGTCTTGACTGCTGGTATCCAAAGCCAGGAACGTCCGTCTCGATCGAGATGTACTGCCCGGGCTTGAACGCAGGAAGTGGTTTCCCGTCGACCGGCTTCAGGTAGAAAGAAGTGATCACATCCGACTCTTTGACTTTGTCCGCAATCCTGAATTCTCTCCAATCTGTCCAACCCTCGGCCTCACTGTATATCTGCTCTTCCCTGCCAATCATTATCTTCGCTAATTGCCAGTACGCTGCCGCCCACGCATCGAGGATGTCCTGCGTCAAAGCTGCTCCCAGCACTTCACCCATGGCAGCTAGAAGGTACTTGCCCACAACATCGTACTGCTCAGGTCGGATGTATAGGCTAGCGTGCTTCTGGCATACCTTCTCTACCGCTGGGCTCAGGACGCCCAGGTCGTCGATGTATGTAGCGTAGGCATATAGCGATCCGGCAAGCGCTTGAGCTTGATGCTGGTTCCGCTGATTCGCGTTATTGAAGACATTGTTCAGCCCGGGGTTCTCGTGTAGCAGATTGTCGTAAAAGACCTTTGTGATGGTGTTGCCATGTTGCTGGAGGACAGGCACAGTGGCCTTGATCGTTTGAACTTGTGAAGTCGTCAGCGACATAGCTCGGTTGATGCTCTGGCTTGCTCAAGGCGATGATCTGGCTTACCTTCGAAAGGCTCATCTGCTTGATAGCTTTAAGGCATCCTGACAAGGCTGAGCATGGTCCGCGAATCATGCTCGGCCGCGGAGATACAGCTGCGTATGCGCGCCATAGTGGAGCAGAAGTAACAAAAATTCCACCTCGACAGCGTGGAATTGAGTAAGCAAAATCTTACCTCCCGTAGCTCGGCTGTGCGTTGATGTTTTCTTTGCTGTAGGACATACGTGCCGCGCCGATATCCGGCATCGACACACCTCTCTAACAGGCGCGTACGCGTAGCTCGCTTGCCTTTGGCAGTGAAGCTGCAGGATATACAGACCGAGTCTCGGCGACTCGTCTTCTAGGCAGCGTACTACCATGGCGTGATATATGAGGCAAGAGAGATGTCGTCGGTAAAGGAAGGGAAGAATCCTTGTTCACTTGCCTAGCCAAGCATTCTCAGCCTTGGTCCGCTGAAACATCACCTCTCCATCAACCACAGACTGCGAGCATCTATGTCCACTCATTGATACCCAAAGTCGCTCATAGAGCACAACGCGATCAATTGATCCCGCCTCTTCGTGTGTAGCCCAGACTCTGCCCAAGTGCAAGATGACCAGGTCCCAGCATCAAGTCGGCCTTGAGCAATCGCAGGCTCTACTCATACTCCTTTGAGGCATCATCGGTCCTACCAGCCGCCGTGTTGGCCAAAAGCTCCGGCTGATTCGTACTCCTGCAGGAGCGCCATTTGCACAGCTTTGGTCCAGGGGCAGTATCCTTTGTTTGCGTTCAGGCCGCATTAGCAGTGACATTGCCACTGCGTGCATGACCGCAAGGAAAAGCCAGATTGAGCATGCCACGACCAGAACAGAGCTGCCTACATGCAAGAGTGCAAGATGGTGGACAGATAATAGTTTGTTTGTCACAACCATCGCCATGGTTCGTCGTTCGCGTGCTCCGGTAAGCTTTGGCTGGCACGATCGTCTAGAGGCTCGGTGACGCCACAGCCGGAATCCTGCATGCTGCGGACTACCCACACCTGGCCTAGACTCTTGATCTACATCCGATCAGCCACATCAAATCTACAAGGTCTCGTGCAACCCGGGCGCCTGTCTTTCAGTATGCCACGCGTCGCCTCAGATCGGTATTCCTGATGTGGCAAAATGTCGTGCAGCCGCACACTTTCTTTGACCTTCTATGCAGGAGCCAGCGAGCTGATGCTTCCAAGCGTCTATCACAGGGCGTTTATTTGAGGAAGGGAGAGCGGAACGGGCACTACTTGAACTCTCAGCACCGCCTCAAACGTAAGCCTCGAGGAGATTTGAAGAGACAGATTGCCATCGCTAGGCTTCCCAATTGTGATGACCAATGGGACCGTTTGGAACACAGTCGTCATAGCCATAACATAAGCATCGCGTCTTCTCTCCCTGACGCGAACTCCATCACTATTCTCTCCATACATCATCCTTGCAGATTCGTCCATCTTGACAGGCCTGGGACGAGTATCTGATACAGTAAAGATGGTCAACACGGCTTCACAGCTCGCGGCCGCTGGCTTCCTCCTAGCCAACGTCGCCACACTGGCCACGGCGGAACCTCGCGTTGTCTCTATGCCCATCGCACGGTCAAATCAGCCAAAGCTCACAAAGCGTGCAAGCACTCCTTCGGCCGTGAGCCTCCGAAACAATGCGACTGGCGGCTTCTACTCCATTTCTGCTCTTATCGGCACGCCCGGCCAGAACATCTCATTCCAGCTAGATACTGGGTCCAGCGATGTGTGGATGTTCAACCAGGATGCTTACAATTCTTGTAACCAGCAGGGACTGGGGTGCATAGGTGGATACTGTAAGTAATGCTCAAGTGGAGATGTTCAGGAACGAAAGCACAAAGCTGACCCTTTTACTCAGTCGACCCATCGAAATCCAGCACATATAAGTCTAACGGCACTGGAGGCTTTACTATCGAGTACGAAGACTCGACTGGTGTCAGCGGCAGCTACTTCACCGACGACCTTCAACTCAGCAATGGACTCAAACTCACAAACCAGACCATGGCGCTGGCCACCACCGACTCTGGCATCAACATCGGCATTATGGGTGTCGGTCTCGACACTGATGAGTCCATCGTCGGTGAGAACGGCACCTCGCCTTACCCGAGCATCATTGATCAGATGGTTAATGAGGGTATGATCAACTCACGAGCGTACTCACTCTACCTGGACGACCTGGAAGCATCAACCGGCGCAATCCTCTTCGGTGGCTACGACACGTCGAAGTACTCTGGCAATCTCACCGCCTTGCCAATCCAGAAAGACTCCGAAACCGGAACGATTGACAGCTTCAGCGTCGTCTGGTCTCTTCTCGCCGTGACTGACTCCACCGGCACGACTTCGATCGGTGGCAGCACGTTGCCAGTCGCCGCTGTCCTGGACTCGGGCACCACTCTAACCGTCGTGCCAGAAGCCATCTTCACACAGCTGGCCAACTACTTCGGTGCGGAGTACAGCCAGGAAGCTGGCGGCTATTTCGTTCCTTGCGCGCTTGGATCCGGTAGCCTGAATTACCAATTCGGCGGCTCCAGTGGACCTGTCATCAACGTCGAGTTCAGCGAGCTCGCCATCCCGGTCGATGGCACGAACGGCAAGCCCTTGCAATTCGAGAATGGAGAAGATGCATGCGAGTTCGGCATCCAGCCTGATGAGGGCGACGGCGTCTACCTGCTCGGCGACACCTTCCTGCGGTCTGCATACGTCGTCTACGATCTCGACGCAGACACCGTCTACATTGCGCAAACGAAGTTCAACAGCACCTCCTCCGACATTCAGGAGATCCAATCCGGCACCGCGGGCATTTCTGGTGTGACGACGGCTTCTGGTACTAGCGTCGCTCAGACGGCATCTAGTGCTGGCTATGCGAGCGCGAGTGCGAGCGCCAATGCAGGTACAGCGGGCAGCCTTGGTAGTGCCTCGAGTGCTGCTTCGGGATCAAAGACACTCAGTGGTACCAAGACGACTCTGGCTGGAGCAACGTACACGAGCGCGGCGGCGGCAGCCAGTGGCAGCAGCGGCGGCAGCAGCAGCAGCTCGTCCTCATCAAAGAGCGCTGCTCCAGGTGTAGGGCATTTCGCCGATGTGACTGCTGTATTCACAGTCGCTGGTGCCGTGGCATTGCTGGTCGGCGGTGCAGCGATTATGTTGTAATTAGAATAGACGACAGTGTATAGTGACAGTATAATAGCGAACATAGGCATGAAGAAAACGACTAACTGAGGTAAACTACCTCAAGACTGTATTGCATGTATAGACACAACCTCAGCTACTCTTCCCACCACTCCCAGCCTCACCTCTTGCATGCCGACTCGCGCCCTCATGGCTCACCTTCTTCAGCGGTCTGTACGCCGCATCCCACATCTGTTCCCTGATCCACTCCTCCAGCTCCCCATCCTCCTTCGGTATCTCCTTCTCCTGCGCCAAATCATCATCGACCGCCTGCTTGATGACCGCAGCTGCGATCTTCACACTGATTTCTCGTACTTCCTGCACGTCTGGCAAGAGCCCTGCATCCGGGTCTTTGAGTGCTGGGGCTTGCGCGGCGAGAGCTTTGACGGCTGCGACTAGCATCTTTGGGGTCATGAGCTTGACTCTGCTCAACACCGCGCCAAGGCCGATGCCCGGGAACTGCAAGCATTTGTTAGTGGATTCGTCTTGCGTTGATGGCATGCTGGACTTACAGTGGTGGAGTTATTGCACTCTGCAATCTCGCGTTCCTTGCCATCCTTGGTCTTGACCGGCGGGAACGGCGAGCCCGTAGCCGTGAGCACCTTCCCGTCAGTCCACTCAAACAGGTCCTTTGGCTCAGCCTCATGTAATCTGGTAGGGTTGGATAACGGGAAGATGATGGGACGATCGACATGTTTTGCCATTTCCTGCGCGACCTCTTTGGTGAATGTCTTTGGCTTAGTGCTTGTGCCGATAAGAACATGCGGCTTGACTTTCTTGACAATGTCCAGTAGCGACTTTCCGTCTGCATCTTTCCACTCCTCGTCTGGTCTGGCGTACGGGTGCTGGGCTGGGGTGAGGTCGCCCTTCATGCTCTGCAGAAGCACGCCGGGCTTGTCGACGCAGTATATTTGCTTTACAGCTTCTTCTTTTGCCTTGCCGCTCTCGACAGCGATAGCATCAAGGATCTGGTCTGCAATACCCGTGCCTGCTGTACCTGCGCCAAACATCACAACGCGCAGGTCTTTGAGCTTGTAATTTGCCACATGGCAAGCGGCATAGATCGCAGCCAACGTCACACAGCCTGTACCTTGCACATCGTCGTTGAAGCAAGCGATCTGTGGCGTATACTTGTCCAGGATCCGTCGAGCGTTGGGTAGACCGAAGTCCTCGAAGTGGATGTAGGCTTTTGGGTATCGCTTCCGACAGGTGTGGACGAACTTATCGACGAAGGCGTCATATTCCTCACCTCGAACTCTTGGACGTTGCAGTCCAAGGTAGAGCTCGTCATTGAGCAGCTCGTGGTTGTCGGTGCCAACATCGAGAACCACTGGAAGCGTCCGGCTTGGATGAATACCTGCACATAGAGTGTAGATGACGAGTTTCGCAACGCTGATCAGGATACCGCCAACACCTTGGTCGCCAATGCCTAGGATCTGCTCGCCGTCGCTTACAACGATGATGTCGACCTCATCACTGGGTGCACGGTCTAGCGCTTGCTCCATGGCGTCAGGTTGGTCAATGGTCAGGAAGACGCCCTCCGGCTTGCGGAACAGCCTACTGTAATCTTGAATTGCTTCGCCCTCGGTAGGTGTGTATATGATCGGGAACATTTCCTTCAAGTGATCGTGAATAAGCCGGTAGTAAAGCACTTCATTTTGTTCCTTCATGCTCGTCATGAAGGTATTCTTGCCAAGGGCTGTGCTCTTATTTTGATACTGCTGGTAAGCTCGCTTGACTTGCTCTTCGAGCGTATTGACCTTTGAGGGCAGAAGCCCAACGAGACCAAATTGTTCTCGCTCATGTTGAGGGAAGGCAGAACCTTTGTTGAGATACGGTGTCTGAAGCAACGCAGGCCCGGTGACTGCGCACTCCTGTGGCCCGGAAGTTGATAATGGAAGATGCCCAAACCTTGGATGCTTGGCGTCCTGCTTGGCCATCGGTGAAAGTGCTCGCGAGAAAGTTCGTGATGCCTGTCGGTGTATTGAACAAGCTCCCAATTCTAGATCTCGTTTTCGCTGGGAGCGCAGACGATGGAGCATCTGAGATTCAATCAGATTCAATGATCATTAACTTGGCCTTCAATGCTCCAGCATAAACTAATCCGTGGTCAATGAGCTCTGAGCTACCCCATGCAAGACAACAGCAGAACGTTCTCACGGCGGAGGATCAAGATGTAGGATTGACGCAAGATGACGCTCCAACAGAAACAAGCTTTCCAAGCTTGCCGAGATCCCTGCTAGCGCCGAAAGACATGAATGCACAATAATGCATATTCTCATGCTTGTACGAATGCAATGCTACACGAAGTCACACCAAGACGCGTCCATGCGAATTGTGGAATTGAACACCGAGTCGACGGATTTTGCCCGCTCAGTGTCTCAAGTTTTCCAGCAATTTGGCAGCACAAGTATTGCTCTTGAAGAGAAATGATATCTTAGCACCTGGAATTGCCGCGGTCGTTCTCGCACAGCCATTGCAGCCATGCGCCTGGCGCCGGCCTTCACATGACAGTCTGACGCTCGCGTTGCATCCAGATTGTCGTCACCGCGTCGTACGATGGTTCTTATATGATAGCAGAGCAGTGCATACGGCAATTCGAGGGCAAGATGTTGGATCGGCGGAAAGATGCCCGGTTGTGCGATGAGGCAGAGCCGCTGCGCTCTACGGGGTTTATTCCTGCCGTCGAGAGAAAAAGCAATAGATGCAACTGCCTCATTGGTAAATGCTAATGGTCAGGAACTTCAAGACCCAGGGCCTGCACACAAGCGAATTGTTGCAACGATGCCTGCCTTGGAGTCCAAATGAATACGAAATGATTGCAAGCCACTGTCCATCGTTCTGCAATTTGGCAAAGCAAAGCAAGCAGTCCGCTTGACAAGAATGCAGCCGCAAGAATGCAGCCGCGGTGACCAATGCTTGATCGACATGATCGACTCCAGTAATAGTATTTCTACCGTGTTGGCTTGTAGCATGGAGCTAACGCTCAAGATCTTAACTCATCCTTCGTTCCTGTGCCATTCAGTCCAGCTCCAGCGGGTGAGAGGCCCACCGGGCGCATTTGAGATGAGCTAAGGAGAGCATTACCATTTCAAAATGCATCGGTCTCCGTGTGAACGACGGTCCAAAGGTGTTCACTGATGTCGGCTGTGGTCTAGATTGCAAGTATCAGCCGATCGCACAGATACTTCTTGGGTATGTGCGTAGGAAAAGGTGAAGGCATGTGACGCGGCGATGAGCCTATAGACATGTCCAGAGAAGCATTGGGAAGCCAAAGGCAGCGCGGCTCAGCTGCCGCGCTAGCACGCTGGAGAGGTGAGTGGAAAGGCGCCTGAGATAGTGAGGCCCAGCGAGGACGACTCGTGTGTCCAAGGTGCCCATCGTGATGGCAAATAGTTGGTGAAAGAAGGAAGAGCGCTGGGTCAAAGCTGCTGCGCCGAAAGCCTATCGTGCCTGAGGCATCTACGCTAACCCGCTTTATAATGCGCATCCATCCCGACTCACCGACCTCGCCGCCACAATGCCCTTGCGCTGCGAGTACCAGGCAACTACCACAATCGTGCGCCATCAACACCATGATCACACCGTCATGCTGCAGAGACTGGACATGAGGCTATACTCTCGTTGAAGGTCCTCTCATGGCTGCGGCGATGCAGCATGTACTTGCCACGCCACCGGCGTTTGCAGGACAGATCCAGGAAGCCCTTGGACTCAATTCAACTGGCAATGCCTACGACTACTGCTTTGGACATCCGTGGGATACACGAGAAGCCAGATTCCGAGAATGCTTCCTGCCCATCATCCCGGCTGTGCCAGCGGCCGTGGCAGCCATCATTCTTCTTACTCAGATTATTCGCCTCGCTATACCGTCAAAGTGGCGGCCGAGATGGTCAAGACCATTCATCGAGGAGCATAATGACGCCGTCAACGAAGACTTGGCATCAGCGCGACGGCAATGGAGCGTCTTTACAATTGCCTTGCTAATATTGGCGCTGTCGGGGCTTGTGCTTTCGGTAGTCCATACTGTATTGCTTTCTTCGAGTCGCACACAGGTCGTGCTGAGCCCGTCACTTGCGCCGCTGTCTCTGTCATCCATAGCGACATCGCTCGTTGCTTTGAGCTTCATCGTGATTTACCGGCCGAGGCAAGCACCAATCGGCATCCTCGTTATCTTGGTGCTTCAGCTGATCCATCAAGCGATCATACTTGCAAGCAGCGATGGCTCCGAGACAATCATCTACAGTCTTCAGGTCACCACTACGTCTCTGAGCATTTTGGCCATTCTGGCGATGCCTCTGCGAGATCAGACCCTCCCTGCTAAGGACATCAGTGCGCCCGGCACGGAGCCCACTTCGAGCCTGCGCAGTCCTGAGGACAACCTGAGCTTGTGGCAGTTCATGACGGTATCTTGGATGGGTCCGCTCATCCGTATTGGCAGTAACCGGCAACTTGAAGATGAAGATGTGTGGCAGCTTGCCTACGAGTTCCAGCATAGACGTTTACATGACAGCTTCAGAGTGCTGAAAGGAACAGTAGTGCAACGGTTGTTGAAGGCGAATGCTATCGATCTTGGAATCCTCACTTTCCTTGGTATCTTGGAAATGGTTGCTCAGTATGCTGTGCCCGTTCTCTTGCAGCTACTACTGGCATCAATGGAAGATCCGAAGTCCCCAAAACGCGCAGCCATTACATATGCTGCGTTGCAATTGGCAGCAAGGCTTGTGGCTGCGCAGTCAGGAGTGTTCAGTTTGTGGTTCGGACGACGATGCTATGAGAGATCGCGGGGTGAGATGATCACAATGCTCTACGAGAAGACCCTGGGCAGAAAGATGGCATTTCAGAAGCAGGAAGTCAACGAGGCCAAGCAGGACGGTGGCGAGGCGCATGAAAACGGGGCGCAAACCGAGGCTGGCGACGTAGAGGCACCCGATAAACGCAAACTGCCATTCTGGACTAAATATATGGAGCATGTCACTTCACTCTTCCGACGGCCTGACGCACCAAAGCCGGCTAAAGAGCCTGCGTCCATGGGCAAGATTCTGAATCTCATGCGCAATGATGTGTATGAAGTTGCGCAACGATTCTGGGAATTCCAGCAACTCATCACCAAGCCTCTAAGCTGTGTATTCTCAGTTGTGCTTGTTGTTCGATTTCTGGGCTGGTCCTCATTGCTCGCGGTCCTGGTACTTGCTTTCGTGCAAGCGCTCAACGCAGTCTTGGCTCGGGTGATGATCTACTTTGAGAAGAAGCGCAGATCGGCTACAGACAAGAAGCTGTCTGTGATTTCGCAATTTGTTGAGGCCATACGACATCTTCGGTGGTACGGGTGGCAAGGCGCATGGCTCGAACAGATCTTGGAAGCTCGGCAGAAGGAGCTGAATCTGAAGATTGTGACCAACCTCTGGAACATACTGATTGCGTTCACCAACACACTTTCTCTGGACCTGACACCCGTGGTAGCCTTCTTCGCATACACTGTCATCGCAGACCAACCTCTGCGGGTCGACGTGGTATTCCCGGCAATGACCTTGTTCCAGATGATGACCCAGGCCATGCGCGATCTGCCGAACTTGATCATTGTACTTGTGAATGCATGGGTTGCCGTGGATCGTATTGAAGACTTCATGGCGGAGCCAGATAAGCAAGAGATGAACACCGAAGCTCTTATCGGCGATAGCATGGCAATAGAACACGGCTCCTTCGCTTGGCCTGGTGTTGAGTCAACAGTTCTGAGTGACATCAACATTTCATTTCCTGTAGGGTTGACAGTGCTTTGTGGAGAAGTCGCTTCAGGAAAGACCGCACTTTTGCAAGCGTTACTTGGTGAACTAGACATGCTCGAAGGTCGCCTCTATCGCCCAGCGGAGCCAGTTGGCTATTGTGCGCAGACGCCTTGGCTGCAAAGTATGAGTATCCGAGAAAACATACTTTTCTCTGCCCCATACGAAGACAAGCGCTACAAAGATGTGCTTGATGCATGCGCCCTGACGCCGGACCTCGCAGAGTTCAAGGCGGGCGACCTCTCGATGATTGGTGAAAATGGTATTGGGCTTTCCGGTGGACAAAAGGCTCGAGTGGCTCTGGCCCGCGCTGTCTATAGCCGCACCAAGATCCTCCTGCTTGACGACCCATTGTCAGCCTTGGATCAGCAGACTGCTGAATCTATCGTGCAGAAGTGCTTTGCTGGCCCTCTTCTCAAAGATCGGGCCGTGGTTTTGGTAACTCATCGCACCGACCTCGTCCTTGGTATGGCCAGTCAAGTCATCAAGCTGGACAGCGGCAAGGCCGTCGCCTTGGATAGTGATGGCGCAGCTGCCGATCAACTCCATCGTGTTGCTTCCCATCAGTCAACAGATGCCGCGAAAGATCAAGCTGCTCTTGATAAGCAGACAGCCGCTGCCGTTCCCGAGAAGTTCATCGAGGACGAGCATCGTGAACATGGCGGAGTCAAAGCTGCAGTTTACCTGGAGTATATCAAGGCTGGTAAGCTGAGGTGGTGGGCAGTGTTGATAGGTTCGCTTGCTCTGTATCGGGTGATAGCAATCGGTGAGACCTGGTTTCTAAAGACATGGGCAGAAGCATACGACACACGCTCAGAGGTCCAGCTGTTTGTGCTCAACGATGAGGTTGTCACAGCAGATTGGCACCCATTCGGTGACTTGCCACCTCCGGAAGACAACATCAAACCATGGCTAATCGGCTTCTTCTTGTTGGCACTTGGGCAGTCGTTGTCTTATGTCCTCACGCAGGCCATCATGCTGGTCATCGTCTATACTGCCGCTCGTCGAATGTTCCGGGATATCATGGATAAAGTCGCCCACGCTTCCTTCAGATTCTACGATACCACACCGGTCGGGCGTCTGATGAACCGCATGACTTCTGACATTGGAGTCATTGACGGGAACATCAGTCGACAGTTCCAGGCTGTTGCGTGGCTTGGTATCTCACTGGCTTCCTCTATCATAGTCGTCGCATCCGTGACCCCGGTATTTCTGGCTTTTCAGTTCGTTCTGATTGCGGCCTTTGTGCTAATCTTCAGGCGCTTCCTGCCAACCTCGCAGAGTCTTCGAAGACTGGAGATGGTCTCACTGACGCCGCTGATGTCCAACTTTGGTGCCCTCTTGAATGGTCTCACGACTGTGAGAGCCTTCAATGCTCAGAGTCGCTTTCAGGACAGAGTGATTGAGGTTGTCGATACCTTTCAGAAGATGGATCACTTCTACTGGAGCTTGCAAGCTTGGCTGATGTACCGCTTCGACGCTCTATCTGCGACCTCGACGTTCTTGCTGACTTTGCTGGCACTCGTCACCGGTCTATCGCCTGGTCTCACGGCCTTCGTACTCACTGCTGCGGCCAAGTTTGTGCTCGCGACTCATGGCCTTTGCCGACAATACGGTGAGCTGCAGATGCAATTTGTGTCGGTCGAACGTGTTGTCGAGCTCCTTCATGTCGACCAAGAGCCGAAGGGAGATGTCAGTCCACCTGCATGGTGGCCGTCATTCTCGGGAAGCATCGAATTCAATGACGTCGTAATCAAGTATGCGCCTCACCTGGACCCTGCGCTTGCCGGTGTCTCTTTCACCATCAAAGGCGGTTCCAAGACGGCCGTGATCGGTCGGACTGGGTCTGGGAAGAGTACGCTTGCACTGGCGATGCTCGCTACAATCCTGCCATCGGAAGGCCAGATTTTTGTTGATGGCATGGATCTTGCAAAGGTCGACAAGCAGCTCTTGCGAACAAGAGTGACCTTCTTGGCTCAAGATCCGGTGCTATTCCCAGGAACGATGCGTGAGAATTTAGATCCAGTCCAAGAGCACTCGGACGATGCTTGCGAACTGGTGCTGAGGAGAGTATGCGATAGGCAGGGCTGGACTCTCGACACGAATGTGGAAGCTGGCGGCCGCAATCTGAGCCAAGGGCAGAGGCAGCTTGTCGGGCTTGCTCGGGCAGTGCTGAGGAGGAGTGCGATCATCATTTTGGACGAGGCAACAGCCTCGATCGATCGGGAGACGGCGATGCAGATTCAGCAGGTGATGCAGGAGGAGATGAAAGAGAGTACTGTGATCACGATTGCGCATCGGTTGGAGGCAGTGAGGAATGCTGATTACTGTATTGTGTTGGGCAAAGGTAAGATCCTGGAGCAAGGCGCGGCAGTCGAGATGCTGAAGGAGCATAGAGATGATATGGTGGATGATGCTGATGATGATGCCTGACCTTGTCTTTGATGGCTATCAGTGGCGTTCGTGGCGATCGATGGCTTTGACGGGAGTGATGGCTGTTCATGGCGGTGATGGCTGTTGACGGTGATGACTTGATGCTGGCGAAGGTTGACGTGTAGTGCTCCACTCGTATGTATCTCTTGTGGACTTTCTGGACTTCAGCTTGGCGGATTGCAGGCCAGTCCTCTGGCGTGCGGTATTGCGCCTTTGCTGCCAAGCGGTGGTCTTTCCGAAAAGCCGCGGTTTTCGTCGCGCACCAGCACTGTCCTCAGCCCTCCTCTTCCATTATCTATGAGCCTTTGCTTCCTTCCAGGCCAGCAGAGTGACACCACAACTTCCGGCAGGACAAAAACTTCGTCGTCAACATGGGTGCTTATAGCATCCTCTCTTCCCAGACGGACACCAAAGCCCGGCATCCTAGCATTGATCACTCGCTCCATGGCTTTTGCCAGAATCTGCCAGGCAGGACGTGCGCACCCTTCAAGCCGACCTCCTCCGATGCGCCCCACTCACATGCTGCACTACAGCTGCCCATGCAGGTCGTGAGGCAGATGCACACACTCGTGGAGGATTGTGCCCATCACATTCTCTCCGCTGCCCCAAGGGCCCTGGACATCGCTCCCGATCTGGATCTTCACATCCACAACGCTCCTGCCCTGATGCGGCTTGGGAAACATCACCGTCTGCCCCAGCTTCCCGGGCATTTCTCTGCTTGTGCAAGGCTCAACTTCTAAGTCGTCCATTAAGCCGAGGAAAAAGATGTCTCCGAACAGCTGAATGATCTCCTGAAGCATGGAGAAGTTGCCCAGGGCCAGCCGTGTCTTGTAAATCCAAGCACGCTCTTGGAGAGTTGCCAACGCAGCCAGCTGCGAGTGGTTCCACTCTGGAGCGGGTCTGTCGAAAGACTCGACCGCCAGCTTCTTCATAGCTCTCAGAGGGAGGAGGTGAGCCATGACTGTCGATAGTTGTCTTGCAAGGAGAAGAGAAGGTTTGGTGAAAGCTGTAAGGAGAAGATTGTGCGAGGAGAGTCGCGAGGACCGAATGTAAAGGTGGTTGAAGAATTTCAACTACTCGCATCTGTAGCACATGACAATGGAGGCAGCCGAGTACCCGCAGACAACACTGGAATCGAAAGTGCACACGGATGGCATCTTCCAGCGATCAGTAACACCAATGATGCATACAAGCCATTGACCACAAAACACAGCAAGAAGCGAAGCAAAGCCAGCAAGCCCACATAGAGATAAACTGGACGCACTACCAGACGCAGACATGGACGAGAAGGAAGTGAACGCTTGGGACAAGAGACAGGAGCAAGACACCGGCAGGGAAAGGCGGTGACCGTCAAATCTGACGCCAATGCCACAAGCAAAGAGGGAGGAAACGATGTTAGGCCTAATCATGGCATGGAACGACGGTCCGAGAGACGAAGACATGGTTCACTGCTTGCTCATCGCAGGACGCAATTGAGTGCCTGTTTGTGGCGTGTACGATCACAACGAACGCTCGTCGAGCTCGCTGGCTCTTCTGACCTTCTGGCACCACCGATTGCGCATGCGACTCTCTTCTGCTTGATGTCGTAATGCCATTGCTTGATGTTGCGTTCTGCCTTGTGCCTGCCCAACTTCCCTTCCGCTTTCCGAGAGCATCCTGCCGTATCCTCCGCCGAGCCATGTCGTGTATCGTCTCTCCCAAACCGCAATTTTGCCCGAACTGATCCTGCCAGGTGTGGCTGCGTCGGTAGACCAGGTAAAGAGCATATGTGTCTTGGCGTGCCTGGCCCATTATGGAAGCTACGAACCGTGAGGGTCTAATGCTATTGGATAATCGTTGTGGAAAAGGGGATCGAAGCTTGTCTTGGAGGTAGTGTTCGAATGGCGCGATACTTTCGTGACGGTCGATGGGTTACAGGACTTGAGTAGGTCTGCTGGTCAAAGGAAGGCATGGGCTGCAGTGTTGGTTGATGGAACGCTTGAATGCTGGTGACGAAGTCTTGTTAGCTCAGAATGGGGCACGCACGTGGACTAACCTTGCTGGATAGGGATGTCGCTCGTCCTTTGTGTCCGCAGACTCGCCTTCTACAGAGTGGTTCGCGTCAGCAGAGCCGGGCGTGGGGCACGATCAGATCATCAAGGCTTTTCGTATGATCCAAATGAGCTCGGGGAACGGACGCACTTGCCAGTTGTAGATACGAGGGCATCGACGGCGAGTGTTTTGATCCTTGCACATGCCACGTCGAGAATCGTGAGATTGGCACGGGACATTGGAGCGCGAACACGTCTGGTGACCAGTTCATCGTTGCACACGTAGCAGGCAGGCAGATGCTGTGCGTGAGCAGGGATGATCAACTTCTTCTCAAGATGCTCGCGTTGCAGGCATGCTCATGAAAAAGGCGGGACGCACACTGGAGGTAGTGCAATACCAGAGGCATCCCTTGAAGTACAAAAATAGGAAGCGCAAGGCTTCACTGCGATCCCTCGAGGGACCTGCCCGTAGGCAAGAACCTGTTGGAAAACCCGCTCATTAGCAGGCGATCAATTATGAGAGAAGAAGAAGAAGGATTGAAAGGGAAAATTCGAAACTTTTATACGTTCAAAGGACGCTAGTGCGGCGACTCCCTCGTGAGTGCCTTACCAGGCTCAGGCAACCAACGAGGATGGTTGCTGGGGTCTCAGGCTTTGGGTCCTGGCCTATTGGGCAGGCACGTGCTCATTGACTGGCGAGTAGGGGTCTCTGTAGGCGGGCTCACCGCCGATGAGAGTAGCTATGGCCACAGTCAAGGCATAAGAGCGATGGCGAAGTGCTTCGCTGGCTGGTTTGCCTCCTGACAGACTTTTTGTAGCTACAAGTATTCATCAGGTAGTCTCACGATTATCTCTTGCCAACACGTCAGGTAGAGGAGGGGAGGAGAGCTTTTCGTTCCCACTAATCGGTCGAGTACCATTTACTCGTCCGCAGAAGCGACCAATCTCGCAACGGGCGTGAGAATGAAGTTACAATTTAAGGCGATCGCCGACTGCTCTGGCAAGTCGTTTAAGAAAGGGGAAAAACCTCAATGACCCCAAAGACGAGCTTTACCAATACGTGTGTGAGCCCATGACGACCGATGCGTCCTTGAGAGCAGAAGGAATTCATTGATCGCAACTCACGCAGGCTCCGGCCCTCCGATCAACAGTAGGACAGTCAGTCAGTCTATACCATGGCTTTGAGGGTACAATCGCTCGCGTCGATCGATACAGTTCAGTCATCCAACAAAGAACTCTCGTTCCAGCATATCGACGCTTACCGCAAAGCACTCATATCACGCACAAAACAACGAAGGACAAAGGCGCAGGACTTCCGCAAAACGCAACGCACGATCGATTTTCCGCGCCCGCAAGTTAGCATGGCCGCGGACGGAGGAAATACCAAGGCTCATGACCACGAGGAGAAGGGAAAAGGGTGGCAGGGGGCATGGGTATCGTGGGAACATACAATCGATACAGTTGCTACAGACAGCCAAGAGACTGCCCGTTGGACAAGATTGCACGAGCAAGCTTCAGATGTCTTCAACATCCTTCACGAAGTCGTTGCTCCTCCCGAGACCATCGACGAGTCTGGCTATGTTGAGTGCAAGAAGCGTATCTTGGCCTGTAGGTTCGCCATTGCTGCTTCCCGATGGTCAGAGCAGTACTTTGCGAGCAGGAAGGTCAAACAAGAGAGCCTCGTCAATATTGCTCGGGTGATGGCCGCCGGCTTGAGCAGCATCAATGATGGCAACGCCAGTCCTATATTGCCAGATCAAGTGTCTGCTTTCGATCGCATCAACGATCACAACACGAGTGCGATATTGCCAGATCAAGCGCCTGGTTTAGACGGCGTCTTGCAGTCGAGTGTTGACGCCAGCGACCATCAAGATCGGTCCACGACTGCGTACGAGCTTGTTTTCGGAGTGGAAAGAGTCGGCATCGATGGCACGTGGATGTTTCAAGGCACGTTGGGTCAAGGTGGTCTGGGACACGCAGGGCTCTGGGCCAAGTATGATACGGATGGGAGAAAGACCGAGGTAGGCGCAGATCAATACACTCGAGGCTGTCGAACTGGGGCTGAAAGTGCAAGCAAGCAATAGTTGTCAAAGAGATATACCTCTCGGAGGCTGATTGGAACGACGAGTGGTTTTGGCAAGGAAGTCCTACGGAGCGCCTGCCACTAGAGATTCACATCCATCGATAGCTCTCATTTTGCTCTGGCGCACGAAACATCGTGACGTTTCGCGGCCATTCCATACACGACTCGCATCGTATGTATAGGATTTACATGGAGTACTGTCGACATGGGGACTTGGAACAAGTTATACAAGAGCATGCATTCTTGACCAGAGCCAAAGCAGCGGATGGAAGCAATTTGCCTCCGGTGGTGCCGTGAGTGCCTCATGTAGAAGACGGCTCTGCTTTGTTTACTGACAGAGTATAGACACAGAAAAAGCTGGCTCTATTGGGCATCGCAGAGCAGCTGCTCGCAGGTGCATGCATCATCAGGGGTGGCCAAGTTGGTCCAAAACTCAACGGATGGGAGGTAGCGGTGTGCTGTCTCAAGCGATCGTTGTGATTGTTGTTTCGATTCATGCGTTCTTATCCTCATGACCTTCCCTCTTGTCCCAATCTCATCGCGCTGATCTCGCGTTGACGTAATCATGTTCGTACTCTTTCCATGCTTCAATGTCCTTCATTTCGACTGACCGTAATAACGTTCTCTGCCAAAGGTGTGGTGTCAGTCATCGCACAAGCAGCAATGCATATGATTAGGCGTTGGATGTTGCCTTTTTCGTTTCTGTAGAGGGTCTATGCTGCTCGTGGGCTCGCGAGGTCGAGTGAGCGCTGGTTCGCTGTGATGGTCATACTATCCTGCTTCGGTGTAAAATGCATGTGATGCTAACGGCGCGTTCAAGGATAACAAGTAGTTCTGTCATGGCAACATTCGACCTGGTCTTGTTCAGTCATCCCAGTCATTCACAATGGTTTTGCGCCCGCTCCTTCGCTCGGTGATCAACTGATTTGCTGCTTTTGTTGGTATCGAAACAATGTAACCCAATGTCCTGCCAAGCTGCAAGCACAACCTGACCCAAGGAACAGCCAGCAATGCGTCCAGGACTCGCACTGCGACAGCGAGGAGCAGTTCTTCCTCACGGATAGCGAGCGAATCGTGCGGTGAGTTTCCTGCAACTCTCAAGCTCGTGCACAGCAGCCAAAAGCTGACGCCAGACACTTCAAAGCATTTGGAACACTCAAAATGACGTTCAATGAGCGCCGACAGATATTCTGGCAGCGAACACTACCGCAATCGTGGTTGAAGCCACCAAGAAACAGTATGTGCAATTTCCTTTAAACAAGAGAATATATACCTTAGCGCTTTCTCTATTCAATGATGCCTGCTTCCTTCGCGATCCACTACGCACCACCCTTCGAGCGCCACGAATGGACTGGCCATGGATCTGATCAACTTATCTGGCCAAAGGCCCGGAAATCTTACCAACGCAAACCTTACAGCTGGGGCAACATCTGGAGTAATTAGGGTGCACGTGGCCGCGCTCTTGGAGGTCTTACAGTAAGCTCTCTCCAGCGAAATGGAAGAAGATCGCCCTCAGAGGAGCCGAGCAACGTAGACAATGCCAAAATATCACACGTTCGACGAAGGAGCCAGCCAAGAAGCAAAGATGTTGCGGCACGTCAACGGACTAGAAGACTCGTTGATCATAGTCATGGAAGCCGCACCTTTGCAGCTGCTGCACTGCGCCACAAGGAGCATATCTCCGTTCGATGTTAAACGCCTTGCAATCTCCTCAACCGATCGGTGCGCATGCTGGCTTTTTGGCTGGCCTGCAGGACTGGACCTCCGAGCAGGTTCCCCTTACCCTCGGCCTGTGAGGGAGAAGTTGCCAAGCTTCGACCGCTCCGCCATCTCTCGAACATCACAACCACAATGGTGAACCAAGTCCGCACTCGCGACGAACCTCATACTGTTCAGATGCAAACATTGGCTCAGACGCATGCTGGCACGAGATACAACGCCGACAGCAACCACATCAGATTCCAAGCAGCATACCTCTTGGACAATACCCTCGAACTTAGAAAGGTCGCAACGGCTGCCATGAACAGAATGTCCTGGAGGCCGAGCACCTCACTATCGGTGGTATCAACTATGCAATGCTTAGAACGCTTTCCCGACACGAAATGACTCGGAAATTCATTGAGCATATCTATATCATAATTCAAAGCATCATTACTGATGGGCCAGGATTCCAGCTGCTTGACGTGAAGTTGGGCTCAATTTCCCAAGGCACGTGACCTGGGCTTTGTTTCTCCGAAGTCCGAGCTCCCGCCGTTCATCTTGGGACGCGACAACGACTTCCATCTGGACGGGACTTCTGCATTCAACATCATCATTCTGGCTTTCTTGGGACGGCGTGTCCGGCGCATTTGTTTGAAGATGGCCGATGATGACAGCGGCTTTCAGACATTCGTTGGCGGATTCTCTTTTGCCAAGCCCTCCCTTAGCCCTCAGCGTTCCATCTCCATCACCACCACTACTACCAAAAGGCGCAAGATCGAGCTTGCAGATGCCGCCACAGTGCCACTAACTTCAGTCAAGGCACCAAAACGCGCGAAGTCGCCAGCGAAGAAGCCGCAGACTATCACAGACCGCGCGACCAAGGCTTTCCAGCCGCCACCGATCATTGACGACTCAGTCTCGAAATTCTTCGCTGCCGAACCCACTACTGCAGCAGGTTCCGACCAGCAGAAGTCAAAGAAAAGACGAGCCAAGAAGCCAAAGTCTACCAAACCACCACCTCCGGCGCTTTACTCTCCCGAAAAGGCCCTGCAACAGGCCGAATCACAGCAGTTTCTGTTCGCCACCAGCAGTCAATTAGCTGTAGAGGACTCTCCAAACCTCATCAGGGAGACCATTACGGCTGTCGAGGCATCTGAAATACCACTTACGGTCCAAATAGCTACCAGACTATCATTGCAACCTGCAGAAAAGCAGCACTGGACCAGCAGTAGGCGTGACTTTACCGGCGGCATGCTCAGAGACACGTCCGGTCTCAACAAGAAAGCAGCAGCCCCCAAACCACCAGTCAAGCAAACGAAGAAAGATGAAGGCTGGGCCGTGTTGAGCTCCTCCAGCCCGCCTGCTGCTGTTTCACGGCCCTCAGCACCTGCTGAAATGCCTCTGCAACAGAAAGACTCGAACATACGTCTTCCCATTGTACCAAGCCCGGAGAAGTCAGTGCGCAAACGAGGTCGACCACCGAAGAAGCAACAACCACCTCCTGTAGAGACTCCCTTCATCAACATCGACGAGATCAGTGACCCAGAGTCGCCGACTACACCCTCGCCACCGCGCAGACGAGCGAGCGCATCACCGAGTCCACCACCTGCACTTCACTTGCGCTCGAATCGGAGCCTGCATACCACCACCACCAATGTCATCACCAACACCCTCACAGCAACAGCGCAGCTCAAAGCGCAAGACGGACAATGGATAGTAGTGTCACAGCGATTGTTCCCGCAAATCAGCAATACTTTGAAAAGTATGCCTCGCTCGACAGACCCTGAAAGGCCGAGCTGGCACCAGAAGATTTTGCTCTACGATCCTATTGTACTTGAAGAAATCACGGCCGATCTGAACGAGCACGGACTCCGAGTCAGCATTCGGCGACGAAAGACAAAGGCGGCGGCCAAGAAGGGCACGAAGATTGCGAAGGGAGGAGGCAAAGCTATTGCGGAAGATGGGAATGGTGATGCAGTGGCCGCTGAGCAAGATGTGGATGCAGAGACTGAAGTTGTGGAAGAGCGACTGCAGGCATGGATGGTGCAAAAGTGGTGTGAAGAGCACAGCGTGTGTTGTTTGTGGAAGGAGGGGCTCAGAGGCGGGGTGAGGACGAGATATTGAGCATGCATTCATGACTAACGGCCGAGATGGGTAGACTTACCAGCATGATGACACGACATGAGAATGCCCTTTAGAAAGAGGCGAGCAGTAAGTAGGCAGACCTGCTCCAGGATACAGGGTCTATCGAATCATGACTATTGCGGCTGTGCATTGGAAGCTATAGACTGCGAGCCTCCGGAGCTTCGATTCCTGCTCCAACAAAGCATTCGATGCCGAGATTCTGAGATCTCCAAATCATGCACGCTCAGTTGCATTCCCAAGCAGACTCTTGCGCCTTGTTGCATCCTGCTTGCCCTATCACCTGCCTGTTCAGGCATAGCTCCGCTTCCTTCGGCAGAGAATGCCATTCAACTGGAGGCCTCAAGCGCAATCAAGCTGCGGCACGACATTGAGAGTCTTATTCGCTGACATTTTTCGATCACGTTGAATCGCTGACATAGCTAAGCAAAATGACCAAGAAGCACTCCACCATACCCCTTCGATCGCCTGCTCCAACCGAACAACACTCGGCCAAGCACAATGAAGTGCGCATCGACACCGATCTCCTCATTCCAGGCCGTGGCGACCCCATCAAGAACGGCTCCCTCATCTTCGACTCAGAAGCCGGCACTATCCTCTTCGCCGGCCGCACCGCCAACCTCCCACCAGCATATACCGCCCTGGCCACCTCCCAGCACGTCCCAGTCCTTATGCCCGGCCTCTGGGACTGCCACGTCCACTTCTTCGGCTCCGACAACGGCGACCTCGACAGCCTTGCCCTACTCCCTCCATCTCTTGCCGGCGTGCGCTCTGCTCGCGACCTCGCTGCCACTCTGAACGCGGGCTACACTTCGGTCCGTGAAGTCGGTGGCTACGGCGTCGATATGGCGAAAGCGGTCGAAGAAGGCTGGATTCCTGGTCCTAGAATTTATGGAGCTGGTGCGCCGATTAGCCAGACGGCTGGACATGGCGATTTGCATTCCATGCCGTTGGATCTTCTGCATGATCGGATCAACCATGGGCTTCCGCTTTGTTTGGCGGATGGTGTGGAGGGTGCGATTCTGGCTGTGAGGAAGCAGATCCGAAGGGGCGCGAAGGTGATCAAGATTTGCTCGACTGGTGGTGTGATGTCGAGGATTGATAGTCCGACGGCGGCGCAGTTCAACAAGTCGGAGTTGGAAGCTATGGTTGAGGAGGCTACGCGGACGGGTCTACTGGTGGCGGCGCATGCGCATGGGACTTCAGGCATCATTGCGGCGTTGAAGGCGGGAGTGAAGACGATTGAGCACGGGAGTTATCTTGATGATGAGGCGATCGCCTTGATGAAGGAGAAGGATGCGATTTTGGTGGCGACGAGGTTTATTCAGGTCACTGGTGTGAAGAATCCACAGAACATGACACCAGTGGCCTATAAGAAGATATTGGTTGTTGAGCAGGAGAATCTGAAGTCGTATAAGGCTGCTGTGAGTGCTGTGCTGTTGACGTGGTTTCGTTTTGCGATGTGCTCACATCATCGCGGCAGATCCAAGCAGGTGTCAAGATTGCTCTGGGCACTGATCTTGGCCTATCCTTTGAAGCCTCCAATTTCAACCATGGCATGAACGGCAATGAGTTCGTTCTCGGTATGTGCTTCCAATAACGGTATTCAAAGGATCTGTGACCTATGCTGATCGTGCCTTCGCTTTCTCTAGCGGTCGAAGCAGGCATGAGTCCTCTTCAGGCTATCGAAGCAGGCACAGCGACGGCGCCGGAGACTCTTGGACCTCAAGCGCCGATGAGCGGGCAGTTGAAGGAGGGATATGATGCGGACTTTATTGCGCTCTGTGAGGATCCGGTCTCTGACATTGGTGTTCTGGCGCAGCCTGAGAAGATTACGCATGTCTGGAAGGGCGGCAAGTTGTTCAAAGGCGTTGGCAGAAGCATTGCGCTGTGAGATGTTTGAGCTTGGCCTTCCGTGGATTATGGCGCATGCTCTCTCCGTGTGAGTATTTCCTTGCTCCTTTTGGTCGATTCTTGACAATCCTACTTTTGTTGTATGATTGGCGGCCGATGAATGATTGCTTGCGTTCCGGCCAGTGATTGTCTCTCGGTGCTTTTTGGCTTACTGTTGCGTTTGCCAATTGCGACAGGTCGACGAGTGCTTTTCATGTGGTTTGCATCATCGGTGCCATCTGTTGCTGGCTATGTTTGCTGAACTTGATGGTGCTGGGCTGACGGATCCGACAAAGGCAACAGCTTCGACCCCTCCAGGTCGGCGCACCCTTGCACCGACACTGATGGGGCCGAAGCCCTGCTGGCGAGAAACAAGTCCGAGCAACGGTTGGCTCAAGCGACTGTGGCGTTCACCGCACACATCTTCCGGCATAGCGGAGAAGAGGAGATCTGTTTCCTAGATCTCCATCGCCGTGCCTGCAGTGCTATCCCTTGACGACGCTGGCTCCCTTGTGGAGCTGCCATTTAAACCTTGGCTTGGTGGTACGTCGCCCGTAGGTGCTTCAGTCCCGCCTATTCATCCTCTCCACAATGTCGCCGACTCCCTTTCCCAGATCTCCTCCCCTTTGGAACCCCGTCGCCAACATCTTCACCTCCCAAATCATCTTCCTCCTCTTCTTCTTCTCGTCCTCCGCTGTCCTCTCATGCTGCTCGATCCTGACCTCCCACCCTTTCTCTCTGTTCTTCAGCCTCGCCACATCGAGCTGCACCTCCACGAAATCCAGGAGGCGCGACCGGGAGTCAAGGTCTCTCCGAACGCTGAAATTTTCAATAAATTGCCGAACGCTTTTCTGATTGTTGGCAAAGATGAGATCAAACCATGATCTCACCGCGATCAGCTCGCCGTCCCGGCCGGTGAGATGCATGGTGAAGGTGTTGCGCTGGCACCACATTTGTAGCGCCTCATCGCGAAGTTGTCGGTTCACCCGACAGATTGCTGGTACGCCATTGTCAAGGCGACCATTTGCAATGTCGAGTGGGCGATCCCCGACAATGCAGAGCTCGTAGATTGTGTTGCGAAGCTCTGGTGGGATGGCGAGGAGTGGTGCAGCTGCCATTGTGCTTGTGATTGTGATGTTTATATTTGTTGATTTGATAATAACACAAGAAGCCGGTGTGTGCAGAGATATGTCATTGGAGAAGCTGCATGGAAGGAAAGATCAAACATAAACACCCCAGAATAAGGTTTACTGTGGGTCGAGCAGGGTTCCGCAACGATCATCAACAACGAGCAACAGTCGAGAACGCAGTCGTAATACCACATCATCACAGAGGAAGCAGGAAAGACTATTGATATACATGACAATAGCACGATAACCAACACAAACGAAGAACACGCAGCAACGAGAAAAGGACATCAAGGCCGACAAACACATCACGAGCGAGATCAACAGAAGCCCACGCAGAGGAGAGGACTACACCACTGCCCTCTTGGCCTGGTTCACACACTCGAAGCATGCCTTCAAAAATTCGTCCTCCAGCTCAAGGCATCAACGACCTACAATACTGCAACAGCCAGCCCGAGCACAAAGAATTGAATCGAATTCCACCTCCAAGCCTCCATGCTCACAAGATTCCTCTCGGCATCTCTACTGAAACCCGACCTCTCCAGACCGGGCGGCAAAAAACCACTTAGCGAGTTCTCCGAAGGGCGAGAATCCACAGTCGTACACCAGGTAGTCCGGGTACCGCTCAATGTGTAGGGTCAAAGCGTTCTGGAGATCAATGCTCTATCCCACATACTTCGTCGTAGGACCAAATGCAAGATCATGCTTCTTCCACCGACAAGCACGAGCGCAATCCGGGCAGCACCATTGGAAGAATGGCCGTGATCCATCAGCAGTCCGGCAAGCTTGCCATGAAGGTTGAAACGAATGGACAGACTCGTGTTGGACAACTCGCTGAATGTAGCCGAGAAAGCGTGGCGGACGTGAGAGACTTCGATGTTTGCATCCATGAATAGCAATGAGAGAGCTTGGGGAAGATGACGAGTGCGGTTGAGTTGTACATATATATTGGGTAAACCCTGCTTGTTACGGAGTGCTCGACTCCTGCGATCTCTACTCCTTAGCTGCGCTGACAATGTCAAGACTGCATGCAAACAACGAAGGACGTTGTCTTGTTCAACAGGCCTGTAGAACGACCCATGCGATACGCAACGACTGTCAACACGACTCCTTCCTTTTCAGTTACATCCACAAATCCCTCCATCCCACCTCAACTATCAACCCCCCGCAAATCCTCCAAAACCCCGCTCCAGGATCCCCCATCTCAAACGCAAATCACCCACCCCAACTGATCCGACGGACCACAATACGACGACCCACTCGGCGACTTGCCTACACACAAACGCGCAAACACACACATCAGCGCCCTGTCCACAGCCCCAGCAGCAACCACAGAAAAGGAAAATGAAATAGGAAGACTCACTATCAATATCATACCTCGTCCCACCCCGATAAACAGTATACTCGCCCGTCCCGTAATCATTTTCACCGGAGGAGCACTGCACGACATGGGACGCATCAGCTTTCTACACTCTTCACTTCTTTCTTTTCATCTGCCATCGATCTCGGGTCTGGAGGTTTCGGGATCGTGAAAGGGGGGAGGCAACTCACGCAATAGGTATGCAAGCCGGCTTGCTCGCATTTTCCGTCGCCCGCGGTGCCGTGGTTGCACCATACGGCGCTGTATTTGGCGCCGCGTTGGGCGGTGGTGAGGAGGGGCAGGAGACTGAGGAGGAGGGTGTGGGTGAGGTGCATGGTTGAGAATGTGAGGGCTGGGACGATTGGGGAAAGGGTTTTGGGAGAGACTGTCGTGAGGACGTCGATTTCAAAGGGGGGTTTATATAGTTGGAGGAAACAGCTTCACGCCATCTCGGACCCTAGCGTGACTAAAGTCCGAGGACGATGGTCCGTGTCGGGCAGAGGATTATCGGCCACGCCACGTCCCTACAACGCCATGTTTCGAAGCGTGCCATGCTGTTTCCAACCAAGACTAGTCGAGCCTCTTCCAAGACTGTGCTATGGCATGCCAAGACCGCTGCACAAATTTTGCCAGACATTTCGTAGATGTGGCGCTTGATGGTGCAGACAGGCTCTTGCAAGTATTGCTAATTTGTATATTTCTGCATTCCGTAGCCATCGCGACTGGCCGATTTGTCACATGAAAGGAGCTTCACGCTCTCCATCGTCACCTTCATCGCGCTCCACAGTGATCCTTGGTATCAAACTTTTTGGTCTCTGGTGCGAATTCCATGGACGAATGGAATCCATGCTTCGGTGAGCGTCCTTGGCAGCTTATGTTATGGTGAGACCTGTTAGTATCGATTTTCCGAGGGCTTGGCGTTGGTACAGTAATCCCGCCCGTTCTATGGCAGCACCGGAAAGAGAAGAGGCCGTCGATCTCGACCATGGTGCCTACAGCCTCAATCAACAACTAGCATGTCGTTGGCATGGCCCCGACCAAGAGATCAATATCAAGACCCGATGATATCGAGCGAAGGTATCAAAGTGCCGTTGGTCCCGTGGCTAGCGAATTGGATGCAGCACTGGTCCAGTCAGATTCTGTTGTGTACCAAACGAGGTTAATGTTGATCGGGCAGTACTAGCAATCGTGGTAGCCGGCTGCAAAGCTCTGAGCAGGGAGAAGGTGTAGATACTGGAAGCCAACGTACGGAGAATGCTTGGTATCTACAACGCGAAAGCCCCATGCTGGCCTGGGACACGCTTTCATGTGTTCTGGATGCAACACTCGAGTATTGCGTTGGTTATGGACCATTTCTTCCCTATTCATGTGGGAGGCGCTCACGGGCCGACATCTCTCCGTCTGCATGTGAAACGGCGGGGATGGACTCTGAACTTTCTGCGATGCGCGACAATTAAGTCCACCACTTCACACAGTGATACTTATCTGTATATCGCTCTCACCACAGCAGACACACACACCCATGATCGACCGATAGCACCAGCACCCACTCTGCCACCATGGCGACCCTCCCCAAGCTCTCCGACGAGAGCGAAAACCTGTACAACTCAATGATGCGCGCGGCCGAGCAAAGCGACGAGAAATTCCAAAAGGTCTTCTTCCAGCAAGACCTGCAGCTGCTCGCCGATGAAGCCGCCAAGACGCTGCAGCAGCTCATGGGCCTGATCCAGGAACTCACCAACCACTCGCTCGTGCGCACCCTCAAGCAAGAGCGCGCCCTCTGCTGGTCCACGCGCCCGCGCAAGGCGGCAGAGAGCATTCGCGTCTTAAGTGGAGCGGAGAAGATTGTGTACACGACGATTGAGGACAGTCATACCAAGGCGATATGGATGAAGGAGCTGAAGCGCAAGACGGGGATGAGTAATCAGAAGGAGCTGGATCGGTGTATCCAGAAGCTGGAGGGTTTGCGCCTGATTAAGAGCGTGAGGAATATTAAGGCACCCGCGCAGAGGACGTACATGTTGTATCACCTGGTGCCTAGCGATGATGTCACGGGCGGGAGTTTCTTTGACGCCGGCGATCTGGACGAGAGTCTGATCGAGGAGCTGAGCAATCTCATCATCTTCCACGTCAAGCAGCAGAGCTGGGCCGACGTCAAAAGAAAAGCACGCCACCACGACCCCGACCACGACCACGACCTCGAAAACGGCGACCCGGACCCCGATGCCCGCCACCCCAAGCGCCGCAGACGCCATACCAACGACATCGAAGACCTCGGCTCCGGCGGTGTCAGCAAAACCAAACACCGCTCCTCCCGCCCCCATCACGACCCAGAAACCGACATTCAAATCCTCCAACTCCCCTACCCAGCCTACACCCGCACCTACCCGACCGCCGAAAGCATCCACGCCTTCATCCTCGCCTCAGGAGGCATGCGCCAATCCAAAGCGGACCAACTCACCGTCGCGGAAGTGCAAGGCGTGATCGACGTGCTGGTCTGGGACGAGAAGCTCGAGAAAGTCGGAGGGGAGGGGTACAGGACGGTCAAGGGGGTGAAATTTCGGTTTCCTGGGACGGTGGCGGAGGAGGGAGAGGATGAGGGAGGTGTGGGGGTGATGGGGAATGGGTTGACGCAGGCGCCGTGTGGACGGTGTCCCGTGTTTGAGGTTTGTACGGTCGGGGGGCCGGTGAATCCGGGGAGTTGTGTTTATTGGCGGGAGTGGCTGGAGAGGTGATGAGCATCATCTTTTGAATGAAAGGGAACGGTGAGCAGGGTTTCCTGCCTCTGAGGCGAGATGTGCTTGCTTGATGAGGCTTAGCGATGGCGTTGGTGGCGATATATAGTTGCGGGTCCCCTGATGTAAAATGCAAGACTTCTCTTCACCTCTTTGACTTGTGGCTCGTTCGCTACCCCATGGAGCGATCGTGAAGTTGTGTGGGGCGGCTAACTAGTGTAGGGTGAGCAAGCGAACGACGTCTGTGAGAAGAGCAGAAGTGGGATGGGCTCGTTCTACGCCTGAACGGGACCGGAGGGATGTCTGCCGTGTCAAACAGTTGAGCTCTACGCATTTGGGGTATCTTAGGGAGAAAAAGAACAAGAACGAGCACAACCTCGCCAGCCAACCAAAACCAAACGCCATCGCTAAACCCACAACTCCACCCCTCCAACGCCCGTCTCTCCCAGCACTTGGTCAAAGACAACCCATCCACCATTTCACTTACGCCAACTCCGCCCTTCTATGCTTATACCACCTCTCCAAACAATTCCTCCTCTGCTCCTGCGTCCAGCCCTCCACCACCAGCGCAAGCTCCGTGACGTCCTCATACCCCAGCCACTGCGCCATACTGCAGAACTGCCTCTTCCTGACCTCAACATCCGGCTTGTATCTATACCGGATCTTGCCCAGACCATCGCCGTGGTCTACGCCGTCCAGCTGCTCCAGATCCTCGGCGCCGTAGACAGATTCCAGATTGTCATTGCGCGAGGTAGGGGCTTGAGAGGCAGAGTACCCGAATGCGCGATCCTGGTCGTAGTCTAGGTCGTTGCCGGCTTTTTGGGCGCGAGAGGAGATTTTGGTTTCGATCTTCGAGGTGCCGATTACTTCTGCGTTCTCGTGGGTGTATTCTACGCCGACGGAGGCGAGGATAGCGGAGACGGGGTCCTTGCGCTTAGGTGCCTTGGCACGTCTGGGTTCGGATTCGCCAGTGATGAAGTCGGCGAGCTGCGACATGGCGGCGTTTGCGTTCTTGTCGTCGAAGAAGGAGTCTGGGTCATCATCGTCGTCGTTCTGACTGGGTTCGAAGTCTAGGCCGGCGATGTCGACACCGGCGCGGGTCTCGGCGATGTTGGTTTTGTTGACGATGTCTTGGAGCTTGACGTTCTCGCTTGCGGGGGCGAAGAGGTTTGTGAGACCAAAGATTTCACCTTTCATTTCCTTATTGTCCTGTACGCCTTTGAAGTAGCGTCGCTCGAGTGAGGCGTTGTAGCCGATATTCGCTTGCTGCTGCTTGTAGATTTGACGGGCATAGACGATTTCTTCGACGGTGCCTTTGGAGACGAGACGGTACACTTCAACATCTCTCAGCTGACCGATTCGGTACGCGCGGTCTTGAGCCTGCAGGTCGTAGGCAGGATTCCAGTTCGGATCGACAACCACAACTTTGTTCGCTGCGGTTATGTTGAGACCTACGCCGCCAGCCTTCGTCGAGATTAGAAAGACGAACTTGGAAGGGTTAGAGTTGAACTCGTCGACCACGCTCTGCCGCTCCTTCATTGGCAGACTCCCGTCCAGGTAAGAGGTTGTGTACGAAGTTGTCATGTCGAAAAGATGCTTAAGCATGGTGAGCAGTTTGACGGAATGGCTGAAGACCAGTACTTTGTCACCATTATCATGCCAGAACCTTAACAGCTGCTTCAGCACACGCCACTTGCCGCAGAACTCCTGGTTCGAGAAGTTCTGGATCTTGTCTCGGTTCTGATAGAGATCCTTCCACGCATCAGGAAGCGCCATCTCCAGTTTCTGAACATCCTTGTCGTGCTTCTCCTTATCCGCCTCGCCGCTCGGTAACAGAAGCGCAACATGATTCGCCAAGCTGCATAGCGTGTATAACGCCGGAAAGACAAAATGCTGCCATTTACCAAAGCCGTCGATCTCAGCCCTGCAGCACCAGCCCTGCTTCTTCCCACTGCCGCACCAGCATGGTTCAGAGGCGTCCCTGATCGCGTGTATGACCTCAGCATCGCAGAAGTTGTTGTAGGCATCTGTTTGGAAATCCGTCATCGGGCAAAAGACTACTCGATCGGTCTTCTTGGGCAGTTGATCCTTCAGGAGAGCCTTTGTACGCCGAAGGAAGAATCGTGGCAACAGATTGTTGACCAGTTTATCAGCGGTACGACGTGCCTTCGCCAGCTGGGCATTTGAAGCGTCGTGGCTCTGACCGATCTTGAGAGGAATGCAAATGGTCTGCTTCCACGTGCTGATGGGTCCAAATCTGCCGGGATTGGTCCAGTTCAAAAGCGTCCAGAGCTCTTCGTACTTGTTTTGGATGGCTGTGCCGGTCATGCCAATGCGACATAAAGCATTGACTTTGTTCATCTCCTCTGTAACCTTGGCAACTCTTGACTTGATGATATGACATTCATCAGCAATAACACAGTCCCACCGCACCGTGTTGACGGCGCTCTCATTGCGCTTGTAGGTGTCGTAAGTGGTGATCATGACCTCCAGACGGCCGGACTGCGCTGCAGCCAAAACCTCTTCTCTACCTCGAACGTTGCCGTGATATTGCTGGACATGCCACCATCCCCACTTATTCAGCTCGTTCTTCCAATTGTCGAGGAGGGTTGTAGGTGCGATGATCAGGACTCTTGGATACCACTTATTGCCGAGATCCCGGACCTTGCGCATGCGCTTCCTGTCGCGCTCGTCACCAGTCTTGCCAAAGGCAGCTGTCAGGAACGCGATGACCTGAATTGTCTTGCCAAGACCCATGTCGTCTCCAAGGAGGCCGCCTTCCTGGAAGAGAAACAGCCTGTGCAAGTAATCAGCACCCTCGATCTGGTAGGGCCGCAGGTACTGCGCGATCGGTGCCGGTATTATGCCTTGCGACTGTCGCATAATCACATCCTCGTACTCGCGCTGAATCATGGATTCTGGGAGCTGTGGCCTCTCTTCCAGATGCTCCAATCGCTCATCCTCAGCAAACTCAATACCGTCGTAGTCTGGTGGGAACAGCAGGCCAGCATTGCCTAATTTCTCCCGCCTCGTCTTCTGGCGGTCTGATCGGTCTTTGAGGTAATCCGGTAATGTCGTCTCCATAAGATCTTCATCAGAATTCGCCTCCTCGCCGTAGACCCCCTCGCCATTCTTGCGCTTGCTCTCCTTGGCAGGGTGGAGAGTCTTTCTGCCAACCAGCGAAGTACTCTTCTTGATTGCAGCCTTTGCTTTCCTCGTACTCGCCGCAGCAGCTTTCCTGGCGACAACTTTGCGCTGCTTGAATTTGTTGTAAGCATCATCTGGTTCCTCGTCGTCGTCAAAGGTAATCCGTTCGCCTCCCTCTTTGCCGTAGGTCAATTTGCGCTTTTTGCCACCCACCACGTTGCTGCTGACTTCCTCAACGCCGGATGAGACTTCCAAAAGATCCTCGACTTTGTCATCAATCGAGTCGATGTATTGCGACAAGTCAACATGACCGCCGTTCTGTGGCGCCATATCTAGATCGTCGTCGCTGGAGCTGTCTTCGCCTTCGTATCTGTTCACTATCTCCTCCAAGGTTTTCTTCCGGTGGCCGTTGGAGCCAAGCTTGCGTGTAGACATCTTTGCGCATGATCAAAGAAGTCTGACACGAGATTGTCGTGGAAGTATTGTCTTTCACAAACAGTTCGTCGTCGTGAATGTCTCAGGCAGCATTCGCGAAAGTGACGCGAAGGAGTGGGGCAGGCACAGCGATGATCGGTGTTACCGGCGATTTGATTAGCTTCCATCAAATTCATTTTCAGAATTGGCTCTTGCGCAAATCAGCAGTCGCAACTGTCAAGAAACCACCTTCTGAGTGCTTTCAGACACGACCATGCCAGGCTTGGACTCCTCGACCTACGCGCTGGCGCATTTGCGCCTCGATGGCCGTCGCTGGAACGAGCTGCGACGTATCCACGGCCAGATCAGCACACAATCTTCCGCCGATGGCAGCAGTGTCTTTTCCATGGGCAATACCACTGTGCTATGTACCGTGAGCGGGCCACAAGAGGTGCGAAGAGTCGGGGCGAGGGATCAAGGGAATGTAGCCAAGATCGACGTGGACATCAACCTGGCGGCATTCTCGCAGACGGACAGGAAGAGGAGAAGCAAGAATGACAAGTATGGAAGGCACGATTGTAGCATACTCGAGGCGGTGAGGCTGATGTATCATATAGGCGTATATCAGAAATGTCATACACCATCTCCAGCGCCTTCAGCAACACCCTCTTCACCCACCTCTACCCGCACAGCACCATCACCATCAACCTGCACGTCCTCTCCCAAGACGGCTCCTTGCTCGCAGCTTGCCTCAATGCATCTACTCTAGCCCTCATCGATGCCGGCATACCCATGAGCGGCTACATTGCGGCCTGCACGACCGGATCCACCGCCGCCTACGCCGACAAGGAGGAGGAAGCAGATCCTGTGCTGGACTTGAATGGTCTAGAGGAGCTGGAGCTGCCCTTCTTGACTATCGCTACTGGAGGCGGCAAGAACGGTAGTGGTGATGAGGAGGACAAGGTCAATGTGCTTATCATGGAGACGAAGGTCCAAATGGCGAGGCTGGAAGCTATGATTTCCGTCGGTCTGGATGGGTGTAAGCAGGTCAAGAGCATCTTGGACGGCATTGTGAGGGCGCATGGAAGGAAGGTTTTGGAGTCGAAGGTCAGCTGAAAGAAGAACGCTACTTGAAAGATGGACGAAGCAGCATGCAGCAAGACATGGTGCTGCTTGACAAGTAATTCGGTCTGAGGACTAATCAATGGAGTGACTTCAATCCCCAAAGAGGTGGCTTTGTGGTATGGATTGACTAAGAGAGTCACTCTGAGGACGCGGCGGTTGACTCTCGAGAAAGCGCAAGAACTCGCACAATGAGAGACTTTGGCAGGAATCAAGATCCTCAAAAACGATCATCGCCATAGCAGCGCAGTTTGCCACCATACTGCACACGAGGAGACGATTTCCGGCACAATGTTCAGTCACGGAAAGCCGCGAGCACAGCAGATAGGCCAAAGTTAGCAGGACTGTGGACACCGGAACCGATCTCGGCAGCGCACCCCACCAATACGACACAATATGAAGACATGAGTCAATATTGTCGTCCTGACCGCACCAAATGAGTCATTCGTGCGGCTGACACGTCCCTATATACTTCCTTAGACGCTCACTCTGGACACGTTGTATATGTCAGCTCACCGGAACTCTGCTGCTTGAAATTGCCGGCATTGGAGACCTGTACAATGGATGCGACTGTCGACACAAGACCGCATGAACCATCGTCGCGACCCAGCCCAGAAACAACACCAGGAATACCAGGCACTACCGTCCCAGCCAATTCCGAACAGCCAGTCTCTATCTCTCAAGACGCAGACCTCCAACCGCACTCCTTCCCGGGCCCAACCATAGACGGCAAAGCAACCAAAGCTACACGCTACGAACCACAACAACTAATTGACTCACCCCTCCTCCAGCCAATCTTCACCCTCACCAACGATGCCTACTCCCAAAGTCATGCAAAGTCCCATACACTACCGTCCGAGACCAAACGCCTCGACGACCCCGACCAATTCCTCAGAGGTCTCGGCTTCGACGCAGGCACCTTCTGCTACGTCCTCTGCTGGTCCGACGACCCTGAGCAACCAATCGCGACCATCGGCGCACACAAGTATTCTAGCCCTGTCTTCGAAGCTGACGCCGGTCTTGGAAGCGGGAAGAAAGGGACGACGTTCGTGCGTGTGCAGCTTCCCGACCAAATCGGTCCTGGTGCGGAGATCTGGGAGCTGAAGTCCCTGGCCGTGGGGGTTGGGTTGCAGGGGAAGGGGGTGGCGAGTTGGTTGATGAGGGCTGTGGAGGAGGAGATTGTAAGGAGATTTGAAGGGAATGATGGGGAATTGTGGATGGTGTTGACGACGATGAAGGAGGTGAATTTTGCGTTTTATGAGAGGAGGAGGTATGTGATGGACTATGAAAATGCTTATGAGAAGGGCTATTTGGGGAGTGAGATGGGGTTTACGGTTGTGCATATGAGTAAGCGATTGGTGTGAGGCGTTAGAGACGAGATGAGTGTCATGAAGATAGGGCCGTCAGGACTGTGAAGGCGAGATGTGCTAGATCTAGAGTCATGACAGGCACAGAAAAACAGAAGACGGCCACGACTGTCCGTACTTGTAGACCAAAGGGTCTTCTCATTGTACAGCATACTTGAGGCCTGACGTGGTTCCAGCCGAGGCACCAGATCACGACTATGCATTATCAGAGAATGGTTCAGGCTATACGTTCAACCTCTCTTGCTCTCTTCCACACAAATATTAATCTACCCACAAAACATGTGAGTATGCATGGACCAGACGCATTGGCCCGAGCGGCTGGGCTAGCGCCGATCTCACAAGCCAGATCTGGGGAACGATGACGTGAATGAGATCGGGACGCGAGACGCGAAACTCTGCTTGCGACAAGCCTAGACATGCCCAAACCCCCCAGTCTTCAACTATAGTTACGAACGAATTGTAAGTACTCTCGTATGTCCTCAACACATCTTACACTCCAGCATTTCTTTCACTGTCACGTTCTTTCATTGTCCCATCATAAACACCTCCGCCACCATCTCCTCAGACTCTCATCAATCCATCACACACGTATCATGCCTCCTAAACGCAAAGCCACATCCCCAGTCCGCCCGCCGGTGACCAAAAAACCTCATCGCGAACCCAATGGCGATGGCACCGACAATGCGCGCCTGGAGGAGAAATTCGGCATCGTGCAGCGGGAATTCTACCCACCGGAGATGAGCAATGAGCGCTGCGAGCAGTATAATAAGAATCAGATTCCGCGACCCATTGAGGTGCTAAATGCTGCGCTTGATGAGACGGGCGCGGCGAGGAGTAAGGTTGAGGTTGGTGACGCGGTGGTGCATTGGTTCAAGCGGGATTTACGGATTCATGATAATCGCGCGCTGTCGATGGCAGGGGAGAAGGCGAAGAGTAAAGGCGTGCCGTTGGTTTGCATGTTTATCGTTTCGCCGCAGGACTACCAGGCTCATCTTACCTCGCCACCGAGAGTGGATTTCGAGCTCCGGACTCTACAGATCTTGAAGGAGGACTTGGCGGAGCTGGGGATACCGTTGTACGTCACGACGGTGGAGGAGAGGAAGAAAGTCCCGGGGTTTATTCTACAGAAGTGCGAGGAGTGGGGTGCGAAGCACGTTTATTGTAACATCGAGTATGAGGTTGATGAGTTGAGGCGGGAGGCGAGGTTGGTTCGGAAGGGTGTGGAGAAGGGTGTGAGTTTCGTGGCGGTACACGATGATGTGGTTGTTGAGCCGAGCAAATTGATGACGGGGGCGGGGAAGCAGTATTCGGTTTACTCGCCGTGGTTTCGCGCGTGGGTGAAGTATATCCACGAGCACCCGCAGGCGCTGCAGAATTACGAGCCGCCGGGTGCGAATCCTGCGGTTGCGAGGGAGAAGTTCCGAGATGTCTTTGAGATGCCTATGCCGTCTACACCGCCGAATAAGTCGTTACCGGACGAAGAGCGGGATCGACTAGCGCACATCTGGCCCGCCGGCGAGCACGAAGCCCTCTCCCGCCTCGAACGATTCTTGAAAGAGAAGGTGAATGCCTATAAAGACACGCGCAACATCCCCTCCGCCAACAGCACCGCGCTCCTCTCCGTGCACCTCTCCACCGGCACCCTCAGCGCCCGCACCGCGGTCCGCAGCGCCCGTGACGCCAATACAACCCAAAAGCTCGACGCCGGCAACCCGGGCATCAGCGGCTGGATCTCTGAAGTCGCGTGGCGGGATTTCTACAAGCATGTCCTTGCTCAATGGCCGTATGTGTGTATGCATAAGCCGTTTAAATACGAGTATAGCGATATAAGATGGGAGTACGACGAGGAGGCTTTCAAGCGGTGGTGTGAAGGGCGCACGGGGTTCCCGATCGTGGACGCGGCGATGCGGCAGGTAAAGGGGATGGCGTATATGCATAATCGATGTCGGATGATTACGGCGTCCTTTCTCGCGAAAGATTTACTCCTGGATTGGAGACAGGGGGAGCGGTATTTCATGGAACACTTGATCGACGGGGACTTTGCTTCCAACAACGGGGGCTGGGGATTTTCAGCCAGCACGGGTGTAGATCCGCAGCCGTATTTTCGGATTTTCAACCCGCTGTTGCAGAGTGAGAAGTTCGATCCCGAGGGGGAGTATATTCGGAAATGGATCCCGGAGTTGGCGGGGGTGAAGGGGAAGGCGATCCATGATCCTTATGGGAGGGGGGCGGGGCGGGAGGCGGAGAGGGTGGGGTATCCGAGGGCCATGGTGGAGCATAGGGTTGTTAGGGAGAGGGCGTTGGAGAGGTATAAGGAGGGTTTGGGGAGGGGGACGGCGAATGAGGGGGGCGGAGTGCATAATTGAGGGTTGGCGAGGATTATTTTACAGGATTTTTTTTTTGTTTTCGTGGTCTTGGCTTGGTTGGGGTGAGGATGGGCTATTCCTGCAGAGTGTCGTTGACGAGCGTTTTCATCAGCTGTGCGAGCTGCTGTGGCGAGCTGAGAAAGGGGTCGTGATCGCAGTCTAGACTCGCCACGGCTGGGTCCCATTCGCAGCGCTTCTGAAGCTTGGAGATACAGCGGTCTTGGCTTGAGACGGGGAAGGCCTTGTCTTGCAGGCATTGGATGTAGGCGCATGGGTAGTTGCTCCAGCTTGCGGTCTTCGCTGAGGCGAGGGCGGCGGAGGTGGCGAAGGGGACTATTGACGACGCTGCTTTCTCAAGCTGCGCTCCGTCGGTGAGGGTATTGAAGAGAAGTTTGGACGGCTCGGTGATTGTGAGAAGATCGCCCTTCAATCATATATCAGATCAGCTGGACGCACAAACAAGCGAACACTCTGCTCAAAAGAACCTACCTCACTCTTGACATACGACTGCACATCCCCCTCTCCTCCCCCCGCCTCACTCTCCCCCTCCTCACACACCACCCCAGCCACAAACACCACGCCCAGCACCTTGACAAGCTCCCGCCTCCTCGTCACTGGCACCCCCGCCAGCGCATCTGAAACCACCTTCCCGCCGTACCCGTGCGCGATCAGCATGACATCCCGTCCACTGTTCAAGCAACTTAGGATCGTTTTCCGAACGATGGCAATATCCGCTTCGAAGGCATCTTCTGGAGGGGTTTGAGAGCAGGAGGGGAGCTGAGGGATGCGGAGTTCGCGGAGGGCGAGGGATTGCAGGGAGCCGGAGAAGGGGATGTAGTGGGTGGGGAGGTGGAAGGAGTCGTGGATGAGGATGAGGGTTGGCGTGGACATTGTGGGTTTCTTGGGTAATTGTGGGGTTTCACGACTTTTACTCTTCTGTGTTGTTATGGAGGGAATTGAGGTTTCTGAGATCTTTCAGATGTACTTGTGTACTTGACCCCTCTCATATACTGCCAGTGTCATGGTATGCATCAGCTGAGCCAGCTGCTTGACCCCGCTCTGTGTTATGTGGCTTTGGACTGCGATGCCTTGTCTGCAGTATATGCTCACGTGCTGTCATTCCATTCTCGTGCCAGAATATTGTTATAATGTCTGTACGGGAGCCGTGGAAGTCGAAGTGTTGACAGGCAGAGAACGGGGACTAGCTCTCTCCTCCGCATTGGCTCCGAGCTTCGGGCTCCTCCGATGCCTGCCCTTCCCATTCCAGGCCTCACAAGCGACTCTTTTCTTCTCTTCAATTGCAGACTTTTCTCCGATCTCGATATCAGCCTGCATCTGGCCGCTGACCTATACATCAGCTCCGCTATTATGCTGAAGATGGTTTAGTCTTGAAAACGGGCATGTAGGTAGCTGTCACGGCTCAAAATCTCACCTCCGACTTTGCTTCTATATCCTGCTTTGCGCATGTTGCTTCTCTTTACGTGCAGATGACAAGAGTCAGGTATTGTACAATACGGGATACATCTTGCGTGATACAGAAATCCAGCAAACTGTGGAGGTCTTCGTCCGAACCATCGAATCGCATCAGCTTTGCACATCGAGTCTGAAGCTCTTCAGACCTCACCGCCATGACGCTCTACGAGCGCCGCTCCAGCATGGAGCACCTCGACCGCTGGGACCAGCGCTCCGCCTCCCCGTCCGGCTCCGAACGACGAAAACTCAGCTTCAACCCACTCGCAGAATGGTCGCCTCCAGCAGTCGAGGAAGAGCGAGCAGTGGGAGCGCATCAGGTCAGCAAGACGAAGCGCATACTGCAGGTCGTGATTGCGGCGATCTACTGCTTGTTAGCTGCGGGAGTCGTGTTTGGATTTGCGGCGCTCAAGCCTGTGTTGATCAGTGAGGGGGTGTATCGGGATCGATGCACGAAGCAAGAGGTGGAGGAGGGGGTGTACGTGTGCTATGGACAGGAGGTGAGGTTGAATCTGATGTTCACGGTTGCGGCTGTGAGCACGAATGTCTGCGCGCTGCCTGTGGGGACAGTGCTGGACAGGTTTGGGCCTAGGGTTGCGAGTGTGGTTGGAGCAGTGTTTCTCACTCTGGGCGCACTGAGCATGGCTTTTGCTTCGGACCTCCCATTCGATGGCTACATCCCTGGATACCTTTTCCTCGCACTCGGTGGACCTTTCGTCTTCATCTCCAGCTTCCAGCTCAGCAACACCTTCCCAAAGCACTCGGGTCTCATCCTAGCTCTTCTCACTGGCGCCTTCGACACAAGCAGCGCAGTGTTCTTGGCGTACCGTCTCATCTACCAAGGCTCAAATCAGACCTTCACGCCCAAGAAGTTCTTTCTCGTCTACTTGATAGTCCCAGCCTTCATCCTGCTCGCCCAGCTGCTCATCATGCCGAGCAGTTCCTACAAGACCGTCGGCGAGCTGGTCCAAGAAGCCGAGAACCCAGTGAATGAGACGAACGGCTCGGACTCAAACACTGCGGAGAACGGTGGGCACGAAGACCGCAGAGCCTCCGAGATTACAGAACTCCTGGGCTCCAAGAACGGCGAAACCCAAGTCAAGACGCAAGAATCCACCGCCGCCACCTCCGGCGTCTGGGGCGCACTCCACGGCAAGACCGCAGCGCAACAAATCTGCTCTCCCTGGTTCGTCCTCATCACCCTCTTCACCGTAGTCCAAATGACGCGCATCAACTACTTCGTCGCTACCCTCCGGACCCAATACACCAGTATGCTGCACTCTCCAACCGAAGCCAAGCAAATCAACGAGTTCTTCGATGTCGCTCTGCCGCTCGGTGGCGTCATTGCCGTACCCTTCATCGGACTGGTGCTGGATCATACTTCTACGCCTTTCGTGCTAGGTCTGCTTGTTACGATTGCTACCGCCATTGGTGCTCTAGGAATCGTACCGCAGATGTGGGCTGCGTACGCGAATGTCTGTCTCTTCGTGGTTTACCGACCGTTGTACTACACTGCTGTATCGGATTACTCGGCCAAGGTGTTTGGATTTGACACGTTTGGCAAAGTCTATGGTCTGATTATTTGTTTGGCTGGATTGTTCAATTTCTCACAAGCAGGGCTGGACGCGCTGACACATGGGGTGTTTGGGGATAATCCAGTGCCTGTCAATATCATACTGTTATCCTTAGCGTTGGCTGTGGGTATTGCGCTGGTGGGGTATGTGGGAAGGAAGAGCTACACGATTCAGAGGGAGAAGTTGGAGGAGGAGGCAGAGGGGGCGAGGGAGAGATTGATGCCGCAGGCGGATGCTAGTGAAGTCGATAGGGTGCATGGGCATCAGACTTATGGAACGGCTTGAGAAACTCCTGTTTGACGTTTTCGATTTGGCAATTGGGTGGCATAAAAAAGTGAACGATTTAGCAAGGCGTTGGTGGACCTCGTGAAAGAAGCGTAAATAATCTGTATGTACATACTGCTGCGCCCAGGACCGTCAAATCGGATTGGTTGGGCGCGACAAAACGACAACGCCATGCACCAAGCTCAGATGCAGAATGGTATGCAGACTTGCACCTAGAACTCAGCACTATATCATCCCCCTCGGCTGCGCCTGCCGTCCAATTCCACTGCCCTGACTCTCATACGGCCTCAACATGACATCCTCACTCCGATAACTCGGCTGCCTCTCATACGGATGCCTACTATACATCGGCGGCGGCGGCATATACTCCGGCTCCCCCCCTACATGCACACCCCCAAACCGCGGATATTGGTATCCCTCATCCGCAGCACTCGGCATCGCTTCCCCCGTCTGTCCATTATTATTATTATTCTTCTTCTTCAGCCGGCGCCCGCAGCAGATGGAGCTGCAGAAGCGGAGGGAGCAGTAGATTATTATTACGGCGAGGAGGATTACGATGTACGGGAGGCAGGCGTGGGGGTTGCCGCCGAAGACGAACCCGAGAGGGGCGTTTATCCAGCCGAGTAGGAGGATGGAGGGTCCGAGGTAGAGATGGACCTTTCCCATTGTGGTCTTTTGGCCTGTTTTCTTGAAGGCGCGGTGGTTGAGGATGCCTAAGATGAGCTGGACGTAGAGCGCGAGGAAGATGAGGATTCCGAGGATTTGGTGCGCGGAGGTGAAGGATTTGGATTTGTTGTATTTGCCGCTGATGACGATGCCGCCGGCTGTCGCCATGGTGGTGAGGACGAGGGCGATGCTTTGGATTATCGCGTGCGATTTTACGTTGTTGAGGATGCGGAGGAAGATGGCGCCGAGGGGGTAGAGGAGCACGAAGGTGATGCACATGACGCCCGCGTGGATTATGGGGGCCGGGTCGTTGTCGGCGTGGGTGGCGTAGGCGGCTTCTGAGGCGGAGGAGAGGGTGTAGGTGTTGTTGGAGGCGTTGGGGCGCGGGACTTGGGCTTGGGTGCCGGTTGCGGCGGTTGCGGCGGTGGTGTTGAGTTTGAATTGGCCGTAGAAGTTGTGCTCGCGGAGGCTGGCGGTGAGGGAGTTGGATTGCAGGTTGTTGTTGCCTACGGAGCCCGGACCTACGGCGAAGATGAAGTCGGACATGGCGTCGCTGCTGCCACCGACTGGGAAGCCGGAGGTCGCTGGGCTGTGGCTCTGCGTGGCATTGTGGCAGACTGCGTTGACAGTCATTGAGCCAAATAACCCGGACCCCTGATATCCGTAGTCTGTGACTGTGTTCCCGTCTACAAGATCATCCGCGTATACAAGCTCACAAGTGACTTCGTACGTATAGCTCGGCTCGTTGTGTCCTGTTGAAGTTCGTGGACTCAAGGTCACGCCTGTTCCATTCGAGCTGGCGTACGCCACGAGCATCAGGGTGTCTTTCATGCTTGACCCGGCTCCCACTGCCATCCAACTGTTTCCCGCAGGTGCCGACATATGGATGTAAATGTCGTCTGTCGTCGAATCGACCGCGTATGCGAAGACGAATTGCTCGTTCGATTGTGCTCCATTGTAGACGAAGACTGAGGATGCATTGCTGACGTTCGCTGCTGAGGCCTGAAGAATGAATGTAAAGAACGAGATCGTGAGCAGAACACGCTCCATCATAGAGGACCTCATCGTCGGCAATTGTCCTGTCCAACAGCAGCTCCAAACCCGCTACACAGACGAAGGAAAAGAAGAGCCAAGAGGTACAAAGGAAAGCTTACCATCCCATACAAACCGTTCCACGAGGGGCCGACGAAGCTTTCTCTTCGTCCAACGGCCAGGCGTGAGTGACCAACCCGCATGCAGGCAGGTTATTTTGATACTGGTAGAGAGACGAAAATAGGAGTGAGAGCGCGTCGCGGAAGGGCGCGACACCAGCAAAGTCGAGATGGGCGCCAAGGGCAGCCAATGGCTGGTGCGCAGCCGCGTAGCGTCGTACATCCCCCACGATCATGCTGGAGATAGGGGATTGGTGGAGCCTGCTTGCAACAACCACGGGAGGGTTCCTTTATAAGCGCCTGCCTGCGATGGGTGAGGTGGTTGGAGATGTGTTCTTGATCGTGCATTGCATTCTAGACCATCATTGTTTGGCGACCTTATTGGCATGGGTTGGCGACTTTGAAGCCTGATCGATCACGAAGGCAACCCTTAAATACTGGCAGGACTGAACGCATCCCAGTATACACTCCAATGTGAGTTTTTGACTTTCGATACCTGTGCCGAATATGGCAAGTTCTGGAAAGGGCGCTTCCTTGGCACACTATGCAGACTTATGATACATGGTCTATGAGAAACATGAGTAGCCTTCCCAAATTCGAATGCACACACATGCTGATCTAAGCTGACGGTTTGTGTCCACCTTTCGACATGTGTACCTAGAGGGCGTATAGGCTATTCCACAGGTGCTCACCCGGCTGACTGACGGCCCTGCTGGTAGATGATCTTGACAGTTGCTTGATTGGTTGACAGCACGAACAGCTCAGTTGACCGATCGAATGGCCCGTCAGCGAGTTGACGGCTTGTGGACTACTCTTTACCTGCTTGACGGCTGCTGGCTGTTGACGGCTGATGACTGCTTGACGTGAACATCGATAGTGTCAATCCGTCGATTGGCTCTTCAGGTTGGTGATGTATCGATGAGACTTGTTTGGCGACGTCTGTGGCTTCCTTATCCCCTTCTGATTCACAGTCGTCATTTAAAATATGATCTGGGTGAGTTTCAGTCTACCTATGTGAACTTCCATAGCACGGGCGTTCTGGTTCCTCCGCAGCCGGTGGGCTGTGAGGCTCGAGTGCAGAGCTTCATCGCAGATGCAGCCATACATCTTCCGCATATTACTGGCCGCGCGTTTTCACCTCCTCTCAAAGCAGTCACAAACGAGATGGCAGCACAAAGATTTTTCGGCGTCGCGGACCTAGTGGAGATGGTTATGGGGCAGCTCTCCTTAGAGACGTCCTGGCGGTCTCCCAGGTCAATCTCACCACCAGGGGCACGGTAAGGGACAGCCCCGAGGTGGGTCGCCGCCTGGTCTTCTCGGAGAGCATCGTTGGGGAATAAACGGCAGGGCGATATTGGCACTACAATGTGAATCGACGCAATTGGTGGCTGTTTCGGATCTTCGTCGACAGCAACACCACCATCCTGCTGCTGAGAGAACATCACCGAGAATTCTGGTTCTTCGTCACGCGAGATGGCAGCAAGCTTCTCATGATGCTCAAGCATGCGGAACTGCAAGTGCTGAAATACAATCAGCCAACGAACACCATGGTGCTTCAATGGAGAAGCCAGTACGACACCATTCTGTGTCCCGTCGCTATCCAGCATTGCCCACACAACCAAGACATCTATAAAGACCTCTTCAACTATCTCGGAGCCTTTTACGAGGAGGAAGTAGAGGAGGCCTGGACGACTTCACCACAACCACAACACGAGGTATATACTGTGGAAACGCCGACAGGCCGCCGCGAAGTCGCCGTGCTGGTGAACTGAGATTCTCGATCTCCTCCACCGGGATAGCACGATGCAGGTCGAAGAAGCGATTGTGCTGGCAAGACAGTCCGAGAAGAACCGGCGCCATGACGTGTGCCTCAACCCCACGTAGCAGCAGCAGCAGCGCGCCGCGGGGCGCCAAAAGACAACAGCACGAGACCACGACCACAGCAACAAAGACCAAGAACGCAACAAATGTATAAAGTCCAACACCGGCAGACACAACTCGGTATTAGTGCACGAGCATGCAGTAGCGACCGTTGCAACGATAAGAGCAAAAAGTGCAGCATCGGCAGCTGAATCATCATTCTGTCATACCACGATCCAGCCCAGCTGCCCCACCAAAAACAGAGACGGGAGGGGCACAAAGCTACCCATGACCGCATTCTCCAGCTATTTTCGCCCGGAGATGGTCCCATTGAGAAGCCTCAAAACTCTCGCTCGTGCTTCCTTTTCTCCTTCACTACACCCACCATCAACAACATAACCAGCGACTTCACTTGACACCAGCAACTTCCCAACACTTCCCACCAACACCAGACCAATACACACCACCGCAATCATGCCTGTCGGAATCCCAAAGACCGACTCCTTGAAGGAGATGTTCAACCTGAAGGGCAAGGTTGTCGTTGTCACTGGCGCATCCGGCCCAAAGGGTATGGGCATTGAGGCCGCCCGTGGTGCTGCTGAGTTCGGTGCCGACGTCGCCATCACATACGCTTCTCGCGCGGAGGGCGGTATCAAGAACGCAGAGGAGATCTCAAAGACCTACGGCGTCAAGGCAAAGGCCTACAAGTGCCAGGTTGACAAGTAAGCGTTGGATGCGGATGGCGGTGGGGAGACCAGCGCTGACATAAACTCCAGGTACGACTCCTGCGAGCAGCTCGTCAACGATGTGATCAAGGACTTCGGCAAGATCGATGCCTTCATCGCCAACGCTGGTGCGACTGCCGACTCTGGTGTCCTCGATGGCACCGTGGAGGCCTGGAACCACGTTATCCAGGTAAGTCTTGGCCGCACAAGCAACGTGATCGGCGAATACAAGCTAACACACCGTCAAGGTTGACTTGAACGGCACCTTCCACTGCGCAAAGGCTGTCGGCCACCACTTCAAGAAGCAAGGCCACGGCTCGCTCGTCATCACCGCCTCCATGTCCGGCCACATCGCCAACTTCCCGCAAGAGCAGACCTCCTACAACACCGCCAAGGCCGGCTGCATCCACATGGCCCGCTCGCTCGCCAACGAGTGGCGCGACTTCGCCCGTGTCAACTCCATCTCTCCCGGCTACATCGACACTGGTCTCTCTGACTTCGTGCCAAAAGAGACCCAGGATCTGTGGAAGAGCATGATCCCGCTCAACCGTGATGGTGAGGCCAAGGAGCTCAAGGGCGCTTACGTCTACCTGATCTCTGATGCTTCGACCTACACTACTGGTGCTGACATTGTCATTGACGGTGGCTACTGCGTCAGGTAAATGTGCTCGCATGGATGATGTAATGAGAAACAGAAAGATGCAGGAGATGGAGGCTAGGACACTTCGAGCAATGTGATCACGCATCATGACTGTATCTGAATGAAATCTCAAAAAGCTGTATCCCAAAACAATCCAAGCTCAGCGATGACTCCATGCTTTTAGTCTTGCCGTGTTTGAAAGTATACCAATCCGCGATCCAACTGTTATACTAGGTGGTTTGGTATACTGTCTTCGACTCCAAATTCATGTCAGATGGAAGATCCTACCATGCAAACCTACGATGCTCATAACTGTTGCTAGCGCTTTGCGGGCCAATATGCTGTTGCAAAATGAGAGGATTTATATGTGTTTGATGGACAGCGTGCTGGACTCTCGCATCCGCGCAGACGCTCCATGCGCAGTCAACCCAAACACGAACCCTAAGCACCGCTTCCAGAACGGGTTGGCCAGTTCTGCGCTCCCAGCTACAGCCAGAAAGGTATAGGATTCAGTCTACGAAGCCCTTCCAGCACACATGCTGTGTCAGCAGTCAGTGGCGGCTTGATCTTCAAGTTACTCATCTGTGATTCCGAGCCAGAACCGCCAACACCCCCCGCCAAGCCATTGATGATTCCAAGGAGGACCGACTGCCTGTTCTGAAGAGGACATGAACCCTGTCTGTAGCCTTATGTCATGACTTCGTGTCAAGTGTATAGGTGTATGCACATCTACTATAGCATATGCTCAACGTCAATCTCTCCCCTGGTGCTGTCGTTCTCTCCGACTCTATACCCTTCCCTAACCAGATTGCAGCCCCACTTCACTCAAGCAATCCAATCGCCCCATCAACCCTCTGCTCGATAACATCCACCCACTTCTCCAGCTCACTTGTCCCAAATTCAATCGCCTCCACCAGACCAGGGAAAGTGGCTCCCGCATACCCCGTCCACAGGCCCGGCGCGAAAACGACGTGCTTGAACCAGTTTCGCCCGTCCAGGCCGTCTTCGTAGAGGAATTGTCGCTCGAGATACTTGTACTTGACGTTCATCTTGTGGACGTCCTCGTATAATCTCATCGTAGCGACGGGCGTTCGGCTCTCGACTGGCTGTGCCAGCTGCGCAGCGAGCGCAGAGGCATCAGCGTCGAAGGTCGTGGCCACGTTTTTGAAAGTGGCGATGGCGTCTTCGAGGCTGCTGAAGAGGTCTTTGTCGATCTTCTTGCCCGATGCGGTGGTATACAACTTCTCTTCCGCGAGCTTCTTCACACTCTTCAGGTACTTGTCCAGCCCTACGGCGTAGTCCGTAGCATTGAACGGGATCAACGGCTGCTCAATCAACTCTGCAGCAAGCAATGCGCCGACTTTGGCAATCGTGGAATGGTACTCGAAGGTTGGGTCGCCGAACTTCTCCATCCAGTGGAAGGAGTCGTAGTTGCTGTGGTAGTGGTAGATGGGATTCGGCCGGCCGTTGCGGACGCCGTGCGGCCCTGCGGAGAACTCGATGTGGATCGAGCTGATGCCGGCGAAGTCTTGGAAGGCGGTGAAGTCGGAGCCGGAGCCCATGGTGCCGATTTTGCCGTCCCAGAGGTCGTGGACAGTTTGGCCCTTGACGGTTTGGTTGGGTGATTTCACTTCTTTGGTGACCTCGTAGAGGACCTTGTTCAGGACTGGCGCGGCTGAGGATGAGAAGTCGGGGCCGCTGGCGCCGACGTCGAGGTTGATGTAGGCGACGGTTGATTCCGTTAGCCACGGCAAGTACTCTTCCACCCACTCCGTGCTGCCCAGCAAGCCATACTCTTCGCCATCCCAGCTTGCGAAGACGACAGTGCGCAGTGGTTTCCAGCCAGCGTCAAGAGCAGCGCCAAACGAGCGCACGATCTCGTTCAGTGCTGCGCTGCCCGAATTGGGATCTCCAGCACCACCAGCGATCCATGCATCGCGATGGCAACCGACCACAATTACCTCGTCTGCAAGGGAGCCATTGATCACGCCAATGACGTTCCACAATGGCGTAGTGACGTACTCCTGCTCGTTCACGAGATTGATCGTCACAGTGTCCGGAGATGGGCCAATGTTGTACTCTACGCCTTTGTAACCCAGGCCACCTGTCTGCCAATGCGATCCAAAAGAGGTGGCATTTGGTCCATGGCCATTCAGCGCCTTGAGGAGAGGCAGGGCTTCCACATACGAGACTGGAATGGAAGGTATGTCTGGAATCTTGCCATCCACTGGCTCACGCGGAGCATCTGGCAACGAAGGGTAGCCGGGTGTGGTAGGATCGCCTGGCGCAAAGCTGAGGTACTGCATGCTCCCTCGCTGAACAGAGCTTGGCTGCCTCGCAGGACCATGGGGGTATGCAGTGTATCCATTCTCTTCTGTGACCTCGCCGTCATCGCCTGTGTCCGTATACAGGATGCAGCCAATGGCGCCCAGTTCGCTGGCTCTTTTTGCTTTTAGACCTCTGAAGATGCCGCCATACTTTGCCAGCACGATCTTTCCCTCGACACTGATGTTCGCAGCCTTCAGATCCTCGAAGTCCTGGTATGTGCCGTAGTTAACGAAGACGTACGGTGCCGTGACGTTACCGCTCGCAGAGTAGCCATGGAAGACTGGCACGCGATCCTCCAGGCCTGTTGTGGGATCTTCATCAAGCACATCCTCTTCCAAAGTCGCCTCGAATGAGACCTCGCCATCCTTCAGCAATGCGAGACGGTGGTCGACCGGGTAATTTAGATAAACATCGTAGCTCGCCAGCGAGCTTTTGATGCCCCATGACTCCCACCTATCCCTCGTCCAATCTGCCTGCGTCTTATTCTTGCCTGTCAAGTGCGGCCCCGACGTGTAGTATCTGCTCCACTCTTTCGCTGAGACATTGGTTGGCGTGTGGCTGAGGATCTTCTTCAGCTTTGTGAAGCTGACGCCGTCCGACTCTGGCCATGCTTGGTGCGGTATATCATGCGCTGTGAGGAACGAGGTGGAATAGAAGGTCGACGGTGCTGTATCATGGTCGCCAAATATGTCGTTCTGGCCTCCAACCAGGATGCAGAAGAAGACGATGGCAAGCGTGAGGAGTGGAATTGCTGTGAGGACGATGGTGCAGAACCGGCGTATCTTCGAAAATCAGCATGTGCGAGCTCACATTCGATCAAGCTTCGCCCTACCGTCGTGTGCGGGTATCGACCTCTCTGCTCATCAATGGGCACTCGCTGTATGAGCGGACTACGCTCGTTGGCGGAGGACATTCCGCTATGCTTCTTCTCATTCATCCTGTTTGGTCTGGGGATGGCGCCCTACCGCTACTGCCTGAGCCAAAGCTGCAGGTATCTATGTACACTGTACCTTCAAGCATATTGAGGCTCTGCATTGTTGCGTGCTCTATCGCGGCGATGATGCTGATAGGCGAGCGATTGCCGATTTGAGTTGCGGCGGCGGCGGCTTCGGCCATGTTTCTGCCAAGGCTTTTCGGGCGAATGCAGTCCGAGCTCGTCGACTTCAGAGCATGAGATGAATGGTACAACCAGTGCATATGGCGACAACCACACTTCCTGATGCCTGTCGAGGCTGAAAGTACAAGCGAAAGGCAGGTTCAATGGTGTACGGTACTCGGCGGGCTGGAAAGATTCACGACTGCATCTCTGGCCCGCTCCTCTTCCAGTGAGATCGATACCAGCAGAATTCATGATCTGGAACGATGTGGATGGCCTTAAGCATCACAATTATGCCTGATCATAGCTCTGTCACTCAACTGACCGATTGATGGGTATACGGACGTTTTCGTGATGCGCAATGCTCAGTGATGCTGTCAAATCGTTGATGCGCTTGATGCGAGTGACGAATTGATGTATGATGCCGCCAGAATCCTGATATATGCGTAATCCCCTTGGACAGTCGCTTTTACACCTCTCCGGACGCTCATCAATCATGAAGTGTCCGCGTTTGACGAATATCGTCCCTGCAAGGCAGCTGGTTCCTGTTGAGCGGGTCGATCTTCCGAAATAGGAGTTGTGCCAGATCTGTGACCTTGCGGCCGCTGCATTTCCTCGCGCCAGAGGAAAATCCGCGCTCTCCGATGGCCTTGCAGATGTCGTCGAAAGCGAGACCTGGCTGTCAACGCAGCAGAGGGAGAAGGGTGCGTTAGCGACAAAGGTAGGTCTGGCGACTCTGTTTTGTGTCACTTGTTGTCGGAGGGGCTGAGAGTGGATTGCTGGCAGCTCTATGGCCAATGAGCTCCAACTCCCGGGCAGAAACTTGCGTTAATCAAGTGTGTTTTAATCCTTGACTTCCGGCGCACTCACCTGGCGATTCTTACGGACTTCTCGCAAGGACGACGCGGTCAAGTCAATTCCATGCTCATGCGTGGTTCCGTAGCTTCAGACACTGACCAATAGCCGACCCTGCTGTTCTGTTGATCGGCAGCGTCCGCAGGTCTGTGCTAGCGCGTCTTGTCAAGGATATATGCTGGGCTCGCTCTTGCAACCTTCTTCCTTTTTCCTCTCAAGACCGGGCATTGCACGGCGCTTGAGGTGCAGCTGAGAGGAGAGCCGCACTCGGCCGTCGATGAATTTGCCAATCTTTCAAAACACTTCACGACCTTTACGGTCAGCTTTTCATCAGGAAGCCGAGCTCAGGCTCGACGCTGGAGAAGAGTTTTCCTCCCACCTTTACACGATGCAGAAACCACGGTCAGAACATTACGCTCTGCTCGAGGTGATTCTGGGCAGTCTACTGTGGTTTTGTGAATTTGGATAGCCTTGCGGTAGTAGAAGCTCGTCGCAAACGCGACACGCAGCAATATGCCAGCCCGCCTTATATGAGACCACGACCACGCATGCGAGTGAGTTCCCTGGGTTCGACCAGCCTGGAAATTCGTGTGTCAAGGTTGCAATTGCGAGTAAGGAGGCATCACCCATGATTCCTGATCGATTGTCCTCAGATGAAGCATGGCATCAGTAGTCTGGATCAAGCGGCATGCTCTCCAAGCTTTTCGTGCAAGATGCAAACACTTGCATCGATCCTTGGCCAAGCATGCGTCATCATCTTTTGAGAATGGCAGTCTCTGTTGCTATTACCGAGCGACACATCGTTTTGTGTAATTGATGGTTCAGACCGTATTTGTAAAGATTGCCCATCATTTTGATTTGCGGACACCAAGAGCAGTCAAAAAGGCACCATACTCTCCTAACCCATGAACGCAACGCCTTCACGCCGTGATATCGTTCGACTCAGCCTTAATAATGCGATGCATGCTTCTATGGTCATTCTCTTGGCACGTGAACGCCAAAAATGTGTTAGACCGCTCTTACACGTCTCTCAGCCGTGTATGGGACTGTCTCAGATGCATTGCCCATGATCAAAAAGACAAAAAGAAGTGGTCTCTGCTTGAATGAGCTCGGACTCGAACCGAGGGCTTCCCAAGAAGCAATTGCAGAGACTGATAGTATTCATCTAAATCTAGAGACCGAATTAGCATCGTCAAGCCGAGTGTTTAACGAAAGCAAACGCAGCAATCTGTGTGGCGAGTATAGGTGGCGGCGGACCACGGGCAACCAGAACAACCAGCGGATTGGCTGGTTGCCGAGAGCGATTTTACTCGGGATTCAATATATATTCGCATTCAGTGACGAGGTTCTGCCGAGCTTTCTTGCCCTCCTATCCCCTTACATCACACACAATGGCGGCAACAACGTGGCAATACCACGAGAAGGTAGCCCCGAGCATGTAGATGAAGCTTCATTAACTTGCGGTATCGTTATTCACAGACAGAACGAAGCAGACCTTGTGGACGTAAATCAAGCCAACAAGCTACCCGCAACAAAACAGATGTCATCATAAAGGCGGTCGAAGGGGACTCACTCGCTGTTGGCGACATATACACGGTGATGCAGCTATCTATCAGCCACTGCCTCAATCATACGTCAGCCTCGTTGATGCTGGAGTCAACAGGACTCGTCCGTCACCCTCAAGCCTCACTGCTGCTCGGTCAAGTTCTCCGGCTCAGCACCTTCACTCTCCTCACTACTCAAATGTCAGCTGTGCATTGAGAGCTATTTGACGCGTCAAATCTTACGTCTCTTGACGGCGGTACTGGCGGTGATGGACAAATTCAACCACGCCACGTACCCCAATTCTCTCGACCCAGTCAAGGTGGTAGTAGTAGTGGTTGAGTCTGAATCTGACGGAGCAGTACCCAGCCACGGTGATAACAGTCACAATGAGGCCCTTTGATAGCGCTGACAGCAGGATCACCAAGTTGACGACTCAATCAATACATACGAAGCTGACGAGCCACGGCGAGCGGATCCACGAGAGAGCGCCTCTTCCGAGGGAGATTGACGGCGGTGGCAAAGTGGCGTTGATGGTGCCTTCGCGGTGCATTGTGATGGTTGTTGGTGCTTGTTGGTGCTTGTTTGATGATTGTGATGGTTATAGCGAGATGAATGTGGTGTTATTATCTGAGAGTGCTTTGTAGCAAACAGATATTTGTGTGTGTGGGAACGGATTTTGCTGTAGGTCCCGGGGGGCACAAGCCAGCCTCAGGCTCACCTTGCGTATTGTAAACAGAGATAAAGGTCCGCATAAATGCATATCGGCATATGAGCCCTTGTAGCTCCAATAACAGGCTCCTCAATCGAGCATTGCGAATTCGTATCGTCCCATCGAAAAGCCCTGAAGACGCACACCAAGCTCTGAGATCCATAGCGGCCCCTTCCCCTCAAAGAAAATTGATATGGTGAACGATGGAGAATCGTGAGAGCAACGGGAGAATCAAGAGAAGGACCATAACATGCTGGGGGAACAGAGGGGGGACGCACGAAGGGAAAGAGCAAGAGACGCTATAGATATGCCGCTAGTGTAAATAGACTGATCGATGCAGGGCGGCATGAAACGGTCAAGATCTGATATGCAGAGATGGGTAAACGTTCGAGGATATCACACATGGGCATATACAGCACAGATAAGCGACTAGAGGAGGGCACACGGCGATTTCACGGTGCAATGGAGATGACGTGCAACGCGAGCTGGCCACCTTGGAGCCCCAAGAGGCCCGTCGAGTGCTAACCACCGCCTGCCTGTTAGTCCTACGGGCGACCAAGGCACGATCGCAAATGATATCGCTAGCCAGCACAACTTTCTCAGAAGTTCATCCAGAAGCATGGGCCCGTCCGTATCACAGGCACCTCCTCAACTTCGACGATGAGAGCTTCACCAGAGACCGACAGACGCAGACCTGCTGCTACGATCTGTCCATACGACAAATCGGACATAATGATGCAGACCTGCCCATTGGGATCACATGGCGAGCCATGAGCCGGCGCTCGCCTGCTTGCATAAAGAACATCTGACTGACAAAGCAGCGACTAACCGCGAAGAGAAGGCACAACGAGGTCGCAATACAAGCAAGCATGGAGCAAACATGGTTTCATCGAAGTCGGTAGCGGGCAAATGCTTCTGTGCAGTGTGCTGACGGGATGCACACACCATTAGAATTGGTCTGCGTGAAGACGAGGGGCCTGACGAACGACACCCAACCCGGAAGATATGACAATACGCCTCGGTCGGATCAGGCAGAACACATATGGAGGCGGGACATCAATGTGTGCTTCACGGCCACCCACCACCCGGTCAGGGCTTACGAACAGCATGCCTGAGCACCGTCGATCAAAGACTGAAGAGCACGAGAGCCATACAATGCTCATTGAGGCACAACGTCGCTGCGATTCAAGCGGCGCACGAACCTGGTCAAGAGCACGAAGAAATATAAGCATGGCACAAGCAGAGCGCGGGACGGGTTCACGATGAGGGGCTGCGGCCGTCCAGGACAGGCTCTCGTAGGCGTTGAGCAATTGGTCAGGGATCACAGCGCAAGCACACAAGGACGGCTGCATCAGCCACCGAGCAAGCAATTTCGACCATTCCATAAATGCACTACGCCAGCCAGAGCTGCAGAGTGGCAGCATGTCACTGAGCAGGAGTCACTTACAGATGGCAAAAGTACACGATGCAAGACGGGAGCGAACAAGACCACCACCACGGAAGGACAGCGCAGCATCGAAGCCAACAAGAGCCACCTTGGCTGGCGGGCTGACAGCATGGAAGCGTAGCAGTCACCATATGATGACCGCCGCAGCAGTTCACACCAACAAGCACGGCCGTCAGCGACGAGGCGCAAGATCTTCTGGGACATCTATCTACTATGATCAAGATGAACGTTACCTCCTAAGCTCCTTTAAACTCCACCCGAAAGCACCTTCAGCATCAGCATGACTCCGCCCAGACGATGACACGTTCGAGAGAAGGCATATCAGTCGTCTAGCATATCAGGTAGTTAAAGGCGCCGTTTGAGGCTCGCAACAAGACGTCACACCATCCAGGACTAAATATGGCTTGAATGAGCCAAACGCCAAAGCAGCCGTGACAATGCAAACACGACATCAGCCGGACCTATTGGTGCTACAGCAGGATAGCAGAGGCTTCAAGAACAGACAAGGACAATGACATGTGCCCTAGAACACCGGCAGCGAAATTAGGAACCTCCACTGCGTGCAGTAACGTCAGGTGTCATGTTGACTCCCGGCTCGTGTGGACTACGGGCATGGCATGGAGCTAAGGCACTGGAATGCAACCAGATTTGTCCTCCAGCCAGGTGCATAAGGGAGCCGAGCATGGCGGTTCAGCTGACCGCGGCGGCAACTGTGCTCTCGCCCGGCATGCGTACATCCCTCTCCGGATCCAGATGGCAGCAGCGACTGGTGTGCACTCACTGTGCAGGTCCGTGTTCAGTTAATTCCAGCGGCAATAGTGCTCACGCTTGGCAATGAGCCAGGATGTCCAGAGAAGCCCGGTCGACAATAGCGGCGCTTGCGCTCACGCTCGGGATTGAGGTAGACAAAATTCAGACCCAGGACCAACCTACTACAACGACATTGTAGCTCACATTTGGGCCAAGCAGCTCCGTTGCGACCCCAGACGACCACAGCGGTGGACTTGCACTCGACCGGAATGTAGAGTACTGTCTCAAGATCCAGTGAGCCATAGCGGCAGTCTGCTCACGCTCACAAGCAAGGTGACAAGATCCGGGTCCAGTCAACCAAAGCAGCCATCAGGCTCACGCCTTGGGCCAAGTCAATGACCCTCCAGCATTGTTCTATCCGACCCGCGGAGCAATGAGTGACCACGACCCATCTCCGGGCGTCAATCTTACGCTTCCTGGCGACCATAGCGGCAATCGTGCTCACGCTTGATCTTGGGAGGTCAAGTGTACAGACAACCAGATAGAGACAAGATATGAGTAAGGTCGCATGGTTGAGCAGGCGACCTTCAGTACAAAAGAGGGTCAGCATATACTTTCCTGTGGAGATCGGCGATGTCGCGGTCCTGAGTACGAGGTCAACAGTGCTACGCTCCGTGCCTACAGATGTCGTCCACGGCTGAAGGGCAGATGCCTACCGGGACCGTTGAGGCTCTCGCCGGCGAGGTCCTTCGTCAAAGTGTCGACGACGATGAAAAGCCATTCAATCCAGATCCGGCAGCTGGAGCTATGGATACCATCGCCAGCGAGATCCCAGGGCCGTATCAGCGACCAGGAGGGCGATCCGAGAGCAGCTCGAACGGGCGAAGTCGTCCACGGCAGGCAGCCACCAGTGTTGCGGAGGTGCAGCTCCAGACAAGATTCAAGCCTGATCACGAAGCCTCGAATGAACAGATTGGCCATAGTGTGACCGGGCAGGAAGCCTTTCCATGGCTGGATTGAACCAATCGGTCTTACTGGGACGGAGTGCGTCTCGCCATGCCGGAAGTCACCGTCAACTTCAGCCCTCAACCACCGGTACCAAGTGACTGTCGAGCAGTCAACACGGCATACAGTAGTGCGGCTTGAAGTGAACGAATTTGAGCCAAAAGTCCTGCGTGAGCGGTCTTGACACCACCACGAGCTCTGGATCAAGCAAAGGTCACCATCGCCACCTGCAAGGGCCTGTCAAGGACAGTCTTCAAGTCAGAGGCAAGGGCAAGCCGCAGTATAGCCATGATCGCAACCATACAGGGTTGACAGTAGCATACAGCTACAACGAAGACTTTGAGGCATGCGAGCGAAGTCACAACCACCCATGACCCAGCTCAGCAGTCTCTAAGAGAGTACTACAAGCAGCCGGAGTATACTGAAGCAAGCAGAGGCCGCTGTCAGGCGTCTGAACCTCCACAAGCTTCGGACTGCATGCAAACGGAGCACACCCTCGCAGAGCTAACATGCGACGCCAATGTACCCCCGTACTTGCGCAGTATGTTCGGATAAGGACAGTGAGGATGCCTTTGCCATCTCCAAAGCTGTTTCTCGAGCGACGTCCTTTGGGAGTCAAGCAGGCCAAAGGCAGCTAAGATTTGGCAGGGCGTTACAGCAAGGACTGCCAGCACGAATCTGATTCGAACACTGGACAGTGCAGGTCACTGTCTCCTCGAAGAGTCCCAGAGGCCAAAGACTGGTCTTACGGGATTCCCAGCATACAGCAGCACGTCAGTGAGTCAGCCTGGAGTTCAAGTGTCGGCCAAGGCAGGCATCAAGAACGACAGGCCGGTCACATCGTCTGTAGCGCGCAGGTGCAAGCTTACGCTCACAGAGCTGCTCGAAGTGCGGACTGTGACAGATCAGCTGGTTGGCGGAGCATCACCGGAGGTCGTGTACATGGCTCATGGCAGCTCGCCTCATTTGATCGCAGTCTGATGGCCACTGGCCATGGAGACTGGATTTCTTCTGCTGAGGGCGCCAAAGAGCATCGGTGTAGGGCGCGTATTGCCACCTCGCCTCAGTCAATCGCAGCCTGATCATCGCCGTACATCAAGACTGGACTTCTTCTGCTAAGGGCGGCACAGGTTGGTCGATGAAGTGTTGCTGATGGCCAGCTCACCTCAATCAGTCGCAGCCTGATCTCCGCGGCGCATCAGGACTGGACTTCTTCGTTGAGGGCCGCAGAGGAGACCTAGCTGGAGAGAGATCAATCGCATGGTCTTACTTGGGCCAAGAGGCTCGCCAATGCCAGGATGATTCTCGATAGATCTCTGCAACAGCGAGCTCGTCTTGGTCAGTGTTAGGCGACTATGCTGGAGGTTGAGACCAGAAGTATAGGTCTCGAAGGCAGGCCAATGAGACCTAGTCAGTACTTCGGACTTACATGGGCCTGAGGCTCACCAATGCCGACTTGTGAAGTAAGACAACCATACTTGCTGGCAGCTCATCTTGATGTCGCCACCAGATGCCTGTCACCAGCACTGACCATAAGTGGATCTCATTGTAAGCCATGCAATGAATGTCAGCGTACCATCAGCTGCACATCCGTCATAGGATTGCTGTGCGTCTATGTCTCGCTCGGTCAGCCGCAGCGGCCTGCCTATCAAGCAAGCTTTGACGCTGGGCCTCTTGGCCGAGGACAATGTGCTTCCATCCTTCACACCAAGTAATGCCTGCTTGGAAACAAGCAGCAGGCAGGAAGGACTTATGTGAGTATCTCAAGCCGGGCCAAAGGCTCGCCGGCAATGACTTTGCTCCTGTGTCTGAGACCGCAGTCGACCGTCCAGCGCCACGCTCGCTCGTGTACATGCTTCTTCATCTTTTTGTGCCTGAGAGCAGTGAGGTCTGCGGCTCCTGCAGACACACTGCGAACATGTGATGCTTATGTTGATGTCAAACAGGACGGTCTGCTCAATTGCTTTCTCCATGCATCGCTCGTCGCGGTATGACACAGCAGCCGGCGTGGCTTGCTCTTGCTATGCTGGAAAGTCGGTATATGTTGAGGAAGGAAGCGGTGGCGAGCCACCATTCTGGAGCAATGAAGTCTTTGCATCGGCGGCAGCAGCATGTGATAGATATATACAGGCAAGGAACCGTCTTTCTGCCGTGATAGAAGCGTTGAGAGACTCCTCTCGGGCGAAGTAGCGGTCGGGACTGTCGGTGAACCCAAAATTCTGGGCGTCAAAGTCACGTGTCGGCTTCTTCTCGAGCCCGAGGCAGCGACGATGAGGTCGAGCAGCAAGACCAAGCGAGGCCAGGTACCAACCTGCCAAAGTTGCTGGTATGTGTTGCAGGTGCTACATCGGCGCCGTTGCGGTGTATCAGCTGGCGACATTGCTGCCAGGCTCATGTCTAAGTGAGCTGTTCAGGAAAGCAGGGCGGCGAAAAGGTCACTGAGCAAGACCATGCTACGCTCATGAAAGCTCAATCATTGCCGTGTCCGTTTGATCGATGTGTTACGGCCATCGCTCAGATATAGCGCCTTGTGTGGTCAGAGTCTTGGCGGACCTCATGTCTTGAGGCTGCTGATCTAGCGCGAGGTCGTGCTGATGAGCCGTGCTCCTGTGATCGAAGCATGCGGACGATGTGCTCGGTACAAAAGGCTTCCCTACCCGTGGCGATAGAGGATCTGCCAGTCGCAACACATGCTCCAGTATGGCAATGCCACCAGCACTGCAGCGCGGGCCTGTGGTATGGTATGAGTGTTATATGAGTACTTTCCAGCTCCCGCCTCTTATCAAGCCATCTCTTGCCCATTTTGGGAGCTCTAGCATTGCAACCGGAGTTATTCTCGGCTCTTTGCCCCGTATCCGTCGCTGAAGGCGTGGCCGGTGAAGCGGGCTTCGGAGGTGGTGTAGGTGCTTGAGGCCGCGCTCATGCTGCAAAACATGATCCATGCCGTGTTTCCGCGCACGGACGTGGTTCTCTGCGCTGCTGAGGTGCTCTTCTTGCATGTCGCAGGAGTCAAGAAGGCGTGGTCGTCGCAGTATGCCACGTGATCGCACCGCTGGCTGAAGCGGAAGTCCGCAGCTTCCAGCCTCGCCATGTCAGTATCTGCCACATTCGTGCGATCAAATAAGCAGTATACTTACTCAAGAAGCTCTTAACACCATAGAGGAAGCTTCGTTGATCACTGCGGTCGCCAGATAATGGTGTGGTGCTGTAGGGTGGATGTTATGGTCAGCAGCTTCACTGCTTGGCTTGGCTGGCTTTCCTTCACGGCTCCAGTGAGCAGCCGCCTTGCAGCCAAATCTCACCATAAGCACATGCGGATGATCAGGATGGTGCGTACATGCAGCGCCGTCAGGACCCATGAGTTTTCAAGATGGTTCTGATGCATGCCGATGGTGTGAGCGTGGCATCAGCGTGCGTGGTTGTGGTGAGAGAACTGAAGCTCGGCAATGCCAAGACATCGCCGAATGTCTCCCCTTGGGTGTCAACAATGGTGCACCCACGCCAAGATGGCAGCTCAAAGGCATAGGGGGCCATCGGTGAGTGCGGCGGCGCCTCCTCATATGCGCATATACCGCCGCCGATGTCCCAATACTACATGAGGGGACGCAAGGGCTGGCGCTCATCCGCCGATGTGGACTCCTTTCCCGACCAGCCATTGCTGCACGGGACTCCCCGCAATATACATACGCCATGCGACGGAAAAGTGTACAGTGTGACGTTCTAGACCCTCGAAGCGAGATTCACAAACAAAGAACAAAGGCAGCTTGGCCTTCGAACCCGCTATTCGGCATTCGAGGCTTTGCTGTTCTCCAGAGTTGACGCAGCTGCTCGATCTAACGAACTTGAGACTGCAGGACATGCTGAATGCTGCCAGCTCTATAGCAGGTCTTCGGTAGAAGCAACAAGGTAGGTATACCCAGACTCGCATCAGAAGTCTTACCAGGATTCTTCTGCAAGAGGAAGAGAAGCACACCACGAGCTCTTAGCGGAGACTCTACGAGCCCGCCAGATAGGCCTCTCTGACTCTACTAGTCGGAACGGAGACGTGAATAATACCTAGCCTTCTCAGCAGGTCACACGAACCTCGAGCATCAAGAGACTCCGGTCTGCAGAGCTCAGCCCTCTTCATCAGGCAGACAAGTGACAGATCAAGCTCGTACTCCTCGCTCAAATCCAAGCCCTTCCCCAAATGGCGGCAATGCATCCCACTCTCCTCAGTCCCTCAACCATACGCTCGAACCCTCACTCCGAAGACCCTGGTATGCCACCGTGTATGAAAAGTACTGCTGGACAAAAGAGAGAGGAAGAGGATTCGTCGAGAAAGCAGTTCAGCCAAGGCAAAGGGCATAACCCAGCCGTAGAGCGGCAAGACGAGATATTGAAAACATGTAGTTAATGTACGACATCTGCATTAGCGACTCTGCTCGCCTCATGTCTACATAAAGTTTGATCAAGACAATAACATCCACACTTCGTTGCTGAAAGCAGAGCTCGGACCATTAAGAAAGTACTGAACTGTGTAAATATGTGCAGCGGAAGGATCTTGACATCACCAGGGGAGGATCAGTCTTGAAAGACATTCCATCACGTTCGACATCGTTGCTTAGCGGCTGATGCTGGGAAGACTTACAAACGAGCTTTGACAATATCGCATGTCAGCGGATCTTGAGCACCATGTTTCGGACCTCAAGAGTTCTGTCAGCAGTGCGGAACAAAACATGTCGGGCTTGGTAGTGCATGAGGTGCAATCAAGACTGCTCAAGTCTTCGACCGAACAAGCACAGGGTAAGCGCATGCTTCAATGCTGTAAAATCATTATCAGCATTGCTTCTTCTGTGCTCCTGCTACCCGGTCATTGCGAATGAATACCTGCCTGCGCATGCCACATTCAAAAGTCAGACTGCCCCCAACTGCAGATTATTGAGACTATCACTTCAAAGACGACGTCAATATCAATGTCAACGTCACGGTCAACGTCAAAGTATCTACCTGTATCAACAGGAGCTTCTGAAGACACACACCAGCTGACATTCGTATTTCGAAGATTAGGCACCAAGTCAAAACACTGAAAAGCGGCTCAAGACAACCCTCACCGGAATCCCCAGGCCGTCTGTGGCAGCAAGAGGTCACATCGCTCACGTCCGTGAAATGAGAGGGAGCGGCCGGGACCTGAGTCCAACAATGGGGATGCACCGAAAAGCGCTTGTACGCATAATACCAAAATACCGGAGCTACAGCCATCTATCATCCCTCATCCCTCATGTCTCAACCGCCGCGACGAAAAGTCGTTGCGACTCGAGACTTCGCTAAGCCAATCCAACTCTCCTCATGAGCTCCCTTCCCATAGCCTTGCGGGTGTCCGCAGTACGACCAGCAGCATCCTTGTTCTCCGCAGCTCTCCGCAGCAGGTAGTTCAAGCACTGCGACATACTGCCAAACGACGTGCACTTGAACACCTTCTCCCGTACAGCATTAGGATCAGTGGCTGAAGCCTTTGCAGCCGCAACCAGAGTGGCGGAAACCTCATCAGCCATGCCTTGAAGCTGAGCGAACATCAGCTCAGTGAGCGGCTCACCGCGACCTGCTTGAGTCCTGCGAAGCGCTTGCGCTCGCTGCACAGAGTTCAGGTTGTGGGTTGCCAGCACTGCGCTGATCTGTGGCCACTGGCTGCCGGTGCCCGAGAGTGGCCGCACGAAGCCATTGTAGTCGCGGTGGATGAGCGAAGAGGCGATCGAGTCGTATGCTTCGTGCGTATTCTCAATGGTGTCGTGGATCAGACTTCTCTCCTCCGAATGCAAGTATGCTCCACGCACGACCTTGACGCCGAGAGTGAAGCCCTCAGCTTTGGCCTCTTCTAGATGCTTTGCCAGGCGCTCGGGAGCTTGCTTGAGGTACGCCTGGTAAGTGTTGTACACCACGCCTTTTCCGCCGGCATTGTACACTCTTTGCATGCGCATTGTCCAGTCAAAGTACCCATCCAAGGTCCATGTCTCCTCCGCTGATGGCAAAAGAGCGACATTCTTCTCCGCCGCAGCTTTGCACACATCATGCATGGCCTTCTCCATATCCGCGCTCGGAGCTTCATTTCTCTTCATCCTCCGCATAGCCGCGGGACCCATGCCTGACCACTTCATGCCAAGGTAGTCTCCAGGAGAAGCCATGGATACGGAATCCAATTGTCCCTTCCTCCAAAGCTCAACATCCTGCGCCTCGTCAGTGCCCTCGGCGTCCTTCAGTACTTCGAGGGCGTACTCTAGAATCACGCCAGAGTAGCCTTGTTGTCGGAGGTTGGCACACATTCTCCGAACTTCTGTCTCGGTGCTGCCTGCGCAGAACTGCTTGTAAAATGTCTCAAGCAGGATAGTGCGAAGGATCGGGTTGCGGTCGACATTGAAGAGAGCTGACTTGCTATCGAGCATCGCTCGTAGGAGCTGGGTCGAAGCACCAAGGAGAGCAGGTGAAGATGAGATCGACGTGATCAAGTAGGTTCGAAGGATTTGGGAAAGTGGCAAAGCTGCCAGGTTTGACGGCATCTCGGTCGTGACTGGTGCAAGCTTGGACGGGTCAGGGTTTGCAGAGGCGGTCTGCGGTCGTACGGAGGTGTCCTGGGCTCCAAGTAGAAGGTCCTGCTTTTGCGCTGGTGAGGTCTGGATCTGCCTTTTCGAAGTGCTTGCTGCGTGAGCCTTTCGAAGGCAGGGACGATAGCAAGCGCGGACGGATCTTCTGGGTGCACTTGCAGCAAACACGCCGACCTCAACAAGAGGCACTCTTGCTGGCTCGAACACCATCTTTTCTGTTCGGTGGAGGGAACCGGTTTGACGTGGGCGGTGTTATTGTGAGGACAATGGCCGGAATGTAGGTGAGTGGGCTGATGCGTATGGAAAGACAAAAAGACACCACTCACGGAGACGTCGAGATCTTATACGTGGTAATCACTCTTGAACATTGTCTTGCTGATAACAATAACCACTGTATCGCGCGGCTACCATCGGCCTCCAATGTGGCATGGCCATTCGTCGGTCGCACAAATACTGGGTCTTCCCCACAAAGCACCGTGGAATCTACGGGACGGAACTGCCGAGAATGGGAAGGCGCTGGCATTTGGCTCCAGAATTCGGCGGCCCGTGCGCCGTTGTCGGTGAATTTCCATTTCTGCGGAGAAGCCTGGAGAATTCCGACTTCACGTCTTTCGGCTGGCAGCGGTGATGGGAAGTTGAACTGTGTGCAGATGCAAGGAAGGCGGCGCATATCTGCAAACTAGCACTGAGCTGTGTACTAGAGCTCAGGCGCTGTCATGGATGACTTTGAGCTTTGTCCAGGGCTCGAAGGGCCTGCTGCTGGGCATTGAACGCCAGCAGACGGTGTCTTGGCGTCAGCGATAGCGACGACCTTAGCAGTGTCTCAAATGTGCACCTGTCGATAGGAAGGACTCACTGTATAAATATCTCCATGTAAATACAAGGACAAAATTCAAAAGATTGCGAGTGGAAGTCTGATAGTCTCAGTTGATCTGGAAGCTTATAGATCGCCCACTCTAATAAACACAGATCGCATGATAGATCAACTGCTTGTTCCAACTGCGCGGTGGTATTGCCTCCTTGTCTACAGCCAATCGGCGTGGGCTGTACCGCCTCTGGGATTGCCGCGAGCTTGCTTGATGGAAAATATGTGCACCGTGGCGGCGTGCTTCTGAAAGTCGCTGGTATCAAAGTAGCCCTAGGGCTTTCGTTGCTGTATGTCGAATCAGGTTGGCTCAAGGCTCATCCGCAATCCGGATAGCACGCGAGCTTTCATTCTCTGAACGCACGGGCATGGACAAATACATCGAGATTGAGGCACTGCTCTATCGAGTGTCGATTATCGACGAAGGTTTGTCAAGGAAGGCGAACTCCACCGGAACGCTTTGGCAGGCTTGTGAAGTTCTCGGTCGATAAATGGTGTTGCTTGCGTCACGGTGCCATCATGGTAATGACAGATAGTGACGCTTGACCTGCATCTTTCATCTTCGAGTACGTGCTTATGGTCCCAGTCCTGACATATTATGGCTTCGCAACGATCATCGGCGAAGGGAGAGTCGCTCAATATAGCACCAGGCCGCGTGAGATGTTTTAGGAATTGCTGCATTCTTCCCGGCTCAGGCTTGCTATCTACTGCCGATGTTCATGCTTCGCCTGTGCCACACGAAGCGTTTGCTGATCAACGCTGGTAGTGATGATGGCGAGCCGTTGGAGACGTCATGGTCATTACACAGCCGTTGATACCTGATCAACGCTTCCCGTTTTATGTCAATATACGGCCCAATACCATCTCTTTCTCGTCACTGGGTCGTTGGTAGCTTGTCTCAGACATCCGCTGCTTCTTGACCAGGTTGAGATGGGGAGTGTGACTCGTGGACATAGGCGCAACCAACTTGGCTTGTTGTGATCCGCTTGGGAGGTCAGTCTGTGCAGACAGGCGTGTTGTGTTGAGTCGGCGCTGAATTCTGGTATATAGGTCGTCGCTGTAGTTTCATGTTGGTCAGAAGGGACAGCGCAAAAGGATGCTGGAGCCCGAAGCCAGTTGTGATCTCTACATGAACGCCTATCGCGCCATGGGATGCCAAGTTCTCGAACTTTCGTGGCATCGTCAAAGGAGGGCAGCTCATAAGCACAGTTTAGAACCGGTGAGGCGCTTCCAGGCAGTATCAGCATCGAGTGTAATGTATTGGTGATCGCACTGAACGATGCGTATAAGATGATCGACCAGCTGGTGGTGAGATTGATTATGGATTAGGCTTTGGAAAGGCGGAGTAGGACCATTGTCGGCGGCACGGAGGTGTTGTGGACTGGTGGTCTGAGCGTCGCACTTTTGGCTTGAAGGTTCTTTCTTGGCCTCTGCAACATTGACATCGCGTCGCACACTCATCGTGCCATTCACAAGAACGAACACCATCAACAAATCAATCATCTACAGCATAGCAATGGCGGATTCATCAAATGCCACCACCAACGCTCACGGCTCTCTTACCCCGAACGCCGCGATAGCTGGGCTGGTAAGAACAATTTCGACTGTGTTCAACAACCTCTTACGAGTTTCACAGATCCTACTCTCCTTCATGCTCGGCGTTGCCCTCCTCTTCGCCCTCTACACCTATTGCTGCAAGCCTACAGGCCGTCGCACGGGCGACGGCAGCACCTTCGAGCTGCAAGAGCAGCGCCAAGGCACAGTTCAATAGAGCAAAGAGATGGTAAGGCCTTGGGAGCAGGGGCACCATACCATCGCCAAGCATCCGTAGAGGCGAATACCACCAAATACTCAGCGCGCCAATCTTACCTGCATCTCCCAATCATTGCACGGCTCGGTTGAGAGAGCTTGAACAGATCACCTCACAGACTTGCAGAGATCAATCTCTTTGTCTGTTCTCAACCGAGCCAAGATCAAAGGTCTGTGGGCAGTGGGAAACCAGCTACCCCATAACAAGTGCCTGACAATTCTGTACCGCTGTGATCGATCGCTTCCATGATCATGGCGCAGGCAGACGGCATACATTCATGATCATTCATGCAGCAAGCAGGAAGTCTACATAACGTGACTTACCATCGAGCAAGTTTGGATTGACCAAACATAGTGTCTCCTTCAGCAAGGTGAGCGCTCGAAGATTTATGTACCATCACTACACGGCTTCGTAGGCAACGGGAGCAGAGATCACTTGCTTTGTCTGTCCTACACCGAGCCTAGATCAAACTTTCTGTGGGTTGCAGGCAACCATCTACCCCGGAATAATCGCCTTCTCTGGTAAAAAACCATCGGCATTGTTCTAATCAATTGCTGGTGGAGGAATGCAGGCAAACATACTACGAAGCTTGGGCAGATGCTTCGCGTCATTGAGGAATCTTGTTATGAAGTAAATCAGATCGCATAGACCAAGCTACATAATGAAACACTAGTAGAGAAAGCATCTGGCCAGGTAGCCTACACTACGGCATCAACTTTGTCATCCATAATATGCTCTGTTCCACTCAACAGCCCGCAGTGAAACGCACCAACCGTGATATCAGAGAGGAATATCGATGCTCGCCATCCAAATGCATACGGGGCTCACCAAGCAAGCATCTATAGAGCTGTCCATATTCCCAGCATGAATACTATGGATGAGATCACCAGGTCGTGCAGCGGCGGCGTTGCTTAAGAGACCCACCCCTGTCTTGCGCTAGCCATACTCCACGTGCGCACCCAAGAGGCGAATCACACGGGGACCGTAAACACCGACACTAGCTAACGTCTAAAATTTTGGAGCGCTCTCAGGCTTCATCGAAGCAGATACATGGAGCTTTGCCCCTTCCTCCAGCTACTTATGACAAAAGGGCCTTCACATTGAAGCAGATGTGCACTTGCCAACTACTACAGGTCGACAACAACGTATCGAGCGGGGCAATCGATCCACAGTTGCTTCGGCATTACACCGAGCAGCGCTGCCGGCCTGAGTTTACATGCTGACCTCTCACTCGCTGCGGGAGGCCTTTACGGATGCAAAAAGCTTGGGAGTGATCATCGCATCGATAAATCGTTGATGGGAAAGAGCCTTGTCTTGCGTGGAGGATGCAGCGCGCATGAAATAGACGGAACATACGGCTGCAGTGATAGTCAAGAGACGGATACCCAGGCACCACAAGGATTATCGCTTGTCTTACGCCTGACCATGGCTTCGGCCGCTCTGGGCGTCGGTCACTTGTGTTTTTCTTCTGCAGATACGAGCTGTTAGCATGCGAGCCAGGACGCTCGACGAGTCTGCATCACGTCTTGGTGAAACTAAGAAAAGTCGGGTTGACATTTGTAGATGGCTGTATGCATTGTGACCTGAAGCATCTCCTGTCTAAACAGCCCCTTTCCATTGAAGCTTGTTGTCACGCGGCAGCTATGTGTTGTGAGATGACAGAAAATGGCCAGTTAGGGATCACTTTGATATACGGTCCTTGCAGCGTCCATTGTCTATGACACAGGTCGTTGAGAATCTTGCAATCTCACCAATGATGAGCTACTCGCCGTGAGCTTTCGCCACTGCTGAATACATGTCCATCGCATAGCTCTGTCATCCTCTCCTCCGACAATCAAACATCCGCCATCTCTGCATCCCCATATCCCTCTTTCATCTGCTCCAGTGCTCTTTGCACTGCGCCATTACCAGCCACAAGAGCATACAGCTCATCGACGACCTCCCGGATCTGCCCTCTCTTGCGCCCCTCGCGAGCCGCAGCAGGCACCAAAGCCACCAATGTATCCCACTGCGTCTTCAGGTTGATGCGGCGACGCTTTTGGCGCACCTTGTGACTGTCGGCGTACTTGCTTTTTGGTCGCGCGGCAGTAGGAATTGCAGGGACCGACGGAGCCGGGGCGGGTGGCAGGCCCATCTGCTGCTGTGAAGGGCCATGGGGTGGAGTTGCGATGGCCGCCGGTAGAGCTCGCTGTTGAGGAGGCGGCAGCGGCAAAGGAGCATAGCTGGGTACAGCAGGCCGCTGCAGCGATGGAAGCGGCATATGATGGCCTGGAAAGATCCATGGTTGCTGTGGTGGCGGCTGTTGCAGATGGACAGGTATCGGCACAAGTCTGGAATGGGTGACTTGGAATACCGGTGGTGCTGCTTGTGCTGCAGGTCGCTTTTCGTGGATGGAAGGGCTGCAACACTGGTTAGCAAATGTGGATGAGGTCGTGCCTAAGACGATGGCACTTACTTGAAAGCATCTCCCCATCCCCCAATCCACGGCATCGTCTCAAAGATCGTGCCCCACGAGGAGCCAGAGAAGCTTGGTGCCAGCTTGGCTATGCGTGATATTGGTATGTATGGGCTGGTGGTGTATGGTGTGGACCGTGGATGGTATGGAAAAGCCTTGAGGGATGTTAGAGAATGGTCGATCGAGATTCGGTGGGGGGCGAGACTCCGGCAGCATGTGATTGTCCCGACCACTGCGAAGTCTCCGCTCCGATGCCCAACGGAAACAGCGTTTGATGGACCCGTGAGTTTCTGTGATCGAGCAATACAGTTTTCAATCAATATTCAGCTTGAAACGACGTTGATTATGGCCATTTATGCGTCTGCCAGGGCATAACTCATCAGGCGTGTTGCCGGCCCTGTCGACGCGGCATGAACGCTTCATATCGTCAATGACCATTTTCATGATCAGTGCTCTGCCTTTGCAACCACTTACCCGTCGATCGTGAAATGTAAGTAATTGTGAGGACCCTCAAAGAGCGCGTCTTCTTTGTTGAAGATCTTGAATGCGAACGCGTACAAGCCCTCCTCGATCGCTGTGTGTTGACCATCAATGTTGGCTGTCAGAGAAGCACAGATTGGCCAGGTCGCAGCTTCGATCGATCATCGAGTGGTAGATCAGGGGCAAAACGAGTTGGGTTGCAATGTATGCAACCAAGTAGACGAAGACGTTGGTGTCGAGGGAAGGCTCGAACATAGGTCCGGTTGGCAATGGCTCGCCTATCGCCACTTCGAACCATTGCAAAAAATGAATGAAAAAAGAAGTCATCTCCGAATTGGAGGTATTCGATCAGCAGATCAGCGACTGTTTGCATTATCCTGTACGATATATGTTAGTATGGTTCTTCGATGATTCAATAGTGTTGTGGTTAGTAACGGCATGTCGACCCCTTCCCCTTCAACCAATTGAGCTATCTAGAGTATCTGGCTATCTGAGCTATCTACGAAAGAGAAACACTCACTTTCCTCTACATATTCTCACAGATGTCGTTGCCGGTGTTCTTGCGAGCCACTGCCTCTCGCTTGTGCTACAAGATATACAAAAGCCAATCTTGATCGTCAATCCATCATCTAGGATGGAGGTCGATCCTAACACACGGTACGAGCAATCGGTGCCTTCACTACCACTGCGCAGCCTCATTTTCATTGACCGTGGCAGCGATAGATAGCGAGATGGTCCTTCATTCGGTCTCATCCTTCAAGTACAACAGGGTCGGCCAACATCCGCATCGCCAAGGGAATCATTCGGCAACTGCACAACAAAGGCAAACGTCTACTCATGCAGGTCATCGTTTATTGCCCAACAGGAAATGTGTAAGGTTTCCGCACGACTTGTTTTCAAAGAACGGGTGCTCTATAGTTCTTCGTCGACTTCCAATGCTCGCTCAGCATACGCTTGAAATAACGCCATGAGCCCGAGCAGGGACGGTCGTCACAATGTTTGCCTCACAGCTCTCCACGAAAACGCAGCGTCGTGAGCAAGGCGGCAAGAGAGTGAGAGCTATTCAACGTGCACTAGATAATCCAAGTATGACTTGACCCTTTCCATATCTCCAATGCGCGTTTGATACATGATTGTTTACTGCCGGTCCCGTCCCTCATGTGCCGTTGCTTGGCACACCGGCGACTAAGTTACGAGCCCCATTCGGAATGTTGAATCTTGATCCGCAAGCTCATTACTTTTGCATCCGAGACGTATATCGACCTTGAACACTCGGTCGAGCTTTCTGCACCAGCACTCGCACCATACAGCACTCTTACGCTCGTCGCAGTCGATTCTTTCGCTCGCGATATCAAAGAGACAACGTGAGTATACTACAAATCTTCAACACATCGCAGCAAGCAAAACCTGATCATTCAGCAGCTCTCGCCACTATCCCAAGATGTCACCTACCGAGTCGGGGAAGAAGCCTTCGGAGGCTGAGAGGCACAGGCGTGCTCGCAGCAAGATGAGAGATGCTGTTGATCAAGGTCGCCAGGTTGCGGGCTTGGGAGGTGGTCAAGGGGAGAGTGTAGTTGTCCCGGAGATTGTCGAGCAGCTCAAGCAACAGCTGGCGTTGAAGGCTGTGCTGTTGAAGATTGCACTGAACAGAGGCATCAGCGAGGAAGAGTTCGAGGGCTTTTACGGAGGCAGTCAAGCAGCCACCGATGGCAGCTCTGGCAACGGCAACGGCAACAAGGCGTAGAAGATGCTCATCTTCCCCTGCGCCAGGCGCCTTGCTCGATGCGCGGTCAGACTGAATTGAGTTGCCCTACGACGCGTGAATAGTAGCACGGGCGTTCCTTCCGGCCGTTACGGCTAGACAGTGTATCGTGGCTGGCGCTCTGCGGCTTTCAAGTTGTCAATTTGCCCTTTTGGGACTTCTATCGTCATCTACTCGTACAAATGTGCTGCCACCGGTGGCTGCTTCTCATTCCTCCTTCTTGTCATCGGCTTCGTAGCCTTCGTCGATGGTTCCGAGCCGGCGCCATCGCGGCAGAGTGAGGTGCCCACTCACGGGCAGCGTGAGCGCTGGCGGAGCTGCATCGGCATGTCAGCTGCAATTCCTTTTGATCATCTCAGGGGTGGACCTACGGAGGTGGAGAGGTGGGGGAGGCAGGAATCGCAGTGGTGCTGCGAGTATGTCAGCGTTTGGTCAAGTCTTGCCAAAGAGATTTAAACGAGCAGAAGAACGTACGCAGAGCAAGAGGACTAAGTTCCTCGACCGGACTTAGTACTAAAGGCATTTTTAATATAAATAAGCCTAGTTTAATGTGGATATATCTGCTCAATCGATCAGCTCGTGTTTCGTTATCTAAAACCCAGCCAAGTTACCTTCTTGTCAGTCGAGCCACAGAAGAAAGAGACTTGAGCCAGTACCCTGGCAATACCCTCATATTGAAGGCCCTGTGGTCAAAGCTCACGCACCTGCCGCAAAATTGGCAGCTGTGCCATACAGCACCAGCCCACCAACATCACTACCACATTTCAACCATAATACGCGAGATTCTCAAACACGCTGCACATCCTCACATCAACCAATTTCAACAGGCCGATGCTCACGACTGCACATCACGAGCCTGCGGCGCGCCATGGATCGAGGGCGAAGCACAAGGCCTTCACCGACGCTCACAACGCAACTGGAGAGTATCACACAAGGTGAGCGTGGGTCTCGACACCTTTTTACAGCATACCCTCGGGCAATGATGACCGAGGAGAAATCAAAACGCGAGCCATCCGCCGTGAGCAAGTCATTCTGCCTTAGCGAGCTGGGAGGCGCAGACCAAAACAAAATACCTGAGCCCTCTAATCAAAACTTGACATGATGAATCGACCAGCCTGCAGATCTCTTCACTGACAGCACCGCAGGATACTCATTGCCTATGGCCTCACAAGTGACTGCTGCAGCGTGGCAGCCAAACATCCAGGCCGCCAGATCGCGTGTCTGGCGCCGACCGATGACACTCGAAGCTCTAGCATCTACGACTCGACGCGTGAGTGATCCAGACATCCCATCTCCCCATCACTGCCCGATACTGACCATCTGACCATTGCGCATAAAGCAACCCAAGCAGATACCCTGCCTCGAGCAGCAGTCGCACGGCAACTCGCCGTCACCAAGCCGCAACAACAACCAGGCGACGACGCAGCACAAAACTCCAGCAGACAGCCACTTGAGTTGATGACTCGTCGCGCCATCGATGCTTGGACGGGCGCAAGCTCTATAACAATCTCGAAGGAAAGTCCTCCAACATCAAACCACAGTCCTCTTTGCATGATGATACCTTACACTTGGATACGGTGCAACAGGCCAGTCAGGCCGGATAGCTTTCAACTCTCACGGACTCGTATGTCCGATGAAGACAACGCGTTTGTCTGAACCATAGAGGGCTTGGTCTCTGTCACGCTCGACCCCGTTTGGACAAGCATATACGCTGACAATTATTGGCACACGACATGTTGCTGCAGGCAGAACAGTTGTCCATCTCCGCGGACCACCACCTGCACCGGTGCAGCAGCCAGCAACCATCGAAGCGACATACACGCTACGCACGACAAGTCTTCAGCGACTGCTGCAGTCGTGCAGGTCTGCCACCTTCTGTCGAGCGGCCCACTCCGTCGCGACCACCGAAGCTAAGTCCCTCTCCTTCACACTCATTTTCAATGATGAAATGGGCATTCGGATTTATGAATAGCTCTCAAACTTGACGGGGCTGTGATTCCGATGATAATTGACCCGCCTGAGACACCTTGGCTCTTGTCGCCAGCCGCACCCGCTGTCAACCTTCATGAACAGGCAGGTTCACTGACGACGTTCTGCAGTTATTCGCGACCAGTCGCCGTCCTCTCTGCGCCCGATGGACCTGTACACCAGAGCTAAGTCTACCCCGATCCCACCCTGCACCTCTTGTGTCGATGATGAAATGGGTGCACTTGGACCGCATGATATTTTTCAACTCTGACAGGTCTTGTGCCTGGTTGATGAGAGATCACCCGCCTGAGACACCATGGCCTGGTCGAGAGCCATTTTTGCGCATCCTCTCGATGGACAACCAGATATGCTGACGACTTTGGCTCTGCCTGTGCTTTCCAGATTTCTCCAAAGCTCGTGAAGCTGCCCAAATCACGCCCTACGTCGTCCATCGCTTTGCGCTACACTGTAGCCCCATGCCGCTCGACGCGACATCGACTACGACAACATATACGTCACGCCTAGCACCGATTCTCATCCACGGTGCAGCAACCGCGCTATCTGCCGAGCTTCCTTGGAAGCAAGCATCACCAGCAGGGCCATATGGCATCACGTAATCCCGGGAAGTCAACCCAGCATCTCCTTTTCCCCAGCAATGATGACGACTTCCTTGTTCTGCATCTTCCTGAAGACATCGCATCGACCTCTGAGCCACCAGGACCACCACGCACCCTGCGCTTCTTAAGCTGGGTAGGAACTTACTGACAAGGTGCCAGGTCCTGCAGCCACTCCGCTGATCTGACCCTTTTCTGACAAGACCAATCCTTCCGGCCGATCATTCAATGACGCTCAAGCTGGCAATTCGGCGATCATTAAGCACAATAACATGAGTCATCCGGCTGCTATGGCCGTGGGCAAGAGAAGGAATGATAGACGGCACATCTCAGCCCTCTTGCACGCCAGAGACACAACAGCGCGCAGCGCCCCTTTTTGCGCGCCGGTTCTGCCGCCAGGCTACTCCCTTGAGGCTACTGAGCAGAGCAGCATCCAAGAGACGGGCCCGATAGCTCAGAGCCGCGTTGACGCTGTCCGAGATGATCTCTCGTGACCAGAGTAAGTGGCGTTGCCGCATCAATATCGAGCAGATGATGAACAGACAATGTTCAATCGAGCTTTGCGCTGAGAACAACATACGTCTTGCCCTCCTCTGATCTGCACTCGTTCTGACAGCGCCATATCGTCTCAGCGTAGATAGAAGAATGGCTGACCGGCATTCTAAACAGGCTCCCCGGCTTCAGCGCCAGAGCACTGCAGGATGACTTGCCTGCTCCTATACTCGCGGCGACCACCGAGAAGTACACCGCAAGGTTACTGACGCTCTACGCTGACCTCAGAGGTACTCTTGCTCCCCACCAGCGAGAGTGCCACAATTTGCCAGTGTCCTGATCGACTCGTCCGACTGACTTCGGTATGTCAAACTTGACACCGAACCCACCTTGCGATGATGACACCGATATCGTTCTAAAATCCAATCAGCCTACCACCGCCCTCGTCGCGCTGCAGTGTTGCCATATGAACCGTCATCTCAGCCTTCTATACCAGGGCGGCGATGGAGTCATTGCGCGCGGCTGATGGGTTCTGGTTGGGCCGGTGGAATTAATGCAGACTGACCTTTCCATTCTCTGATCGCAACCCCAACTGCAAATCTACGAAACTAGTGCTCTTTTCGCAACGAGGCAAGAAGCTGATGTTTGGTGCTCCACAGGCGTCCGAGCCGGCTCAAAAGTCGGTTTGACATTGCAATGGCTGTCTACCCAGGCAACAGTTCCAATCGCACTCAACCGCAGCGAGTCCGAACCGCATGAGCGACAAGCTCAGCATGACTCTGGTACTTCAAGACCCAGTGCTGGTCTTTGATCATCGATGATGAAAACGACTCCCCTCTGGAAGCTTATTTGACCGCCATCATCCATCGATGGATATCGGTTGCGGTCGGTGGCTGACCATGTTACAGCCGCGGAGAGAGCTCCTGAGCATACCCTTTACCATAACTTTGCAACACGATACCAGCCGATGTCGGGCTGAAGCTGACACTTTGCATGTTTTACAGGCATGCTGACTCTACAGGTGACCGATCGACCCTTCATGCGAGGTAAGCTCAATCCGCTTTGCTTGACTCCTGTGGTCAATGATGAATCAAAACAAATACTGCAACACGAGACCATCGGCCCGCCTTGATGGCCGCCTCTGCTACCCAGTGGTCCATGATTTCGAAAGCCGTCTGATCCCTTCTACCACCTCCGTCAATGACGTTGGCGACTCTTGCGGTAGAATTACAGCTAATTCTTCGCATATCTGCAGGTAGAACCCAGCCGATGATGGACGAATTCTGCCATTCCAAGTAAGCCCAGTCCTCTGCGGCCAAGGTCCCTCATCCCGATGCCATCTTCTAAGTCCAATACCTAAGTCCTTTACGCGATGATAAGAAAGACTGCAAAATTCACCGAGGCTCTGGCCGCGCCGCTTGATTGCGAACGTTATTTTCATCTACGAGGTTACCATCCATTGGAATGGCGGTCTTCAGCGTTAGTGACAGGGTCGATGCAAGCCCGATCCCCAAGGGAAAAGAGCACTGAGCGCACTCTACACGCATGCTCCGTCTTGGTCATGGCGAACAAGGAGCTGACTACGCCAACTCACAGATCCACTGCTCTAACACATGGCCTGGACATCTCTCACAAGCCGATGCTTGGTTGCCTTTGGGAATTACCCTTTGAGAAGGCGAAAACGATTGACGCCGGTACGTACCCTTCTCGGAATCGGTCTCTTGCTTTCATGACAGCAGAACCGGCTCTGATAGCCCGACTCTCAAGCCTTCTGCACAATGATGACAATTAAATCTGCAACTTAACATACCTGAGGCAATTGCTGCGCTGTTTGACTGCGGGGGCCGATTGGAACGGCAGTCTACAGCGCGCGGGGGTCCATGAAAAAGGTCAATTAAGAACATCTGAACGCTATCCACAAGCACTCTCCAAGGTCGATTGCATCGTGGTGATGGATGGGACGCTGATCATGGCGTTTCGCAGAGCCTCAATTTTCACGCATGGTCGACACACTTCGCACACTTCGTTACTTGATTGCAGTCAGGCCGATTGTCTTGACGAGTGACGGCACGGGTGGCCGTATCCGGTACGTGTTCCGCATCCATGCAGTCCTCGCTACATCGCCAGCAAAACCTGCTGAGAGCCTGGCCTCCATGGATTCTGCGCAATGATGATACAATATCGGTTTGCGACCGTATCTCCGAGATCCTCTTCTCACGCGTTGCTTAAGTGCGACCGCGGTCTCCAGTTCATTGGGACGGCAGTCATCCAGCGCGAGCGAGAATGGTCACTGATAGCCTCTGGCCTAATTTGCTCCACACTGAGCGCACCTCATCGAATCTCCCTAATGTCAATGGCTACCTGTGGCTGTACAGAAGCTGACCATGATCATTCAAAGGGCCCTAGTAGCAGAGCACGACCGACACTCTTCACCCCAAGTCGGGCTTCACGGCACCCAGAGCAATACTCGTGGCGAGCACCAGCAACGCTGAAAGCCGCCGGTACGTCAACATCCAACGATCAGCCCACATCTGCATGATGAGACACAATTCCTTAGTGCAATGTGATCGGCAACCCGCCATCATCATTGACCTGATTGGTTGTGGTTCGCCGTGTTCTTGATCACACTCTTCTCTCTGACCCTACTCTTGCACTCAGCATAGACACCCCAGCATTCTCGGACGTTTCATGGAGTGCTGACCAGGATCATGGACAGGATAGACACCGACGCGCGACCGTATGCTCCGCCCAAGTCGAGGCTCAATGCCAGCAAGAGCAAAAGTCACAGCCGAAAACCATGGGCCTGATCAACAACGGTACGTCGAGAATCACCAACGCCATCCTTTTTTCTGCAATGATGATCATGACAAAGTCATGATAAATCACTTACTGCAACTTGAACCTCGCCAACCCGCCATCGACCTCGCAACGTTGCGCAGATGGCAACTGCTGCGCCGTCAGCCGTTCCATCGGCACAGCAGTCGTTGTGCGACGTTGAAAGGAGGTGGTTGTGGTTCGGCAAGGTCTTGATAACACTCTCCCATCTGAACCCCTTTTTGCTTGCGATTTTTGACGCCGACAGTCTCCTTGGCTTTCAAGGCATTTGCTGACCATCACGATCACAGCTACCGGACATCAACTCGTCATGAACCAGGTAAGCCGACTCCATTCCAAGGAGTCTTGCTATGATGAAAAGAACGATCCCCATATCGCAAGACCGCGCCTCATGGTTAGCGCGGTCGATGATCGAAACCGTATCTGATTCTGATGCTACCACGAACGCCCTTCGCGCCTGCCTTCCAGGATCGATGTCCATCTGCTGACGACATCTGCAGCTAGGCGGCAACTCAGTCGATTTGCGGTAGCAGCTGCCATCGATCGACTGAGTTGGCAAACAATTCCTGGACTGTGGACGACGGACTTGCAAGGGACTGGGTGTCGTGCGCGGAGACTCTGGAAGGCCTGCAATGCTGGGATCATGGGCCTGAGCACCGGTGTAGACTTCGAAGGTGGGAGCCGGTCAATGCATTCTCGATCTATGGGGGCAAGGGTCGCGAGCTTGTATCATACTCATATCTACCGTCACAGTAGTCCACGCGGCAGGTCCCTGTGTCCTCCTCAGATTGCATCGCGCTGAAGTTCATGCCTGCTTGCGCCAGTGTGTGGTCATGGTCGATTGACTGACAGCAGGTTGGGCATCGCAACTGCCCGACTGGTTGACCACAACCAGCTGTCTTGAATTTTGCTAACTTCAGTGTACTACAGTAGCCCCCGGTTTGTTTGTTCATCTAGCAAACAGGAGCAGTGAGGCCAGTTAGCCCTCGCTGGCGGTGATGACTGGCTGAATAGAAGAACGTCACGTGGTTCTTGCCGATGCCCGACCGCAGTTGCGAGTACGGATACCACGTCGTGCGGTGCATTTCAGCGGTTGTGATCTTGACACTTGCATTGCTGACGGCCCAGCAGCGAGGAGACGTACCCGCATAATTGGCCAGCAGGCAATCGCCGAGTGCAGGCGCCTGATGACAAGACAATAAGCAGTCTGTGCAGGACATCTGAACTCAGGACAATGTCGTCGCCAGCATATCCCAGATCGCGGTGTAAGAGAAGCATTCGGATCGTGGCAGCCTAATACGAACGTGGGTATCATTCAACATGTGCTCTAGCACAGAACTAACAGACTGACGAGAGCTTTGCCATATCGATCACAGCTCGCTGATCAGACATGCATCCAAACTCTCACAATCTCTATCGTCTCAAGAACTTCAGCTCGATCGGGCGAGCAATGAGATATGCAACCATTGCAAAGCCACCGCCACACTCCCAGCCAACATCACCGCCGTACGGCAGCTCGCCTGCATGTCTCGCGATCCAGCCGACCCACCAAGTCTGGCTCATGCCAGCGACCATGCCAATAATACCACAGCAGAAAGCGAAAATCGCCGCAAGACCGAGTGGAAGCTCATCCGGACGATCGTAGGCCTTGACATCATAACCGGAGAAGCCACGTTTGAAGACGAAATGGTCGGTCAAACCGATGAACGAGTAGATCGAGAGCCAGTAGCCGATGAAGTTCATGAAGTTTTCCAGCACAGTCTCGAAGTGTGAGTAACCCGGGATCGCAATGCCGATGTAAGCGCCAGTAGCGACGAACACGAAAATGAAGCGAGGGATGCGCTGGACCCAGCGAGCGAAGACCTGGACGGTGAGAGAGACGGAGTAGATGTTCGGGCAGTTGTTGGCGATTGTTGACAGGGCAAGGATGACAAGGCAGAACTTGCCGAAAGTGCCAAGGTGGTAGATGAGAACGGCGCCGAGGAGACCACCAGTTCCAGAAGCATCATAGCCTTCCTGGTAACGGTTGTTGCCGTCGTTGGCGGCAGTGGCAGCCATTACCGCAACGCCGAGGAATTCCAAGAACAGGAGCGGGATGATGAGACCAGCGAACGTCCAGAAGAAGACCTTCTTCTTCGACTGCGTGCTCGGCTGGTAGCAAGTGTAATCTGCAGCGTAGCTAGCCCATCCGATGGCAAAACCGAAGACTGTTGCGCCCATCGAAAGGACACCGCCCAGTTCAGCCGTGCCAGTTTCCCATGGAATGTCGACGTAGTCGCCGCTGTGGGCGTAGACGCCCAAAACGATCATGAAGATGATGAAGGATGGGATCCAGGACCAGAACTCGTAGATGTGCACGATCTTGTAGCCGAAGACGACGATGAAGAGCGTGCAGAAGGCTACGATTAGGATGCCGGCATAGCCAGGGACATCCGAGTTGACAGTGTTGAGGAGTTGCGCTGCGACGATGGAGTTGACGGAGGACCTGGAGCATGTATGTCAGCCAATGATGTGCTTGAGCAGATCCACTACCGCAGATTCCTCGATGCGTCCTGGTATGCATCTCCGCTGCAGACCGGGATAAGAACAACGTACCAACCAATGCAAGCAATGATGTTAAAGCATGCAATGAGCTTCACGCCCCACCATCCAAACCAAAACCTGGATAGCACCATTTGGCGCAGACCAAAAGCAGGGCCGAAAGTCGAGAAGTAGCAGACCGGGAACAGACCAAGAATGTTGAAGAAGAGGATGACCAGACAAGCATCCGCGACTCCAAGGTAGAACAGCGGCTTGGCGAGGATACCAATGGCGAAGGTCGAGACAACCATATTGGCCGAAAGCCACTGAGACGCAATGTTAGAAGCGCGATCCAGGCGCATAACAGCCCTAGGACTCAACATACCATAGTCATGCCATTCAGCAAAGCCCTAAACCCAGTATCCGTCCTCTCGTCCTCCGGCACTCTCTCGATGCCTCTCTGCTCCACGCCAAACTTGCCCACGAAGCGCATTGTCTTCGCTCTCCAGCTATTGCCAAGCTCAAAGCTCTCGCCCGGCACAGCACCATCCTGCTCTTCATAGAAGCCATGATGCTTCTCTAGTCCCTGCGGACTGTCATGGCTTCCCGTGCTCGCATTCTGAACATAGCCTTGGTTCTTCTCGACATCGTAGTTCGTCATGGCCATAGCTGCGACTCACCCACAGTCTGGTGGTGTGAAACTGCTCCCAGGATATATGCTGGCGCGCAAAACGTAGTCGGCTTGGCGAAGCTTCGTCTAGAGTGCTTCGTACAATCGGAATGGGCTTCACGAAGAAGTTTAACTCCCAGACACTCTTACAATCGTCTACCACATGTGAAGGGAACAAGAAACAACACCTGCAATCAACCGTGATGTGCGACGCGAAAGAGTCAAGTTATGAAAAGGCGCACCACCACCAAACCGCATTTCGCCGAACGCGCACCGCAGCGAAGCGTCGTGTAGCTGATAAGCATCGCGGCACTCTTACCGCATTGGAGCATAAAGAACCCCTTCCAGAACCACTGCGGCCACGAGGCAATTCAGCCGCTCAAAGCCTATGCGCCACGCGAAGTGCTCCACCCAGCAATAGCGGCGGACCCCGAGTTTTGCTTATCGCTGGCCAGGCCTGCTGCCGCACGAAGGGTTGCATGATTATTTCTGGGGTCTGCACGATTGAAGTGCATGCAGCAGAAGCGTTCGATGGTTTGCATAGGACGGGATGTGTCTGGGTCCAGATGGTTGGGACAAAGACTGCAAGTCGACGGAGCTAAGCGAGCGAGCAAAAGTTACGGGTTTTTTGCTGAAGTCGGCTGGAGTCGCAAAAGAAATTCTGGGCGATAGAGGAGTAGATAAGCTCAACAGCCAATGAGGAGAGCAGATGACTTCGAAAGTGAGTGGAAGAAATTGTTTCTTAGCCGCTGCGCTTAGCTGTGTTAGGAAGGCAGACCACGCGACACCGGATTCTCGTAACTGCGATCATCCTTGGGGAGCGGAGCTGGACTTCGGATACAGCACGTAGGATCGCACAATTATATCTCCATGTAACATTACACGCATACTCCCAATCTGGTTACAAACAGGGTCAGCGATGAATGGTCCAAAAGCACGCCAAGACAAGAGCAATCATATCCATCGATCGGAGCCCGCCGGGCTTTAATACGACGCCGCCGGCATACATACTGCTATCGATTCACACGTCCAACTCCCAAGCATGAGCATTGCAACCTCCACATCCGTTCAACAATAATGTCCGGTATAACCTCATCAATAGATAGTAGCAGACCTCGACGTTCCCATCTCGTTCACAAAGGCGCCAGCGTGCCCAAAGTTCATCCTCATGCGGAATGGGAGCGTGGTGAACTCAACTGCTGCCTTATTCATCAAACTGCCATGATGACTGACTTGGTCATCCACTACCTTACCACCACTGCCGTCCACCAGTAGAAAATGCTTTCATATGCCGTTGATTGATAGATACGCACGCACGTACGCACCGGAGCCATGATCTGAGGGCATCATCGGGCATCAAGGGAAAATTGAAGCAATTTTTCATCTTGACTGACTGACGAACAAACAACTGGCTGACTTACAGATCGACCTCCTCGACATTAGCATATGAGATTTAGCAGACTTTTTTTTTTTTTTGCTTTCCCCTCCAGACCATACCTACCTAAGTTATGCCTTTGCTTCGAGTAATAGCCATTCAACCATAACAGACCGCAGCTCACTTCGCGCAGGCGCTGATCATGATCAGGACGAGTGAGGCATATCAAAGTCTCCGAGCTAATCCACCTAGCATCCGCGTAGTGATCGTGTAACGTGGACCCCCTGAGAAGCAAGGATGCAGCTCAACCGCGTGCTTTCCCTGCAAACGAAGACAATTCCGACTACAGGACCAACGAAGACGTACCGCATACTCGAGGAGCCATCAAGAGTCAAGATGCCCTAAGGGCAGGGACATAGGTATAATAAAGTGACAGCCTGTACTCTTTTTCGATCATCTATCCACAAATGCCATGCACAATTCTCCTCGCCCTATATCCATTTCACCCTCGCACAAGGCAAACACAAGTACACACATCCGACACCCCAACCACGCCGCGAACGCCCATGAGCCATTTAAAAGACCATCCCAATGCTGCTTCCTACCCGTGCACAGCAACAAACCTCTCCCACACTGCACCCAGTCAGCCAATTCCCTCTCAAATCCATCATCAAACCACAATCAAATTCCCAATCGGCACCCCCATACTCTCAAACCAATACCTCCTCTTCACCGCCAACCCTTTCCTCAACAACCCCTCACCACCCACCACCCCTGCCGAAGCTCTCTCGACAATCCTCCCACTCTCCTCCTCATACACCCCCACCACCATCGCCACCTCTTCCAACCTCTCCCTCCTGCCCCCACCGCCATCCACCATAACCATCGCAATCAAATGCCTTCTCTCAAACCCCCCGGGAGTCCTCTGCACCTCATCCAACAGTGGCTTGATCAATTCTCCCTCCTGCTTCCCCACTTCACTTTCATTGTCGGGATCGCTGATAACGACAACGAGTTGCACCCCTTCACTGCCCGGGAGGATGGGGGGGATATTCGCTAATTTCTCTGCGAAAGAGCAGCCGCCGCGCTTGATGATGAGGATGGCGTAGTGCTTTGCGATTGAGCTGGGTAAGCGGTGGGAGCAGAGTTCCGAGTCGAGGTAGTAGATTGAGGTGAAAGGGAGGGAGCCGAGAGGTTTGGGAAAGTGTTCGAGGTCCATGGATGCGGGAAGGGGGGCTGCGCCGGGGCCGGTGGGGAGGATGGCGGGGATGGTGAAGCGGGAGAAATTGGGTTGGGTGGGCGTGGAGGAAGCTGAGGTGGGACCTTTGGGTTGAGAGGAGGTAGGTAGTGGTGTTGAGGTCTGGTGGTGCGTGAGGAGGCCGGAGAACATGACTTGCAATTCGTCCCAGATGGCGTCCATGGTGCTGTTGTCTGGGACTTCGATGGTGCCTTCCCATTCCACGACGTCGACCTCGTCCAGATCTTCTTCAGTGACTAGTCCAGCGAGGGAAGAGACCACAGGTATGTCGAGAATCAGATCTACCATCTCTAGATCCTTCATGCGCGTAAAGTGCGGGTCCGCTGGACTGACACCCCGCAGCGCCTCACTATTCAACAGCACCTTCTCGTCTTTCCCAAGCGCCCAGTTCGAGATGCCCTGAATCCTGTACTCGTGCCCTCCTGCCTCGGGAATCTCGATCATGATGCCGTTTCCGTCTGGTAAGAGCAGACTCTTCGGCTCTTGCACCATGTTCAGTCGTATATTGCTGAGGCTGTTGATCATGATTCCGTCAACCACTTTCTGCAAGGCGCCTAGCGCGATCAGTCCCTTCTCCGCTTCCGGACTGTTGGGATTAGGATTCAGATTTGGAAAGCTGAGTGTGCTGATGAGTGCGTTTCGAATGGGCGAGCTGGTGCCTCGAGGCGGGATGAGAGAGCGCGGGAGGGTCCAGGGGTAGAAGCTATAATTAGACGGGCTTCGTACGTCTTCGATAGAGATGGCAGGGCCAGCGGGTGAGGCTTCGAGGATGGGTGAGGAGCGGCTTGGATTCACTGGGACCAGATGGAGCTGCGCCAGTGCGGCGGCATGGAAGAGGTCGCTGCGGTTGGCGACGTTGCTTACGAACAGAGGTGCTGGCGGTGGCGGTGCTGGACAGACGGCGCCTTCGACTTGATCATCAGGCGTGCTGTCATTCCTCTTCACCGGCCTGCCTCCATGCTTTTTGTGCCTCTTCCCAGCCGCCGTTGCCAGTGTTGATTTCACCGCCCTCGCAGCTTTGGGTATAATCAGCGGATGTCCCTCCGTCGAGAAGACCACTGGCGCGTCCATTCTGTTCAGAGGATGATCTTCCGTGAACAGCAAATACAGATACTTTGCCGTCTCACCTAGGAAAAAGCTTTCCATTCGATCGCGCTGCTCCCCACTAATCACGTCGCTCAAGTCGGTCCAACCGCACTTCGTCCAACACCTCCTCCGAATATCCCTGAGGGCCATCTCACCGACATGCAAATACCAAGGATCTTTCGTCGCTTGGTACAAATAGTACGTGCTCTCAATGAACTCTGGTCGACCGGCCCAGTGCTTGAAGGCCGGATCGATGAAGCTGTTGTGCGCGTGCCATCTTTCAGGCAGAGCACTATAGCGAGTCCAGAGGGCGGCGAAAACGAGATGCGCTTCCGCTGCCTCCTCCAATTCGCCGGCGAGAGTGAGGAGGCCAGGGTAGTAGGCAGACAGATTGTCGATCCAGCTGTAGCGGTGAGCGCCGGTGACGAGATCAGACTGACCGTAGTACGGATGTCTCTCGATGCTGCTGGAACGGTGGATATGGTGTTTGACTGCTGCATGGGCTTGCTGCCAGGTCTGAAGGAAGGAGTCCGGGTCGTGGTAGACTGCTTTTCGTGGGTCGGATGTATTGTACGGAAGACCAGCAAGCAAGATGTGGGACTTCATGGCGTACTCGAAGAAGCTATCAATGCCCGCACCAATGCCTGCGAGAGGAGGCATGGTCCACTGGCCGGTTTCTGCATCGATACCTGCGCCGATGAGACCGATGGGTGTGCGTCGCTCCCAGACAGCCCAGAAGGCGCGCTTAGCCAGGTCTTCGAAGCGTGAGTCGCCGGTCAGCCTACTGAGCGTGGTGAACTCCAGTACCAAGCTGCCGGCTCCGGCGGCACAAGTCTCGGTAATCTCGCGTGGGTCAGACGAAGTACCATCGATGCGACAGAAGCCTTGCTCGGCGTCTCGATAGAATGGTATGCCATGTCTGAGGTTGACTCGAGGGTATGGCAGTCCGGTCGTCGTGTTGAATGCTGGTAACAGTCTCGAGGCCAGGTCATGGGCCAGCCTGAGGAGCTGTCCATCATAGTTGAACCCCTTCCATTGGATGTAGCGGCTGCCGTTCTTGCCCTCCTTCGACACTGGCTCGTACCCTCGAATTGGCAGCTCTCCACTTGCGAACAAATGCGCACTCAACAGCCCTCCAACACCACGTATATTCGTCTCAAACACCTGCACCTTGCTGTCTAGACTGAACCCACAAGCTCTCTTCCCGCACTTGCCCTTCTCGGTCCCGTCCCCATATAACTCCACCAATGCCTGTACACCCGACTGGAACTGTTTCAATGCATTCTGCGCATGCTTGTGCTCGGCGTCACTAGCCAGAATAGCCAACGTGGACAATGAATCAACAAGTGTGACGCTGTAATTTCCCAAAACATCATTCAACCCAATGTCCGCCGGGTCCTGTCGATTGCGTGTCTGTGGTTTGCATGAAAGCGGCTTCAGCTCGTCCTCGGGAAAGGCGTGGTTCATGTAGTTGGTGTAGCCATGGTAGAATAGATCTCTCGTGTCTCCACGAAGAGCTGAGACCTGGTCATCGGTCATGCAGAGACCTGGAGTCGTCCATAGTGCTATACAGACGAGTATGAGGATATGCGACCATGTTGCTGGTGTTCCGGCCGCTGTGGTAGGCCATGCGATCATTTGCATTGAGCCGCATCTGGCTGGGACTCCGTCGTTGAGAGTCGACCGCTGGGCGGGGAGGAGTTGTTGTCATTCGGCAGCATCAATCGTTTCAGGGAGAGTGCGGCGGTGATAGGGCTACTCCTGCTTCCACATCTACAACATATGCACACAGAGGGAAGAGTATCGAGTGCAGAAAGCGGAATCAAGACCAGGTGGCCGTCTGAATGTCGCATGCTGCTGGCGGCGGGCGGCAGGTGAGCCGAGGCGTTCGGAGGAGTAGCGGCGACAACCCGTTTGGGAACTTTTGGAGCTTTGAGCTGTGCATCGAACAAGTAATTTGTGGCAGTGAAAGAATTGTCGGAAGAGGGGATTGAAGGGGTTTTTGGGAGGCACTTGATATCATATAGTCTGGTGATCCTCCAAAATGCTGCCCCGAGCAGCGCAAGCGGCCCTGCGACGAGCACCCGCCCAGAACTCATCACACCACCACCTCCATCACAGCATACCAACCACTGCATTGCGGATACGGACATATGCTTCCTCAAAACGACCGCCGCCGCCTGCATCATCGCGCCCAACTCGTCCCCCACCGCCTAAAGTAAATCCCGCATCAGGACCAGCACGACAAACGTCGCCGGGAGTGAGTGTGCCCAAGGACAAGACGTGGAAGCCTCAGGATGGGATCAAGCTTGGAGGCGCGCCCGGTGCAGCGATGCCCAGTGCAGCGAATGCGGTGAATCAGGCAGAGGATGTCGCGAGGAACAAGACTCCGGTAGATGGCACAAGACCGGGGGACACCGGCGCAAAGAAGGCCGAGAGCATATTAGAAGAGGACGTGAAGCCGCAGGAGCCAGTCGCGCAGCAGGCGAATCTAGATGAGCCGACGCCCGGGTCTTTGAGGGATCAGGTGCAGGATGCACAGGCAAAGGCCGAGAACACACCACCGCCGGCAGAAGAGACGGGTGCACCAGCATCACAACAGCCGCTGCCTGACTTGCGCCAAGGCATTCCCAGCACCTTCGACTTCGAGTTTGGCGGCAAGAAGGCGCAAGAGCAGCCGGAAAGGCCATCAGAGCAAACAGATGGCGTCGACGTCACAGCTGCGTCTGGGGGTCAGAGAGGGGGTGGTGGTGAACGCGGCGAGCGCGAGTACAACAGAGAAGACTACGAGACGTCATTGGACAGGAAGCGTGCTCAGATGGCCAACTGGCTGTACATTGGTCTCCTCACCGTAGCCACGTCCGGCGCCTTCTACCTCGCTCGTCCCTTCAACGCACGCGAAGAAGTCCCGTCTCACCTCGAACCCGACGACGCTCAGGGCTGGTCTCCAGGGAAGATGTATGCCCGTGTTCGCGCCCGTCTCGGCAACCAAGTCGGCTACTACACCGAACCGACCTTCCCCCAACTCCTGCCCGAAGTGCCTCCCGAGCAGCGCCAGCCCTTCACCCTCGTCCTGTCACTCGAAGACCTCATGGTTCACTCCTCCTGGGATCGCACCAACGGCTACCGTGTGGCTAAGCGACCTGGCATTGACTACTTCATCCGCTACCTCTCCCAGTACTACGAGCTCGTTCTCTTCACCTCCGTGCCCCTCGCCATGGCCGACCCGGTGATCAAGAAGCTGGATCCTTACCACTTCATCATGTGGCCGCTCGGTCGCGAAGCTACCAAGTACGAAGCCGGCGAATACGTCAAGGACCTTTCATACCTCAACCGACCGCTAAACAAGACTCTCATCATCGACACGCACGGTCCACATGTCAAGAACCAGCCTGAGAACGCCATCATCCTACCAAAATGGTCCGGCGATCCAAAAGACTCCCACACCAAGGACCTGGTCGCCCTCATCCCATTCCTGGAGTACATCGCAACCATGGGCATCGACGACGTGCGCACGGTACTAAAATCATTCGAAGGCAAAGACATCGCCGTCGAATTCGCGCGGAGAGAAGCCGAAGCGCGGAAAGAATTCAACAGGCAACTAGCCGAAGAGCAGAAGAAGCGCCCCAAATTCTCCATCGGATCTCTGGCAGGCAGTCTGGGCGTCAGCAGCGGTGGCATGGGCGGCGGAATGGTGCTCGCGGACGGGCAGTCGGTCGCTGAGGGCTTGAAGCAGGGGAAGATGCTGTCGGATCAGATTCGCGAGCAGGGGCAGAAGCAGTATGAGGTGAGTTTTTGATCTTCAATATTTTCTGAAGTGGTAGAAGTGTGATGACTAATGGGATTTTGTGTACAGCACCTCGAAAAGCAAATCCGTGAGCACGGCGCGCAGTGGTTGAAGGAGGAGGAAGAGGAGCAGAAGCGGTTGATGGAGGCTTCGATGCGGGATATGAAGAAAGGCGCCTTTTCGTGGTTTGGTGGCAGTGGTGGCGGAGAGGAATCGAAATGAGAGGCTTCTTCAAGTTGAGATGGTTGGATCTTCACTCTTATTACAGAGACCAATCGACCTCCTTCCCGTTCTTCGGTCGTCTCGAAGTCTACAGCGGTGTTGCACTTTAAGCGTTTGGGCATGGCAGGTTCGCTTACCTCCCCGGATGGAGGCGGGAGTCGTATGTATGAAAGAGTGGCAAAAGAGGCGAGAAAGATAGGCTCAGCACTAGAGCACTGTACACTTGTATCAATGTATCAACAAATACATCAAGACCAGATTTGCTATACTCAAAACCATGAAAGTTGACTCGGCGGCCACCTGCCTCACGTGCACGCCACTCCACGCTCTGCTCTCAAGATCGTCATACATGTACCTCTCTCGCAAGCGCTTCCGGCAATACAAACACAATGAAGGATCTGCTTCGCCAGCGCCCCGCCGCCAATATATGACTGTTATTTCGTTACGTAGAAACGACAGCCTATATCAAACGAACTTGCGCAAGACCCGAGAAGTGGAAAGAGAGTCCGTTTGATTGAACGAACGCAAGTTACGCGCGAGAAGAGGCCAATTTGAGCGAAGCACGACTGTGTGCGTTTCGACAATATATTAGATTCGTACCGTCATGTACACAGCGTTAGCTACCGCACTTCCTTCATCCCGCCGCCTTTCCAAAGCCTCGCGCTTCTTTTCCTGCTCAGTAGTCTCTGTCTCTCTCTCTCTCTCTCTTCCTCTATTACGGCCGTAGCATATCAATATTCTCACCCAATTACGTCCGTGATACACATTATCATCATAAAACATTCATACACATGCCTCCAACTTTTTAATTCTCATTACACCTCCGCAGTAGCAGCAGAAGCCTGACGACTTCCCTTCGCCGATGCACTCCCAGACTTCGTCGCCTTCCTCGTAGCTGGCCGACACCCGCAAGCAGTATTGCGGAGCAGCGTTGCCGGTCCGTCTTTGAAAGCGACGCCGACGGCGAAAGCGAGCGTGATGGAGAACTTGAGCCACATCCATGGGCTATGTCGCGTGAACATGCTGGCGCAGCTTCGAGACTTGTTGTGTTGAGGGCAGCGACATCTAGTCGCTATTCTCTTCTTGCCTTTACCCGACATAGTCCCAGGCCGGCTGGTAGAGACTTGTCCATCGGGAGTAGTCGCTGAGATTGCACCGTATGCCAAGGCGCTGTCGTCTTCACCGTAGGTCAGCAGGCCGGAGCTCTCGCTCGCCGGCTGATCCTCCACATCATCATCATCATTGCATGCGTGGGTGTTGAACATGCGTCGCCTTGCCATTGGTCCAAGGAGTACCCCCACGAGCCACCATTGCACATTGCGCAGCGGCTCCAGTATACATACTTTCAAGGCCGCCCTTTGGATCAGATGTCTTGCAAGCGCTACCGGCGAGTACCACAGGTCGCCGAAGAGAAGTTGTAGCCGCTGCCATAGTGTTATCCGCGTTGCGCGGATGGAAGTACTTTCTTGCCAAGTCTGGAAGTCATGCGGCGATGTTGAGGAGACGCGCATCGTATCCAGTGCTTCACTCGATTCGCAACTTAACACAGAGTGCACATCAGCTCCTTCCTCCACCAGCTCTCCGTAGAGCATCAACGCGCCATCAGAATCATCACCGCTTTTTGCCTCATCTTCAGCAGCACCATGGGCCTCGGCGCTTAGGTCAGTCATGTCGGTCTTGAACGCCGACAGCTCGTCCGCAAGGTTGCGCCCAGCTGCTGGTCCGCTTGAACCGAGTCCGACATCCTCAAGCTGCGAGCTGGTAGAGGGCGGGAAGGGCAGGCTGATCAGGCTCTCGTCAGGCATGTCGTCGCTCTCGGGTCGTCGCAGCAACGGAGACGCAATCAGCATAGCGAGAGTACGCTCATCAGCCATGGTCAACGCTCTACGATGAGCCGGGCGCGAGCTCGGACTACCATCGCTGACGCCTGTTGACGCTCTACGTCGCACGTAGGGTGAGCTTGAACTGCTCTGTTGCCGCTGTACGTCCTCTGCTTCTTCGTCTGTTTCTGAGCACGACGGAACCACTGGCATGGTCTCGCGTCTGTCATAGGCGGGTGCCGACACTGGAACGTACTCGCTGTGGGCTGTAGCCGGCAGGATGAGCGGCCTGGGTCCTGTACACCCGGCGCCAAATTTTCGCATTCGTCTCGAAGGCCTGTCCTTGGCAGACCGCACGGCATGTTGTGTCCAAGCATTGTACGCGAATTGAGAGTCCGGCTCGAGACTGGTCATACTATCGCCATCGATGTGAGCTGAAGAGAAAACGGACTCAGCGTCTGAGCCCAAATCGGATGGAGAGACGTTGGTGTCTATCGCGAGTCGTGGCTGCCGCATGGCCTGGAATTTCGGGGATGGTAATGCAGGAAAAGCAAAGCCAGGTGAGACAGGCGGTTCTCTCACGGGAGACGTGACGAGCGAACTCGCTGTTGGGAAGCGCGGCAGCATCGACTTCGGCCTCCTACGCGTCCCTGGAGTCTCAGCATGCAGGTCGATCTTGGTCGGCGAGGCCGCCAGTAGGCCGGACATAATCTCCAAGCGCTTCTCCAGATTGACATTGGCGGCCTCGGCAGCCTCGAAGTCCTGTGCTGAAGTGGCGGCTCGAGACAACGCATCCTCCAGTTGAAACTTCATCTCATCTGCCGCATCTTCGAGCTTCCTGATCTGCGTGCGCAGGCCAGCCTCGATCTCGTGGTGCCTCTCCAGTTCCTGTTGGACCCGCTGTTCGTACTTTGCCTCCCAGTCGGCGAGCTCCTGCTGCAATTGACGCGTCTCAGCGTTGAGTACGCGCACTTTCGATGACTGCTCGCGCGCAACACTTGGTGAGTTCATAGCAGAAAGCTGCGACTGAGCCGAGGCCAGCTCAGACTCCAGATGCTCAATGTACATCCTCGCCTCTCCACTGATAGAACGCCGTTTGGGTCCTACTTTCGCGCGCGTCTTTCCCGGCTTGATTCTGATGGTGCCTGAGGATCTTGGTGGTGGCGGTGAGAGCAAGTCGCCGGCGCATGGACTGTCGTAGTTCTGCGAGTCCTCTCCAAACAGTCGCGGCGGATGCGCTTTGGGCGGGGTGCTTGCGCGTGGCAGTGTCGGCATTGTGTTGCCAATCTCCTGAAGTATGCCACTTGGTCTTCTCTTGTCGACCTTCCCTGAACCCGCCCGAACTCCAGAGGGCGAGACATTCTCCGTATCTGCAGCGGTCACTGCATGCGCGCCGCTCGCAGGCGACCACTTCGTACTCGAGGATTGGGACATGGGCGTGACCTTTCGGCTTGGCAGTGCTGAGCCGCGGAAACCTGCATTACGCAGCTGCAAACGCCTTGTTTGTCGTGAAGCTCCAGGTCCAGACAAAGGGCGAGTTACCAATGACGCATCCCCTTCACTTGCATCGCGCCAAGCAGCAGAGTTCACTGGTGTGTCGAAGCCGCCAGCAGGCGACGGAGCGGCCATCCAAGCGATGCGTTGGACATATAGCCCGAGCAGTGTGGCAGGCCGTGGAGCTAATGAGCGTGGTGGTACAGAGCTGTTTGCACCCCAGCACCGCCGACCTGTGATGTGTCCGAGATCCAATCGATCGCAAGGTTGGCGTTTCCAATGGAAAGTGTGAATCCGTGTTTACAGGTGCAAACGCTCCCAGCTCCTTGGGCCGAGGCTGGCTCGTCGGCGGTTGCTAGCTTAAGATTTAGTGGCGGGGACGGGACGACTTAGATTCACAGCGGCAGGTTGCTTGGCATGGCCGACCTCTCGGAATTTATTTTATCATGGCAATTTCACTGTGCTACAATCAATCTTCTTGACTAGTCCTCGTGCCGAGATCGTCCCATTTGAGGTTGGCCGTATATGGAATCGCAGCAGCTGCACTCTTCTCTGGTGCATGACCGAGCCTACGACTTCTACCCTGAGCATCTTCCTATGCGAACCTGAAGGCAGTGGCCTGGTGAATGCCAGATCTTCCTGAAGCGGAACAACAATGCTTCGCTAACCCCAGCTGCGTACGGAGATATTGCTTTAATGAGAAACAGTTTTGATAGCCTCCAGCCGTGCTTAATGTGCATGCGCGTTGCGATGGAACTCCAGCCTTCCGCATCCTCTAACCCTCAATGTCTTGGAAATTGCCTCGTACACACGCGGACTCGTGACCTGCAACCCAGAAAGGCGCTGATATAGGGCGTAGAGGGTCTGCTACTGACACCTGAGATTCTCTCTGCGAGCAGGCCTAAACTCACGAACCAGCACGAAAGCCAAATTCAGCCTCGAATATTATGTCTTCGTTTGTCCCATCCGCCCCTTCAAGACAACAGGAGCTCATATATCATCAGAAGCGGGGCCGACAGAAATGACCCTGTTTCACGACACCGGCTACCAGACTTTGACCAGAAAGCTACCCAGACACATAATATGAGCACCAGGGTAGACAGCATAATCGAGCAGAACTTGCATGAATTCCAAAGAGTGCGAAAGAGACCAGAACCATCGTCCAGCCTTGCAAGACAGCCAGGTCGCGATGATCGATCCGTTCGTCAGCCCAAGCAAATGACACTGCGAGCAGGATTTCCGGGTCCGGTTGACGAATCGGCTGATGGTGTAGCGGCTTCATTTGTGACACGATCATCATGATTGCGATGGACGAGCAATCTGGCTCGAGGTCAGTATTACAGACGTACATGGCCCACGGGGGAGTACGGCAGCTCATTCGAGTCCGGACGTTTTTCATGAAATACAGACGGGCAGGTGGTTGAAAATAGATTCTTTTCTCAGAGAAGAATCAAGCCTTGGCGCTCAGCTTCATGTCGATGGCCATTGCTTTACATGATCATTACCGGCTGAACACATTGCTCTTGCAATACACTTTTCATCAGCATTAATCATCACTCCCGGTGCTCAAAAACATTGCCGCAAGGGAACAAGAACACTGGCTCCTTTTCGTAAGCTCTTATACTTCCTTCAGCTACAGTGACCTCTCCATCACAGCGCCTCCTCGTCCTCGGGCAGGGTTCGAGCACTCTGTCGCTCAATCGACGCCCACAAAGCACGCTCGAGCTCCTCATTCACCTCAAGGTCAGCCTCGCCTATCCGCCCATTGTCCTCATCGTCTTCCTCCTCATCATCCACATGCTCGGCAGCTTGCAGCCTCGAAAATGTCACGCTCGTTTGAAGCTCCCCAGCCAACGAAAGATCGCCAGGGCTAGGTGCATGATCTTCCTCCTCCTCAGAGTCGGACACGTCAGGGCTATCGACGTCATCCTCAGCACCATCAGCCACCTCAGTATTTATCCGATTCAACTCAACCCCCAGTCCTGCCAAAACATAAAAAGTCCTCAATCCCCTGCCCTCAAAGCCCGTCGCAACTCGCCGCTTCACGAGCGCCATAAGCGTACGATTCAGCATCCGCCTGACGAACGCCATGAAACCTGGCCGCAGTCCAAGTGTTTTTGCCGACGCATTATTGCTTAAATTGCTGAACTCAGAATGGTGCATGTGCCTCTGCATATTGCAACAGACGAACTGGAAGTACCAAGACGCCTCGAAGTCGTTCAGAAGGTCATCGTAGAGGACGTAGGCAGGCATTTTAGCGCCGGTGTAGCGGTCCAAAGCAGCGGTGAGCGTGGCCGTCAAGTTGTCGGCTTCTGGCGCGAGAGCAGGCTGAAGATGTAGGGGTGTTGAGCAGGCCGGCTCTTCTCTGGCTTGATCGATGAAGTGGTTGAAGTACTGGAGAATCACGATTTTGACTTCTGCGTTGATTGTCAGGAATACCTGACCACGTAGATTCTCGGCCAGCTGCATATCCAGATCTGCGCAGCTCCGCTCGAAGTTCTCCCAATCGTTGAAGCGATGGTTGCCGTGCAAAGACTTATGGTAGATGCCGCCGTCGCTAGCACCGAACTTAAGAGTCTTCAGCATGTGGTCGTCAGTGAAGATCTTATGCCGACATGAGGGATCGGTGGCGGCGTCAGCCCCTTGAGCTTCACACCAGGAGATGAAGCAGGTCTTGCAGAGGATATGCTTGCACTCTAGCTGTCTTGGTGCATGACCAAAGTAATCATAATTGTTGCTGCAGATGTCGCAGGATCTGCTGTCCGGAGATAGGCTGACAATCGGTATTGCCGAGCTCACCTCGTTCAAGAACTCGGCATAGTCGGGATAACGTGGATGCTTCCACTCTACGTTCACGTCTTTGACGCCATGAGTCCGCGGACAGGGCTTGTCTAGCTGATTCCTGACATGCAGCACTGCACGATCTGAGCGCCGCTCGATCGCGTCCATTAAATTGACCAACCATATTACACCCGGCAACTTCTGCTCCAGCTGCCTGAGCAGACCCAGCTCTATCTCGTACAGCTCCGCACTACAGCGTTCGTGCTTGCCATCCTCCCAGATCAGATGAGTGTTCCTGGTGATGGCGACTGTCGGTATCTTGCTTCCCACAGTCGATTGGCCTGTCGACAGATCCTTGTAGTAAGTGACTGCCGCGAGTAATGTTCGGCCTGTACAGCCAGTGGCTACCCGCATGTCGTGTTCAAGCCGGGAAGCCGAGTCAATCTCGTTAGCATTGCGGAGGCCGTGCAGCTCGAACTTTGGAATCACAGCCGGCGTGAAGCTGCATAGCGATGCTTCTGCATCGTTGCACCTGTCGGTATGCGCCGTCACTGCAGCGTGCGGTATCAGTGGCAGTGGCTCATAACGACTCGATGAGTTTTTGGGTGGAAGCAGGAAGGCGTCCTTCATGTGGCGCTCGAGCTGATGCATGATCGGGTAGCATGGGTAGTTGACGGTAGTGGTGTGATGGGGTGTGAATGCGCTCACCGGCGGGTCAGTACAGGTATGATGGGCAGCCATGATGCGAGTCGCTCAGACTGATGAATGTGTGCGGCTCTGGCAGATATATGTGCAGTGTGTTCGTGTTTTGAAGAAATATGGCAGACTAGGAATCGCTCTTAGACGGCTGAGAATGTGTTGCGATTTTGTGCTGGCGAACATATAAGGCAAGAAACCAGTCAAGTTCTCCGTTCAATTTATGCATCCCGTCCGATACCGTTTAAACAAAATGTGTTGTCTCAAACATCGAGGACTCTCACGCACGACGCGCGAACAAAGAATGATCCGGCCTGGACAGACAATGCTTTGTTCGCTGATGGGTCAGTGCTCATAGCCGCTCTGCATGTGAATGTTCCTACTTAGTAAGCACTGCGAATCTTGGAACATTGACAATTGATTTCGGCGATCGTGCCCAGATGAGGCAGGCGGTGCTTGAAGCACTGCCTGGCTGCGCCAGTGCCTGTATGTCCACGATCAATGCCAACTCATGGGATTTGAGGTGCAGAGCGAGCGGCATTCCGCTTCCATGGGTGTTCAAGGAGGGAGCTAAGAGGTCTGCTGACAGGGAGGCCGAGAGGCATGCTGAAGCCAGCGCCGGCACCAATCCGGAGACTGCAGACGCTGATGCGCCACCTTGGCTTGGTGAAGTGCCGTGGATGACGCTCTTGCTCATCTGTAAGCCGCATAAACGCCGCCACCACCAATTGCCAGACACCTTCACCATCCTCGCCGCTCTCTGGCCGCTATTTTCCACATACACAAGTGCGGCAGGTTGTCGCTATTACAGCAAGAACTCATTCTGCAGCGGAGCCGCTTATAATTCCACAATCATGGTAAGCCGGCTTCGGTTGTCCCGTATCTGCGTTTCTGCTAATTCAAGAGCCTCAGTGTGAACCAAGTGCGGGTGACGCACATATGGCCATGGGGCTGCAAAACGATATTGACTGCGCATGGTTGAGAGGTTCCTCGGTCGTAAAGCTGTACTGCGTATGTGACGAGGCTGTGCTTGAGATGGTGCTGCTTCTGCTAATGTTTGCTTGCGATATCAGTACGATCGGAACGGACATGTCTAGGCTAGCTTGCAGGCTCAGGAGAGGTTGAGATGAGCATCTTGCAAAAGCTTTTAGCTCTGCGAGGTTCTGAGACAGGAGGGGCCGTCGAGAAGTTGCCGATGAGTGCGCTTGAGCAGTGCAGGGTTGTGTGTCTGAGTGAGGACAAGTTGTGGTCAGTACAGGCCGGTTCGCCAGAGGAGACTTATTGCTGTCGATTTTGTAAAGCCTGCGATTGCAAGAGAGCATTGGTAAGATCACAAGATGATCGTCACCAGAGGTGTGGCTATCCGTCGCCTTCATGGCCGGTGGTGGTCGATTACATGAGGCCACGGATATTGTTTAGGCCCACTTATTCTGCTGCCATAGTGGCACAGACCTTGGTTGTCTTGCAGAATGCAGGGGACTTGCATTTGCGGAGAAGCCATCGTGCTACAGCAGTACATGGCAGACGCTTTGTAAGACACAGAGAAATCCGGATCAAATCTCATTGTTCAGATGGAGGTGCGAACGATATATTCATTTCAGAGGAGTCCCTTCCGTGGATGCGAACAGATTAACCTTATCTGCGCGGCTAAACGTTACCTAGCGTGCGGATTGATGGATTCGATTGTGGAGCCGACCCCAACGGCGGGCGCCACCCTGGATCAAATACAACCAAAGTACTGGGATGTCGATCATGCTCTGAGACAAGCGACGAGACAACTTTCTTCTCTTCACTCCTCACGGCGTTGGCGTTTCAGTATCAGCTATTGTGACAAAGCTTGTACATATCGGGAGGTCACAGCCGGTACATTTCGGGTCGTGGACGACGTAATAGCTATATACACCTGACCGAGACGCATTGCGACAATATTGGCCGTGAGGGGAGCCTGAATACTTTAACGATTCGACCTTCTGCCACACTCTCGACGACGCCACGTTTCTTATCGAGATTGTGCTCTCGCGCGCAATACCTTTTCTACGGGAGCTGAGATTCTGAATGTGAGAAAATCGAGTGGACGAGTGGGATAATACAAGACAACCTGGAGCTGGACGATCAGAAGGACTGGGCCTCCGAGTCTGGCAGCAGCAGTCACGAGGACAGTGCAGATGCCGAGCTCGAGCAGCAGACGACAGCAAGAGCGATGCGCGTTGTCTCGCGCCTGCACGACTTGAATCCACTGCGATTCTTCCAAAATGGCACGCGATATCAGAAGTTGTCCGACGATTCGCCCTTCAATCTACAGAACTACCGATGGCCGATGTCAGGCGATAGATGGTGCTGCACGGGCAGGTTTTCGATGACAAAGCTCGTCGGCCTCGTGGTCGGCGCATTAGTCTTTTTGGCGATGGTGGGAGGTGGAGGGTACCATCATGTGTCGAAGTCAAGGGGAAAGGCGCCGCCGGACGAGCCTCCCCCGTTCTTCTGGCAGAACTACTATCCGCTGCGAGGATACTACAATGGAGTGCGCACGTTGGTGAGTGCGGAACGCTGGAAGCCAGAGAATGGGTACAACCAGTCAATACCGCTCACCCAGCTTGATAATGGAGAGGAGTCAATTGTGAATAGTTTCACGGGTGGGCCTGCATTGCGGCCTGTGGCTTTTCAGCCATATCCAGACTATAATTCAGCAGAGTATCTGCAGAAGCATCAGCAGGTGCACACATGCTATCTGGATGCCGAGGAGAAAGTCCCAGCACCTGACGTATATGCATATCCCGGCTTGCCGCAGCACATGCCTGAAGCATTTTATGGATCGCATAAGATGCTCGGCATGGACGACGGAGTCTGCTTTGAGCGGTTCGGGAGGCTGGGACCATATGGATACGGCCACGAACAGGGTGGTCTTGGTAATGGACAGGTGTCTGAGAAAGCAGGAAGCGAGGAGGTATTGCGGAAGGTCGGTCAGATCAATTACACCAACGTAAATTGGGGTGATGCGCAGGAGCGGTGCTATGAGAAGAATAAGCTGCGATTCGAAAGTGTGACGGGCAGCCAAAAAGAGCCGGTGAAGCGCCACGCTTACGTATTGCGCGCGTGGACTGGTTACGAATGGAGCGATCAACAGATTTTGACCACGCGTGCGATGGTCAATGAGCTGGCATTGAAATCAGGTGGCGAGTATGATGTGCATATTCTGTTGCACGTGAAAGACAACAGCGTGCCCATCTGGGCAGATGAGAATGTCTACCGCCAGACAATTCAAGACAACATCCCACGGGAGTTCTGGAACCTGACGACACTGTGGTCAGAGCAGTTGATGATGATGTACTATCCAGATCCGTTCCCAGATAACTTTGCCAACATGGCTGGATCGAATCTACACGGTGTCTACCGCACGGCGCACTTTGCCCTCCAATGGTTCAGTCAGCAGCGTCCAGAGTACGACTTCTTTTGGAACTGGGAAATGGATTTAAGATACAGTGGCCACTACTACGAATTCAACACTGCGCTCGGCGACTGGGCGAAGCAGCAACCACGAAAGGGCTTATGGGAGCGCAACCGCCGCTTCTACTTCCCAAAGTACCACGGCGACTGGGACAACTTCACCAAGTTCGTCGAGCAAGAGACGATGGAGCGGGACATCGCAAACAACGACGTCGAGCGCAGCGGCCCAGTACCCGTATGGGGACACGTTCAAAACTTCCCGCACACAGGCATGCTGCCACCACCCAACGACACCATCCCTCCCACCACTTACGAAGAAGACAACTACCAGTGGGGCGTGGGTGAAGAGGCCGACCTCATCACCTTCAACCCGATCTTCGACCCCAGCCTCACAAATTGGGTGTTCAGCTGGGACATGTCCGGCTACAACCGCTCTCTCCCCATTCCTCCACGCCGTGCAGCCATCATTACGGTCGCCCGACTCTCGAAAAAGCTCCTGGACATCATGCACGAAGAAACGTGGCACATGCGACACACCGGCTTCCCGGAAATGTGGCCCCCAACCGCCTGCTTCCACCACGGGCTTAAGGCTGTCTACGCACCTCAGCCCGTGTACTTCGACCGGGACTGGGATTTGCAATATATGAACGGCGTGTTCAACTACCCTGGCGAAATCTGGGAGAGTCCGTTCGGATGGGGCGAGCATAACCTTCTAGGTTCCTCATTCTACTACAACTCGGGCTTCTCAGGAGCATTATGGAGACGGTGGCTGGGCATGTGGGAGAATGGAGAAGGTGGGAGGAAGCATGAGGAGGAAGGGACAGGCAGGATGTGTATCAGAGGGACCCTACATCATCCGGTGAAGCATGAGGCGGGGCCGGTGGATTAGGTGTTTGCTGGTCTAGGAATGCCGCCTCTGTTGGTGCCGCATGGGTGGGCTTGGGACATGCCTGAATATGTGCCTGGCTGAGTGGAAGGGGGTATTTTAGATGTGGTGATGCGTGACTAACTAGATCATGGTTCTGAGGCGTTCGAGCGTTGGTTTTCTTCTGGTACATACCCGACATTTGTGGATGAGAAAGCATTTCGGGCATACGCTGTAGATGAAAGGCAACGAATGGGCTTCTGCGATGTAGATCATGGAAGCATAAGGCCCTGGTAAACATGCATGGGACATCGGGTGTAATTGAAAGCATTTTGTGCTGCAGGTCGACTTGACCGGTACTTACGCCAGTGAGGTGCTGCGTTCCTGCAGGGTTTACAGAAACTGCTTCGCCTCTATACCGTCACCCAACGGCAAGTATCGAAGGTTCCCCGGCCAAACTCAAGCATCTATATCCACCGTAGAGGTTCTTTAGTCAGCGTCAACCAACAGCGGACGCTCAACCACGCCATTGATTGATGTTGTCAACTCACTCAGTCAGCCATGTCCCTCGATCCATGAGTCGTCAGCATCATTCTACCCAAGACGATGTGACCCTACGTTGGCGGTCATCGGATGGCGTTCAGTCTTAGCAACAAGCATCGCATTTGTTTTCTGACCTACTTGTGACTTGTTGATATCGCGCGCATGGTGTTCTGGAGCCTGCTCAATGTCGCATGCTTTGAGGCACTTGGTCAAGCTGTTTGCTCCAAGCATGCGGTGGAGGAATTGGTGCCACTGACCACAGCATATGCCACGAATCCAAAGCCTGAATACGGGTCCTACGTGGCTCTGATAGGGTTTATTTCATGGAGACTACGGATCTCACCCAGCTTCGTTGCACAGCGTACCCCGGCGTGTATCACAGAAGGATACTCCACAATGTGTTTCGATACGTATGAGGAATATCTTTGTGAGATATGCTTCGAGGACAGCAGAATCCACAAGAGGGCACCTCCCGAGCCATATTGTGAGCCTATCCTCGCGGAACAAGATTGTTTACCCTGCGATAAGGAGGTCGCCCTGTCAAAGGAGGAGAAGCGGCCACCCAATCCCGCACACTGCCACCGTAAGCGCAAGACGAACCTCATAACGCGTCCTCACAAGTACTGCTACAAACACCGGAAGCTCTACGATGATCCCTGGGAAGCCATCCCGTCTCTACATACCAAGATACTTTACTTCTGGATGACCAACTACAACAGTGACAAAGGAGAGAATCACAACCTGGCCAACGAACTCCATGACATGCTGCGAAACGGCGCTCAACCCAACTTTATCGGCTCACCTCCTTCCAAAGCCCCGCCACGATATGTGATCAACAAGAAACTGGTCAACGACATTGCGCAGGAGCTTTATGATCGCATTCATTTGCCCGCCCTCTACCCTCCAGAAGAATTGGATCGGGACCCATACAGGTTTGACAAGCACTACCAGTTCTGGATGGCATACCACGACTTGTTGGCCAACTACAGGGGCTACTTCAACAAGGCGCTGGCCGTGCAAGCTGCCGGCTTCGGCGAATCTGGCAAGAAGTCCTCTAACCGCAAATATTCAACGTCAACCATCAACCAGGAGAACCCAGATCGTGGTCACAGTCGCGAGAAGCTGAGAGGTGCAGCAACGAGCAGGTCAAACCCCGAGAACCCACTCGTCCTGATGCCAAAACCGTTATACAGTCCGGGCGACAACAAAGGGGTCTTGACGTCTGACAATGTCACGATGTTTCTGGAGGCAGATATCGCTCGATCTTTGACTCCCAGACCGCCGCAGCCAAACACGGCGCAAGCTCCGAGACCCCAAGCATCGGTTGCGAGCCTCAGGAGTGTTGATGCTGAAGATCGTCGCCGTCGTGAGGAGCAGTCACAGCGGAGCATCTCGAGCATCGCACAGCGACTGTCGGGAATACTTAAAGTGGACGACCAACGCAAGGAGACTAAGCGGCCCGAAAGTTCCAGGTCCAGTAAGAAGGATGGTAAGAGGCCGGCTCGAGAGAGTGGTGGACCATCAAGGAGAGGTGGAGGAGCAGGTCGTGCATGACCGCTCCGACCGCTATCTGGCAATAGAACTTGCTGCCATAAGAGCACTTGGGCCACAGAGCACAATCAAGTGAGTCATGGATTATTAAAGGGCTTTGACGGCAACAATTAAGTTGCTAGGGCCGTACCCATCGTGCATTGGGTTGGGAGGTCTCATTCGAGGCGGCATAGGGGCTGCACGCCCTCATCACACTCATATTGCGACATCGGCAAATGATCGGAGAGCTCATAGACCCTACCGACGACGGCGTTGGCAGCAGAGCGATATGCAGTCTTTGATACGGCTTTTGCAGTCATTGAGATCATGGAAGTTTTTTTTTGACATGTACAAAGCCTATTGTAATTATCGACACTAAGAATGATAACTCTTCGAAGATGCAGATTAATGCGCCTGCGTCTATACCGACTGCTGTACAGTCCCAATGGGGTATCCTAGAAAACATGAGCATAACAATCGCAAGATTATCCAATGAGCCCATCCCACAGCAAATAACGCTAGAACGTCTCTGTGCTTCAACGCTCCAACAACATGACCAGAATACATCTTCGTGATCCTGTCGCTTTTAGTCATCAAGGTCTCCTCACATAAAAGTGCACCTCTCCCCCTTGCCCCATGTCATCATACTCCTACTATCCATCATGCTCTGGCCCCCATCAAGAGTGTCGTCGCCTCCCGGATAGCCACCCGGCATGTACATCTGCTGCTCCTTCTTTCGACCCTTGAAGAAGCCGAGCTTCCTCGCCTTCGTTGTCGACGCAAACGCACTCTTGCTCGCCACACTACTCTTCCTCGAGTGCGGTCTTCTGGAAGCAGACGCCGCCGGCAATGACGCTACGGAGGGTGCTGGCGGATGCCATCCCGTCACGGGATGCGCGACAGACCCCGTGGTCGTAGGCGGCAGGCGGTAAGGAACGTGGTCTGGGGCCTGGGCTGATGGGAATAAAGAGGAGGATCCTGAGGCTGCGGCGTTGGCGGCGGCAGCGTTACGAAACGCCTGCATGTGTGGTGGTAAGTGGCGAGAGTTTCTTGCTGCGGCGGATGGTGAGCGGGAATCCATGCTGGGGCTTATGGAGTAGTACGACGAGGCAGCGCTCGGGGCGCGTTCGGGTGTTGGCCCGAGACCGGACGGATTGAAGCCGGCCGTCGAGTATCTATGGTACGAGTTTGATGACAATAGCGTCTGGCCGAATGCTGTAGGCGTATGACTGCGTTCTGATACAGGCGATATGACGTCCCATGTGCCCTCTTCCGGGAACGAGTTGCCGGTACCTGGACTCACCGGGCTGAATGGCCTTCCGTTGACGAGAGTGCCATTGCGTGAAGGAACCACGGGGCTGAGAGCTCTTCGTTCGCTGGTGATGCTTGGAGCTGCACCGTTGATCGACGCAGCGTTGCTGTATGCACGTGCTAGGCCACGAGGCATTGACCCAGTGGGACTCACGGCACCCTCACGGATGGAATCGAGCGTGCTTGAGCCAATCTCCCGACCAGGCTGAACAGGGCTCGTCATTCCGGTACGGATAGCATCCTGCCGCTGTTGCAGCAGTGTGGCTTGCGCAGTTCTGTACGCTTGGTCGGCATTAAACGATTCGGCCGTAGCTGCTGGCGCGGTCAAAGAACCTGACAATCCTGGAATCGATGATGCTGCGCCGACATCACTTGCGCTGCTCGCTGTCGCTGATTCTTCATTGACGCTCGTCTGTATCGATGGCTTCAGTGGAGGCTGCGATTGGGTGTCCAGCCCTGCCATCGCCCTGAATCGACTGGGCAATGGCGCATTTGGCTCTTCCGTATATTCCGGCAGAGGCAAGAAGTTGCCATTTGAATCAACGCTGACACGCTCTTGCGTGCGCTCCTCCAGCATCTGAAATCGGAAGCGCTGAGCGTTAGATGCCGCACGCTGCAGACTTGCTTGGGACCTTGGTGCGCCTGGCTGAAATGGCTCTTCCAGCACTTCACTCGTCTCGTTCGTTTCCACGAGATCAGGAAGTGACCTGGTTGCCTCTGACTGCAGTGATTCAAAGCTGAGAATACTCCGCCGACCGGGCTGATGACCACTGAATGCTGGGCTGGCAGCGCGCAGCGATCGGTCACGATTGTACGTCGTTGCTGCTCTACCTAATGATGTAGGCCGATGGCTCAATCCTACTCCTTTATTTTGATTCACAGTTCGTCTTCTGACCAAGGCGACCTGTTCCGCAACGTTGGCTTCCTCTTCTTCGAGCATCTGCGGTGGACTCTTACCCAGCGTTAGGCTGAATGTCTGGCCAGGCTGTCCAGCGAATTGCGGGTCGAAGTCGAACATGATGATACGTCCGCCCTCGATGTCATCAACATACTCTTCGGATATGCCTTGGTCAACGACACCTCCGGGACTCGTCACTATCAGGCGTCCTCGGACATTCTGCTGGTGATGCATTGGAGGCGATACAGAGGCTGAGCTATGCACCCATCGTGCTTCACTGAATGGACATCCATAACCTTCGTCCAGCTCGTGATCTATCGAATGCGCTTCTATAGTATTTTCATCGTCTTCGCGGGTATGCGGCACAATGTATAGTCGCACTGTTCTGTCATTCACGATCATCGCCACTGTGTCGCCGTGCTCGTCAATCGCCGGGCAGCTGTGAATGGCTGCGCCCAACCCACCGCAAGTTGAGAGCGGAGGCGAGATCACTACTGGGAAGTCGACATTGCCATATTCGAGGTTCGCAATATTTAAGATGCCGAAAGTGTCTGCCAAGCCGTTCCACGCAAACAACCTGTCATTGCAAGGCTGCCTCATATTGCGCATGAATGTTGCATGACTACTATTGCGAATGTTCTCTGGGTGCAGCAGTTCAGTGCACCATGCCTCCTTGAGCTCTTCGTGAGTGGGAATGCCATTTGGCGCTGCTGGAAACACAGGCACCGACACGACGACCGTGCTACTGACGTTGATCCGAGTAGTTGTGCCAAGCAATGTTGACCCATCTTCTGAGAAAGCCAGCCGGTCCATGCGCTGACTCCGTATGGCTCTACGATCTGTAGGTAGTGCACTTGGATCCAAGCTGAAGATCTCAACCCCACCTTCGTATGCTGCTGCCAGCAGTCCGCCTGAAGGCGCGAGTGCTATGCAGTTTGATGGGAAATCCAATTTGATCGTTTTGGTTCGTCGCAACCGGTGGTGTCCGAGGTCGTAGACGTTGATTGTGTGCTCATCTGCCAGTATCGCCATCACATCGCCATCATCGACCACTTCGACAGCCAAAGGCCGCCGCTTCAGGGCGTAGTCTTGGCTGATACCCACAGGCAATGCAGCAGTCTGGAGCACATATAGACGTGCACTGTTATACGCCGCTATGCGCCTGCCACTAGGAGAAATGCTAAAACCGAATGCCTCACCGCCTGGGAAGCCTGCCGATGCAGTGGCCACTTCTGACACAAGCTTTATGATATGTATTCGTGGTCGATTGGGCTCATCGTCCTGCAAGGACTGCCAGCTGTACCGCACACGATCCTTGTTCCACGGAATGTGAGTAGTATGAGAAATTGATAGCCGAGAGCTACTTCTCGATGATGGAGTCTGCTTCATTGTTGACCCGGCACGTGTGTGCCCGTTGCTTTGTGGTGTCCCATTCGCAGAAGGCGTATGTTCACTCATCTGTGGCGTTGATGGGTCGTACGAATTTGAGTGTGACGGCCTCCTGTTTGCGTCGTGCGGCATTGGAGTAGCAAGATCGCGAGCCTCATTCTCCTCCTCCTCGTCAAAGTCATCGTCGTCGTCGTCGTTGTCGTCGTCGTCCTCGTCCTCATGGTAGAACGTAGCGCCTGAGGCTGCAAAGCCGTCCCGATTCCGTTGGAAGCTGTCCTGTGTGTTTCTCCAGCCTCTCCGCGAAGACCTGTTGCTAATGCCAACATCCAAGTACTGTCTTGGCGCTGAAGAGTCAGGCAATGCCAGCTCGCTCCGGATTGGTGAGACTTCTGGTGGAGAGACAGACGAGCTATTCGGCCCTTCTGTCGCATTGACTGTAGACGAATGCCGCTGGTCCATCCTGATGACTGGCGGATTGTATATCGCTGTTTCACGCTTCACTTGTCGCACTGGCGACGTTTCGTGTTGTAGATCACACTGACTCTCTGCTCCCTCGGAAGCCTGTTGCCCGATGATCTCGCGAAATCCTAACACATCGCGCTCCTCGTCCTCATCGATATCGCTGACATCGTCGTGCGGCGCAAATTCCGGATCGTCGATCAACCTCTCAATGTCTTCGCTCTTCCTCATGACTGCCTCCTGGTCCACACTCTCCATCTCCTCCCTCTGCCGCTGTCTTGCCTCTGTCTCTTCTGGCCTCTCGGGACTCACACTGCGCTCCTCCGGAAATGGCCAATTCGGCCGCTCGTGCAAGCCCGTCCCGTCCATCTCGTTGACAGTGCCATTGCTCAGTCGTCTGGAGTCATGGTCCATGCGCTCTCTTGTGCTATTCCATCTCTCAATCATACCGCTATGGCTCCTCTTACGTAGCGCTGAGCTCCCGCTGGAGAAAGTGGAGACGGGCATGGTATCCTGGTAAGAAAGTCGCGAGCACCCGCCCAGCTTCAACGGGAGATCTTCGTCCTGACTCGACGTGAACTTCACATCCACGCTGCCCTCCCTTCGCCGTAATGGCAGTCCTGCTCTTCGCCCATAAGCAGACGCGCGTGAGCAATGCAGGCCTTGTACAACTTCCACTGCAGATCTCACGTCGGGTCACAGCCAATGAATCCTTCCACGAAAAGTCCTGAAGCACCGCGGCTTGAGGCGCATCCGCCCTCAGCTGAGTCAAACGCACGCCTAAGGAGCTTGGTCGAGGCGCATTGTCGTGTTTGCTGCCCATCGACCTTGCGCGGAACTCGTAACCGAACAGTATATCGACAGAATTGCAAGAATCGATAAGACCCACTGAGACATTTGACATCGTTCCCAGAGCCCTGGGCTGCGCGTTCAACCGTTCGCTCGGCATCACCCTACTCCTCGCTTGCGCGCGTCTAGACGCCGAATGGATGGTACGGGTACGCGCTAATACTAGCTCGCAGAAATGGTGGATGCGCCATGCGATGCATCTTACGAAGTGCAGTTGTCTGGGCTTCTGTGGGTATACAGATATCCTGATGACATTTTATGGAAAGTAGATGGTACGCCATCGCATAGGCTCGCCTTGCCTTTGTAGACCTCCACAGTCAATCAGGATCTTGATTCAAGTCTAAAGACAAATGGAGAGTTATTGAACCCTGTATTGACATGGACATAAACATTTGCCGGCCGCAGCCTGAGAACATGCTATACATCAGATTTGAAGCACCGCATTTGCGGTATCCTCGAGTGACTGAGTCATCAATGGTCACTTGCAATGTCGAACACGTTGACAGCTCAAGCCCCGATCTTCTGTCCGCACTGTCACCTTGCCGCATTCCACGTGCTACACGTCTCACTTGTTCCTTGTGAACACCGAGGTCAGGAGTCCGAGCGAACTATGGGCCAGATCGGCCATATCGTATCCTCACTTCGACATCCTTGCCCGTAGGGACCATGATCTCAGTGGTCCTCGTCCATTTCCTGGACGCTTCCGCAGAGTCAGAATCCTTACTGGACTTCGCTCCATCACTGTCGCCAGCTTCGCTCTCTGCATCAGTCGGACTGGCAGACGCGCGAGACAAACGTGAATGCGTCTCTGATGCACTGTCCGATGGACTCAGGCTCGATGCGTCGTCGATCTCCCTGCCGAGGTCATTGACTTTTGGCGGGCTTTTTGCACGGCTCTGTACGGAGCTGTTGGATGCTTTGGGACCGCGCTTGGTGGTTGTGGTCTTTGTGGAGGAAGACATCGTGTTCGTTCGTCCGCGAGATTGAAGGTTGGGTATTGGTGAAATGCGAGATTTGTCTTGGTATGCTTGTTCTGCTATGTTGCAAATGAGAGTAACCCAAAAACAATGAGACGTGAGTTCGCACGCCTGTCATTTATACTCGTGCCGTGCACCGCGAGCCAGTGATTGCCACTCTGCAGCTGAAAGCTCGTGATAGGTCGGTATGTCGTGCCTTGCAGCTACATCGTCATGCAAACTTGCGGTCGCGCAAATCGCGGCTGTCCTGGCGGAGATTGATGATTTGTCTCCCATTGACGGGTGCTGATGCGGCTTTGGAGTCTTCTGTCGTCAGAACGATACAGCTCGACGTGGGATGGAATTGCAGCTTCTGCCTCCAGGGCCCTTGACGTCGCCTATACTGGCGTGCCACGTCTACTGCCCAAACACTCAGATCTTCCCTTCATCTTTTCGTGAATCGGTGATAGCCGCACTCATCGCATTTGTCCACATGCTCCGCGGCCGCCTGCCACTGATGAAAGTCATCGGTGTGTAGCACTGCACCCTGGAAGCCAAGGCCACTGCGCCTACAGACAAATGGCTGCAACAGATCTATCGTCATACACAAGCGCTTCAGATCTTCTGCTGTCAAAGTCGTGCCTCTCCTCTGCGCCTCAATCTCCCGTAGCAATGACCTCAAACCCTGCTCCGCCCGCTCTATAGCGACGTCGAACTTGTATCCGGGTGGGACGTTCTCTGCTTTATCTGGATCTGCATGCGCGGCTCTGAATTTGCACGAGATAGCTGGTCCAGCCTCGGTGACGGCGATCTTGACATGAACGGCAAAGACATGACTCAAGCAGCTGACGCTGCGAATTCTACCAGCATTGGTGTCTCCCATTGCGTTCGTCCAGTGCTCGAAGATAACAAATGGCGTCCACGTCTTTGGATAGTCGTTATGCTTCCAGCCACGGAAGTCGAGTAGAAATTTGTTCTGGCCATAGAAGACGTCCAGAGCCTCTTCACGCATACGGCGGCAGACTTTTGAAATATTTGGCTGGTTCGCTGACTTTTCGATACCAGAACGAGCTGTACGCATAGAGCTGAGGCGATTCTTGACTGAATCACTAGCGACTGGCGCTCCTGGCGAAGGGTGAGATTGGGCAACATCTATCCTAGCGACAAGGGAGTATGAGCGGACCGGTATGCACAATCGCACAAATCGCTTACCAGGCAATCTTAGGCCAATAGATATATATCATGTCTCTTATCTCTTGAGGCAGATCAAAGAAGTGGGTGGACGATGTTGTGCTTGCTGCGTTAGTCGTGACAATATTTGTCGAAGCAGTCGCGTCCGAGGTAATATTGCTCGTTTCTGCTACAGCTGGACCTGCCATGGTACGGGATTCTAAGGTGAAGAACTCGAAGAAAAGGTGAGACGAGATGATAGTCAATAATATTGATGGTGGTTGAGTAGAGCTTCGTCGGAATGCATCTGGGCGTGCCTGAAAGCATGACTCTCGAGCTCGGAGAAATTTCGACTCCACTTTTCCACAGTGCACTTTGGCCGTTTTCCTCCTTCCTGCCACCACGACAACAGCACACAATTGTGACCGTCGCATTGACTAATGGCAGCCCAGAAAGCGTCTTAACGAGCTGAGCCGCCTTGCCTGTGGAATGAGGCTACTCTGAGGGACTTTCGGACTGATGCTGCCCCGTCCAGATCAAAGCTTCAGGTACATGAGCTTTCCATGCCTCAAGGCCAGCAAAGGAGGGTTCTACCGTTGCGAGCTTCTACCAAGATCAAATGGCTTGCTCCTGCTAGATCTCGATTGTAGAGAATGGCCAGGGCTGATCTTTTTGCCGGTCGGTTCGATACCACAGACCCGGATTTGCGAGTTTCCAACGTGGCGACAGTACCAATGGGTGGGCTGGACATACCAGGACAGCTGCTCGAGAACGCCATTCTGGTCAAATCTGTCGACTTGATCCGTCATGCTAACATTATTGCTTGCACCGGCAGATTGACTTGTGTTTAAACTTTGATACTCGCGCAGATGTGATGGCGGGGCTACATGACGTGCTCGCAGCTACCAGAGCTACCCAGCACCCTTGTTGCCGACATGCGCAACTACGACGAACAGAAATGCAGTATTCGAGCAGATCGGATCGACGGTCCCTGCTGTACCGAGTCGCCTAGGATGGAATGCTCGTTGGGACATGGGAAACTCATAAAGATCCTCCTTAGCTGACCCATGCATGCACATGGGCAGGTCGAGTTGTGGTATGATTATTTCCTTGGTCCTACTCCTTCAGCCCTCATAGTATCTGCTTGCGTCGTCTTCCTTGTTGCTTTGTGGATATCGTTGATATCTACAGCTTTCAAGCCAGTTGCGGCAGAAGAGGATCAGATGCCATCTTTACTCTCATCCTCACCGTTTCTGTCAGTCAAGCCGGATCAGGAGTGTGGACGATCAGGGCAACAGACGATGACATCCACAAGGAGCTTTGCCAGTCTCAACGGCCTCGTCCAGGGTGCAACGAACGGCACAAACGGCCATGTCAATGGCTACACGAACGGCACCCGTACGCCTAGCTCTTTCGCGGGACTGAATGGCACAACCGACGGCCACACGAACGGCCACACAAACGGCTATACGAATGGTGCCAGCGCCCCTCAAAATGACGAGTTCCTCAAGCTGTCTAGCCCACAACAAGATGTACTCCTCCTCCACGGGCCCCGCCAGAAGTATACTCTCGAGCGAGCAGCAGATATTCCGGAGCTCCGCGGCGACAGCGAGATCCTTGTTCAGGTCTTGGCGATCGGCTTGAACCCAGTGGACTGGAAAGGCGCAGACTACGACTTCGGTCAGCCGAGCTATCCGTGGGTCAATGGTCGCGACTTCGCTGGCATCGTGGTCAAGGCACCGAGAAAGAGCAGCAATGGACGGATACAGCAGGGCGATGTGGTCTTTGGGCCTTCGACCGATTACAGAGATGTGAGGAAAGCGGCATATCAGGAGTACGTGGTCTCGACTGATTACAACGTTGCTCGCATCCCTCAGAACGTTAGCGTCAAAGAGGGTGCTGCGACAGGCGTTGCGTTCGTTGCGGCAGCCGTTGCACTGGGTGTCAGCTTGGGTGTCGACTTCTCTGTTGTCAGAGATGCGCCGGGTCCAGACTTTCTGCGTCTGGTTCGCGGTCTTGGTTCAAGGGATGTGCCCGAGGATATTCGTGATGAGCTGTTTGGCAAGATCGACTTTGGCGAACGACCCCAGCCTGGAGAGTGGATTGCTATCTGGGGCGCCAGCACGAACAGTGGACAGATTGCTCTGCAACTCGCTAAGCTTGCAGGCCTGCGGGTAGCTGCGATTGCGGACCTGGCCAAGGGCGGCGCACGCCTGTCTGAGCTCGGTGTAGACTTCATGGTGGACAAGCACGAGCCCAAGCGCGCCATCGAGATTCTCAAGGCGGTCACTGGCGGCAAGCTGCGCTTCGGTTTTGATGCCATCGGCAAAGAATCAGCAGAGCATCTCCAACAGGCACTACAGCAGAATCGCCCTGGCCTGAAGTCTCACCTTCTAGGCTTGACGGGTCTGCCAAAGCAAGCGGCGCCTGGAGTTGTGCATCACCAGGTCCCGATCAAGATCTTCCATGAAAGTCGCGATTTTGGCGAGTCCCTGAGTCAATGGCTTGAGGAACTGCTCATTACCAAGGCGCTCAAGCTTCCAGAAGTCGAGATCGCGGAAGGCGGACTGGCAGGCATCAATGATGCCCTTGACCGCCTGCGCTCTGGCACTTTGAGCGGCAAGCGCATCGTTGTACCAGTCGGCAAAGAGAGCACTAGTCCCAGCACGCCCCAGACGCCTGCGAACGGCTTCCCCGATGGCACGCTCCATTCTGGCGATGACCTGTCATACCACGACCAAATCAATTCGGACCCGAATCGCATCAAGTTCGCATACTGGGTGCCGAACGTGTCAGGTGGGCTGGTCATTTCCAAGATCCCGCAGCGCACGACTTGGGATCTGCCCGCAAACCTGCGGTATGCCAAGACTGCTGAGAGGGTCGGCTTTGAGTACGCATTGAGCCAGATTCGGTTCATGGCAGGCTACGGTGCCGAGAACCAACATGAGCCGGTCTCATTCTCGCAGGCTCTACTGGCAGGCACGGAAAGGTTAAAGTTGATTGCTGCACTGCTTCCAGGTCCCTGGAATCCGGCAGTGGCCGCGAAGATGATTGCCTCAATTGATCACTACTGCAATGGCCGTATCGCAGTCAATGTGGTGTCTGGATGGTTCAAGGCTGAGGTATGACAACTAGTAGTATGGGCAATGTGAATTCGCGTACTGACGTCCGACACAGTTCACAAGCATAGGCCAATGGTGGCTCGACCACGCCGAACGCTACCGCCGCTCACGCGAATTCATCGAATGCTTGAAGGGCATCTGGACACAAGACAAGTTCACATTCCGGGGCGACTTCTACCAATTCCACGACTACCCCTTGAAGCCCAAGCCGCTCTCCCTCCCTGGTCGGCCATATCCCGAGATCTTCCAAGGCGGCAATTCAGACGACGCAAAAGACAACGCGGCTCACGTCTCAGACTTCTACTTCATGAATGGCAACACGCTCGAAGGCTTCCTAAGCCAGATCAGCGACGTGAAAGAGCGAGCGAAGAAGCAAGGCCGCGAAGGCCAAGTTCGCTTCGCGCTCAACGGCTTCGTCATCTGCCGCGACACCGAAGCAGAAGCGCTCTCGGTCCTCCAAGAAATTCAAGGCAAGGCCGACCCCGAAGCTGTTGAGGGGTTCCGTCAACAAGTCCAGAATGCTGGTTCCTCTACGTCGAACAAGTCGGGCATGTGGGCCAATTCGAAGTTCGAGGATCTGGTGCAGTATAACGATGGGTTCAAGACGAAATTGATTGGCACCAAGGAGCAGATTGCGGAGAGGATCCTGCTGTTGAAGAGTCTTGGGGTGGACATTATGTTGACGGCTTTCTTGCATTATGAGGAGGAAATTGAGCAGTTTGGACGGGAGGTGATTCCGCTGGTGAGAGAGTTGGAGAAGCAGGGGCGTGGGCGAGACCAGGAATTCGAGATCGAGAGGACAGGATACGTCTACAGGAAGAAGTAGGCGATCGATAAGCTGGAATTGGGATCGGGCGAGTCTATGTGCTTGAGTCTTGATGACTGTGATATTTACTCAAAAGTGTATATACCTGCCCATGATAATAAGCCAGGCAATAATGGGTTTGCATTGCACCATAGGTAGACCTACTCCGACGCCTTCCCTTCGCAGCACCGCTTGCTCCATGCGCGAAATCGCGGCATGGGCGCCGATCAAGTTCATCGGCGCTCGCACATTGCATCTACCGACGCCCACGATATCAGCCTCGCGAGAGTCGCAGTCGTCGGACAATTGAGCATCAATAAGGTCTAATTTAGGAAGCTCTGGATGCAGGGGTGCCGAAAGGTGCGAGGCCGCCCAATCATCGCGTGCCATCTGCAGCTTACACCTGGGGTTCAACCAGCTTTGTTACGTCCCGTGCACGTTTGAAGTCCGAAGTCAATACATGTGTGCGAAACGGTGCTGTGAGGTCAGCCCCAGCCGTTATGTGAAGTTCGTAAGTGTTAAGTGCTAAGTTCTTTCATCTTCTCTTTTGCCTCCAGCTGTTCAGAGGAACTGATAATCACCTTCCCACCATTGGCGAACGCATACATTCCTGGTTGACCGGGATATAGCTCATAGAAGGGAGCACCAATGTCCGAATCGCGCGCTCGTTCGCGGTCTCTGCTCTCAGACGACCTCAAGGCCTCGCTGAAGCCAGCGCCAGTGCCCAAGATGGCTGCTAACATAAATACCACGTACGTGCTACCCAATTGGTGCTACTATCTTCCCTCACAGCTGACGATCTTCATAGTGACCCCAAGACGCCGCTCAAGAAGCCCGTCCACCCGGCCGCCGTCCACTTCCCCATCGCCTTCCTAGGTCTCGCAGTCGGCCTGGACGTCCTGCACGCCCTTTCCGGCAACCTCCCGGCCTCGATCTCCAACTCCCTCCCCATCGCCAACGACATGACCCGCGCCTCGTACTTCCTGCTCTGCCTCGGTCTCATCACTTCCATCCCGGCCGTCACCACGGGCGTTGGTGAGGCAAAGAAGGCGATCGATAAGCAGGGCTTGTATGAGCAGGACGGCAAGACTATCAAGCAGAAGTTTAAGGGCGTTATTGCCCACGCGGTTGCCAACGATATTGTGATTGCGGTCATGACATATATCTGGTACTGCCGGAGGTCTTTAGCGAGAGATACGATTGCTGGCAAGATTGGTGTGACGGGCTTGGCTACGCCGGAGGCTGCGTATTCGCCTCAGACTTGGATGGTCGTTGTTGAGGCGCTTATGGGTGCGCTGCAGCTGTTTGCCGCGAACATTGGTGGCAGCTTGACGTACAACTACGGTTTCGGCATGGCTATTGGAGCTGGGGGCAAGAAGGCGCAGTAGGACTGTGTCGATGAGACCTGCAGCTGTAGCAGCGACGAGCCGGGTCACTCGCCCGATATGGATCGCACATAGCAGTGGGTGTGCGATTACATGCGCGCTGGCTACTGGATTGAAAATGGCTCATGGGTTGAGTAACCGCGACTCAGAACTTCCTTGTTCTCAACGGGCAGGGGTGTCTCCCTAGGGAATAAGCTGAGGGGAATTGCTATAATGGAGCAGAGAACAGTCTTGCTGCTGAGCATGTTTGCAGTCTTCATAAGGCGGGAGACATAGGCCTCCATAAGTGTCATAGCAACATGTCAAATCACACGCGCGGCTATAGCGCGTAGGCCTCAACCTGATGCGATAGTTAATGCTGGCCGGGCTAAGCACGTCATACGATAGCTCCACCCTAGCTTGACACCTCTTCGAACAAGTCTTACACTTAAATATGAAACATTTCACATCAGTTGCCTGAGCTGATGGCTGCAAACAACAGGTCTCGCATTCATGAGAACGGCGTCAAGCCGAAGAAGCGACTTATCCTGAATGCCTTTGTAGAATGCTGTAATGCCAAGTCACTTACAACCATTCATCTCGTGAAGCACGCTGATCGATCTCAGGCTCCGGGCATCAGAGTCCAGGGCTTTGGCGGCACCCAGACGACCGATCGTCTCAGTTCAACAAGTAAGCGACCAATGTCTAAAGCTCTTCGGCGCAACATCGTCTAATGCTTTCTCCCACCCGTCCAGCATCAAGCACTGGACAGATCTCGCCCAGCTATTGGAGAAGGGCAAGTTCCATGGCATGTTCATAGCAGATGTGCTCGGCGGCTATGATGTCTATGGCGGACCAAGAAATCTGACGCCAGCGATCAAATCTGGAGCGCAATGGCCTGTCAACGAGCCCCTGTCTATGGTGCCAGCGATGGCTGCCGTGACTGAATCCCTTGGTTTCGGCGTAACAATCACGACGAGCTACGAGCAGCCATACCACCTTGCTCGACGCCTGAGCACTGTGGACCACCTGACTGGAGGTCGGTATGTCGGCAGAGGCACGCATGGACTTGCACCCGCTGATCAGATCAGGTCGGGTCGGCTGGAACGTCGTTACAGGGTATCTAGACTCAGCCGCCCGCAACCTCACAAACGGCCAATCCCAAGCTGAGCACGACGAGCGCTACGCCATCTGCGAGGAATACATGGATGTCGTTTACAAACTTTGGAACAGCTCTTGGAGGTCGGACGCTGTGCAGCTAGACCGCAAGACCGGCATTTACACCAACCCAGCCCTCGTCCGCGAGATCAATCATGAAGGGAAATACTTCCAGCTACCCGGCCCTCACTTCTGCCAACCTTCACCCCAACGAACCCCAGTAATCATGCAAGCAGGCACGAGTCGAGCAGGCAAAGCTTTTGCCTCGAAGCATGCAGAAGGCATCTTTGTCTCGAGCCACAGTCCCGCTGCCATCGCGAACAGTGTAGCAGACATCCGTCAACGAGCCGCCGAAATGGGCAGAGATCCTTCCTCCATCAAAGTCCTCGCCAAATTTTGCCCAATCCTTGGTCGCACCAAAGAAGAAGCGCAGGCGAAGTATGACGATTACATCCAGTATGGCGACTACGATGGCGCTCTTGCCCTTTTCGGCGGCTGGACGGGCGTGGATATGGCACCTTATGGTGATGATGAGGAGTTGAGGTACGTGGAGTCTAACGCGATCAAGTCTTATATCGAGAACTTGATGAAGCATGCGCCAAACGTCAACGGCGGCAAGTGGACGAAGAGGACGTTGGCGGAGAATATTATGGTTGGTGGGCTGGGTGCGACTTGTGTGGGCACAGCGGAGGATGTGGCGGATGAGATGGAGAGGTGGATGAAGGAGGGAGATGTTGATGGGTTCAATATTGTGAGTTTGGCATTTTGCGTCTCGCGGGACTCGTGCTGATGTTATGTTTGCGCTAGGCCTACGCCCTGATGCCCCAGACGTTCGAGGATGTGATCGAGCTGCTGGTGCCGGAGCTGCAGAGACGAGGTAACTTCTGGGAGGACTACCACGTACCTGGTGGGACGTATCGCGAGAATTTGTATGAGGCAAAGGGACAATGTGCACCGTTGGCGAGCCATCCGGCTGGGAAGCTGATTTGGAGAGCGCCGGCAGACAAGGGCCAAAGCGATGGTGTCAACGGCCACGCCAATGGCTCTGTCAACGGATATCAGAACGATGAGCCGGAGACCCAGTATGTTATCGATCCGCAGAGTATGCAGCTAAATTAAAGCTATTCATGCATTTCCCACTGTTTTTTTCGAAAGCCACTCCACGGTACAGCCTTGCCGCTGGCATATCCCGGGCCTTACGGTTCATCATGCTGTCTGCTTTACCCGCCGCTCTTTCATGCTCTGGTCAAGCATATGACCTCCTGCCGAGTGTTTCGAACTTGCTGGATGCTGACCACCATATCGCTTGGGAAGTTTCAATGCTCGCGCGCTCCAAAAAACCATTTGTGGGGCTCGCTGGAGGTGCTAAGTTGGGCCACTCGCTGGAGTTCGAGCGTCCCTCCTTGCTGATTGTTCTCGACTGTGGTGCGTCGCTATTGTTTCTTTCCGTCTTTTGGCTTATTGATCTGCTCTGATCGGTACAGTCGCCGGGTGGTAATTCCTGTGGCATCTGCTTAGCTCCTGCCGTGTTCGGCGTTTTGCACCTGCCAATCTGATTGTCGATGGTGCGGTGCCCCTATTGATCTATGCCCAGTCTCGAATTCACTACCAGTAGGTGATATTGCGTCCTTTTGACATCCCTTCCTCACTCTCGGTGGTTCCTGTTGTTACATGCTCTCCTTCTGCTTCTCCCAGTATAACACGGCCACAATGGCTCTCCTCAAGCACCTCCCAGTCTTGCCCTTCGGGCCACTCATCAAAGGCGCACACAATCCGACTCAGCTTGTCAAAAGAGTCATCGCATATTCCGGAAAGCCAAAAGCCCGCTGGTCGAGAAGCCGCGTGTCGAGTCTTCGGCATTGAGATCAAGAGAGGAGGCACACTCTGGCGCCGGGACTTCTTGGTCAGCCAACTTCCACTCCCTTTAGCGAGGATTATATGGAGTATATCATCAAGCTCCTCGATGAGATCTTCTTCGGCGGGAATGTTGCGAAGCATTGCAGCTTCAAGTGGGACAGCGAGTGCAGGAAGAAGCACGGCGCCTTCGGGTATGTGCACAAGCAGGATCAGCGCCCGGGACGTTGGATCACTGCACTTGCGACAGTCGAAAGCTATTCGCCGGCAGAATACGGCAGGCCGTTGTTGGAATCCGTCATCGGTACCTTGCTGCACGAGCTTTGCCATGTCTACGTCTTCATATTCAGCTGCGGGTGCAAGCTGTGCTCGCCCCTTGAACTGACCGGCCATGCGGGGCATGGAAGGCTGTGGCAGCATCTGGCGTTTGCCATTGAGCGAATTGCGTGGAGGGTCCTTGGGCTCCGAAGCTACCTACTGCTGGACCGCACCGTTGCCGCACAATGAGAGTATGTCGAATCTGGGCTAATGCCAAGCGAGGAGGATTTTGAAAGGATGTGGGGAGGAGATGATCCGATGACGATCGATTGCCACATGGAACGCATTTGCAAGGTTTCAGGTATACCATATCAGCGAGTGGAAGAATGAGAAGAGGGCGCACCTGTGAGGAGATACGAGTGATCTCTTCAAAGTCCACAACCACAACACACCACTACAACCTCGACGAAGAACCCAAAGCCTCCTCCCTCGAAATCACCGCCAACCGTCTTGGACCCTCCTTTCTAAAATCAACAAGAACACACTGATCCCTCGGCCCACCACGTCCAGTCTTCAAAGCCTCAAGCTCCGGACCAGGCCGATGAAGCCCCAACACCGTCCGACCATCCTCACGACGCTTGCCATCCCTTGGCGGCTGCACAGAAGGCGAAATACACATCTCGGTCCAAGGAGGCTGACCAGACTTCACGAACTCCAACAGTCGCCGCCGACGAGCTTCGAGCTCTTCACGAAGAAGAGGGTCACGCGAGATGGAGCCGTAGGATGTTGGAGATGGAAGATTGTCGAAGTGCTGCGCGACTTGATGAAGGAGGAAGAATTGCGGAGGGAAAAGGATAATGCGGCCTTCTTGTGCTAGGCGGAGCCAGACAGAGGCTGGCAGGAAGCGAGCGTTGGTGTGTTCGAGGCCGCCATCTGTGGTTGGGACTGGGATTTGGACTTCGGCTTCGCTGTCGTCTTGCGCAGCTTCTGACAGAGGCGTTGAGCTGAGAGTCGGCAGGAAGTAGAGGTACATCTGAGTGGTGAAGCGTTTCGGCACGTTCGTAGGCGTAACCCATCGAGTGAAAGGCGTCAATCCATCGACATCTGCCCTTCCGCCTTTTTGCGCAAGCCATTTAGTGAATGGCACCTTGTTGCCATGGACAAGTCGGCGACCTTCTTCTCGTTCAGCCTCTGGGACTTCAATGAGCCTTCCAAAGCCATTGTTCCGTGCCAGCAAAATGCCAGACTCCTCGAAGGTTTCTCGAATAGCAGCAAGCCGATATATCTCACTATCCTCATGCCGCTCAGCAGTCTCTGGCTGCGGCGGGTTGCCATCGTGAAATGTCGACACATTGCCACCTGGAAATACGTGCGCCGAAGCAAATGAAGACGATTGCTTGACCCTTTGAAGCAACAGAACTTGGTTATTCGGTGAGATCAGCAGGACGCTCGAGCTTGGCCGTGGGACCATAGGCGCCTTCTTTTCTTTTTGCTTTGCGGGAGCCATTGGTGTGAAGCCGTTTGACTCTGTCTGGCCTCGCAGTGCTTCTTGCAGTATCTTGTCGTCCTGATTTTGCTGGTCTCGGTAGATGGCTGACGTTGCAAAGGCCCTTAAGGCTGCTGGGAGGCTGAGTAAACCTAGCAATGCATTTACTCCTTTCGACGGCGGCGGCTGGACGACGCTGGCTCCAACTGTCCTGAAAAACATGGATGCAAGATAGCCTTTCAGCAATGATTGTGGCATTCGGTTGTAGGTCTGGTAGTCGCGCCTTGCAGCGGGGCTGCCAACTCCGATGCCGAGGTGAACTTAGGAAAGTGCAAGCCACCACGTGATGACGAGCATTAAAACATCTATGTACAAGCAGTAGATGTGCTTCAAGACAAGCTTGACCTTGGCAACGACTCAAGTCCTCACACTGGCAGCTTGTTCGATCGCCGAAGGCAATGTCCAGATTCATCTGCGAGTGGCGGCTTTGCTGACACGTGAATCTCCCCGGCCTTCTCCCACACGCAGCTGCTCTGTTGTGGGATGCACTTCATATATTATTACACTATGCCACAAAGCGGTCTCTGTGCGTCTACCCGCAACCATTGCCCGTGTCCATTTCAGTCCCTTCCGCAACGCCAACGCTAATCCGACATTTGCACGATCAAAGACAGATATTAGAAACACATGACTTCGTAAAACCTCGCTCCAACGAGCGACATCCCTCTCCCTACCAGCGTCATTATACCTGACTCCAGTCTCTCAGACACGATCAAGCACAGATCCCGAGTCTGGCGTGGTGCCGTAGTGCATCTCAGCGCTCTGACCTTCTAACGCCGCGTTGGCACCAAGAGAATTGCGTGTGATGGAATCTGCAGCCCTATGGTGGCCGACCACGAAGCTGGAAGGGCGAGGTTCGTTGTTGTGGCCTTGTCCCAGAAGATCGCCGGAACTGTCAAACCCATCGAAGAGATCGTGACCTGTCCTATCCTGTGAAGGTGTACGTCTTGAGCTGCGGCGAGGTACCGAAGGGCCATTTAATTGACGTGCAGCAGCTGAATTGCTTCCGCTCGAGACGTTCCGTGAACCGGATGCGGAACGATTGTGGCTCCACTGCAGGCCGTCAACGTCGCGTAGCCAGTTCTGACCTGTCGGGCGGTTACCGCTGTCAATGTCGTCTAGCTGTGCGCTGCGTCTCGAATTATAGCGGGAGGGCATCAGATTGATATCGCCGAGACCTTCCACGGGTCCGAGGGAAGGTGCCGTGGTGTGACGGGGCCGATCGATTGAGCTGGCGTCATCACGGGAGACTGTAATGTCAGGACCGTCCCAGTCGCTTTGTGTAGCAGCGGAGACGCTAGTGTCTTGGCTAGGCCGGATAGCGTTGGCTCCAGCATTTCGACCGCTATCATGTCTCCTCGGCCCTCTTCCAAGCCCAAAATCAAAGTCTTGGGCGCCAGAGAGGCGGCCTGCCTGTGCGTGTGCAGTAGCATCCATAGGTGTTACAGCTCTCTCCGCGCCTGGAGTTGCTGGGAACTCATCTTGCTGCGTGCTGGGGGAATCGCGATAGGGCTCCTCGTTCATGGAGGGACTGGTCTGCATCTCCACGTCCTCTGCCGACTCTGGCTCCATCATATCCTTAGGCATCCGAGACGAGCGCACAACCTCAAAGCCTTTGCTTGGCTCTTTCTGTTTGCCCTTGAACCCTGCCGCCAATCGCTGGAGCCAGCTTTGTGCGCTGGCTGCCGGCCCTTCCGGATCTGCTGGTCCGGTCTTGAGCTTCCGTGTTGGTTGCCCAGATAATGCTGGACCACGCGGCTGCTCGCCGCGATAGTATAAATCGACTTCTCGAGTTGTGTAGTCAGGGCGGGTGACATTGTCGTTGGAGTCCGAGCGGTCGCGGAAATATGCTGGAGCAGGAGAGTCACGACCCGGGTACATGCCACCGTCGCTTGTCTGTCGGGCATGTGGCTTGCGGTCTTCTTCGAGTCCATCTTGGTATAAGTAGTCCGAAGTGACAGTACTCTGTCTTGTCTTGGTTCCGGGAGTGAGAAGATCGTTGGTAGCGCGCCGTTGTCTCGGAGGCCTATAGAACGTGTCGGCAGCATCAGCCTTGCCCGCAAGGACAGGCTTGTTCCCATTTGCTGCTGAAGCGTAGTCCATGTCTCCACTCGGCGAGCTGGAATAGTCGCCACCACTAGAGAAATTCTCAAAGCCACTCATGCGGTTTATGCTGGGAGCAGTGGCCCGATTGAGAAGCTGCTGACTGCTAGCAGACATGCTCCTCGAGCGCGCGTAGTTGCTCCTCGCATCGTGGTCCTGCAGAATGGCCGCATTGCTTGTCATGCTGCCTCTGTCGCCAGTGTTCGGCCGGTCCGGTCGCTTGCGTAGCATCCGCCAAGTCAAAATGCTACCCCGAACAGCTCCAGTTTGTGGGTCCGCACCAACACCAAGTGCGCGAGCAATAACCTCAATGATGGTCTGCAATGCATTCAAGAAGAAGCCGAACACCAGGACCAGTGCGTGTATGATCAGGATGGCATATCCAATCCATCCCTTGACCGAGTCGTTTACCCCCAGTGTCTCAACGAAAGCAATAGAGAGCAGGACCGTAATCAAGCGGGCGATGGAGAACGCGGTGTGGTACGCGTTCATGCTAGTCTGGTTTTGAAATGGTCGAAAGCCATTGAGCGTCAGAATGAGGATGACCTCGCAGATAGCCAGCACGATGACCTGCGCGATTCCGCTTGGTTGTATGGCGCCAAAGGCAACGCCTCGCATGAACGTAATGAAAACAGGTACAAGCGCGAACGGAGCGGCGCTATCGCTGTACGTGTTGTATAGTGGTCCGTATAGGAGTACCGTCGGCATGTCGTCGAACAATATTGTTCGAGGCTTGGTAGTGAAGATGACGCGCAGGATCCAGATGCCGCCTAGTAGGACAAGTACAAACAAGACGACAGCGCAAGCAACGACGCTGGCTGGCGAGTCTGGTGATATGACCAACTGGAACAAGCTCAACGACACGATCGGCAGGATGAAGTAGTTGAACAGCAGGCGGATCATGTTGCCGACCGTGAATGGCAGATTCTTGGACCGCAAATCTTCCTCAGTCGTGTCCGTCACAGTGCGGTAGATCCAGCGTCCAAGAAAACCGAGCTGGCAAAGAATCACCACAATGCCAGCAATCACGAGCAGCCAGACTGCCATGCATGCCCATACATCCGTAATAGAGCTCATGCCCACCAATTGACTCATCGCGGTCATTCCGTATGTGCCATTATACTTGTAGATACCGTCCACCAAGCTCTGCGTGCCATTACCATGACTGACGAAGCTGTTGTTGAATTCCAAGATCGACCAGGCAGTCTGGCTGACCGCTGGCTGGTAGAAGCCAGGATACTGTAGTGACAGCGCGCCGGAAAGAGTGGCGAATTGGATATATTGCAGACAATCTCCGAAGCCTGGAGTGACCAGACGTAGCAAATCTGGATCTCGGCCATAGTTGCTGGTGAAGCGGAAGATGTCAGTGCTGCCCCACGGCGAGAAGATGCCTGCTAACAGCACTTTAACAGCTTCCAATATCAACACGGCCGCCGGTAGATATGTGATCAGGTTGACTATGCCATCTCCCAGGTACGGCGTGATACTGGAGCTGATGCAGGCGATGTCCGTTGCACCGCTGTCGCCCGACAGTATCCGAAACGTCCCAATCAAGGACGTGAACGAGTACGGACTCTCGAACTCGTGTTGTATGGTGAACGCTGGCAGATCATACGGATCGCTCGCATTTGCGTAGAAGGACGGACCCAGCGGACAAGTGCCATTCACCAATGTCTCACAGAACTCTGACCCTGGCGCATCCCATGCATCATATGTCGCCACCTTGAAGAGTGACAAGAGCGTGGTGTATTTGTCCGCAGTCCCTACATCCGCAATCTTTCCAAACGTCTCATTGACATCCGTCCACTGCGGACTGTCCGGCGACGGATATGTCCCTGCGAACTGCTGCCCCGACACATTCCCATATATCGTGACATTGAGAGGGTAATTGGCGTCGGCGCTGCGATTGAACTTGGCGTCAAAGAATAAGGGAGTGAATTGCAGCTGGAGCGGATCCGACTTTGTAATCGAGTCTGGGAGGCAATTTTGAAAATTGATAAAGGCGGCTCGAATCGCGGTTGGCAGCGTCAGGAGGAGCGCCTGCCAGGCGCGGCGGCGTATTGCGTTCATCGGATAGGTGCCATGAGAAAGCGCTATTGAAACATCTGTTGGAGATTATCTGTCAGCCGCAAGACCTGTGTAACTCCGTTGAGGCCGGACAGAAGCCTGGAGAGGTCGCGCTCGTGTTCGACTTTCTTTGAGCCCCTACTGACCATTACAAGGAAGCTTACGCCAAGCCGTAATCGTACAATCGTCCAGAGGTCGCACCAAGAATTATCCAGTTGAATGAAGCAGAGAAGAATTGGACAGAGACGACACAATATGTGGAGTCTCGCGTAATGGCAAGAAAGTTATGCGAAGGTTAGAACGGTAAAGGGTGTTGAATTGGGGAGCTTTGCGTGGCTCTGCAGCCAGCACACGGGTGCAACGGGACTGGTCGAGTTTCGTTTCGTCCCAAAAACTCCACGCTACGCTAGCATCCCTCCATTCGGGTTGGAAAACTGGACCCTGCAATGCTTGCCCGCGGCCACGATGACGATGACAAGTTGGGACGGGGAACCTTAAGATGTCCGGTATTGTCGTTCATCAACATATGCAACATCTGAATACAGTTCGCTGTCGAACGACTCCTGCATGTAAGCAAACCGAGGCGAAAGTGAAAGTCCATACAAGCTGCCCCTCTTCGCCCACAGCCCTACCAATACAAGCGTCTCGTATAGCTAAATTTGCCAGAAGCAATATCCAAACGCAACCAATGCAGCAATCAGCATCAACATCCGCCTTGGCTTTTCAACCTACCCTGCTGACGAAGGTCCCCCATGCTTTTCATTATCCTTGGTAACTTCAAACCTACTCGTGGCTGTGCAATTCGGCAAGCCGGGGAAGTACATGCATGCAAGGAAGAAGTAGCCTGCCGATTCGGATAAGCAGGTTCGACGCGGGTTCACTGACTATTATTGAGCTTCAATGTCTTCGCTGTATGAAGCACTGACGGTAAGTCCGTTGTCATCAGTTGTTATCAATTTCAGCGCTCGACACACGTCAACTCAGGCCGTACAAAAGATCACTTGTTTGTGCGCTCAATCGTGATGGCGAAGAATGGTTCCGTGCGACGGCATCTGTTACACGCTTCGGACAGGGAGGAAATGCGCATCTGAAAAGCTTCATGTTTAGTAGCATGTCCATGTAAGACGCCATATTCAGAACCCGTCGAACATCCGACTGAATCACATGCAGAGGCTGAGCACCAAGACTTCCATCATTTCGATCGCTGGCTGTGCGAGCCCCTGTGGGTTTGACTGAGGAAAGCCAGCTCCAAGCAAGCCTCAACACTTCACCGTTTCCACCAAACTGCCACCACATGCACAATCATTGAATTGCGATCGTGGCCCGGGTCCATGTCATGCAGGGTGTTCGAAAATGTGATGCTTGGACGTCTGCTGCGATAGTGATGCCCGACGAACGGGACCAGCCAGGCAGCATTCACTTCGCGCGTCACGTGCCTGTACAAGCATGGCACCCCTGACTCACGCGTCGCTCCTGACAACCAGCACCTCCGGTCGCCGTACTAGCGCCCTTTGCAAGCATAAAACTGTCAAGATTCTCCTTGACAAACCCTCTTCCTTTCTTCTTCATACTTACCTTGTTGGGAAGCGGGTGCTCATGAATACCTTGCTTCTGTCTTGACCATCTGCATTGCACAGCGCGGTATGGGAAAGGCACGAGTCTCCTTCGGGGGCCTCGCCGGCGCAATTTTTGATGGTCTTCCCTCGCAAGAGGTTTCTTTCATCAGTCGCGCGAGCATCTGCTCGGCGTTGGAGAAGGATATCGCTGACTTTTCAGACTCTCACTGAACATGTAATATCTTTCTACCCCTTCCAATTATCGCTACAGGCTTACGTCGACCGGTAAACGTGTGCCATATGTTTAGGCGATGGGACTGCGATGCCGTCGTCCTCCGTGAACAGCTGGAGTCTGCCAATCTACGCCGACAAGTGACAGCGCACCGCCCAGCCCAGTCACCGGCAATCCCGCGATGTCACCACTTTTACTGGCATCACGAATTGCATTCCGTCAGTCACCGCCCACTACTGCTGCCATCACAAGCAAAGGATCCATTAACTTTGATGCCGTCATCAGCGGCGCGGCTTACACAGCTCAAGCTGCTTGCCCTCCCACACGGTGCCGCAGCTCCCGTGTCTGCAGGTCAACATGACTACAAGGGCGTCATGCTGCCAATGATGGATGACTGCAATAGGATATATAGCTGCCGCCAAGCTCATGCCCAGCCTTGATATCTGCAAGGCACAGCTCTAATCAGAATGGGTCTCTTCAGCAAGTTCAAGAAGGCGCATGAAGCCTCAGACAGTTCCAACACGCCTACGTCCACGACTGAAGGACAGCTGACCATCCCTGAGCAAGGCGGTACCGTGCAAGCTGCTTCCGCTTCGCCCATCGACGATGTAGCGCCCGTTGACGCAGCTGAACCCACCAAACGACGAGCAAGCTGGTTCAGAAGAAGAGGTTCGGCTGGTGAATACAAGGCGAAGGAGAAGAAGCAGTCCATTTCTGATTCTGGACCCTACATATTCGCCTTCAATCCGAACAGTGGGAAGGAAGAGCTCATGAAGAACCCGCATTGGCCGAACGAGGATAGTTGGAAACGGGAACAGACGAGCGGTTGGGCGATGGGGAGTATGTATGGGAGTGAGACGAAGACCATGGGATGATGATGAATTTAGGGATCTGTGGAAATTGGCGTTGGGCTGGCAAGGAAGAGGGTGGCATATGATACCACCACAGAACCAGCTGAAAGTTGGGATTGGTTCAGAATCAGCATGACGAGATCACGATAACATGAGAGATGGACTGTACATTATTTTGGACTATCCGCAATTGGCAGGAATGCACCTACCTACCATCGCGCTTCCATTGCTAGAAGTAAGAAAAGTCCACAACCCCCAAGCAGCTGACAAAACACGCTCCTCCAAGATGGAAGGCAGCAACGACAGGGCGCGGACTAATCTCACCTTTCCTTTGGCCTCAAAGGCGAAAGGACGCGGATCGGAAAAGTCAGAGAGGCACAAAGAGAGAGAGGCACAAAGAGAGAGAGGCACAAAGAGAGAGAGGCACAAAGAGAGAGAGGCACAAAGAGAGAGAGGCACAAAGAGAGAGAGGCACAAAGAGAGAGAGGCACAAAGAGAGAGAGGCACAAATAGAGCGTCTTATTAGTGTCCAGGATTCCAATATCAACCAATCATCATGATAAACTGACATGACAAAGAACCCAAAGCCGGTCACATCCTAGAGCTGGATCCAGCACCCAAGATTGGCCCCACCCATGGGATAGACCTGCAAATGGAGTCTCGAGGTGATTGAAAGCCGCTCGTCCGACAGTATCAATAAGGCTGTCAAGGATGACGGACAATTGATTTCATTGATGAATGAGGCGGTCGACGCTTGAGTCGGTCGGCAGGCGGTGGATCAGTTGATACATTGATGAATAGTCGATGGCTGGAGGAATGATCACTCGTTGATGGCAAGTTGACGGCTTGCCAGCGGAGTGGCTGCTTGGCGGTGGGATCAAAGTAGGCCGCTCAGGCTTGCATAAATGTATGTTCTGCACCGCCAAAGGCAATTGAGATTCACTTTCATTCCAAGAATTCGTGTCAGAGTACTGTTATGGATATCATACCACACTTCTTCTTCGGCCTTTACGTCGCTTACTCATGTAGAGCAGCACATCATCCTCAACCACCTCCGCCTCCAGAGCTCTCTACACAAGCCTCCCTCTGCCCCTCCCAACAACAGGCCCACCCATCTCACTCATCCCACCGGCACTCGTCGTCCTGCTCATCGGCTCACCGCCAGCGGGCAATCTCCCCTGCAACGCCGCCGCCAAACTCCCTGCACCGCCCGCCACAGGAGGAGCCGGCGCACCACCCGTTCCAGCCCCGAAATTCGAAAACATCTGCTTCGCCTTCTGCGCCTCATACACCGCGGGCTGCGCGAAACCGGTATACGAAGGCCTATCAACACCTTTGCCTATACTCGCAGCTCCGACTTCGAGCGGCGGAAGTCGATATGGTTGCGTCACGTTTGAGATACCCAGCGCCTGGTCGAGCAGCTGTTTGCGCATTTTCGCGCCTCCTGATGCTGCCGCCGCGATGTCGCTGGCGTACTCGTCTTCGTCGTCGCTGTTGCATCGAGGCCACATCATCTCGAAGTCATTCTGGGCGTCCAGTTGGCTGACCGATGGTGGAGCAGGCGCGCCGAGTTTTTCTGCTCGCGTGACGGCATGGAACGTTGGCACGACTGGAGCGAAGGGGTTGTCGCGTGGTGGAGCCGGAGCGCCTGATGCTGTGGCTGTTGCGACGTTTGCGAGTTCTGACAGTGCCTGTAATGGATTTGCTCGTGCGCCTCCCCGGGTGAGTACTTGGTGTGAAGCGGAGCGCTCCATCTCTGGTGCCGCTGGCGGAGGCGTGGTTTCTGTCGTTGGATGCGCGCCCTCTTCGCCATCTGCACCTGCATCCGGGAGAACCTCACCGTCGACCGATGAAACGCCTGTGCCGTTCGCAGTGCCATTTTGTTCTTGCGGCTGCTGTACTTGTGGAGTGTGGAAATGCCGGTACGTTGCTTGCTGTGCTGTCGCGGTGGCCATTTGCAACTCCTTGTCTGTGAAGATGCGCTCCAGACTGTACGCCGGCGCTTCGAATTGTGCGTATGCGCTCTTCTCTCTTGCATCTTTGAACGGACTCCTTCCACCGCCTAAGGCGTCTGGTGGTGGTGGAAGCCTGAATGCCGGTGCTGGACTCTCATTGCCCTCTTCCTCCAGTGCCGCCGCCTTCCTCTTTCGCTTGCCGTTCTCGCCCTCGGCACCAGGACTGGTCGCGCGATGTCGCATATGCCTCGTCTTCCTGCCTTGTGGGCCAGTCGGCGATCCCGGGTTGTTGATGCTATACTGGTTTGGGTTGAGAAGCAGAGCATTGCTGTCGGCGATGTCCAACTGCTCCTTGTCGCGCAATAGGTGTTGTCGTTTCTTGGTGAGGGTCGTGATGAGCCGCTGGCGGATCGTCTCCGACAGCGCCTTGTGCTCCTCGTCGGCTTGGAACAACTTCTGTTGAGTGACCCGCTCGAGATCGCGAACCGAGGCATGGTAGTGGTCCTGTGAAGTCAGACTATCAGTATCACGTAATCCACATATGAGCACCGACCAACTCACATGCAACGCCGTCAACTCCGTGTCTCTCTGCTCCAAGGCTTCGTTGACTTCTTCCACAAAATCTGCGTATCTCTTCCCGGCCATCGCCAAGAAGTCTCTCTGCGCCGCCTCGTCGCCGCCAATGCCCTGCTGTCCCATCGTGCTCTCCACGAGTCGTTGAAGCTCTTCACCACTGTCTTCCAGCGGCCCATTTTCATACGGGTCCGCCCTCAGGATTAGTGTCATGTCGACTTGGACCGCCTGTAACTGTGCGCGATAGTGTTGGTGCTGATTCGAATTGAACGAATCAATCATTGACTGAAGCCGTTCCATTATGCGATTCCGTCGTACATCGCGCTTGGTCGGTGGGTGCGGAGCGTGGGCCTCTGGTGATGGCGAGCCGACGAACGGCGAGTGTTGTTGTTGTTGACGAGCCATCGCCATGATGGTAGTTGGCGGTACTCGAGCCGCACGGGAGTGGTATGCAAGGGATGTATAGAGGGTGAGTTCGAGGTGTTGTCGCCAGAAGACGAGCTGGAAGTTGAAGCTAATTGTTTCGCGCGCTCGTCGAATGAGGTCTGATTGAAGTGCAATTGACAATCAACGATAGGACATTAATTGCAAAACCTGTCAACACGCCATTAATTCTTTCGTTCCGCGCACTGCTCGAACGCTGCAATTGAATAGTCAAGGTGAGCCGAATGTGCTGCTGTAGCATGGAAGAGAGTCTTCTGACCACCAACGCGCACTGACGGCCATTCACTTCCAGCCGCCGAGCGTGCCGTCATTGGCTTGATTCGTCCTAGCTTGTAGGACCCTGAAGACTCGTGCCTGGCGCACATGCAATTAATATGAAGTTGGCAGTCGCGATATACATGAGAATCAACATGTTACGGCTCAATCGCATTCAAACGTTCTCGACTGATGAGCTTCAAAGATCCTGTTGACTGTGTTCTCGCTCGATTCGTGACCAATTGGTATCCAATCGATGCTCGGTCTCTTTTCTCGGGAAAGACGACTCAGGTACATTAGATATGTACTTGAAAGAACGAACAATTGCTACACGCGTAAATTGTAGGGCTGGATTGCTGACTTTCGGCTCGGCGATGATGAATTTAATACATTGTTAAGACTCTTCTAACATGCTTCCAGATGGCTCTCGAGCTCGATTTGCGATGCTTTGGAGGCATCTAACATTACCCAAACACTAACCCTAAGCGCTTGACTTGCAGGGGCTACTGCTCTGCCACCATTAGAGGGACAGTTCTTGGATAGCATTACGACATTGCTGATACACTATATCAGTGTATTGTCATCACATAACACCGTATCCACTAAACTCCATCGCTCAACTCCGTACAGGTCAACGCAAAATGCCCGTGCAACACAAATCTGTCGATCTCACGCTTACGCTCACATCATGCCCAAACAACATGAATGACCGGCGTACTATACTTCTCGGTGACCTCACCATCCACAATTCCCAAATCTACCTTCGTGTACGTCAAATAAATCTCGTTCGAGCTTCCAAACTCCTTGCTCATTCCTGGATGCGCCTGCTGACTGTACGCTCCCAGTGTGGCCGTGCCGGACTCACCCATGTAGAACGTCGTAGGCTCCGTCCATGGGCCTTCTGGTGCAGGCGCAGTCGACATTTGGAAGACGGCATTGTCGCCAATGTAAGGCGCACCGATCCACACGTAGGAGTCGAAGTACGAGCTCCAGTAAAAGGTGCCCTGACCGCCTGTTCCGGCGTTGGAGATCGTCGCACTGCTGTCGTCAATGGAAGGCGCGGTGACAGACCAGGCGCCGTCGGTGTAGTAGCTGTAGGCGCTTTTGTCTTCGATAGAGGAGGTTGGAACTTTGGCAAGGGAGACGCCTAAAGTGCCGCTCAAGGTGCCGTAGAGGTATGCTGTATCGTTGCTGACGATGAAACCGTAATTTCCATAAAGGACGCTCCCAGCTGGCCAGAAGTCGTCATCGAGAAGTTCAGCAGCCGGCAGATCATTCTCGCCAAGGTCATCAGTATAGTCCGCCCGGTAAAGACTGCCAGATGGGTTCTCGTTGAGCTGAACAAAGTCGTCCGTGATGTGAGAATTTGGGATCCAGGTGTAGAGAGCCATACTGCCGTTCACGCCAGTCTCGACCGGCATCGGACGGGTGTCAGGCCAAATTGCATATCGGGTGCCATCGCCGCACGAACCAGCCAGGCTCGATTCTGATCCGCACATGCTTGATGGGACCTTAAAGTACGATTGTGACAGGTTGGTCGTCCCAAACATGTCGAGAATGCTATCAGTGATCGCGGGCGTTCCGTCATCGTCGAAGTCGCTCCATGACGCTGTACTACTGAGGAAGGCGTCGGAGCTCTGGCTGTCGCGGCAGGTCCAAAGTAGCCTCCCTTGCACATTGGTCGAGAGGCATGAGTCTCGATTCCAGATCGATGAAATTGCGGTCCCGAGGACTGTCGGTGTACCAGACACCGTTGGTGTGACTGCGCGGCGGACTGGAGCTGGAGCTGCTATTGCTGGTGCTGAAAGAAGGAACAGCGATAGAAAGTCCATTATATTGTGTATTCCAAGATGAAAGAGTGAGTGTGCCCGTACAGAAAAGAGTGACTGGACTGGGTGTAACGAGAGTATCTCAATTCGTGTCTGTCATAATATCATGGTCATGGGAAGGGAACTGTGTCGCGCACGCTGGCATAAGAGGGGCCCACGCAACTGGAATGCTGCGAGGGCTGGAAAGGCACTCATATGAAAATTGAAGGGAGGCGACCCTTATCATCGCCTTGCCTACCTCGCGGCCCGATCTCTGCGGCGATGCGATGGTGCGCCCGGAGCGCATGTCTGCAGGAGAAAGCGTCGTTTCGTATAGGCGCCCCGTTGTGTTGTGGAGGTCACGGAGCTAGGAGACGCGTAGAAGTGAAGTTCGCAGAGACCATCTGAAACACGTCGCGCGGATTTGCCTCGGCTTTTGCGACCACCCTCCTTCTTTCTCGCATCACATTAGGACATTCCTTACTCGCGGAGCTCTTGCCGAAACGTGCGGATGCAGGTCCAGAAGCGTCGAGCGCTTCAAACAGTACCTTATGTGAGGTTCACTCCTCGTCGAGCACATTCATGGCCGAAAATCCATCTTCCTAGAACGAGCCATTGCCCAGAGCATCGCCTTCAGTCGTGGCAGGAGGCGATTGGAGACGTGCATAAATGCTTGAAGGTACATATCTATGGTATCTAAAACTTGCCGGCTCCACCAGGACGCCCACCGATGCAAGTCTGTGTAGGGTCTAAAGGACACTAGCAGCGCCGCTTCAGCAACTCGACGCCCACCGATCCGTGATCATGCGGGCGCCACCTTCATTTCAGGATCGACACGTCGGACATGCTTTCGCAGCCCTAGGCCCAATTACTCCCTTCTGTGTAGTATTACAACTCGATATATGGACCATGAAAAGCGCTCGCTCAAGCCCTCTGCCGTGTCTTCATATGCTCCTCGAACACCTCTGTGAAGGCCAGCTCTGTCAGTAAATGCAACAGACAAATGACGGCAGTATTGTCACTTACTTGGGCTTCCTCTCTCACTCAACCTGAGCGCACTCTGCATCAACCAATGCGGCCATCCTCTCATGCCAGCCAAGAATGTCATGCTCTCGGGCAGGATAATCTGACCTCCTCTGCAGCTCAAGATCTGCTTGACAACCGCATCAGAAACGACCTCTGGTCTTAGGACTGCCATCTTTGCAGCCTGAAGCTCATTCTTGTACGGCGCGATAATGCCAGTGTCCGCGAATGTCGGGTGTACGATCGTGAACTTAATCGCTGGAGCCTTGTGGACAACGCGGACTTCTTGCATCATAGTCTCTTGCAATGAGACGAGCGCGTTCTTCGTGGAGGCGTAAGGAGCCATAGCTGGCGGAGACACGAACGAGGACATCGATGCGGTGGTCACGACGTGGCCTTTGTTCGCTGCGATCATGTCTGGAAGGAATGCTTGCAGCATGTAGTAGTGGCTGATGAGGTTGACATCGTAGATTTTCCGGAGAGTCTCAGGCGTGACCGAGAGCAGGCCCATGTCCTTAGCTGCGATACCGGCATTGTTGACCAGAATGGATACGGTGCCGTGAGCTTGCTTGACGTGCCCGGCGAGCTCCTTGATGGCGTCGTGATCCGTGACATCGAGCTTGTAGTAGGTGATCTTCGCATCTTGCTGCATGTCCTTCGGCAGGCTGTCGACGATGTCCAGAGCAACAACATTGATGCCCCTGGAGGCCAAGTCTTTGCAAATCAGACGACCAAAACCACCGGCGGCTCCGGAAACGACTGCGACTTCCTTGGGCCAGTAGTACCGGCTCTTCTCCGAGCGGATGCGGAAGTTGTTGTAGGCCCATACGTCCATGGCGCTGTTGACCAGACTTGCGCCACCCAGTATCGTCAACCATTTCAGGGCTGTGATTGCCTTGACGATTGTCTCAGCAGAGACGTGCTGGCGAAGCAGCGCAAGCACAGGCTCCTTGACATTGTCGGGAGCAACTGTGAGCAGCAACCATAGCGGCGCTGTGAGGAAGGGGTTCAGAATCGTCTTTCCAAGGATGCCCATTGTGGCTATTGTCCAGTTGTGCTTTCCAGAAAATTTATATGATCGCGATGTGTGTGGAAGTGACTTTTGATAACAGCTGAGGTCGATCTCTGTTATATTTACCTACTGCCTAGCAAAGCATCTGCAAGGCGGCACGTCCTCGTGGTTCGGAGTACCAAAGTCCAGGGGCCGAGGCATTTCTAGCGCCGACACCGCGGCTGACCAGGAGGGGAAAGAGCAACGCTGGTTCATCTTGAATCATTGATCACCATTCTTGGGCTCCGTACGATTACGAACCTGGCTGTTCGTCGCATCGTTTGCAAGCCGGCAGTCTGCGAAATGTTGGAGCACTCGGCTGTAGTGTAGTGGGGAGAGGGTTACAGATGGGCGGGGCTGACAGGGGCAGGGTAGGCCTGGCCGTCACACAGGGCGAGACTGGCACTGCCATTAGCGTCGCATATGAAGCAGCCAATGGCGCATTTTCCCAGAAAGTACGCCATTGTACCTAGGTAGTCAAAGCCAGCACTTTCTCTCTTGTATCAACGCTTTTCTATGTCTACTTGCAAAGCCACTTCGAGGCTGTTGTCAAGCACTCTCACGCCATTCCTGTATCCATGTCTTGATAGCACATGGTGTGCGCGAAGTCCCGCGCTCCAACATGTGAGGAGCATTAGCCGGCCTCGGAAGAGGCTGCATAGGCATAGCGTTACATACCAGAGCACGATAGCAGAGGCTGCTCGACCGGCGGTGGGCGTCAACAAGTACGATCACCTGGACCCGTCGCCACCCGACTACAGCTCCAATCCATTCACAGACTCTTGTGAACTGACCATCGCTGCTGGATCCGGTGGCCATGGATGCATATCCTTCCTCCGCGAGAAGTATATTGCGAATGGACCTCCGAACGGCGGAGACGGTGGCACTGGTGGCGGGATCTATATTCAGGCGATCAAGGGCGAAACAAGCTTGCACAAGCTGGCGAGGAGAGGTGTGGTGAAGGCGGGCAGAGGCAAGAATGGGCAAGGTAGCTTGCAGGGTGGCTCCAGAGGAGAGGACGTCCTGCTGATTGTGCCTGTTGGAACCGTGGTCAGAGAGATCTGGAGACACGATCCGATTGCCGAGGAGAATGCAGAAGGAAGGCGGAACAAGGGGTTCGGCAGAGACTTGGAGGACGATGTAGATGATGGTCGGCCAGATCAAAGCAGAAAGTGGAGGCGAGACAAGTGGCTGTTGTATCCTGGAGCTCTTCCGAAGAGTTTTACCAGCGCGGACTTTCCCGCGCTGCCACGGCCGCGCAGGAGCAATCTAGTCGCGACAGAACCGCCAGGACCTCTGCGACTCGATCTGGACAAACCTATGGACCACCCGATGTTACTGGTGGCAGGTGCAATGGGTGGGCTGGGTAATCCGCATTTTGTCACCAAATCTATCTACAAGCCAAAATATGCCACCAAGGGTGAAGAGGGCACTCGCATACACCTGCGACTGGAGCTCAAGCTGCTCGCAGATGTTGGTCTTGTGGGACTACCAAATGCTGGCAAAAGCACTCTGCTTAGATCCCTCACACGGAGTAGGACCAGGGTCGGCGATTGGGCCTTTACGACGCTGGCACCGAATGTTGGGACAGTCGTACTGGATGCTAACACTGGTCGCCCTTCACTCGACACGAAAGGCAGGCGGAAGGAGCCACGCACCAATTTCACCATCGCTGACATACCAGGTCTGATCGAGGATGCTCACCTCGATCGTGGTCTGGGTCTAGCCTTTCTGCGTCATGTGGAACGCGCAGGCGTCCTGGCATTTGTGCTTGATCTCAGCGCAGGAGATGGCGTTGCTGCACTGAAAGCGCTGTGGAAAGAAGTTGGCGAGTACGAGAAGCTGCGTGAGCAAGAGCTAAACGCCGAGACCGAGAGGACTAAGCCAGACGAGGACGGTATGGTCACGTTTGAGCCCTTCGCATCCTCTATCTCGCCAGGGTTTGACCCAGAGGAGTCTGAGTTGTCGCCCGGAGACCGAAGTTTCAACGTACTAGACCCGGTCGTGGGCCGCAAGCTCCCACCACTCAGTCTGCCACCCATCAGCAGTAAGCCTTGGCTTGTAGTGGCAACCAAAGCCGACAAGTCTGGTACGCAGGAGAACTTCATGGCTTTGCAGAAGTACATGCAAGCTGTTGAGCGTGGCGAGGAGGAGCATCCTAGTGGGAAGCAGAATGCTTGGAAAAAGAAGTTGCATACAGTGCCTGTGGCTGCCATCAACAGGGAAGGCGTGGGAAACATCCCGGAGATCATTTTGAGCTTGCTCGATGATTGAGATGATCGATGTAGTCGAGTGAGAGTACATCGTGATGAAAGCTGAGCGACCTGCCAGACACCTGCTACGGACACTGGACGCATATTGTGCTACCAATTCTGAGCACAGTTGAACGCTGCATAAGCACCCAACCTAGTATCCACTACATCATTCTTCACCGCTGTGCGTCCTTGCAATGCGTCGACTTCCACAGTGGTGGATTTGTGCAAAACATCGCATCGTACCAGGGTAGATTCATCAAAAGTCAGCCAAGAGCTTGCTATTGCTGCTCGTTTGGATCAAGAAGCTTGTCCGGATTTGGCATCCTTGGCCCCTCAGCTATACTGACCATGGCAACCTTCCAGTCTGCACGTATGGCCTCGAATGCAGTATCGCTGACGTCGCATACAGAGTACAATACCGCATCCGGCCAATCGCTGAAGATGTGGCGGATGTGAGCGTCGAGGTCAAGGACCTCGCGGACAATTGCCTTGTGGTATTCCAGCGGTATGCCTCAGAAAATTAATATTGACAAGGCACCGGGAGCCTCTCCTGACTCGGGCATGTCCTCATTCTTCAAAGGTGCTTTGTATGTGAAGGAGGACTTGTGCTGATTGCGTAGAGTCCGAAGAGCATGAGAGCGACTATGGTGCCTGCGGCGAGCACTCGATACACAAGGGGAGTGACACTTTGACAGGGAGTGCGCCAAGATGTCCCACAAGATGGACAAGTCCGCATGAAGCTGGTTGCTTGCAACAGGACTCTCGCGCAGTATGTGGAGTCTCGCGTGTAGATTGGCACAGTAAGGCTGTAGGATTGGAAGAGTGGGGCAAAGCTTACTTCGAATGTGTCTGCTTCCTGACCCCTGGGCATTTGCACAAGCGATGCAATATCTCCTCTGACATACGTGCTTCACTGTTCCTTTACATCAATATTGCCTTAGTACGGCAGATTCGGCTGCGGGTCTTCAACTGAAGTCCTGATCTGGATGTTGCTCGCTCAAGTGTGGACGCCTTGGAGCAGCGGTGCATCGATCAATGTCTTCCTCAAGGACTACAAGGGAAAGTTAACTGCCAAAAGTGGGCTTCGACATTCGAACCCGTGCAGGGTCCTGACCTCGTGGCAGATGGACCACACTAGCCAATTCATCTTCCTTCGTGAAAGCTATAATAGTCATCAATCGCCTCATTAATGCCCCAGAAACTCCATCTCACGATTCAGCTGACAGGTCAAGAGCACACGTGCTTTCTGATCATTGAGATGGATCAGTGTTTAGTTAGATCGAAAATTGTGCATCGACGCCATTTTCTGAGTCCCAGTGAGCACTCAGCATGCTGAATGAGGTGTTAGTCTTTCCCTGCTCGATGATGCATGGTCTTTGCACTGTTCATCATTGCTTTACCATGCCTGAGAACAGTCTGTTGTCGGCCAGGTGGTGGTCTGCGATTATCTTAAAGGCATGATGATGACGATGTTACGCAAGCATGATCGCTCGACTTAACTGCGTATGGATCAAGGGGAGATTCATCCCACATACCAGGGTCACAAAGGAATAACGAGGCTTTGATTCGGTCAGAAGATGCCATCACATGCTCGCGCCAAGGCGGCAAGAACAAGCTTCTGCCCCGCCAGCGCTCTCACATCGATGTGATTGGGTACGGCGCAAGCATGATCGGCTCGACGGCCGCATGGTTCGAGGTCATGCTTGCAGGCTGCGACGTGTGGCTACGAGAGGCCGCTGGTCAGGCCTTGTCTCGTCGGTGAAAGCCACCTGAGGATGTATATTTTCTTTCACACGTTCGCATTTGCGCGTGGGCGGTTTTCTACCCAAATCTGGAGGCCGGTGGCTGGGTGAGAAAGCACGCGATAGCGTTGTGTAAGAGCTAGAACATGCGCCAGTACTGGAGACATCACGGCGGGCCAACATATTTGGAGGGAACTTGCCGGGCGAGGAGCGGTCTGTGATAGACAACTATGGTCTCGCATCACCGACTTGCCTCCTTCTCAGGCCTGACATCTGCTTCAGACCTGGCTCCAGTGACGGCCCCACCGCAAGCAGGTGCACTTGTCGCGCACCGAGCAGCATCAGTCACTTCCGGACGCTCGCATACCAGAAGACACAGACATGCGCGTACGCACCACGGAGGCACTGGATACACGCCGCAGAACGAGTTCCCGGTCTTCTCGCACACTGGAGATGTCGAGATCATCATTACGAGCGAATCGGGCAGGCGAGAAAGCCGGTATCTGCTGCACAGACTCATATTGAGTCAGTGCTCTGGATTTTTTGAGGCAGGGACGAGACCAGAGTGGTCTGGCAGGCAATTAGAAAATGGCACGAGCGGTGCCCTCACCCGCATCAACGAGGACGGGAGTGTGACTGCTGGGAGTAGTTCAAGGGCGAGTAGCCAGGAGCGCAGAGCGTCGTACGACCTCAGTCCAAGACGAAGATGGAGATATGTGCTGGACTGGAACTCTGCAGGAGACGACGAGGCGCCTATGCTCGTCCAGAAAGATGACCCGTCAACCTCGTTGTTTGGCGGACCACCTCCAGTCCGCAGCAAGCCTCCACCGAGCAACGACCACTTCTTCCGCAGCTTACAGAACTTCTCCACCCTCAACCTCAACGATAGTAGTCAGCCATCAGAGCCGGCGGCGCCGGGAGACGAAGTGCTCAAGGATTACGACAACCTTTTCAGGACCATTTATCAATACCCGCCAATACTTGACAGCATAAACATAGCGACAGCATACACAGAGTGCAAAGCCTTATTGCATTTGGCAGACATGTACGACTGCTTGGAGATTGTGGGATCGCGCGTGGATCATCACCTGCTGCGTTTCGGGGCGCGGCTGTTCAAGCAGATAGCAAAGTATCCGCCTTCATATCTCAAACTTGGCTACCTCGCTCGCTCTCGGACGATATTCACGGAAGCTCTAATACACGTCGTCGGACAATGGCCGCTCGCAGCACCGCAGTTGAGAAACGGCCAGATCGATGCAAATGTGGTAGACCTGATTGAAGACAAGTACGACGATTTGTTGGAGCAGCAGGAGAAGGTCGAGTTCAAACTCTGGCGTCTGAACCTCACAACCAGCCGCGGCGAGAGGATAAACCCACACAACGACTATCTGAGCTGGCTAGGCCTGAGTCTATTCAGGCAGTGGCTCGCGGAGAACACTACTCCTGCGCCCGTCTCCATACTGAAGGACATAAGCCGATCTAGCAGTTCTACGGCCGTTGCACACCGTTCGCGAGCAAGCAGTCAAAGCAGCAATCCCGCCGTGACGCAGCGCGTGCCCGTTCCATCGACGCAGGCTGCCTCAGCGCCTAGTCCAGGTCGTGTCTACCGTCTTCTCGGATCGACATCGTTATCAGCTTACCTGAACCACGAAGAGCTCAAGCGTTTCCTCAAGCTCCAGCCAGATCTGTACACCCGCGACAACCTCAAGCGCTTTGAGCGGCGAATTGACGAGATCAAGAATCTGGCAAGGGATGCCGTTAAACCACTTATGCGGAACTTTCTGGAGTTAGATCTGAGCAGTTTTGGACCGGCGGGACTGGGCTATTTGACTTGCTCGAGATTGGAGGAATCAGAGATGCCTTGGGATGATTGAGCATATGATCCGGAGGAGAAGTGTGGATCTTGGCAGATGTGAGTTGAATTGTTGGGAGTGCTTGATGATATGACGAGTCTGAAGACGGATATACCCCTTATGTACAGCGAAGCGAATCCATGAATGAGCAAATAACAAGTTTAGACCAAGAGCAGCATCACTAGTTCTCTATCTTGATGCAAGTATATCCGTTTTCAAAAGACGTCGTGGTAGCGTTGCCTGTGGCTCGGCGTTACCCCGCCAAAAGTAAGCGCGGCAAGCCAAGACTCTCCCGCACCACCAAAAAGCCCGCCAAAAAGGGAAGGAGCGCGACTTCCAACTCCAGCCAAATAGAGGGGAAAAAGAATGGTCGAACCGCGGCCTTCATTCCGAAGCAGTCGTGACTCTGGATCGTGCCAGCTAGGGCATGCTAAAGAGACGCAAAAGTGCACAAAAAGAAATGGTTCGCACAACCAGCTTTAACGCTGATAAGAAGCTATGCTCCTGCACTGGAAAGTATTCCGATGCGGGGAATCGAACCTAGCTCTTGTTAGACATTGTACAGAGGCATGTAGATATGAGAGGACACATACCCCGGCCTTGTCGGCGCTATGGAGTGATCCATGAGAGCGACAAATCCTAGCCACTAGACCACATCGGAGGTACTGAGCCGATCCTATGATGGATTGGAATCAATGTAATGTGATTGGTTGAAGGCAGAATTGTGTATAATGTAATATCATCTGCGGTAATCTCCCTGCCGCGATGAGCCTAAGTGGGTCTCGCGTGCGTCTTGTGCAGTCTCTGTGCTGTCTATCCTGGCACCCGTCGACAGACAAAGACCGGGAAGCGGTTGTCTGCAGGTCAAGACCAGCAGCAGACACTCCGCAGTGCCCTCGAACGGTCGCAGTGCCATCATAACAGTCCACGGGTACGGCATTCGGGCCTGTGTCAGTGTATTGAGGCGCGTTGGTCTTGTCAACGAGTAACGCAAAAGTGACATTATGATTTGATAAGATATTTAATAATGTGCTATGGTATGGGTGAGTACTGTACAGCCTGTAGTCCTTCCTTGATCATCATGACGCCGCAAACTCCATGTGGCTTGGTCGTGCTTCGAATCGCGGGAGGATTGTGGTATGAGCTTACTGCGGCCCGTTCTGCTGAGCATCGATTGCCATCAGCTTCAGTTGAGCACCAGCACTCTTTAAGAGGATGGCGAGCCTGTCACCACCGATCATAAAGACCTCAGCGACAGCAAGGTGCAGACCGATGAGAGCAACGGTGGCCTGAACGAACACCATCTTGACGTAGACCTTAATGAGTCTCCATCGAGCAGCAGTGTCGAAGCTCCTCCATGCCTGGACGAAGAGGGCGCGAGAGCCGCCGCGGGCGGAAATGTCAAGATCGCCTAGCACTGCTGCACGGTCAAATGGCACGATTGTCTCCTCGCCCTCTGGCAGCAGGCTAGCCTCGATACGGGTGAGAGTGACAGCAGCTGGTAGGAGGACCGCGAAGGCGACAAACAGAGCGGTGACGGGGACCGCCAGGAAGCGCATGCTCATGATGGCCATCTTGGCGCAGTCCTTGCTGTGTGCGGCCTTGACGACGTCCTCGTGGCCCAGCTCGTGAGCACCGAGGGAGAAAGCCACGGCAAGCGGAAGCATGAAAGTAGCCTGCTGAGCAGCGGCAAAGACCAAGGAAGGAAGAAGCAAGGCCCTGGCGCCCTTGCGGTCGACAAAGCGGCGGTAGAACGGCTTGGAGGACGGATAGGTAATCATGCTGTGAGTCCAGACAGCGTGAAGTCTGGCTGTGCACATCGACACGAAGATGTAGACGAGAGCGTGGCCGACCAAGCCAAAACCAAGGGCGCCAGACAGGACGTTCGTCGCTGCGGCGTGGACGAAGTGGTAGAGGAAGCTGAGACCGAGACCTCTCCAGCGCGCGAAGAAGCCACCAACGCGGTGCAAATGCCCAACAGTTGACGTGATCCTGCTGGTGATGGGCTTGTGGGCGACGATTGTGACTTCGACATCGGTGTCCTCAACCACGAGTGACTCTTTCTCCAACGGCGCATCAGGCTCGATGTCCTTGTACGCTGGTGGCTTCGGCTCGATAATAGCAGTCTGAGACGGCGACTCGATCATTGCCAGAGACCTGCCAAGGAAAAAGCAAGTCAGTATGCAGCCTTACATTGATAGATCTCACATGGAACTTACGCCATGACCTCTCCGACTGTGTAGCGGATCGAGGCAATGAGGATCAACGTGATGATGCCCGTGATCATGACCGGAAGCAGTTCCCATGGCTTCACAGCCATCTCTGGTCCAGCGTTCTCGTAGAGTTGCGCATCTTGCTGCAACCTCGCCATCTCCTCAGCGCTCGGTCCCTGGAAGTGGTTCTGGGCCGCCTCGAACCCGCGGCGGGCGAGGTGCCCGATGAAGGCGCCATGTACGCCTGACATTGTTGACAGATGTGTTGTAGCGGCTGACGGCGAATGTATGGACACGACAAAAGAAAAATGAAGAGAAGAGAAGAGGGGTGAAAGGGATGTGTTTCGTCGTCGTGAGGCGCAGCTCGTTGGCTGGCGCCTGAAGGATGCCGCGGATGACGCTGCGCTTAATGCCGGAACAACGCTGCCGGGACTGCCGTGTGGCAACAAAGACATACCTCAGCAGCTAATGTCTAAATGACCAACTTGAAGCCTCCCTTCCTACCTACACGTTGAAAGATCTCAGATATCAGCAGCCACGAGAGCAAGCCGAGCAATGCCAACGCAGCGGCTCGCTACAGCGGATACCTTATGCATCTTCATGGAAGAAAGCCGGTATGCACGCACCGTCTGAGCATTGCGAGATGCTCGATGACTGGGCAGGTCACTATAAGGAAGTCTCAGGTACCCTTGATGCTAAACGCATGATCTGTGTCTGCGCTTCTCGCGACTCTTTGTCGACCATAATGGCCATGGCGAAGAATGTTGTACTTATTAATCAATGTATAAGACAGCCAATCAGGTGACGCTGCTCCTGGCAGCCGATTCTCGGCCTCAAGTCAAGTAGACCTCGGGTCCTATCTAACTACATCTGTTTCATACACGTTCTAACGTTCTGTGTATTGACTTGACAACAATCATCTCTGCAGGGAAAGAGCACAATGGCAGATCGGGAGCCTGTCGTCGTCCTCTTTGGCTATGAAGCCTCGTGAGCAGACCCGTTCAGCATACTCATCTGTAAGCCATTGAACTGACAGACATTTTCGGCGGAATGTAGAACCTTTACGTTGAAGGTCCGGCTGGCCCTAAGGATCAAACAAATACCATACACTTTCATTACAGTGCCATCTATGATGCCACGCCCAATACTGAAGGACACATTCGGCCTCACGTACCGCAAGATTCCAGTTTTAGCTATCGGCCGAGAGCTGTACTGCGATACGTCAATCATCTGCGAAGCACTCGAGCACTTCTTCCCACCGTCGGAGGGCTACCAGAGCCTCTACCCTCCCGCCGCAGATGGCAGGAACTACAGGCCAATGATCCGAGGCTTTGCATCTTACTGGACTGACCGCCCGCTTTTCCGCGTCACTACAGGTCTCATACCTGCAAGCGTATGGAGAACGTCATTTGGACAGGACAGAGCGGGTCTGATTGGGCACAAGCTGGATCCTGACAAGCTGGAGAAGAAGGTCCCTGCCAACCTCATGAGTCTGGACATGCAATTATCCATCTTAGAGCCACTTTTCGACAATCAGGACACGCCATGGATATTCTCTACTGGTTCACCGTCGCTGGCGGATATATCGGTGTACTACCAGCTATCTTGGGGCAGTGATATCGCTGCTGGGCGTCTGATCAGTAATCTGACGGGTGGCGGGACCGAGGATACAAATACGGCGGGCGCAGAGGCTGTGTTCAATGCGCAAAGGTACCCAGCGTTGTACGCCTGGTACAGGACCTTGCAGCGCTATATCGACAATCTGCCGGACGTTGAGACCAAGAACCCTGACTTTGCTCAAGTGCTAGAGCAGATCAAGAAGTCGCCTGCGCTGGGTCGAAAGTCGCTTTTGCTGCCCACGCCAAGATCAGCACATGCCGAGCTTGCCAACGAGACTGGACTAAAAGAAGGTGTTACGGTCTCTGTTGCTCCTGATGACACTGGCAGAGATGATCCGACCATTGGAACACTGATAGCCTTGTCGCCAGAAGAAATCGTAATTAAGCCGCAAACCTTGGAGCCGCCTGCTGCAGTCGAGACAAGAATACATTTTCCGAAGATTGGTTTTGTGGTCAGACCAGTGGAGTCTGCAAAGCTGTAAGACGGCGGTCAATAGTTCTGGCGCAGGTCTTGACTCGGTCTTGTATTGATTCGCCGAGCACTGCGTGAGAAGCGTAAGAATTGTCCATTGAGAAGCTATAAACTGGGACATGCTATGAAATGCCATACAGTCGTAGACCCACCTCTTTGCGACGCCAGCCGACCAGAACGCCTCCTCTACCAACTCAAGCCAGAGCGCCCATCGGATCCCACAGAGGTAGGACCTTCGGCTTCTGTGCCAGAATGTCTTTAATGCTCCTGTCGACGATGGACGGATCTACCACGACCTGGTACACAAACTCATCCATCCACTTATCGGACATGACGAAATAGCCATCTGTGCCTGCAGACTCGGACCAGGAGTTCTCGACCCTCCATCGCACAGGCTTGCCGTTCGAATCCAGATGCACGGCTGTCAATACCATGGCATGTGTCATCTGGCTCTCGCCGGTCAGCAGTCTCTCAGCTTTGCTCAGGCCAAGCTTGACATTGAAGCCTAATTCGTAGTCGACGAGATCGACGTCCATGATGCCCTTTGCTGAATCAGAGAACTTGCCCACATCGCTGCCGAAGAACACCGGCAGGCCTTTTTGAAGCATAGTCACTGCGGCTTTCTTGAGGATGGAGGCCGAGACGTTGACGTAGGTGATCGGTCGGCCACCCCAGACGTTGCCAAGATGGTCGACTGAGAGCAGGCGGTTGTATTCGTTGCGTGGGTCGTTTACGAGCGAGAAGAATTTGGTGACGTGGGTTGAGGCGGCGAACTCGAGAGGCGTGAAGGAGAGGGCGTTGTACTTGTTCTTGGAGTCGTAGAATTCCTGTTGCATTGTCAGCACGTGGAAAGCTCATATCAAGCTGTGTGGTACTCACCCATTTAAACTTCTTGCTCACTGGTGGCGGCGGGCCTAGCGTCAGAGTGAGGATCCTCACAATGTCCTGCATGAAGCCTTCTTTCACAGAAGCAATCTTCGCGTCGCTAGCACCCTCCTTCTTGAGCGCCCGTAGCTTCAGACCATCCTCCCTCAGCTTTGTCGTCAGCAGCCTGTCCATTCCAGAAGAGTTCTTCGCATTCCAGCTGTCCGGGTACAAGGTTTGAGGCACAATACCGTACTTGGAGACCAGGTTAACAATCATGTCCCATTGTCCGCCATCGCCAACTGGGCTGGCGTTCAGCGCACTGATGAGCCTCCCGTCTACAGGCTCGTCTGTCGTTTCGAGGATAGACTCTAGGAAGTAGTTCGCCTTCTCGACTTTATCGTAGAAGAATAGGTATGCTTGCGAGAGCTCGAAGCTCTTGATGTCGTACTTTTGCTGAATGGCCACGCGGAAGACGTTTGTGGCAGCGAAGATCCAGCATCGGCCGCTCGAACGTTGGTTGGTGACTGGCGAGCCTTCGAATGGGATCTTGACGTTGAAGTACTGAATGTCCTTGAGGATTGCGGATGGCTTCTCGAGAACAGTTGTTGGGTTGTTTGTGCTCAAAGCCGAGAGACCAAGCCGGTTTTTGCTGTCCTTGAGCAGCTCTTTGACATATTCCTGCGTCTTCGCAGCATTTACATGTTCCGAGTCTTCCCCCGAGAGGACCTTCCTCTCAACCTCGACCTGCTCATCGTGAGAAATGGCGAAGTACTCGAACTTTTCATTGACGTTCTCAAAGTATGGCGGAGGAGCACCTCGTGGTTGATTCTGGTGCCTACGGCTCATGGTCTCCACGAAGACGACCTCGGATTCTGGCTCTGGGACGGAAGGTGCGGCGCCCATATTGAAGGTGTGGGTGAGCTGCGTGTTATCTATGGCTCGGCAGATTATTGGGGAAGATGTTCGGAGAGAAGAGATGGTTGCCCAGATGCACCTACCTATCTATCACATGAAAGGCCAGCATGACCACATGCCGGCTCGCAACGCAACTCGTCCATCAAGGTTGTCCTCGTCGCCTAAAGAGGAAGCTAGGCTTATCGTGAGGATCGCGTGGACGAAGCTATGACCCTCCAGACAAGGTCCGGTCGGCGTTCGTGTGAGTGAATGCCGATGTATCTTCGGGCCTCACCTTTGCCATGACAAAACCTGCGGCCACCATCTGATCGGATGCAGAGCCAAGCACGATTCTCAAACGTCTTCGGGGAAGCAGCCAGTTTCCTGCGGGTCTCGCGTAACCGTGCCGATGTCAGCTTTTTCGTCCCATCCTCATGGCGACCGTCAATTCCACGTCTCTGGCATGGCCTGGATGAAAGGCCTGCAGTTGCATGATCACATGTGTGTTATCTGATATAAATCGACAGCGCATGCAGCAATCAGATAGACACTACATTAAGGTCATCCGCCGCTTGTTCGAGCTTTCTACCTTCCAAGCAGATACAACGACACCACACCAGAAAAGATAACGCAATAAGGCCACGCAAACCCGCGCCAAGCAGATGACGCTCAGACAAGGAAGTCCTCTCTGTGAGCGAGCTGAGCAGAAGCAAGTTTCTTGCATTTTTGGCTTTCGAGGCACATCGTAACCTGATCTCTGGGCAATGACTTTGGACCGCTTCTTCTGGCTCACGCGATATTGATATGATCTTCTCGAGCCAGATCCCAGCCACGGCTGCTATGACACAGCATCACGGCTTGCAGGTCAGCTTGAGGCGGTGACACCCACATCACTGTCAAGCTTGAAATGCCCTTGTTCGGAAATATCTTTTCCTCGGACGACAGTACATTCAGTCACAGGTTCCTCATCGCAACATGAGTGCTTTGATATTGAAACGTTATCTATTGATGACGAGCAAACAGGCGCATGACCTGCCGCATTGCTGCAGTGAGCTGTGCCACACTGGGCTTTCAGCACGGCTACTCCGATTATTGATTGTAGGCACGAGTATCATAATTACGCATCCAAGGCCCTTACACCTCTTTGTCCACCCCCAGTTGCCTCCACACTCTTTCCGCAACCGACAACATTGGATCTGGGGATCGACGACATGGAGCATCCTTTGTCCAGCCGCTCCTTATCCAGCAGTCACATCCTCGCCCCACCCCTGAATCACAAATTGCCTAAACCCATCCATATACTACTCGCAAGATGTACAGCCTTGGCATGCTCCTGACACACGTAATGGCGGTCTCTGCCACGGCTGCCGCCGTCACCCCTTCAAGCAAGACTTCCACCAAAGTTTCCAGCACATCCTCGAAAGCCGCTACCACGACCCCTGCCGCTGATGGCATCTACGGTGCAACGTTCGGGACTACTGACGTCTGCCCGCAAGCAAACAACACGGTCTATACGACTGCGAACAAGACCCAGTATTGGCTGCTCTGCGGTGCCGACACGACCGATCAGCCATTATCGGGGACGTGGGCCAGTTATCCTGGCAGCTTTGATGCTTGTATGGTGAGTATCGTATCGGAAGTCGGGACTTGTGATAGTTGACTGATGGAAATGTAGGCAGAGTGTGATGCTCAGACTGGCTGCGCGTCTGTCTTTTTCAACACTGTTTGCTACCTGAAGGGGACTCCGCAGCAGTATATCTATCGGACTGATGTGCAGAGCCGCATTGCTGTCAAGATCCCGCAGTTGCAATGGACTTCTGATTGATGACTCAGGGAAGGGGTAGTGAGTCGTTGTCCATGGTGTATAGAATGCCAATGCATATAGCAATATGTAAGAGCATGACTTACGACGACCGAGCCTTCCACATGCGTAAATCAAAAGAAGTCTCGAATCGCAAATGCTCATGCCGTTAGCTTCACACAGGATGTCCTGGTTGTAAGCTTCTTTACAGCGGAACAGACTCTGGAGCATGAATCGACCAATGGACTCTGAGATCAATGTCTGTATTGGCGAGCTTCCAGCCCAAGCCAGAAGCTTGAAAGAAAGATTGATGGGCCAGGTGTCGCCGAGGGCGCCGATGTGATGCGCGAATGTCAAGAACAACGCCAGTGGTATTACGCCATACACGGCATGCCATTGATATATTCGCTCCCGCAGCGGCACCCGAGTCTTGGAACCCGTGCCGCGCTGAACGAGTTTCACCACTTTCGAAGTAAACGCAGTGGTCGTCGGGCTATGGTACCATTGGATGGAAAAGGTCTGGAGCGTAGTAGTCGACAGCGGGCTGCAAGCGTGTATGATAGTTGTGAGGGATCGATGGGAGTATAGATGGGAGTATCAGACGGTGGATGAATCTATCTATGTGCCTTCCTCTTCTAACCTTCACATGCATGAACCTCGGCTTCCCGCGTTGGCGCGTCTCATCAGACATCGTCACATCGGAGTTAGTCCGGATCACCACCACAGTGGATCACTTCGACGACACATATCTTGCATCTTTCAACCGCTCTGCTTGATCAAGAACTCAACAAAACTCAGCAAATACTCACGCTTCTTCTGTGCATTCACCCAAGCCGACTCCAGATCCGTCGCCCACTTTCTATCGTCCCCAAGGCCATCATATTCTCGACTCACTCTCAGTCACAGTCCGGCGGCAACTCGCACCCGCAACCCTCGATCAGATAACCTTGACACCCTACCATTCATTCAGAGAGCACAAGCACAACAGAGCTCAGCGGCAGCGCCTCTCCCAATCTCCGCCATCCAACTCAAGCACACCGCCATCATGGCTTCTCCACCAGCACGAGCGACAGGCTCACCAGGTGGCGGGTCGAGTGCGGCCATCATACTCGGGAAGCAGTTCAAGCAGATGCAGACGGACAGAGATATTCCGGGCATAAGTTGCGGGCTGGTGGGGAACAGCGTCTTTGAGTGGGAGATTATGCTCATGCTGGATGAGGAGCAGGATAGCCTGTATGGAGGTGAGTTGATGGCATAGTAGGCGAGGCGAAGCATAGGGATATTCGGGCGGCTATATGGCAGACTTGCTGCGCTCTTGACGGCCCAGAGAATGCTGTACCGCCTGCCTCTTCACACAGCCACCAGCCACCAATACCACTTGAACCACGCACAATGCCACTAACACACACATCTCCCAGGCGGCTGCTTCCGCGCCCACCTCACCTTCCCACCAACCTACCCCCTCTACCCACCCACCCTCAAATTCCTCACCCCGCTCTTCCACCCAAACGTCTACCCGGACGGCACCGTCTGCATCTCCATCCTCCATCCCCCAGAGGACGACAAGTACGGCTACGAATCCGCCGCTGAACGCTGGAGCCCCGTGCAGACGCCTGAAACAATCCTTCTCAGCGTGATAAGTATGCTAGGGTCGCCGAACGATGAGAGCCCGGCGAATATCGAGGCGGGTAAATTGTGGAGGGAGGATAGGAAGGAGTTTCGGAAGAAGGTGAGGAGGTGTGTGAGGGATAGTCAGGAGAGTGCTTTTGATTGAGGAGGTAGAGGTAGTGGGATTCAGCGGCGTTATGGGCATTGGGTGTTGGTGACACGGCTGGACATACGACAGAGGATGAGTTATGATGATGCTCATCGATGTGGCAGAGGCAAGACGTTCCTGCATGATTTTGCATTTAGATTATATGGTACCGACTCGGGCGGCCTATCTACCGCTAGCCAGTAGGGCCCATATCTTCATCTTCAAAACAGCTCCTTGTCGGTCCCGTCCTAATGCCTGAGCCAGCAGACTTGAAAGTGGAAGCCAGATTGATCTTGAAAATGTTGAGCTCACAGTACTTGTATGAATTTGATTTCGAATGGGAGGAGGAGAAAGTGGAAGAAGATGGAAGGAGAGACGGCGATCAATGAGAACAAGCTCGCATTGCTACATGACCCGCCAGGCGGTTAAGCGCAAGCAACAAAGGAGCGTAGCACAGGGCTTTCCCCTCGCCGAGTGACCAGCAAGGTATCTTTCCCTCATAAGCGCATGCCCACTTCTGAGCCCGTAGCGGCAAGCATATGTTACTGAACAGTAGTCAATCCTTTTTCGCAAACGGACTCCTCCCAACCATGCCTCAGTACGCCCGAACAACCCCCTCTCAGCAGACGTCGCGCATCTACCAGTTGGTCTCCGGCTGTGCCGCAGCACCCGTCTCAGCAGCCCAGCCCTGGTTGCCAGTCTCGACCGGAGCAGACGAAGCAGCCCAGTCGGCACCATCCGCATCCCAAGTGGAGGCAGCAGGAGCGCCAGCAGTGCCCGAAGCAGCGGCAAAGGCACCAGCACCACCGCCAGAGACCTCCCACTCGTTGTTGAAGCCAGACTCAACAGCACCAGTGCCGACATCGTCAGCACCTGGCACCTTGCTCTCATCCTGACCAGCGCTGTCCTTGTTCTCCTCCGCCTCGGGGTCGCGGTAGAAGTACAAGTCGGTCATGACGTCCCACTCGGCCTCACGGCTGGCGAGGGTACCCCTCAGACGGAGCACCTCACGGGCCAGCATCCACCAGATCAGACCAATGGCGTGACGACCCTTGTTGTTGGTCGGGATGGCGACGTCGACGTACTCGGTCGGGGAGTCGGTGTCGCAGAGGGCGATGACGGGGATGTTGACGTAGGAGGCCTCCTTGATGGCCTGGGCGTCGGTGCGCGGGTCGGTGACGACGATGATGCGCGGCTCCTTGAACGAGCGGGTGATGTAGTTGGTGAAGTTACCGGGGGTGAAGCGACCGGCAATGGCAGAGGCACCGGTGTGGGCGGCGAACTTGAGGACGGCACGCTGACCGTAGGGACGGGCAGAGATGACGGCGATGTCGGCAGGGTTGTCGATGGCGACGAGGATGCGGGCGGCGAGGACAATCTTCTCCCTGTAGACAGTGTTAGCAGGCGACTGAGGATGTTGGGTAATTGTGCTATTCGTACCAAGTCTTGCCAATGTTGATCACGTTGATACCGTCCGGCCTGGTTTTCCACAGATATGGCTCCATGTGCACCTGCAGGTTCTTGCTGCCAATGTGGCACTGGGCGGACAGGAGCATCTCAATGTCCTGAGCGGTGGCGTTGAACGCCGGGGGCAGGTTCTTGGAGGCCATCTTCGCGGTGACGCTGTTCTCTTGTCGGTGGGCGGAAGATGTGGTGTTGTCGTTGCTGCGCAGTCGCAAAAGTTCGCGTGTTGGAGCTTCGAATTCGAGGTGTCGGCGATACGAAACGCCGACGTGGTGTTGCTTGGCGTCGCGAGTCGCGAGTCTTGCCACTGTGCAGGGAAGGTGCGGCGACACTCCCGGACTTGTGCTTGTGAGGATGGTGGATGGACATGCGACAGCAGTGAGGAGATATTAGTAGTAGCAGTGTGAACATCATCGCAATGCCGCCACGAATACCACTGTCGCAATGCTTGCGGGCGCAGAGTAATATCACGTGCACAGCCACTCGCTCCTTCACTTCCACAGCTGCTACTCAAGCATCCACGAAAACGCACAAGAGACGCGGACATGACCCCTACGCCATTGCCCAGGCCAAAGCACGGAAAGCAGCAAATCTCAGCCGGCAGGAAGTGCTGAAGCAGGAGCGAGCGGGGTCACTCGGCGATCCGGTCAGAGGCAACACCACAGCATTCGTCCAGTCCTTCGATGACCCATTGGCCGCCCAGAAAGCCGAGCAAGCGCAGGAAGAACACCTCAACTTCCTCCTCACCAAGTCCGAGTTGGACAAGGGCATCAATCACAGCAAATGGCTCGCTACACCACCTGCATCACAGATGGGTCTCGAAGATGATGTGATGTCGGATCTGACACCCGAAGATCGACGGAAACGGCTCTCCGAAGATGAAGCCACAGCCGAAGAAGCCATGCGCAGAATCTCCTCCCTCTCTCTTGGCAGCAGCAAAGACCGCCTCCGCGTCAACATACAACGCTGCATCAGCACCTTTGGCCGACATCAAACAGACAAACTCCTCCCACCACTACATCAAGCCCTCGACCAGCACCAATCGCGACCTCAACCCGTACGGGATGCGGAAGGCAATGAGACCGGTGAGATGGAGGCTGTACGAGCAGGACCGGACACGGGCAGCAGTGAGGTGCAGATTGCGATATTGACGGCCAAGATCAGGACGCTGGCAGACTTCTTGGAGACGAGAGGCACGACGGATAAGGTCAACAAGAGGAATCTGAGGCTGTTGGTGCATAGAAGGGCGAAGCTATTACAGTATCTGAGGAGGAAAGAGAAGGGTGGGCCGAGATGGCAGCGGTGTATAGAGATGTTGGGGTTGACCGAGGGGACGTGGAAGGGGGAGATAAGCTTGTAGGATGAGACTTGGTGGCATGATATGCATAGCGAGGTGAGGCAGAATTTTGTATAATCAGCTACATCCACTGCAGTCGCTTCGACCAAGCCATACGCGGACGGCATCGTCCACGTCTTGCTGTATACCTTGGCAAGCTGCTGTATGCCCGACGCCGACGCCTACCTCCTCACTGGATCTGAAGCTGGATCGCCTCCCATCTTCTGGTGCCCTTGACTCTATCTCGACTCCTTCTTCCCTTTTTTGGCGTGATCTTGGGCCTGAATCAACTCTTGCTGCCTGCGACCTGCTGCATCCTTGTCACCAGCCTGTGCCGGCAACATCACGCACCTTTGCAGGTGGGTTCGATCTCGTAAGTGCACTCTGAGCACCGGCATACGGATTAGGATCAGGCACATTCATGATGCTTTTTCAGGCCGCTATAGGTGAGTTCACGGGCATATGGTCTTCCTTCTTTTTCAGCCTGCTCGACCAGCTTCTCGTAGCTGGTCTTTCGTTGCGGAGTTTCGCTGTTGCTGTACATAGCGCCGTCTGTTGTGTCACAGGTGGGAAGAGGCATCGCTCGGTCCTAGCGTCTAGGTACGCATTACTCTTTTGACTACGTGACACGTGCGGTTTCCAGAAGCGACATGATGTTCGTAGATTTTTCGACGTATGTCCTTCAATCTTGGGCTGTTGTCACAGGTAACTTCGATTGACGTCTAAGAAGTACTGCTTGATCGCGTCATCTGTGTTCAAGGAAATGCTGACAGGAGGAAGAAGGTAGAGGCAGTTGAGATTGAAAGGTATGCCACGAAGGTCATGCACGCGTACCGATGGCGTATCGTCGACGTGTCATGGCAGCACTATTGGCAAGATTAAATGAGCATCGACTTCGCCGACCTGCACTGGCATTCAGATGATGGCGAATATCTCTTTTCTTGGACAGCGACGCATTTGATTCAGCAGTACTTGCAGCCCTCAACACAGGCAGGTGCACCATCCGGAAAGCATGCGATGCATTAGATTTGACTGAGTCCACCTGCCGAGACTGCACAGCAGCTGCGTATCGCCGCCCACAATCGGACTGGAGGAGAGTGCAACACAAAAGGCGTGCCTCCCGCCGTGCAGGACGAGTCGATGGCGCACCTCAAATGAATGAATCTTCGCACATGTCTGCGACATACCACTTCGTTTCGAGAATTTGACTACGCACCACATCTCGGCACATCTGTAGCCAGCAGCATTAGACCAACATGGAGGCGAGCCAGCGTGGAAGAGCCAGCTCGCACGATATGGACTGGATGCCAACCAGCACGACAATTCCAACGAATTCACCTGAATGGCCGCTGCCCTCAGACCAACTGGACGCCACCTGCACTCCACCAAGATCTCGGGACCCGTCGTACGCTGAGGTGCTGGTAGCGGCACTGACAGATACCTCGTCCGATAATTCCTCCGATAGGGATGCGCCGCAGATCCCAGAACCTTCGGATGTGTCGGGCACATCTCACACGTCGGAAGACCTGAACCTGTCGTACGCCGAGACTGTGGTGTCGCCTCCAAAGCAGCCTCAGGAGAAGCAGCAAATTCAAATTCTACGGCCGGGGAAGAGTCAGCGTTCTGGTCAGGCTCAGCAGTCGAGTGAGAGCCAGCCGTCAGGTCAAAGCGAGCCATCAGAGCAGATTCTGCCGCCCACTAGCCATCTGGCGGTGCCCGAGATCAGAGTTGAGCCACCAGGACACTCGTCTCCAGCACCATTGTCGACTCAGATCTTGAGCGAGGCTGCGAACAACGAGCCGACGGTTCTGCCCTCATACCACACCTCCGGACTTGGTGCCGTGATCTGCACACCGATTGACCATGAGAATGGTAATAATACTGTAGAGTACCAAGGAGTGCGCCAAATGCTGGTATGCAAGCGAGATTACCATGTTCATGCTAAATGCAGAAACGCTGATACCCATCAACCGCCAGGGACCATATCCCGGCGGCATATCCGCAGACATACCTCTTGCCAAGGCCTTGGGCCTCCCACTCCGTTTCAAACAGCCGACAGTCTGCCCGTCCCAGGATTTGGGAGCGAATCCAGATGGCCCGCTGCAGCATGCCCGGGTGGTTGAGAAGAACGGTGCCAACAAGAAGCATGGTCAATACGACGACATCAAGAACGAAATCATCGCGGATCTGGGCATGGTCGTCGATCCGAACAGCAAGTTCTTCGGCTGCGTGGATGAGAGGGCGAGAGTCTTTAGTGATCGGAAGGGGCAGATTATGTTTTGGAGGGCGGATGGCATTGACTTTCGTACCCAAATTTTCTCCAAGAAGCTCGTCGTAACTCAGATGCTGACCAAAGCATGTTATTGTGGCAGATCCAGAGCACCTCGACGCCCTCATGAGCTACATGAAGTACTACCTTCGACCTCTCTCTCGAAAGCTCCGAAGGTTCAGGATGAAAACGGAGGAGCGACAGACGCTGAAAGAATGCCTCCTGGCCAAGTTGACTCCTGAAGCCTTTGCAAAGGGATTCGAAGCCATACGCAAGTGGAGAATCCGGACTGAAGATGACTTCTGCGACTGGATCGCGGCGAGAAATCCTATTACAGGGGAGTATTGGGCCGAGCTAGAAGACGGCGAAGGGTGGGCGGCCTTGATGCAACGCGACGCCGATGAACCGGACTTTGAAGGCCTGGAAGCGAAAGAGGAGGAGGTGGAAAAAGAGTTAGGTACCGTGAGCGGCTCTGCGGCTTTGCTCAAGAGAGCCATAGCCAAGGTGCAATTGCGCGAGGCCAAGGCAAAGAGTGAGGCGAAGACAAAGGGCAAGGCGAAAGAGAACATGATTCCGGCTGCCGTTGCGCGACTCAAGCTGGGCGCTACTTCGATGTCCTGTTTGCCGCAGATGGGGTCTAAGCGTGGCAGGTCGAGGTCGACGGCGAGTTCGACACGGGCGAGGAAGCATCGCCCCGGCGTGAGGATGTGGGACGCTGCTGAGGTTGAGGAGCAGGGACCGGGCGACTTTGGTCCTGATCTTGCCGAGGGCATGGATTTTGGTTGAGGGGTAGGCTGGCTTTCACTCAGCCAGGTGTGTAGGAGCTACCGGGGAAGCGTAGACGATCGTGATGGTGCGGCGCCTAGGAGACGATCCGCAGTTTCTGCTGGTGGGCCAAGACGGTGGGTATTGATAGCATAGCTTTGGCTGTTGCATTTGCAATGATGCGTTGCTTTCGAACCACGTGCAGAGCATAGTAACGGCCATGCATCAAAGTCGTAGTTGCCTTGATCATGAAAGTCGTAGTTGCCTTGTTCATGAAGGTCGTATACAAAAGGGGTATCATGTTCGAAATCAAAGCCATGTCTCACTTTCCACCAATCCTCGTGCCTACTACCCAAGCCGCACCCAAGGCCAGCAGGCTTCCCGCTCCAACGACCTTCTTCAGCCAGCTCCCGCTACTACGGCCCTTCGCCATATCCAGCACATTCTTTTCGATGCCAGCTGCCCGTGAACCGTCAACGACGTGCTCATTGACCGGCTGGCCCTTGAGAGAACCTTGGGTACCATTGATCTCCTGCACCTGCCTCTCGTAAAGCTTCTGCAAAGCCTCCAAATCCGCCTTCCAATCGCCGAGATCCTCGCCTCTCGCTCCGCCATTGCTCGCCTCAACCTCCACACCTTGGACATTACCAAAGAAATCCAATACCCTCCTCTCCCTTACAGTCTGCTCGCCACCCTCCAGCAAGTCATATCGGACGCCAGCATCCGAATGCACACGCTCGAATGTCATAAAATCAAACAATTCTCCCAATTTCACATCGCTGCTAGTGCTGTTCAGGCGAGTCTCGAGGAATTCAAGATTGTAGTAAGTCCATCGATCGATGACTGCGACTCCGACGTCTTGGTCGGCGTGGTGCGAGTACGAGCTCTGGTCCTTCTCACTAGAGCCAGTCGCAATGATGCCGGGAGAGTAGAATTCAGTGTACATGGTGTTAGCCTGGCATGTGTCGATCATAAAGAGCATTTCGTGATAGCGTCGCTTCTCGTACATCTGCTCAAAAGCGTCCGCGAGGTCATGGCTTGAGATTTCCTCCGCATCCTGGAATTTGAGGAAGGAATCGCCGCCGTGACCGGTCATATAGATTAAAATGTTACTCCTGTCATCCGTCGTGAGTCGCTTCGATGTCGGATGGGATGCGGGCCAGCGGTCGGTAAGCAGGCGTATGAAGTTCTCCACCGTCACCTCGTTCCCTCGATAATCCACCTCGATGCCGCCGGGCATCCCTTCAGTCTCCTCCGTCCGTATCTGATCGTAGAGATCTAAATCACGACTCTTGTCGTTGAACACGGCGCCGCTGAATGTGTTGCGCGGATTGCATGCCATGTCGTCGGGCAGCATGAGGATGATCTGCGAGTCGGGAATCCCTAGACGCTTGACGGTGCGGTAGAGGGAGAGGGTGTTGGCCATGTGGCGGTAGTTGAACCAGAAACGCGAGGTTGACACCAGTACGGCCCAGTTGGAGGTGTGTTGTGCGGCGGCGGTGAGGGAGGGGAGGTCAAGGGCGAGGAGCGCCAGGACGGCGGTGGGGAGGGAGAGGAGGCGCATGGTTGGCGATGGTGAGTAGACCGGCTGAGACGCTGTGAGTATGGACATCGGTTGTTGGACAACGAGGTGAGATGTGTCGCGAGGGCGCGCTATGTGGCAGCATTCATCAATTGGTTAAATAAATTTAAATGCAGCGCTCGCTAATTCATGCTCTTGGGTTGGCAGACCAATCAAATCCCCCTCCTCGACAGGAAACTGGTATGAACATAGCGGACATGACTACACAAAAAGCGACCTTTTCATGACTATTTGAATGATTAGCATCGTTGAGACCATTACATTGACATGCCAGACCACAGACCCTATTGGCTAGTCTTGTCGACATTGCAGTGGTAGAGACTCATTTGAAAGGAACCTGATATTCAGTCTTCTCAAGACCATAGGATCCAGCTTGATCTCCCTCAGGCAGCGCTCTTCGATAGAGCATCACCAAGATCGCACAGCCCGATGCATGAACGAGGTAATTCACACAGGGGAAGGCCCACGTGTACCAGAGGCACAAGACCTCCCACAACGGCGTGCGCCTGTCGTACGGCTCCCAATTTGGCCGTCCAAGCCGCAGAAACCAGCGTATGCTGACTGCTAGGATCCATGCCGCCTGTAACTTGAGCGAATCGAGACTCAAAGCTCCTGGCTGTCCATGCTGATACCACATGTCGCAAAATTGCGCAACGAACTGCAGTAGCACGAAGCAGGGTGCCACGGCCATGTTAGCGAAGGTGGCCAGACCGATGATGACGCCTGTCCCAACGTCACCTTGAACGCCTCGGGACTGAGGAATAGCTATGTTGAAGAATGGCAAGAGCACTATCACGGCGTGCAGGAATGCGGTGATCGATATTAACCAAGTGCTCCACCTTTCGGCGCCTGCGACGTATGCGTAGGAAAGAAGACTGCGTCGAAGTCAACTTTGGCTAATCATCTGGATCTCGGAGTGAGTTGGTGAACGTACACTGCAATGGAGCAAGCCCACTGGACGGCGATCTGCAGCACACCCATCATTCCTCCCAAAGCTTCCAGACCTCGCAAGTCGCCTGTGTGCAACTGCTTCAGCAAGGGTCGGCGATCTGTCGGCCAAGCATAGGCTGCAAGCAGAAGAGCTTCCGAGAGTTGAGCATTGCTAAACCAAACGTCGAACAGGACGTAGTAGGATGATATGCCTTGCGCGTTCTTGGCATGCTGGAGCTGATTGATCTGAGGGACGTAAGCCCAGATTGTGAGTAGCACTAGAACCCTGTTCAGCGATTAGCTGGGTCAAGAGCATCCGGTACGGTGCTCACTAACGTGTCAGTGAGTATGTTGGCGGGCGTGTTGAGGAGGTGTCCGTTCCAATAGCCCATGATGATTCGGCCAGCTGGCGAATCGATATTCTGTCCTTGCAAAGAAGATGTGCACTGGTGAACACTTTATCAATAATGTTGGTTGCCTAGCTTCTCGGACGCATGTGAGAGGCGCGCATACTTAGCGAATACTATTGGCCGCACAGACGTGTCACAATAGGTTGCTTCAGATGCTCAGCCGCCTTTCACGCCGCAATAGTGCATCAGCAGAAGAACAACTGTCTACAACAACATCCGCTTGGCATTTCCTAGGACAAATATCTCGAATTCATCATGATGCAGATAAGATCATGCTTGGAACTGTTGCTCCCCTGCTGAAAGACGTTTGGGAAGGGCTGCTGCCCATGTTGACCTCTCATGGAAGTGGCCATGTTCCAGTCACACATCCAATGCTGCCCTTGAGAAGAGTGATCTGTCTGCAGGATCGACAACTTTGAACGCACTGCTTCAAGCGCCCACAACTGAGCTGTTTTGAGACCTCTTCATATGCTCCGCCTTTCTCTTCGCCCTTCTGAGCCGCACACAGAGCGAAGCTCCTTTGACACAGTCAAGAAGGGCGCGATACGTTGTCGATTCAGAAGCCACACGAGCTGGGCTCACGGCATGCCGCCATGCCGGCACCAGGACCATAACGCCTTTGCTGAGTGGAACTAATAATGGCGACTCATCACAGCCGATACATGTAGCATCACTGTCACTCACCGCCAAGGTCATTGTTGTCGCAGACATCAGCAATGCCATTACCGCTGGTCGAATGCCCACTGATTCTGCAGATCGTGCTACTGGAGCGATTGGCTGGTCATCGGACAGCTTTCGTGATCAATACGTCCTAAGCTGAACAGTACTTCTGCAGCGCGTCCAGATCCTCAACCCAAGCAAGCGAATTGAACTCAAAGTCCCTCCGATAGATCTTCTGCTCACTGTCTGTACGGAGGATAGCGAAGCCCTTGACCTCAAACTTGCCGGATCCAACATACGGGAAAGTCCAAGACCAGAAGATATTGCTGCCGCCCGCGACGAATACCTCGTTGGTGACAATGTCCGCCGTTGGGTGCGCAGTCACGCGGTCGTACCATTCCTGGTAAGATGTGGCAGTTGGTCCCCCGAGCTTCTAAGAAATGTCAACAAAGATGTTAGATCTGCGTTGTGGTGCATACGACTCACTGGAGAGCCTTGGAGCGACTGGAGAGACTCTGAGTACTCGACATAATTTTGAGCGACGACCGATTCAGCGGTTTGATTAATTGTCATGCCTTGGTAGCCTTGGCCTGATAGCACGGCTGAAAACTTGCGAACGATTTCGTTGGCTTGACACTGCGTCATGCTGTCTTGATGAGGTCTGATATTGTCATCATTGCACCACGCGGCCGCAGCTGAGGCGAACGCCAGAGCATAGATTATAAAGGTCGTCTTCATGATAAGCTGTAGACCGCAAGTGGCGAATTTGGAGTTGCGAGAAGCAAGGACTAAAGCTCAAGAAAGAGGCATCTGGTTCATCTATAGCGGTCAGAAATGTGTCCGATCAAGCCGCCCAGTCTTCTGAGAACATGCTGGATCCATGCCTATACTACCTTATGACCCCACCATGTCAGCACAAATTCATGCTGCAGCGAAGGCTGTTACTATAATGTGATGCAGGCAGTATTCGCCACGCTGTCCGGCATGGGCATGTGGAAACACAACTCGGGTCAGAATATGTTGCACTCTGTCTCCTGTCATCTCGACTGGTGAACGGATGCACCAATCTCAGCGCGACGGAATGCTTCAACCAGCTTGATCTCAGGCACATCAAGGTCGAAGTGGATAGAGGAAGCGAGAGAGGCCGCCTGGACTCCAGAACAAGAGCGCCGAGTCGGGCACGGCAAGCAGACTTCTGTATGGAGCTCTAATTCCCATTCGATGCATCGCTGGCAATGATAGTATGCAAGTGTAGTCAGTAGCCGTGGACAGCACTTCAACGACAGCCACACTATGGAGCAGCTTTGTAGATGCCATCAGTAAACCAGAGCTCGAGGTGAGCCGTTCTTGACCAGGCCGGAGATGCGATCGATGGCGTTTTGTGACAAAAACATTCACATTCAGCATTGACAATACTTGCACCAGATTGACACCGATACTACCAGCGCAGTGCGCTCTGACGCCTTCACGACTGCGTTGCACATGATGGCAATGCTGTTACCCCTATGGTCATTGTGGAGTTCCGAATGAGGCGTGAAGTGCTTGGTTAGTCCCGCAAGACGATTGCCTGCATTTTTCAACTATGCAGACTATCATCATTGGCTCCAGTAGTCGATTGATGCCAGAAATGCTGGAGGCTGGTATGGTGATATGGGAGAAGACGGAAGCTGCTTTGCTTGCGAAACGCTGTGAGTGGTCACTTTCGTGTTGATCTCGGGGAAATCGGACGCGAGGCTTGCAAGTTTAAAGGCAGCTGCACCCGAGTCGCGCTCGCCAAACTTCCACAATTTACATCCGCATTGCGCTTTCCCCGGTGAGTAGTGAACATTCACATCAGACATTCAGAAGCACAGACACACACAATCATCGAGCGCAGACAGCGAGCACGATGGGCAAGCGCTCGCGCAGCAACAGCGAAGTGTCGGAGTCGCAGCAACCCGCCCGACGGTCGCGGCGCCTTGCGTCGCAAGAGCCAGAGGTTCTGCAGCAGCTGCCGACCACCACCAGAAAGCGCGACATCAAACGCGCAAAGAAGCCAGCACCACCGAAGTCCGCGCCAGCACCAGCTGCGCCTTCACCGCCCAGAATCGAGCACGAGCCGCAGACGACGGAGTCATCATCATCATCATCATCATCATCAGAAGAAGAGCCGCCGGCCGCAGAGTCACAAGACACGATCCCGTACTCTCAAGACACAATCCCATACTCTCAAGACACCGTCCCATACTCGCAAGACTCGCAGGTATCAGAGTCACAAGACGCGCTCGCACATTCTCCAAACGCGCAGGTGCTCGAGTCAGCAGAGGCAGAGTCTGAAGCAGAGTCACAACAGCCAGCGCCCGAGCCCGAGGCCGACCCATCACCACAGGCAGAGGTCCTCGCTGCCGACATCGAAAGCACATCGCGGTCGCGCAGTCCGCCAGTGCAGTTCGAGCCCGATCTCACAGTCGTCGAGGAAGAGTATGAGGAGGTCATTGAGACACTGCCAGTACCCGTCACACCCACACCACTGCCTGCATGGCGTCGCTACGGCGGCTACCTTACCTCCGCTGTTAGCAGGCTGAGCCCGTTTGGCCGCCGCGCGTCACAGCCGACACTACAACCAATCTCGCGACCCAACTCCCAGTCAGCGACACCACCACCAGCGGAGTCTGCCCAGCGGCCTGCATCTCAACACTCAAACGCGCCCGCCGAGCCCGCATCACAGCCGACATCACGATCCCCACCATCACCAGCACAGAAAGCATTGCGAGCAATACTTGATCGTGCATCGTCTTCGCCGCCGCCGCCTCACCAGCCTGTCGCTTCGTCTGTAGAGACACCAATGTCGTCCACAGGCAACATTCGCAAGCGTGCTGCCGCTGAGGAGGAGGGTCTCACCACCAGCAAGCGCGCAAAGGTAGCTGAACCAGAGCCAACATTCAAGCCGACGCCGAGGTTCAGCACACAGCGACACAAGACCGTGAAGAACCCGCAGAGGAAGGATCGCTCCATGTCTCGTGACATCAGTGCTGAACCGTACTCTCAGCCGGTCCCACTGCCAGAGAAGGTGGAGTTCATTCACCTTTTCAAATCTCCACCCCCGGAGAAGACGCAGAAGCGCAAGGCACCTTCCAGTGAAGTCGAAGCAGCTCGCGCACCTGCCGAGGCACGAACACCCAAGATTACGGTCGACCATGCGCCTACAAATCCACCCACGCCTGCACCCGTCAAGACACCTGCACCTGCGAAGAGCTCTACCTCCGCGAAGACATCCACCCCAGCGCAGTCTGCCAAGAGCAAGGGCAAAGGTGAAGAGCAGTCAGCGACGACAAAGACACCAGCACCAGCTCAATCACTCAAGCGCAAAGCTCCAGCTGAAGAGCCACCGACGCCCACAGCCGTGAAAACACCATTCCTCATGCCATCCACCAAGAGACCAGGCACTGTCACGTCCCTCACCCCAGTCACTGAGGCCACGGAGCGCTCGCGTCTCAGCCTCGTATCTGAAGAGACGCCAGTTCAGCCAATGTACACTCCATCCCACCCACCAGCTACAGCACCAGCTAGACAGCCCCGCAGCGTCACCAGAGCCCGCGCCGCCAGACTCGCTCCTCAGAGTGCGAAGCGCGCAGGACCGTATGCATGGGAATTGGCAGCCGCCGAGCGTGAACGCTCCCGCGATGCCATATCAGCATCTACCTCATCTGTGCCTCCACCACCGTGGAACACACCTCTTCCGACCGCCGCAAGTGGCGTGCGTCCCGCGAAGCCTAGAGAGGCCAACGCCGACGCACGTTACGCGAAGTTGGAGAGGCTGAGGAAGCTGGAGATGGAATTGGCGCAGCTCAGAGAAGACGAGGACATCAAGGAAATGGAAGGACACAGGATGAAGAGGGTCAAGGTCGACCACTTGGAATGGATTCCACACAAGAAGCCGGGCGACTCCGAAGGCACCTTCAGGGTTCCGGAATGGGACAGCGATGATGAGATGGAGGTGGAGGAGAGCGTGCCATTGCGAGCGAACATTTTCGACGATGTTAAGGACATCTCGAGGCCTGTTCCCGCGGCACCAGTCAGCGTCTCACCTGCTCCGGCACCAATCAGCGCCTCACCTGCTCCGGCACCAGTCAGTGTTCCAGCCACCCCGGCTCCAGCGGCAGTGACACGACCAAAGCGCAAGTACAACTTCCCAGATTTGGGACAGAGAGGCGAGTCGCCGTCTCCAGGCTTCAAAGCGAGATGCAAGGCCAAGTTTGAGGCTGGATTCGCGGCTTGGAAGGAGCGTAATGGTATTGTTGAGGTCTAGTCGTGCTTTTTAGCGAGGCGCTGGTTTTGGAAGGAAAGATGATGAGATGATTGTTGGATTACTGCGAGTGGTGCGATTGATGAGCGTTCTTGGATCACTGTACAGCATGTTGTTATCAGCGAGGCGTTGGTTTGGCAGGCAAAAGGCCAAGATGAACGACAGTACTGGGCTCGATGTGTTGGGCGTATTGGCGTTTGGCATGTCCTTATTACACGGCGACACGAGATCGCACGTGAATGGAAGCTGATTACAGACATGACCCTCTCTAGTCCGTTTGAATCCTCTCCATTTACACCATGACAGTGACATCCTTCCACGTGCAAATGGCTCCGGCGATGACCGCTCTCGGGCGGCAAGCGGGGGTTTACATAAACTACCTACGAGTCCGACCACACACACTCTCAAGCTGCTTCATCATCATCATCATTTTCTTCAGGTTGTCCAACATGATCGTTGGTCACCCGAAGCACCGCCAGACTGCCCATTGGTTGCACCACATCAGGAGTTTTGCCTATGAATCGTGACTACGCGGCTGCTGGGCGTCACGAACGACAATAAGACGACTACAGACCACATGATGGGTCAAAGCCGGATGCTTTCTTCTGCTCGCAAACGCTCTGGGTGGCAAGCGGGAGCTCTTCTCACATGTTCCTAGTACATTGCGCGCGCCGATGTACTGTGCCTGCATCGAGAATGTGGCTGGCGGGCAATTGAAGCTTCACAGGCCAAGCTTCCAATAGCTTGCGGCTAGCCATAGGAGAGCTCGACCGAACGCTGGGCGGAGGATTCGCTGTCAGCTCAGCTCCTCAATATTCAGGCTTTCTCCGATCCCCATGGTGCATTTGCTCGAGGGCTGATTGAGTTGCGGCATCCTTCCATCTCGGTGCGAGACCGATTTCACAGACCAGTAGTGCTGTGACACCACCTACGTCAACTACTGCCTACATCACGTTCCATTGGGGTCGATCCAATGCTGCCGATAGTCTCGGCACAAGGCGAGAAGATGATGATACATAGAGTCTATGTCAGCAGCCGCGACTTCATCGCTGTCGGGCCGGTGACATAGGGACAGCAAGGCGACCAACGCCCCGAAAGTCTGTGGTGTATTGCCATTGGGCTGTTAGGAGCTCGTATTGAAGAGCTGTACAGCACTAGAAAAATGCTTCCCACGCTGCGTCCACCAACCTTCGAGGACAACAATATCCGCAGTAGCTCGCGCCTCATGCAGTAGCGGCCTTATAGACGGCTTCTACGCCTATATGTGTACGGTGTACCTGTCTATCATGGCTTCCTTCAGCTAGCGGGGATTCGGCTCGCTGAGAGTTTGGTATAGAGTTCGAGCACGCTACTGACATATCCAAATAGGCAAGAGTCCTCCGCTGGCTTGCCAAGTTTCCATCTGACAGGAACGGCCGCACGGCCGCTAGTAGTGGTGTCGTCTGTCAAGTCGATATGTACAAAAGCTTGAGCCGCCTGTCGCTGACGCGAGGCGCGATATGTAGGTATTTCCTCAGCCTGCTACAGCCTACTTTACTTGTTCAACCCCACGTTTTCTGCTTCAGCACCGTGTGTTGTTCGACCAAAATGCCAGGGTTCGGGCAGGCTGCGGCTTTGGCTGCCAGAAGCTCAAGCTGGGCTTCGCAGGCACAATGGTCGAGTTCGGGCAATTGGGGTCAAGGTCATAACAGTGAGTTGCAAGCTTGGGAAGGTCCGTACTGTGCGGCCTGGTGGCCTAACATTCATCAGCCTTGTCGCCTCTAGGCACCTCTCACGCTGCACAGCTACCTCACTTTCTCACCAACAATGCGTTGCCCGACGGATATCCTTGGGGCAACGCTACGGCTAACAATACCAACTACTATGAGACCACACCAGACACTGGCGTCACACGTTTCTACGATTGGAGCATCACGAAGGCGAGCTGTGCGCCTGATGGAGTCAACACAACTTGTCTTTTGACGAATGGCCAGTTTCCGGGACCTACGATTGAGGCAAACTGGGGAGACTGGATTCAAGTGAAGGTCACGAACAACATCCCAGATGAAGGCACCTCAATACATTGGCACGGCATCTTGCAGAAAGGGACGCCGTGGGCCGATGGCAGCCCTGGGGTCTCCCAATGTCCAATTGCGCCGGGGTCTTCGTTCACGTACTACTTCCGTGCCTCACTATACGGCACCTCCTGGTGGCATGCACATTACTCGTCGCAATATGGCAGCGGTCTTGTGGGCCCGATGATCATCTACGGACCATCGAACGCGGACTACGATGAGGACTTGGGCCCAATTCTGGCTCAGGACTGGACTCATGAGTACTACCAGCAGATCACCGATGCTTTGTTCCAGCCACTACCGGCAATTAACATCCCCATGTCTGACAACAACCTGATCAATGGCAAGAATTCTTACGATGGCAACAATGCGCCATTATCCAGCTTCAATTTCACATCCGGCAAGACCTACCGCTTGCGCCTGATCAATCCGTCCGGCGCTGCTGTGCAGAAAATTACTATAGACAACCACAGTTTCACTGTCATTGCCAACGACTTTGTGCCAATCGAGCCTTACGAAACGGATGTGATCACTTTAGCTGTTGGTCAGCGCTCCGACGTGCTGGTCAAGGCAACTGGTAGCGCAGGGGATGCAGTCTGGCTACGCGCGTACAAACCTCCTATCTGCTGGCCGACGAAAGGAGGCAATGAAGCAAAGGCAGCAATCTTCTACCAGGATGCCGACCAGTCTATTGCGCCAATATCTTCTCCAGGAGCTAATGCGTATAACACTTACTGCGGTAATGACCCGCTCTCGGAGACCAAGCCTTACTACGCGATGACGCCGCCCACGCCATCAGTAGTCGAGATAATGCCTCTGGAGTTCAGATCGAATGGCACGAATCTTCTTTGGTATCTGCAGAATCGCACATTCCGCATTGACTACAACAATCCGACTTTGTACAGTGCGAAGAGCGGTGATCTTCACTTTCCTTACATTGCGAATGTTCATAATTACGGCACGAACGATAGCTTGTTGTTCGTTGTCGAGAATACGGGCGTGCAGCCGCACCCTATGCATATACACGGTAAGCACTTCACCATAAATCATCTGCTGCCTGGCGAAACCGGTCTTGCCGACTAACGCTTGAATCCACAGGGCACAACATGTTCGTTCTGGCTGAGGGCGAATGCTTTGACAATAATACTGTCTTCGGTGATTCGTCTGGGTACACTCACGATGGCATGGACACAAGCGGTGTTGCAAGCGGTCATCACAACAAGCGCGATCTCAAGGATACTATCATGGAGGAGAGTCACAGTGTCAAGGAGAAGCGAGCAGGTACTTACGGAATGTGCTGGGACGGCACGATTACGGATGCAAGTAATCCGCAGCGTCGCGATGTCCAGATGTTGCTCCCGTATCACTACATTGTTGTGCAGTGGACTCAGGATAATCCGGGTGCTTGGATGTTCCATTGCCGTACGTACAGCCCTCTGGTGAGACATTTAAACATCATGCTGACAATGAGTATAGATATCGCTTGGCACTTGGACGCTGGTTTCGTGTGGCAGATTGTTGAGCGGCCGGATGATATCCAGGCACTTGACTTCAACAGCAGCATGGCTGATACTTGTGCGGGTTGGGATGCTTGGTCGAGTCGGAATATTGTTGATCAGATTGATGATGGCGAGTAAGACAAGACTCTGGCTGTCGGGATGAGTCGAGTGAGGATTGGTGGCTATAAGTAGCCTGCCTACACAGCAAGGTGTACTCGGGTCGTCGGTCCCTGGTTGGGGCTAGACTGAGGTCAATACATTCACGACCAATACGCAGATTTGTCAGTCGACTGGCTGCTGGGAATGTGCGGCAGTCTGCTCCAATCGCCAATTGACCTGTCAGCGGGCAGCTAACCCCGCTGGAGGATTGAACGTATGCTGACTGCATCCAGCTGCATCGTATGCCTTCTGCTGTGCCGCCAAGCCGCCTGACCCGTGACACAGGATTCGTGCAATTGCATTCTTCCGCACTTCGAGCAATCGATCTGCATCGCCTTCTGCCGCTTTGAGCCTGGTTGCACCACATTCACGTGGTCACTGCGTGCGGAGATTGTGGAGAAAGCTCGCCCGGTTGCCCTTCGCAGCGGCGCAGCACTGTAGGATCAACAAATGAAGTCATTTGCAGCGTCCGTACTCCTCCACGTACCGCGAGCTTCATCTCGGATCAGTCTGAGATGCAGCGGTTCCTGCAGGCACAAGGCATGGAAGGGTCGCTTGGACAAGGTTTTCATAAGAATGCGGGCCAGCACTCCTGGTATTTCTTCCATGTTTCATGCCTGTTGTGACGGAGCGCATGTATAGAGACAAATCCCTACGCAGAGCATTGGCAAGCTTGAGGTAGTACATCTCTACACGAGGAATACTGCAAGCAGTCGCAATGATCCTACACTCCAGCGCGCTGCTCTTGGCGGCCTCGACAATCGCTGGTGCATACAATACTGCGAGCAATTACAACAGCAGTGACTCGCCGTTTGCGCCGTTTTCTGGCGACCCATTCGAGAATTTTACTATCACCGCAGATGGCATCAGTGCGTCGTTCATACCATACGGCGCTCGCATTACCAATCTCTGGGTCAAGGACAAGAACGAGATTCCGCGGGACATCGTCCTGGGATATGACAACGGCACACGCTACTTGAAAGATAGCGAGACCAACCACACCTACTTTGGCACAATCGTTGGCCGCTATGCAAATCGGTAAGTGCCAAGTGCTCCGGAGGTACTTTGTCTTGTTGACACCAATGCGTAGCATCAAGAACGGCACATTTACGATTGACGGCCAGACGAGTCACATTCCGGAGAACGAGCATGGCGGCGAGGACACTCTGCATGGTGGTTTCGTTGGATACGACCAGCAGAATTGGACCGTCGCTTCCTACACTGGCAACAGCATCACCTTTGTTTTCTACGATGCTGCCCAGTCAGGCTTCCCAGGAGACGTACTCAATGTGGCGACGTACACGCTCACAGACGCGCCGGCACTTGTCTCGCGCCTTGTCTCTATTCCAATGAACGAGGCAACTCCCATCATGCTTGCCAACCACATCTACTGGAATCTCGGTGCCTACGTGGACGAGGAGGCCGTGACTGTGTTGAACAACACCCTCTACATGCCATACGCGGACCGCATCATCGACATTGACGGCATAGAGGTCCCAACCGGCGGCATCAACATCACTAACGGCACCGCCTACGACTTCACCAAGCCCGGCAAGCAGATCGGTCAGGATATTTTCACTCTCGAGAACTCTTGCGGCACTGGGTGTGTAGGCTATGACAATGCTTTCATCCTTGACAGGCCTCGATATAGCCAGCCAGACGATCCGGGCTTGGAAGTCCTGCGGATTTCGGCGCCCAGCACTGGGATACAGATGAGCCTTAGCACGAACCAGCAGGGTCTGCAGATCTATACGTGCACGGGTCAGAATGGGACGATTCCTGTGAAAAGCGATCAGCAGTATTTGAACAGTACGACGTACGTTGAGAAATACGGGTGCATTGTGATTGAGACGCAGGATGTAAGTTCACTGTCCTGCAATCGCTGTTGACTTATGCCTCGCTGACTGACGTTTTTTGCAGTGGATTGGCGGCATCAATTACCCGCAGTGGGGTCGTGATCAGTGGCAGATCTTCACGCCTACGACCGAGCCTGCAGTCAACTACGCAAAGTACGAGTTCAGTGTTGTCAAATAGGCAGCGGTGCAGGAAGGGTGTGATGGTTTGATGGCGTCGAAGCTGCAGACCAAGGCACAGTAGGCGTCGTCGAGATGGCGAGACTGTCCAAAGGGTCCCAGAGCTTTGATGTACTGTGCTCTTGGCATAGAAAGCCGATGCAGAGTATATCGTCATGTGAAGGTGCCGAAGCATCATGCTACTGATTATTTCCAGTCCGGTGCTCTCTTCTGGATTGACGGTGCCTGCTGCGCGGCGAAAAAGCAGGCTCCAGCCAGAGTCTCTCGATCATTTTTACTCGGCTGTGATCTATCGTCAGAGTATACATGTAGATGAGCCCGTTGTGCTGATGGCTGAGAGCAATTGTTCATAGCGCTCGACTTTCACGCGAGTAATGTCTTGGTCCGTGCGTCTTGCATGCGATTCGATCGACGCTCACTTGACAAGCGCGACTTCCTCGAGTACAGTACATCCTCCATCATCCATCAACTCACCACACACCATCACCACGTGCCACTTCGCTGCTCTAATATCATTTGATATCAGAGTCCATAGCTTACCAATCTTTTTTTAGTAGACGAACCGCCTGCCACCGACCGCCGTCCGCCCGCCCGCCGCGACGATGGGCAAGAGCAAGAAGAAAGGCGGGCCAACCCTCGAGGAGCTCCTTCAGCGGCCCTGGTGCTACTACTGCGAGAAGGACTTCGACGATCTCCAGATCCTGCTCAACCATCAGAAGGCGAAGCATTACAGGTGCCACAACTGCAACCGCCGCCTCAATACGATTGGCGGCCTGAAGGTGCACATGAATCAGGTGCACAAGGAGGAAATTCACGAAGTCGATTGGGCCATGCCGCATCGCAAGGAGATTGTTCCGGGGCTCGAGATTTTCGCGATGGAGGGTATTCCCGACGATGTCATGGCGGCTCACAAGCTGAAGATTACCGAAGGATACTTCAAGCGCGAGGCAGAGCACCGCCTGAAGACAGGCAACCCGCCGCCAGGTCAGATCCAAGGCGGTGCGAACGGCGAGAATCCTTCCAAGAAGCGCAAGATCACCGAGACGCCGGAACAAATGCTGGAGCGTCTGGCCGAGCACCGCAAGAAGCGCGCCGCAGAGAAGGCTGCGCGTGAGGCTGGTCTGCCTGTGAGCAGCGAGGGTGAGAACGACAGCAGCGAGGCCACACCAGCGAATGGTAGCGCCTTCAGCGCCCCCGCGAATATGGCATGTGCAGTCCCTCCACCCGTCAGTGCTGCGTCTGCTTACAATTCACAGATGCCGCCAACACCGGCCACGATTCCCGGCTTGGCTCAGCCGTCCGCATTCACGAGCTCGCCATCCAACGCAGGTCTCAGCCCGTACACCGCTCCAGCACCACAGGCTGGCTTCTCACCGGTCGGCCAGCCACCATTCGCGCAGCCGCCGACCGTGTTCTCGCCCCCGGGCATCCCACCACAGGCCATGCCACCCATGCTGTCCCAGACCTATGGCGCTCCGCCGTTCAGTCAAGCGCCACCAGCTTGGTCTCCGAATGCTCCACCGGCCGCCTCTCCTTACGCTTACGATGGTCGCCCAGCTAACAATGACTCGCCGAGCTTCGGGTTTAGACCACCAGTCTCCTCGACGAGCCAGCGTCAAGGCTCAGGCCCGCCGCCCAATGCTCCCGGCATGCAGCCTGGTCTGCCGTCGCCTGCACCTGGCTTGCCGCAGCGTCCGTCCTTCCAAGCGCCAAACCTATCGAAGGAGGAGATGGCACAAATGCACACCGGCCACTACAACGAGAACCTACACAACAGACACGAGCTCTACCCATCACAGCCGCAGAGCGTCAAGCAGGAGACCTCACCGTCGGTCGCGGCAGTCCCGACGGCCAATCTTCCTGCCATACCAAGCTCTGGCGCTCTTAGTGGCCAGACGTTTGATGCCGGCCTAGAAGCCATGATCAATGAAGAGAGTCAGCGCGTTCAAAACAGGGTATCTGATCAAATGTATGATGATGGTATATTCCAGACAAGCACGGAAACGCTGACATTCTCAAGTCTGCCCCAGGTGGACGCCTCCTCTGCAGGAAAGGCAAGTGCCACCGTCACGAGTTCCACGGCCAGCCCAGCCACTGCTACCCCGCCTGCTTCGACCGTCGCCGTCGGGAACCTGCAACCGACGAAGAACTCCTCAACGAATATCGCCGCTTCTTTGCCCGCTACTTCCTCGACGACCACGACTACTACGACGTCGAACGCGGAGATACCACCCTCGAACTCCTCGAGTCTTACCTCCGCGTCATTGAACGCCACTTCGTCGACTACGACTACTAGTCACGCGACTGGAAAAGCCAAGAAGAAGAAGCAAGACACAAATATGAGGCTCGTGTATTCGGACGATGCTGTGTCACCAGAAGAAAAGATGTCAAGCAGGCTCAGGTACGCATACCAGAGACCAGCAGACAAGACAGAGACGATCACAGGACCTATCAGCGCTGGGTTTACGGGTCCTGCAGGCGATACTGTACGCGACCCACAGGTGAGTTCCCCCTATTCTGCATTCGCGCATGCTTTGCGCAAGATTGTCTGACAGGTATACCAGGATGCGCACGCTGGCTCATGAAGTTGGGCATGATGGACAAAAGGAAAACCACAAAAAATATCGCGGAGGATCGCCTCACGGGAGACACTTGGGACAGCTGGTCAGTGAGGCCAGGTAGGTGCGGTCTCAGGTCAGTGGAGTGTTTCAGAGCAAGCAAAACGACAACATACATGCTCAACCGACTGACGACAAGGGCTACTGACAATGGGCAACGGGATGGGAACGGTATCAGCTGCGGACTGTGGCCATGGGAGCGCAGCCCAGCACCGCGCGAGACCTGCAGCAAGCCGGCATTGGGCCAAGCATGGTGGACCAGGCTGAGAGCCATGGATGGCAGTGAGTCCTACCTTCTTTGCTTGTGCTTGCTACGAGCGCGTTAACTGCTACAGCGGGATGAGAATGAGCATAGTTATAAGAATGTACAATGTAAGTGTCTCGTATGGTGCTCGAACGTGTCATTGTAAGTATGGAGTGAGCATCGTCATTATGGTCACTGCTTTTTCAGTCGCTACAGCGATAGGGTGTCCATTTCTGAGCGACACTGGCCTCGCGTCTATCGATCAGCTATGAAGGCTCTTTCCGGCTGGAGTCAAGTACATGCAGCGCATGTGACAAGGTCCGGTGTCGTAGCACTCGCAACCCTCACACTACCAAGGGACCTATGCTACGAGGATTTACAGACATGGGCAGCCGATCAAGTCACCTACAAAGGATGCTGTCGTCACATGTTGAGCCGCACGAGTGAGTCCAGGTAGCTTTCGTGATTCGGCGTCTGAAGACTAAGGCTTTGATTTGTTCGGCATTACGAGCATTCGCTCGGACTTCTTCACATCCCCCCATCAACACGCTCTCCTCCTCTAACTACCCTCGAAAGTTCTTGTGAACGGTTACCTCTTCTTGAATGCCTACACATCTACTTTGAAATCCTCGTCTACGAACCACCTGACCATCAACCTCGGATCCTGCTCCGCCGCCAATCTCAGCACCCACTCCAGCAAATTGCTAAGCAGCGTGCTCTGTGCCTCGGTCGGTCCTGAAATCCGCAGACGTCGACCGCAGTACAGTTGTATTGAACTACGAAGCCAGATCTTGCAGTCTCAGCAGCGGACCGCATCGACGTTTCTTTGCTCCGCTCATGTCCCGGACACACAAATCCGATGCACACGCCTGATCTCCACCCCATATCCAAACACCATTGGCGGAAAAGCTCTCTCAGTTCTACGCGGTCGATAACCTCCACGACCACACCTCAGCTTCACAGCCATGCAACGATACCAACCAGCGCAATCACGCCAGCCACAGCAGCGGTCTCTTGGCTCTGTGCCGCATTGGCGCTCGCAGTCGCGACGATCTGGCCGTTGCTAGTACGTACCGAGGCGTGCACAGAGGGCGTCACAGTCACCATGCTGTCTTGCCAGCACTCATACCAATCTTCGGCAGAGGACCCGGAACTGTAGCACGACGATGCAGTCGAGCTGCTAGTCGACGTGGTGCTGTTGGAGACGGTGCTGGTCGAGTTGCACACACATGCCGTCAATATGCCAGTAGAATTGCCCTCGAAAGCGGTGCCAGTCGGATTTCTACCGCTTGCATGTGCGACGCCGGTTGAGCTGCTCTTGAATGCGACGACGGTACCAGTCGAGTTGCTCTTGCCTCCGAATGCGATGGTATCAGTCGAGCCTTCACACTCACATGTAGCGCTCGTCGAGTTGCGCCCAGACGCGGTGGTGGTGCCAGTCGATGTTCCCGAAGAAGCAGCCGTACTCGACGTGCTCGAAGTTTCCGCAGTAGTAGTAGGGGTGGTCAGCGTCAGTGAAGCCTCCGGGACAACCCAAGCTGCGGAGCCCGTGACTGAAGGCGTATAGTACAAGGACACTGCTGTTTTCGAGCCGACAGAATCAGAGAAGGTACTTTCTACCGTCCCGGTAGAGAAGTACTCGTTCGCGCTGTCGAATAACCGCCCGCGGGCGGTCTCGAATGCCACGGTAGGCGTGTTAGTAACGGCGCAGTAGGACAAGCTGAAGATCGACATGGTCTTGGTCGGAACCGCCTCTCCTTCACCAAAATAGTCGACGTTACCGCCCCCATGTTTAAGGTAGCACTTGATGCAGCCTTCGTTGGCGACGAAATACTGCGATTGGCAGACGCAATCTCTCTGGCCGAGGGCGTCTAGGTAGATATTGGAATTGTCGTCATCGGGTATGGTTTCGTTGAAGGGAGTGATGACGGACTCGAAACCGTAGTGACCTTGGGCGCATTCGTTCCTGATTGCGCCAAGCTGATTACAGGGAGCGTTCATGTCCAAGTCGTCGCCAGGCAGGCAGACGCTATCAAGGTAAGAGAACACCGCGCTGTCGCAGTCCGCGTTGAGGGTGTCGCACGGGAGCGTCACATTTTGAATCACAGTTTGTGCGCTGCCAACGACAGCTATTCCAAGGGCAAGAAAGTTAGTGAAGTGCATTATGCTCGGTTGAATGGATGGATCCTTGATAAGGATGTCTTGACCTGTCGAGCTAAGGAAGCGTATAACTGTGAAGGATTATCAAATTCGGCCACTTCTATGAGAAGTAGCGCATCAACACAATCTCAATGTCGAACCATTCCTATCCTTTGTTTAGTCAATCTCCGCTTGGCTCATGTGGAGATGGGTCGTGCAGCGTCGCTTTGTTCCGACAAAGATGAGAGGCCAGAGCATCTTCTTCGAGCATTCTTGTAGTGGTGAACGTCCGAACACCATTGTAATGCGATTACCGCCACCGAGCAGCGGAACCAGAAGATCGGTTCCACGTCCCCAACGATGTCAGCCTGGCTGCTGCCCCTGGATTCTAGCAGCCGCAGCTCGTCAACATCTGGCTTAACGAAGTCCTCATCTACTCGCCATTCGACGAAATCCAAGCATGGAAGCTCGACTTCGCAACGCCGCAGCGCTAAATCTACACAGAGCTCCTTGGCATCCGACAGAAGCAGATCAGACGGCCACAGACACAAGCACAACAAGTACGAGTCCCCCCGAAGCAGGACGTCAAGCTCAACCATCTCCTCCCTCACGGGCCCGGACATCAGAAACTTGAAAGACGACAAGGCGCACAAACACCATCATCGCGGACACTCAAGTACTTACTCAAGCCCAAGCCTTACCTCTGAGCGTGACTTCCGGCTTGCTGAGCTCGAGCACGCAATGTGGCAACAGCAGCAGTAAGCGATGCGCTGTCAACAGCAAGCCATGCTAGATCAACAACATCAACAACACTTACAATTGCCACGAAGCCCCTTCATCATGACACCAGATGGCCGTGTCGTACCTTTCCCACACACTCCGGCTGCTGCTCCTCCACCTCCGTATCCGAATTCGCTATTAGTCGACCCGCATCATGACATGCAGCACCGTAGCAACAACCGCCGCCGCTTCACCAGCAGCCAACGCAGCAGACGCAGGGAGAGGGAGAAGAGTATTACTACTATTGCTACACTCAGGCCCAATCCCAGCCTCAGCATCCGCCACAAGCGCACCAGCTGCAGAGGCAGATGTGGGCGGCACAGGCCGGCAATGGAAATGGGAGTTCGAGGCTAGCGGTGGAAGGGATGAAGACAGGTGGGAGTATGGTGGCTGAGAGGGGTGAGAGGAGGATGGGTGACGGTGGACTCGCTGGGCATTAGAGTTCTGGATTGAGTGAGGATGGCGTAGCAAGCGCTTGGAGAAAGCAGGGTCCAATTTTGTCACGCTGTGCGGCTTGCTAGCAGCGGGCGACTCATCGAACATCAAGAACAAACCATTTTCGTAAGGCAAACGAAGAGATCGAAGTCAAATGGAAGACGAGAGTGTTGCTGTGTTCTACCACGGGGTCTCATGTCTGCCCCGAACACTTCTTCACCGAGATACGAGCGCCCGCCTGGATATCCTGAATTGCCAGGATTCTATAGACATGGCGGCTTCTGTCCTGTGAGACTGGACCAAACATTCGGTGGACGTTACCGCATACTACGAAAACTAGGCTGGGGGACATGTGCGACTGTGTGGCTGGCAGAAGATGATCAGTGAGCCGTCAGATATTGACAGCCGCTCGCCTCATCGCTAATCACATGGTACCTAGGGACGATAAATACGTCGCTCTGAAAGTCGGAGCGGCATCAGGTTGTCGATTGCAGTCGGAGTTCGAGGCGTTGCGAGGGCTGACCATTCCTGTAAACTCCAAAAGCACAGCTAGTCACGTTGAGACCATACTCAACATCCTCCGACATGACAGTCCTAACGGAACACACGAGGTACTCGTGCTGGAACCGCTTGGCCGAAGCTTGGAGACACATCTCCAGCTCCAGAGTCAAGAAGGAAACGGCCAGCGATTGGCATTTGTGAAAGAGGTCTCAAGACAACTCATCCTCGGACTAGCCCAGATTCACTCAGAGCGTCTGGTTCACAGAGGCACGTTTTTAACGCCTGTCCTTCTTAGAGATTGAAACACGGGTCAGCTTCAACATCGCTGACAAGCTAGTACAGATATTCAGCTAGGCAACATCCTCTGTACTCTACGAAATAATCTTTAGAGCACTCTAGAGATCGAACTCAGATAGAAAGAATTAAACTATAAAGATATCTTCTTACTAAAAAGACTTAATAGAAAAGCTTTAGATAATAGCATACTACTATATATAGTTAATCCTTAGCTACTTAATTATATATTACTTAAAATATTCTATAATAACTTAAAAGTAGTCTTTATCGATTTTAGAGTTAGTAAGTTAAAAACTTACTATAATATTCTCTATTAAATAACTAATATAATTATAGCTTCTATTTTTAAAGATATTAATAATAGATATTATATATTTTCTATTATTTTATAACTACTAGAATTAGTCTTAGAATTATTTCTTTAAGTATTATAAGCTAATATCTAGAGCTTTAGCTATATTATAAGTTTTTCTTAAAGATAAAACCTAACTCTTATTATTAACTATTAAAAAGATCTATTAGCTAACTATTATATAGCTATTTCTTTATATTAATAGTTTTACTACTTAAAAAAAATAAGATAATAAATACTTATAAAATATTATAGAAGTTCTAAGTCTTTTATTAAAGTCTTATCTTATTTAATAGAAATAATAGTTAAGTTTTATATATTTAGATAAGATACTTTTAAAGAAAATAGTAGAAAAGAATATTAATAAGCTTCTATTAAGTTATTTAATATTTTAATAAATATAAGTTAATATTATTTTCTATTTATCTACTTATTATAAATAATATATAAAATCTTTTTTATTTTTTTATTATAAAATTAATAATATAATATATTCTATTATTAAAACTTATAATATTCTTTTTTATAATATATTATTAATACTTTCTAATTTATTTTTTTCTTTATATAATATATTCTAATACTTATAATTAGATTTCTACTTTATTATTATTAAAGAATATTATAAAGTTATTAATAACTCTAACTATATCTATAATAGTATTTTTAAAAAATATTATTTAAAATTTAATAAAAGTATTAAGTTTTATTATTCTATTATTATTTAATAGTAATTTTAAGATAACTTTAATTTTAAGATTAGAAATTAATTCTTTAGAATTAAAATAGCTTAGAAATTATTTAAAAGTAATATTATAGCTATTCTAAATTCTTAAATAATAAGAGTAGAAGTTATAAAAAAATACTCTTAGAGTTTTAAGAACTTTAAGATATTTATACTTTCTCTTAATAATATATCTTATAGATAGAGTTACTAATAGCTTTATAATATTCTCTAATAATAATCGAATAGGAAATCTAATTATAAGTAGTTAAATATCTTATATTAAAAAAAAGATAGATTAGAAAATATTAATAATATTTTATAAAAGAGAATATTATAAGTTTTAATAATAGAGCCTATTATAGAATTTAATCTAATAATATAAATAAGTTTATAAAAGTTAAAATAAATTAACTAGAATTAAAAAATAATTATATAGCTATAATAAATATTAAGATATAAAAAAAAGAAGTTTTAAATAAAACTTAAGTTTTTAAATAAGTTTTTTAAAAATTAAACTTATTTCTATTTAATTTTTAATTAATATTATTATATTTAAACTTAAATTATTTTTATTAGATTAAATAATAATATAATTAGTTAGAAGTTATAATATTTAGTTAATATATTATTTATTCTATATAATATTAATAAAATAAGAAAAGTCTAAAGTTATATAATATCTATTATTATTATAATTAATATATTATATTTAAATAAGCTTAATCTAAAGAATATAAGGTTTTTATAATATTAAAAATTAAGAAAATAATTAATTAAAATATATATATTTAAATATATTTATTTATTTTATAAATAAGTTAGATTATAGTTATTATACTTAATCTTTAATTAAGTTAAGATAAATAGATATCTAAGAATTAAATCTATAGCTTATATTTAGAAATATTTATAAAAACTTAAATAAGTTAATAAAAAAAGTTATATACTTTAATTTTCTTATTTAAGATATTAATTATTTTAATATTTTTTATTTATACTTTTATTAAAATATATTTAATAGCTAAGATTAATATTATAATATCTAATATTAAGAATATATATAATTAATTAATAATATAATATTTAAAATAGATATAAATAATAGATTATTAATATTAAAATCTTTAGATTATATTAATATTAAATATAAGTCTTAAGACTCTTAAATATAATAATATAATATTCTTTCTATCTTATTCTAAACTTAATATAAAGTATATAAATATAATAACTCTAAATAATAAGAATATATAAGCTATTATTCTTTTATAAAAATTAGACTTTTATTATATTATTAGCTTAAATAAATCTATCTAGCTTATAATATTATATATTAATAATCTAATATAGAAGCTTTATATAATATTAAAGTAGTTTTTATATTTATAATTATTTATAATATATTAGAAGTCTATTAAGAATTAAGAAAAGTTTTTATTAAAGTTTAATTAAATATTAATTAATTAATATTTATAAGATTTTATTAAAATCTTAGATATAATAATTTAGTCTTTATAAAGTTTTATAACTAACTAAAAGCTAAAATAATAAATATTAAAACTTTAAATAATAAAGAAAATAAAAGTTAATATTATAATTTAGAAATTTTATATTTATTATATTATTAATATTAATTAATATATTTAGCTTATTTTCTCTATATATTATTATATTATAATTATATCTTTTTAGAGTCTTTAATACTTTTATTATATAGATAATTTAGTTATATATTAATAAAAAAAAGATATTATTAATTAAAGTTAACTTAAATATATAATAATAGATATTTATAATAGTTTATTTAAATCTTATTTAAAATAATTTAATTTTAATAAAATATTATTTCTAGCTTTATATTAGAATATTAAGTATTAGAACTTTAAATAATAAAAATAAAAAAACTATTTATTCTTTTATAAGAATCTTATATTTCTAATATTATTATTATTAATAGATTAATTAAGCTTATTTTTTTAATATATTATTTAATTATACTTATATCTTTATATAATACTTAGAATTCTTTTTCTATTAACTATTCTATTTTATATTAGATAGAAATAGATATTACTAATTAGAATTAGAATAAATATAAAATAATAAATATTTATAATAATTTATTAAAGTCTTATATATAGTATTTTAGCTTATATAAAATAGAATCTTAAGCTTAAAGCTAGAATAATAAATATTAAAACTTTAAATAATAAAAAAGAAAAATCTATTTATTTTAATATTAGAATATTAGAATATTAGAATATTAGAATATTAGAATATTAGGGTTAGGGTTAGGGTTAGGGTTAGGGTTAGGGTTAGGGTTAGGGTTAGGGTTAGGGTTAGGGTTAGGGTTAGGGTTAGGGTTAGGGTTAGGGTTAGGGTTAGGGTTAGGGTTAGGGTTAG